>JAMGZF010000018.1:0-1200000 GCA_024713925.1 Morchella sp. 2016-103 | reverse complement strand
CTTGTCTGAAACTTTGCTTTCTGCTGTTCGATCTCGATGAATTGTTGTAACTCTTTTCGGTCCTTATCGCTGAAATCGGACATGCTAGATCCTACCTGGGAATCCATTATAGAGAGACGATTGGGAAATAGTGAAGGTGATAGCGATGAGCGAGTCGGGTGCGTGGCTGTGGTCGGTTTTGGTTTTGACGCATGCTTTCCCCTGGTATGAGGTTTGTTGCGCCAAGATGCTGCTAGGCCCAGAGTCTAAAACCCACACCTCGTTTCATCCTAAGGCTTTTCACCACAACATAAAGTCTTAAAACAAAAACTATATTCTCATAATAGAAGTCTAGGTGATAATAGTTTGTTTCTGAGGATTAGGCTAGTTTATGAATCTACTGCCGCCAAGAAAATTTCACTTGAGGTGTGGGAACTAGATACTGGGCGACATAATAATCGGTATGCCAAGCCACATCCCTTGCACCTGGCACGAGTGACCCGAAGTGATGCAACTGATCGTCAAGTGAGGATTGATACCATGATATTGGCTAGCCGAAGATCGGGGCGTCCCAGGGATATCTACTCGCAACTTCATAGCGCTTCTGAACACAACTGCTATTACATGCCATACAAAAATGTAGCCTTGGCGGTTTTTTATGTGTATGCAATATTAGTCGTGTTCAAAAACGCTATGAGGTTGCGAGTATGTCTATCCCTTAGTCTGTCAATGCTGACCCCCCTATAATAGAGGGATTGAATTTGTATGGAAGATCTATTATTTGATAAGGGAGATAGCGGGATCTGTTAGTAAAGCCACAAAAAATTTGCTTCTTCTGGGGGGGTCAGCATTTTACTGACAGACTAAGGGATACTGTGCTTACTGCGGGTGTTTTTCCGCTGCGTACTTCAGCCTTCTATGATGCCGCACCTTAAAGGTGACATAAATCGCATGGCAAATAACCTTTCAACAAGATAAGATATTAAAAATCTATGAAGTCAAGCTGTTGGTATAGGTAGAATAAAAATTTTGGCTTCATAGATTTTTGATATCTTGTCTGGTTGAAAAGTTGTTAGCAATGCCATTTACCTCTTTTTGTAAGACCTAGTGAAGTGGAACAGTATTTTTTTTTTTTTTTTTTTTTTAATCAAGCTAGTTTATTTCTGGGCTAAAACTAATTGCGTGCAGTCAAAGACTATGGCATAAAAACCCTTCCCCTATCAAAAACAAACAATCTCCCCAAAAACACAAAATCAAAATTCCAAAAAAAACAAAAGATAATAAGGTAATCGCGCTGGGCATTTCTCATTGATATCGCCAAAAGCTCACATCGCGCTTTCAATGATATGATGGCTATTGGAAACTGCCTACCGGGCGCTACCAGATAATTAGGCCGTTCTGATCGATCAAGATTCTACCGCCACATATTTTGCCGCTGGGCCATTTCTTACAAGAAGCCTACGCCTATTTCGCATTATTTTCAGAGTGACGACGCTGGTTGAAGACGCTGGCGACTAAGGGGCCAAGATATCAGTTTGCCTTTGCTGAGGTTACAAAGGCCACACATTGCAGGCAGATCAAAAGCCTCTATCAGAGGGCGTGAAGCTGATGTAGCATATGTGCATTTTGAAGTCGCATGAGATGGTAAAGGCTTAAAATGGCGAGTGCGACTGAAAAAGGCTGCTGGCCGGCCGATCATCAGAGCAAGCTAAGGCGCATGCGCGACCTGATCATGGAATTGACAGGAGGGCTGACGGCCATGGACATGTAGCTGATGATTCGGAGCCTCAGATTGCCGCAGACGTTGTTGTTGGCTGCAGCGAAAGCAGAGTGATGCCACAAGGTAACGCGACGCCGCATGCTGACGCTAGGAGCGCACAGAGATTATCGCGGATTGCGACTACAACGCCGCAGCTCGTTAGCGCACAGTGGCATAGAGCGCGCGTGCGCGCTAAGATTGAAATCAAGGCACTACATGGCTGATAGAGCATCGAGAGGAGCGCGCGCCATTGCTATGCTCATAATTGGCCGAATATGATTACATGTACGACACAGCGAATTTTTCAGCTTGACAAGATAGCCGCGACAGAAAATGGCCACAAGTTAATCAAGCGACGGTAGTCCGAGCCTGAGGGCCTTCTCCTAAGTGGAACAGTATTATACCCATTATACCTATAGCCAATGTTTAGTTTTCGATTCATAATCAACCAGAGTAGCCAAGATTGTCCCAACTGAGATACCGGCATGTCACCTTTAAGACGCGCCGCATTATAAATCTGGAGGTCATCCGCAAAGGTTGGATCCTGAATAATAAGAGGTTTATAATGAAGCTCCACTTTGTGATCTTACCATAGTCCCCAATTGAACCGAACGGGGAATTGCTATAACTACGAGCCTTTAAGTTTTGTAATTTATAGGGATCTGAAATATTATTACTGTTGTGAAATAAGCCACAGTACATTCAAGCTTCAACTACCATTACCTGAGCTAAAACCAGCCCCGTTCACCGGTCATCTTCGCTACGACTCCGATCCTGATTCCGGCCAGGGCCCTGGCTGTTGTGGCTGCAATGAATGGATTGCATTTATATTCTTTTAGAATAATAATGGAAGCAAATCTCTACCAATGTAGCTAAATACATACCTCCAATTTAGAGTAGAAGAGTGAACAAACAACACTCCTTATATTAGCAACAAATTTCCGGTTATCCGGTTTCCATTACTCGCGTCCTCAAATCCCGTCACAAATTACTATTACCCACCAAGAATGTCCTTTTCCACCTAGTGAAAATGCCAAAGTTGCCAACAAAAAATTCCAAGACGCAACAGCGCCACGTAAAAGAAAAACCGAGACTTCAATGTCTCTAGGTTTACAAACAGAAGGTTCTTTACTTTCAACGGTCCTAGTCTCGTTTCCGCCAAATGCCTTTACCAGTGGTGGACATCTTTGGTGCAAAAAGACCTTACAAATTGTTAGATGCTTTCTTGAGGTATGAAAGCGGTATTTCATCAGTACTTGCCAATCTGCTGAGCTGCCGAAATGCTACGGCATTTTTTCAAAATATTGTTTGCTGGTGGGAACTCCTTTTCAGTACCTAAGGGCAAGTGCTGTTAAGAAATAGCCTTAGCTTGTAAATAGAGAAAGGACATACCTGCGAGTGGGCCTGAAGAGTGAAACAACTAACAGGAGATATCAGTGGCAAGCGTTTGAGGTTCTTTGTAAAGATCTAGTCCTACCTTGGGCCTGTATGAGGGATCCTGGTCCATAACTGAGCTATTGCGGAACTTTTCAACAAGTTGATCGATCCCCTGAATATCTGAGCTGTGTTTTAGCTCTTGGGCAAAGATAACTCTCAACGTAAAATACTCACTCGCGTATGTAACATCAAGAACCTTTTCCGAGTTAAATTTGTTCCTAAATCGTGTTAACATGGACGTTTTATGCAGAATAAGCCAACACTCAGGCTACTAACCACCTTGTACCGGATTTTGCTTTCACAAACTGTCGAAGGTCAGCCGGGTCATATTCCGACAAAAGGGTCTCAAAGATTTGGAACCAACATCAATAATATCAAGAGGCTTAGTTATCCAGCTGTTAGTTCCTCTTCATAACAAGTGGGACAGATAACTTACATCAATGAAATTGATAAAAGCATAGCCGACACTATCGGAGTAAATCTCGGGATCAAAAGCAGAGGGTGGGGGTTTGAAGGACCTACTTGCAGATGTTCCTAAAGTCTGAGGACACATGAGTGTAAGCTGCTGCAGTATAAATAAGATAAGTGAGGGCTTTACTCACCGATTCTTAAATATAAGAAGTTGTAGAGACCCTTACTATTCGTATCGACATAATCTTTTAATGTTTGCTTGAATAACAGGTCAACTAAAGGTAATGATATCACTGCTGGGGGCACGCATACCTGATCAACTTTATTTGGGATATTTCTGAGCATCACCTACATGTAATACAATGATTAGTAGGTTAGTCTTGAGTGCTGGGGGGATGTTTATTATACCGTGGTTCTGGTGTCAAGCCCACGCGCAATACGCTCTAAATCAATTACATTTTTCCCAGGGACCTGAGCTTGGCCGTGTAGTCTTTCGCTCGGCTTCGGTGAAACGTCATTTCCGAACAGTGGATACGGACAGACAGGCGAAGCTGACACTGTGGCATCCTTTACCTTGATTTCTGGTGCATGGGATTTGTTAGATGGAAGATATGAAAACGAATCTTGAAATTGACCATTATCAGCTTGGAAGATATCTGGGGTGCGTCTGAAACTTGGCTTTAAGTTAAGTGCAGTAAGCCCATATCTCTTTGGGGTGACATAGCCACCGGAATATACTGCGTTGAGATAGTTTTCGCCATCTCTGTCTACACTATACCTACTATCGGCAGAGCTGCTAGAGTCGTGTCGATAATTAGGGTCGAAGGGTGGATGTGTAGGTTGCGGACTAAATATTCCAAGCTCCATATCCTGCGAGGAGACAATATGAACGCGACCATTCTCATCTTTTCGGGTCTGAAGTGAACTGAATCCAGGGTTCCAGGCGAGAATATCAGGGTCATAAAAACTTAGTTTAAGTCGGAAACCCTGTTAGAAATTAAAGTTAGAGGTTATATATCGAAGAAGTAACACAACCTACCTCAACGTATTGCCCGTCAAGGGTGTCAATTATATCAAAAGCATCATGGGTGTCGAAGAAAGTGACCAAGAAAGCCGGGGGACTACTATTCTCAAGTGCCGTAAATTTGGAGATAGAGCCAAAGTCGGATAGAACATAGTACAAGATGCGGCGGATATTACTCGGCCAACCCCCGGAGGTAACTATACACATAACATCTGATTGGTTGTCGATACCTCGTCCTGAGAGATTACTGCCAATTACTAGCTTTTGAAGCGTTAGCAGTGAGTTCATTAATTGCATAATTATCGGGTAATACCATAGTAACATAACCACTAGGGCAAAACTGTATCGACAGAGGATGTTCGGTCTGGAGCTTGCGGTAAGCGGTCATCGAGTCGCGGATATCAAAGTAAGAAACCACACAAAATCCATCAGGACGAAGTTTCTGGGCGTAAAACTCTTGAATGTCTCCAAACTCCTATAATAAAGTGTCAATCTAAGGCCAATTCAGATTTATGAGCAGAATCACATACCTGTAGAGTGTCATAGAGAATAACGAGGGAAGTTTCTGGAGCAATATTACAGATCTTCAGGTGACGGGTAGATGCAGCTGATAGCTCATTCTGGCCCATATTCCAATCTGATTGGTATTGGCTGGAATTAAAGCACATGTCTCTTGGTACTTGGGAAGACTGAACTAATCGACCGTCTGCCTTCTCGAGATAGTGACGGAGAATTGCAGAATCTGGAGGAGATCTATTTGTGGTTATAGTGAAAGATTCAACAGACCTTTCTTTTGAATGATGCTGTATTCCTTGGGTATCTTCAGTATCCAATGTAGAGTCCGTGGGAAGGTTATCCTGAGTCGCCTTTTTGTAGGGTAATTTGTGGGCGTGAAACTGTATGTTGGATGGGATAGGTGATGGAGATTCGAGTAGCCGGGAAGGGAGAGCCTTCCACTCAGCATAGACGTCATCACCAGGGGAAAGACGGAGGTGTGACGGCGTGTTAAGGTTGAAGTATCCATCATAAGGCCCAGTTTTAGGAGTATCAAGAGTGCTTTTACTCTCCGGAGATCCAGAATAGAGAGACCCAGGTGAAGCCATGATCAATGTAATACTTTATTCTTGTCAACAGCTCAGTGAAGGATGAGCGAACAAAACGCCAAAAGAATAGTATATTTACCAGGAACAAGGGAGCCCAAGTAAGGAAATGATAGGAGATGGAGACAGAAGAAGGCAGGAGGGGGAATAGAGTGAAGGTGGTGGGGGGGGGGGGGAAGAGGTGGTCGATAGTGACTCTAGTTACAGTAGCGGTAGTAGGTGGGTTTGGCGGGATATAGGGCGTGGTTAAGAAACGGTTGATCTGGTAAGAAATGACGCGGCTAGTGAGAATGTTGCGTCTGACGGAGATTAACATTGAACTGGTTTATGTACTACATACATGTAAGCACACAGGGACTACATGTATACTAATGTCGGAGTTGAAAATATGGGACGAGTGATCTCTTGTGTCCCAGAAGGTTCAACTAAACTCTTGGCGAGTACATTTATGTACAAGTTCATGTACCCGGGGGTGCCGGAAAGTGATCCAATGATAAAATAGCCCATATCCCTCAACAACCAAGCTAGCTAGCAGAATCTAGAGCAGATCTTTCGTAAGTTAGAAGCTGGAGATCCTACTTATGGTAAGAGTCAATACAAATAGCCCTATCCTTCTATTTTATTACTGTCTCCTGTCATAAGCTGTTCTTTTGCGGGCCAAGCCCAAATCGATGACTGGAAAAAACATGCGGATCTATTCTAGAGGCCCATGTATCATACATATGACCAAAATATATATGTTATTCAAACATTGTGTTGTGTTAAAAATTGAAATTCTGAGTACAAATACCCCGGGTCCTCAAGGTGATGCAGCGAGCTCAGTTACGTACTCTGGTGTCACGACCACCATCAAAGCTAGACATACCCAGTCAACCTTTCCATTTATTGTTTTCATGTACTATTCATTATACCTCTGCCTGACGCAATTCGACCTATATAAATTGTTTCCCAACTTTGAACATGGTGGCTAGTAGCTGCGTTGCTAGGTCAAACATTGGATCACTTTCAAGCACCCCCGGGTACAGCCGTTCACAGGGTTTTGGCGAACACGGGGTTTTGGCGAACAGGGGGTTGGGGCCAATAAAAACCGTTACTATTAGACAAATTCACCAGTATAGGCGTTGCTATCCCTTACGATGTCAATGCTGCCCCCCCTAAAATAAGAAAACAAGGGTACATGTAGTATGCGCCATGTCTTGAGAAAGACCTCATGTCAATGATAGCAACCACAGAAAGTAATTCAGAGCAAAAATTCAATTGTAAAATACAGATAAAAAATACAAGTACTAAAGATATTTAAAGGACTTAGAATCTTATGATTCTGCGACCTTGACCCGCAAACCCGCAAACCCGCGACCTCGACCCACAAACCCACGACCTCGACCCAGAAACCTGCGATCTCGACCCGCGACCCGCGACCCTGCGACCTTCACTAGTACATGACTTATGACATAGGCTAAATTATTATTCAATATGGTATAAATCAAAGCATTTCTCACAAAGATAGGTCTTGCAAAATAAACACATGGAACGGGTATGGGTTGCCCGCTTCCCCACTCCTATACAAGAATTTCCAGTTGTAGAAAGTATAGTCCCAAAGCGCCTATCGCTATCCCCAGCTGTTTTGTGTTGCCACATACTTTACAATAAGCACAATATCCTCGACCTTTCTTAACTCTTTTATGATCGCCCGGTAGTAGTCGCCTTGCTGGTAAGGATTTTGTATGTCTTCGGGGTAGGGGAATTTTGGTGGTATGCCGGCCAGCTTCAAGCAGCTCTTCTGATAATTTCTCCCGAAATTCTCGATGTTCCATTAAATTCTTTGCCAAAATTCCATCCTCCAAATTAACAGTACGATAAAGAAGAAATGCGTTGACAATTGCTGTATCGAGGCATTAAAAGAAAAGTGGTAGCCAGGATCAGCAAACTCTTAACTGTGTAGGATAGTAGCTACGTCTTTGATCTGCAATATCGACCCCGCCCATAAAATTATTGTACGTATTAATTAAAACCGGAATATGAAGCAATTTAGTGTTATTGTCTCCAAATATCGGGCGTACTACTATCTTTGCACTTGTACTTGTAAGTTTAGGACGTCGTCTAACACACACCACATAATTGCTAAGACCTTTGATCTCATGTATGGTAGTTAGAAGCAACACATAATTGTTGTCCATCCATAGCAGAGCCAGTACGTTGTCTACCACTTTACCCTCAATAGTATTCCAGACGGGGCGTTTTCCAATAGATTTTTTCTTCTTAGCCAAAGATAGAGGGAATTGATTTGAGGATGGTCTGGCAGTACCACAAGCTCCTATCTCAAGGTGACGTAGTATAACAGAGCCATATCAGCGGTTAGGAAAATAAGTTCTCACCGGGCCTGTTATAGGCTCAGAGTCATTAATAGAATCCAGCAGTTACAGTGATAGGAAAAGTACCTGTAGTGAGGACCGCAACCTGCTACAAGAGTACTTACCTTCTGACCGCTAGGGTGGAGATCCATTCATGAAAGGATAGGCTGACGAGTCTAGGCCTTGTTAGTGAATAGAGGACTGGCTAGAGAAAGGCCTCTAAGTGCCAAGATTCCAAATGTCCCTTCTCAAGTAAGAATCAACCCCGCTGCGCGCGTGCAGCTGCTATGCCGCGACAATCTATAATGGGCTACAGCTCTGCAGCCATCAAGGGTAGACCACCTGAGCGGAGACTCATCCAATGCAGGCCCGGAACTGTGTGACAGCCAGGCTGCAGGTGATCCTTGACGCTGGCACAGATTTACTTCAGACTGAAACACCCGCTAACGCTATGCGGTTAAGAGTATGAGGAATTGTTTCCGCTCCAAAACAGAGTTTTCACCGAAACTTAGTAAGAACGGTGGAATGGAGGAAACAGAGAGATTTGGAGTATAAGTACTCATCTCCAGTTTCCGCCCATCTGTTCTAATTTTCCTCATAATTAGTTGTAACAAAGCGGAAGAAGACTCTTAAGATTATTCTAAGTCTATCTAGAAGAATCTTTACTCTCTAAACCTAACTTCTAACTTCTATTGGCCGTCCTTTCTCCCAAGTATTATATCTTGGTAGAGAATCCTCTATGTCAGTAGAGAGAGTCATCTACTGGTCCCTAAGAACCCACGTCTACATTAGAGACAGGCTTTGGACCATCTGTCCTACTCTTCTCCTGCTATAGAGTGGACCCCCGTCACACGTAGATATGAGAAAAGTGGTATGTTGCTAAAATAGTTGTCCATATATATATTAAACCGATGTGACTTGTATGGGAGAGACTGAGCTAGGTAGATTACCGCTGATAAAGTTAAGGAATAGCCTGGATGTTTTTCTATTCCCACAATTTTTTCTGTACGAGAGGTGTACAAATAGTTGTAGGTATATCCTCGACAGCACAGAGCATAAAGCTTGTATCCTTACTTGATCGGTTTGTTTTGTATCTTTATCGTATGGCTGGAGCGTCCAGTGAATCTAACTATCATCTCGTGAATTGAGGTTTCGGTTGGAGGTAGGAGGTATTTCTGTGATGCCTTTCGTAAAGAAAGTCCAAATGGTTCTACTATCATGGAGGCTTGGCGAGAGTGAGCGTCTTGAAGTGCATAGCAAAGCGAAGACAAGGCGATGAAAGCGGTAAGTAAAGCGAGGTAGAATAAAGTAAGCGAAACAAAGGCAGTCTAATGGTCGGCCGCAAAGCTCTCACTATTGACTAAAAAGACAACAAGGTTACGTGAAGAGAAAAGAAGAAGAAGAGAAGTCCTACAAGTGAGGGAGAAAGCTCCCTATATATAGACCAGAAATCCCTTTGCTGACTCATCCATAGAACCTCATAGAAAAAAGCACGTCGATTAGAAATAAATACTCTTGTTGACATCAGAAGCCCGTGAAGCTCAACAGAAACACGACTAATCATGCTTTCCAGCAACCTGGCGGTATGTTCTGCGTGATAGATATTAGGTCACTCTTTAAGGCTAAGTCCTCTTGAGAACTGCGTGGGTGGCGTTCATGGAAGTCGTTAACTAAGCTCGGAGAATTATCAAGTCGCATCTGGTTCTTGCGATGGCAAATCGTAAGCCGATATGTCGAGCAAGTCTTCGAGCCTTCCACGTCGTTTTTGAGAATCAAGAATAGCATCAACTTCCCACTCCTGTTCACCTTCAATCTCCACCGGAGGAGGGGGTGGTTGTAGTTGCCCTGGGACAGGGTCATTGGCAGCGGGTGAGAGTAGTGAAATATGGAACACCGGGTGAACCTTCATTGATGAGGGCAGTGCAAGCTCGTAGGCATAGGGACTAACAACACAAGAAATTGGGTAAGGTCCGACTTGTTTCCAGTCAAGCTTCTTCGAGGGGCGTTTGGTTAATAGATGCCGAGTAGATAGCCAGACTTTGTCTCCGATAGCATAACGGGGGGCCGGGGTACGATTAGCGTTGGCGGATTCTTCCTGGATACATTGAGCCCTGAACATTTCTGCTCGAAGGAAGTCAAACACTTCTGATATATCTCTTGCCATAGTATTCGCTTGGTCTTCATTGGTAGTAGTGCCGTATCGTAGAGGGCGGAAGTTCATCCGCGGGCGTTGTCCATAGTTAGCTTCAAAGGGAGAGAGATTTGTTGATTCAGAGACATGGTTATTCGTAGCAAACTCTGCGATAGCTAAATAGCTGGCCCAATTATCTTGTTGGTAGTCTACATAGCTTCGAAGATATTGTTCCATAATAGCATTAATTCTTTCGGTTTGACCATCGGTTTGTGGGTGGAAAGCAGTAGAAAAACAAGGAGAAATTTTCAGAAGTTCGCATAGAGATTTCCAAAAGTTGGAGGTAAACTGAGTTCCGCGATCAGAGACGATCTTCTCAGGTAGACCGTGTAGTTTCTAGACATTCTCCAAGTACATCCGGGCGACATCTCTGGCTCCTGATTCTTCGGTGCAGGGAATAAAATGCCTCATTTTCGTAAGACGATCCACGATAACCAGAATCGCGTTGTAGCCATTGCTAGGGGGTAATCCAGTAACAAAGTCCATAGAGACATCTATCCAGGGTGCTTTAGGGACTAAGAGGGGTCGAAGGACTCCTTGAGGGGCGTTGCGATTGGCTTTACTCCTCTGACAAATATGACAATTCATCACATAACGGTCGGTATATCTCCGCATGTTTGGCCAGTAATACTCTCGGCTGAGTAGCTCGAGTGTCTTTGCTCTGCCTGAGTGTTTCGCTGATGCTTTATCGTGATATTCTTGGAGAAGCCTCAATTGTAGCTCTTCGTGTTTTGGTACAAAGAGTTTTCGGCGGTAGAGGAGAAGCCCATCTTCATTTTCGGCGCATTCGGCAAGAGAAATTTGTTTTGATTGTTTCATTCCGTCTTTTAGCATCGTCAGGACTTTATTCGGGAAACTATCTTCTTGGTAAGCTTTTGAAAATAACTCTTGAGCAGTGGCGTTAGCGGGTTCGTTCTTGAAATAAATGCAAACTTAGAATCAAATTTTCATTCTTTAACTTGCGCGATCTGATACTGGAATGTAAGACGTTCATCCCCCTCTTTAGGGAGATCCCCTGATCGCCTGGTTAATGCATCCGGCTTTCCTCCTTGTTTCCCTGGTCTAAATTGAATTACGAAGTCAAAGCGCGATAGGAACTCCGACCACTGACGAGTTTGGCGGCGATTTAGCAGTTTGGTAGACATAAAATCTTCAAGGTTCCTATGATCTGTTAGGACCTTGATGGGGTACATTGATGTTTCCAGAAAATAACGCCACTCTTCAAACGCTCTAATAATCGCTAGAAGTTCTTTATCATAAACTTCGTAGTTGCATTCCGCAGGTATATGTCTCTTGGAGAAGAAGGCTACCAGGTGCAATATCCATTCATCATCCCTTTGCGACATAATAGCAGCAGAGACGTAATCTGAGGCGTCTGTTTCCACGAAAATTTCTCGATGAGGGTCGAAGTGTCTTAGTATTGGCGCAGTGGTAAAAGCTATCTGCAAATCTTGGAAAACCTTCTCTGTTTTATCGTTCCATTCGAATTTAACTCCTTTCTTCGTTAATGCTGTCAGGGGGGAGACCACTTTAGAGTATGCATAGATAAAGCTCCGATAGAAATTTGCAAATCCTAGAAATTTCTGTACGTCTTTCAGACAAGTGGGGGTATCCCAATTTCTAATGGTAGCGACTTTCTTCTCATCCATTTTCAAGCCTTCGGGTGTCAGAACAAATCCCAGATACATTGTTTCCTTAATATGCCATTCGCATTTCTCGGGCTTCAGGTGTACATGGTTTCGTTCCAAGATTTAAAGTATTCTGTCAACGCGATCCTTATGTTCTTCGAGGGTTTCCGAGTAGATCAGGATATCATCGAGATAAGCCATAGCGAAGTGATCGAGATGAGGACGTAGCATATCATTAACCTAATGTTGAAAAGCTGCTAGCGCATTGGTAAGACCAAAGGGTATAACCGTGTATTCGAAGTGGCCATAGCGGGTCATAAAGGCTGTCTTCCACTCGTCTCCTTCTCTAATCCTTAATTGATGGTAACCATTGCGAAGGTCCAATTTTGTAAAATATTTAGCAGCAGAGATACCCATGAATGTTTCTGGGGTAAGAGGTAGCGGGTGTCAATTCTTAACTGTTACTGCATTTAACTTTCGATAGTCAGCGAGAGGCGAAGAGATCAGTGAACTTTCTTAACAAACAGATCAAGAACCAAGCGCGCAGGAGCGGATTTTGAAAATAACTCAACAATGAGCAGAGATATCGTTAAAGCGACTTCAGATTCATCATCTCCGTCTCAAGTTCTGGCATGCTCAGCGGCTCCTGAAATCGCCATTCTTCTTTCGCAGAAGTTGTTGTGGATTTCGAGCTTTTCTCAACTCATTTTTACCACCTTGCTGCCAAGCCAGCCTCAAACAAAACCCTGCCAAGCCATCCTCCCACAAATTCCTGCGCCACGTCCAGCACGTAGGATGTCTGAAGGGTTGAGCAATCCTGCCAGGCATGCCATCATCACCCCTGCAGTCGAGAACAGGGATATGGGGTTAGAGATGACTATAAGCGTGGTATGGATAAAGTGAACGGAAGACCAGCCAGGATAAAGCGTATACAGCGACCCGTGGCCAATATGAGTTATACCAGCGAGAATATTATTAGGCTAATGAAAATTATTCTGGTAAAAGACAGGCTCTGGGGCGTTACGGACAGCGCACAACTACGGATCTCAAAGCTTCATCAACCAGCGCCTGCAGGATAGTGTTACGACTCTCTAACGCAGAGCGCTGAAATCAAAGAACAAAATCAAAACCTCACAACTCAGATGCAGGAACTGCCCTCCTCAATTCAGTCCTTGCTGCAACAATGCCAAAACAATAATGAGATGAAGAAGCAGATTCGATGCCCAATATTGCTAGATCTATAAAATCCTCAACAGCGTTGAAAAATGGACAACAATCGCTCAATGGACAAAACACCAACTGCGGCCCGTCCCCAACCTCAAGCTCAGCAAAAGGCAGAAAAACAAGCCTATTCTAGAACCTCCATAACCTCTTCAGCAACAAGAAGCATGAAGGATCTGGGCAACCGTGAAAAAGCAGCTAAGAGTAGGCGCAAACAACTCAAGACACCACTCGCCTAAACTCAGCTACTAAAACCATTATTGTCGCGAGTCAGCTCAAAGATGGGGACACTTGCGCTCAGAAACACCCGTCAATAGAGGCGCCGTAATTGCGAAAGCAAGCAGGCAGGATTGGTGGAGCAAGTTGGAATCAGAGAATCTTATCTTTTCAGTAAAGGGGCGTTAGAGGCTCAGTTCGCCAGTTACAAGACCAATATTGAAACCACTATGAAAGAGGTGGGCCAGCGGTTATATCTATTAGCAAGAGGCGTAGTTCAACTTGCAGTACGTGGTATCAACGCCGAGCACTATCCAGACACGCATTTCAAGGAATGGAAGATCTCAGGCGAAATCCATGAGGCTCAAGCAGGAGTTACTCTAGCTACCGCATAGATACATGGCGCACCTGAAAAAGAGTGGGCAAATCTCGCAGTTCAGTTATGATCGCTGTCGACAACAAGTCTTCCTCTGATCTTATGCTTGTCGGGAATTCGAGTATTTGGACAACTCTGAGCCACTGAATATCGCGCAAAGACCTGGTCGATCAATGCAAGAACTGCCAGAAGTTTGGGCAGCTGGCAGAGATCTTTTGCCAAAGATATCCTATATCTTTCGATTTGTGCTTTCTGGAAATACCAGTAATCAGTTATGCCTCAATGCAAAGTTCAAAGTAAGAGCTGCCCATCCAAAATCATCGCTGCAAAGGGCATGGCGCATGATCGTGCGCTTATGAGGCTCTATAATCCAGCGCGCCGACAGCGAAGATAGCGAACAGGAGATGCAATCGTGAGGTACAACCTAATCCTGCGAGTCGCGCGTTATTCAACGTAATTGCGCAAGATCGCCAAAACTGCGTGATAGGACTTTCTGTTCAGTTTATGAGACAGCAGGCGTAGTTATAATTCAAACGCTGTCGTGGCGCAGCTGCAGGCACCTGGACGTCAATATCGCGCCCCTCCTTTGACAGCGTCATTCCCACCTCAGATCGACCAGAACCCTCGCATTCACTGTTAAGCCTTAGCCCCATCTCTCATCGTTCAGCGAAGGCAGCGTCGTGATGATCAGGACATACAAGCAATAAAGTTATCAGCACTCAATACCTCACTTACTCTTTTCAAGCATCTATAATGAAGACCCTCAGGACATAGCAATGAAGCCTATCTGATGGAGAGTGCTTGGTCAATATCACTCTCCTGCAAGAACAATCCAGCTGGAGATCTCAATGCCCACCCATGGTGGAAGCTCAGCAAACCCGGACACCAAAAGCGCCGTGGAAACCCTGGATTCAACTCCTGGAAACTGATGGATTCACGCCTAAATCAGCAGACGTTACCTGTCATTACAGGACTGGAACTGGCGCTCAGTTCTAGCAGGCTTTCGCTTCTCATCCGTCAACGCTCTGCCACCCTGGGCCGTTGATGAAGAGGCAACACGGGATCAGGCCATGAAGTGATTCGATTTGATCTTCTATCGATTCAATTGAATCAGTACCTCACCTCAACTGAATGCTTCAAGTGGGCTAAAGCAGACTGGGATTCCTTAAAAAACCTCAGGATCTGCGGGCTCAATGGTGGAATTATCTCGCTCTCACCCAAGCAGACAAAACCTAGAAGCAGGAGCCATCGCCATTCTAGACCTGATAACAAAAGCGCGAGCGTCGTATCCCTGTAAGGAAATCTTATAGTCAAAACTATAGTGGAGCGAAGAAATCGCGAAGCGAGCGTCGTATGAAGAAGCGGCTCTAAGAGATTGGAAGCTGGAAAGATCTCGTGATGCATCTGAGATTCAGATCGCATAGATCGATTACTTTAAAAATCTGAGATTAAAAAGCCATTGGAACAACTTCCGAAGCTACCGAGGAAGAGGCAATATTCAGCGTTCAGATTCGAAACCAGGAAGATAGAGCGTACTACACCACTCAATAATGTTACAACTGGAGAAACCGCCACGCTTTGAAGAGAAAGCCAATCTATACAGAACAGTCTTCCCACGCTCACATTTCACCTCAAGAAATATCGCGTCTGGCGACAGAATACCGTGGAAGGACCTGACGGGCAGCGAAATCAAAGGGCAATCATGACCTTCTCCAACAAAGCTCAGGACCAGATGGAATCAACTTCAAATCGCATTCAACAAGCATTCGGCGATACCACCATTTCAATAAATTCTCTGAAAGCAACAATCGCGATATCAGCTGGCATCGCGTATGGAAAGAAGCGTTGTGATCGTAAAGCTCAACAAAGCCAGACTATTCGATGCAAAGGCATATAGGCGGTGTCATAACGGTGTAGGCAAGGTGCTTGGAAAGATAATGGCTTCAAGGCGGCATCTGCAGCGAGAGAATGCGGTTTCTTTCATCGATGGCAGATTGGTGGAAGGCCAAAGATCGTCGGTAGATGCCTGTATGCTAGTAGCGTAGTTGATGAAGCAAGAGAAAGGGGCGTCGTTTCACGCTGTTTATGGATGTCAAAGAAGCGTTTGTGACAATGTTTGAAGGAGAGGCTCATCTAGCTGCAAAGGAGAAGCGCTTCCTCCCAGATAGTCGGATGGATAGACAACCTCTGAGCCACAGAAAGGCCTCACTGGCCTTTGATGGGCAACGAAGCTATGTCAACAATAGCAACTGGAATCACTCAGGGGCCTCATCGCCCGATACTCTTATCTATATCATCGCTCTTGGCCGAAAAGGCAACCTTTGATTCCAGCTACGTTGTGATGTAGGCGTGATAATGGTGGGAAAGGATGAGTGTTCAAACTGCAGGCGATTGAAGAGAATGGCGCGGTTAGCTGTCACATGGGGTGAAGCTAACTCTGGCGTTGACAAGCGCAAAAACAAGCTGCTCACCGCGATAAGCGAACAACAAATACCGCGGATGCAGCAAAGGTTAGGATGCCTGATGGCACTCTGGTTGATCTGCGAAACATTAAGATGGCTGGGTGTTTGGTTTGATAGGAAAACTGTCGTTCAAACATCGTATCAAAACTAAAGCGGCTTCAGCCATGGGGGCGTTTTTGCACTCGCTAGGTTAGGAAAGCACAGAGAAAGGATTAAAGCGGGGCTCTCAGACAGTCTATCAAGCCTGCGTCACTACCATCAGTGATTTTGGTGCAGAGGTTTGGTGGAATGGTCGAGCGGATACAAGACGCGCGGAAGATTCAGAATAATGCGATGAGAAGGATTACGGTCTTTCAGAACCACACCAATATCGGTATTTCGAGCAGAAACCGCACTCTACTCTGCGGAGATCGGGCTTGACTCCAACAACAGAAATCGCGCTACGCGTTCTCAGCGTGCCAGCCACCTATCTGCGTCTTCAGCTCAGACTCTTGCTCCAAGTATACAGGAATCGGGAAGGGAGGATCGGCTCAGCTCCATGTATTTCGACTGTTGGTAGACCGCGCTCTGGCCTAGATTACATCGGATCTTAAGTAAGTCAGTGACTGGATTCAACCTCGAGTCTAGTGGAGGACATACTAGTAGACGCAATGGCGTGTCATGGCGTCAGAATATGATGACGTCAGGATCGATACAGACGACAAAGATACAGCGGCGCAAAATCGTAGACAAAGCAACTCAGGACAACTACTGCAAACTAAACCGTTTAGTCTTTCTGCTCGATGGATCGCACTAATGGAAGGAAAGCTGGAGCTGGAGTTGTTGGCGTTAGAAGCAACGGAAGGTAGTGGAACAATAATACCACCTTGGGAAGGAGGTGGAAGTCTTTGACTGTGAGTATATATGCAATAGGCTCAAAAATTTCTTCGTCGAAAGGAGATCAGAAATTCACACCACCGCAGTTGATGCCTGGATATCTTTCAGACAACCAGGCAGCGATGCGAATGAGAAACCAGAAGCGTTAAAGGCCATGATGGGTTCAGTTAAGATCAAACCTCTTGGGATTGAAGCTCAACGTCAAAACACATGTCCTGGAGTGCAGGGGCGTATGGAGGTGGATGGAAATGAGCAAGCTGACAAGCTGGCAAAGGGGAGGGAAAGGGAAAGGTCGAGCCAGATGCAAGGGTATCAATTACCTCGAAGAGGAGAATCGGAAGCGAGCAATGCTTGGAAGAGAGATGGAAAACTATGAAGAAAGGAAGGAGCTACAGGGTGCTCCACCTCCAAAATGTCCGCCAGCGGGAAGCATCCAGAAAGCTATAGCGCAATCGCAAATCACGAACAGGTCGTGGATCGCCAAATCCTGCTCTGAGAATACCAACAACAAGCGCCGATACAGCAGAAATGCAGATCACGGATACTTAGGAAACTCCGCAGCCTCTTCTTTACTGCAAACAACGTCCATTCAGAAGAAAGATCTTGCTGCGATGATAAAACAAATCTCTCAACTGGATGACAATGCAGCGCGAAAAGGACTCAAGCAACCGTGATAAGTTCACTCCTCACAATCTCAGATCGCCGCTCAGAAACTGGACTCTAGGGGAGAGAGATGGAGATGGAGATGGAAGGGAACGAATAGGATGGGGAAGACTTGAGGATGAAGGGGAAAGAGAAGGGGAAGGATAGCCCCAAGGTGCTTGCACCTAGCGTTAAGAGATGGAATTGAGAGGATAACATGTATGATAACCTTGGAAGAGGGTAGATGGGAATACGGTCATTAGGTAGCCGAAACTATTGGGTACTTTCTTTGTATGCCATATCCGGTTTCGGATGCAAGTAGTATGAGTAATAAATAAATAAACAAATATTGATAATTGCTGCTTGCTCAATCGCTGGCCATAACAATGGATTATGCCAATTAACCCTATGTTTTCCTATAATACCACTATCTGTATTCGTCCCAATCGTTATAGATTTTTCTCCATTGTATGCATCAGCTATGCGAGAGCTTGTACCAAATGTAGGTGCTATTGGTTGTAGGTGTATTGGCAGTTTTGCTTTTTTTATTGACCCTATCCAAGCGTATAACTTAGTAAATTAATCCTTCAACTGTAACATTTTAATAGGTTCTCACCGTCCTGATTGTGGATTCCGGATTGGGTTTCCGCCTCTGCTTTTCTCTTCCGGCACCTTTGTTGTTCCAATCTATTCCTCTCTAATTTTGCATCTTTCTCTTCTTTTGCACTCAACGGGATCTTAGGCCTTAAACCTAACTGCACCTTCTCGTTCTATGAAGCGGTGCTTATGATTGCTGAAGTTTCAATTTGTGAATCATATGTAGCTTGGTTGACCGGCTTGAAGAGTGATGTAACAGAACGCTGGAGAAGCGGAACGAGGGGTATCTCTGACTCATCCATTTTCTTTGTATGCTGGTTGGCTATTTAGGGGAGGCGAGCAGTTACAAAATTTCAGAAATCAAGAGGATTTGAGCAAGATCAGACGTTGTGGAAAAAGCGGGTAACTGATCAAGTATCAAACACATTCTATTGATCTCTTATACCATAATTCAACATCTCATGTCAGCCCTCACGTAACTTATACCATATATTTCCAGCCGTCAGCAGCAGGGTCTGTCCCAACCTCAACGGAACTGACAGTAATGCAGAATAAAAACTGAAAGTCAGCATTTATACTGAAACAAGAACTGAAATTCGGTGCTTGTACAGCGGTTTGTAATAAGTCATCAGACAGAATGCCACCAAAATGCGCGTTTGCAGGCAAACTTGTGGCTAGGTCGTCCAATGACTTTTTACCCACTTCTGTACTCCTATTGGTAAAATTACTTTTGACACCATATATATGAATGGGGAGAGAATTCATAATAGCGCAAATATATTAATAATATTTTGCATTTTTTTATTAACTATGTTCTAGTTTAAATACAAAGTTAGTGGACAGCAGCAAGTGGTATAATATATTTGAAAAAGATTAAATACTTTTGTTTAATGTATACGTGATGAGAGCTAAAATCTATCAACAACAGCTTCTGCACCAACACGCCACTACGTTCCGAGAAAAACAGCACCTATAAGCCTACGTTGATCTCAATATTGAGTAAATCATTATTTTTATTTTTATCTATATTTTCAACACTTTTAGCAACTTAATCTCGCTAGTGGGTTTTTTATATCATATTTGCAATTCTCATTGAAAAATAAACATCTATGGTACAATACATTTTTATCAGTAAGATTACATTATTGTCAGTCTCCCAATATTTTTGGGTTTCAAAGAACTTAGACAGCTTTCAGAAGGATCATCAGTATCAGTAAAATCTCATTTCCCTACAGATGTCCCCTAAGCTTCAGGAGACCGAAAAAATATCTAGGAGTCTCTGGAGACTTTCAGGAAATTTAAATGATGTGATGGAGTAACTAAGACTATGAGGAGGACAGATGAAGATGATGACCATCAACAAGCTTTATCATTTGTGAATAGAGTCTTCTGAGTTTCCTGAGACCCAGAAAGTCTCAAAAGACAAGTGAAAATCTTGCTAATGATGCAGACAAGATCGAGGGATACACTGGCAGCCAGAGAGAACGGAGGCGCAAGGTCGCAGCCAGGGCAAAGACCAGAGGGCCCAGGGCAGGAAAAGAGATATCACGGCGTGGAACGTACTAAGCTAGGTTTGCGGGAAGAAGGATTAGTCAGGTGTTTCTATGGGTTTCTATTGCGGAGGTTCTGTGAGTCAGTGGTATGCATGTATTTCTAATAGGATGTTGCGCTTGGGTTTTCTATGAGATTCTACGGATGAGTCAGCGAAGGGATTTCTAGCCTATATATAGGAAACTTTCTCGCCGCATGGGAACTTCTCTTCTTCTTTTCTCTTTCATGTGCTTGTCATTTTAGTCGATATGATACTTTGGGCGCCATGGCGTCGCGCGCCGTGAGGCCGTGTTCGATCCTCGTCTTCATCCCTACTTCGTTTAAAGTGTTGTTGATTCTATTTTCTCTCTTCGCTTCGTTACGTCCTGTCCTGCCTAGGTTGTGTACCATGGCACGTCTTGTCCTAGTCTCGCCCCGCCTTCGTGATAAGAGATAATCGTAGGTAAAGTAGAAGCAAAACTATAGAAATAGCTGTAGTAGGCAATCTTCAAGCGGAATAAGGGGAGGGAAGAACTATGGCTATAGATGGGATATATTTCTATATACCTGTAAGACAGGAAGATGAGACAGAGAGAAAAGAAAGAAAAGAAGAAAGAAAACTATTCTGCTCCATATTTATAGATCTCCTTCACCACTTCAATATGGCTCATTCCTTGTATAATGGAAACCCACAAAATGTATAATGTAACCACTGCCCAGTCTCCTCCACCTATAATGCAACTACTATGCAATCACTGCATAGTCTCTTTCTACTACTAATACGATGCATAGTCCTTATCACGTCGGAACATGCATCAGCAAGACTTCATTTGTCTCCTGATGTCTCCTGAGCCTCAGGAGACTCTCAGGAGACCTGGGAGACTGTTCAGAGACTGCATCCTTAAGTAGTAGTTTCCTGATGTTGTAACTATCTTCTCTCTCGCTTTCTTCTTTATCTCATGGCTCCCATATTCTATGCGTTCTCCTCTATCTCCATCTCCATTTCTCTCTCCTAGAATACAGTTTCTAGTACTGATCTGATATGGTAGGAGGAACTTATCGATGGTTGCTTGAAGGCCTTTGTCTGTATGCATGGCTTTCATCAAGTTGAAAGGCATTGATTTTATCTTTGCAGCGGGATCTTTTCTGAATTCTGGTAGTGAATGTTGTTTGCAGTAAAATAGCAGGTGTGTTGAAGCTTTCTGGAAGTATCCGCATCTGCATTCTGATTTATCGATATTGTTGGTATCCTTAATAGGTAGGATTTGGTGTATACATGTCCCGGCGTTTTGGCAATGGTCCCGAAGGCTTGGTAGTAGTAGCGCTGTTGTGATTGAAGGAGTAAGGATAAGCGAAGAAAGAATAGAGTGGTGTGAGGTTGTCGTCATTTCTTTCTATGAGGTTCAGTTGCAGGGAGGATTGGTTACAGGATTCTAAGAGATGGTGGAGAGGAATACGAAGTGTGGTGATACTGGGGTTCTATAGAATTCTATGGGCTAATGTATGAGTCAGAATGGACTGGCGGAGGAGGGTGTTAAATAGCAAGCAGAGTCGTCTTCTTTAGTTCTTTTCTTTCTTTCTTCTCTGTCTCGTCTTCCTGTCTTCTCGTATATAGGGATATATCAATATCCTATCCATAGTCCTTGCTCTTCTGGTCTTGCTCGATGGTTGCCTACTATTACGACCTCTATTGTCTTTCCTCTTATCTGGCTTAGCAGTCCTTATAGTCCTGCCTCTATATCCACCTATGGTCGTCACTTTCCCTGCTCTATCTCTGGTCTTTGCCTTGGCCGTTGTCTTGCGCCTCAGTTGTTCCTGGGTGTGTCTCCCGATCTGTCTTTGTCGTCATCTTCATCTGCTCTCCTTGTAGTTTTAGTTAATCCGTTATAATACATGACCTGTTTGCATTTGTCTAATTGTGCTTGCAAGTTTTCTTGATATATTTCCATCAAAGAGCCTTACAGAAACCTTGGAGGAGGGAACACTTCTATAGCTCCTTCCTTTCTTCATAGTTTTCTATCTTTCTCTCTAAGTTGCTATTCATTGCTCCTTGTGTTTCCTGTTCAAGTATCAGTAGGTAATTGATACTCTTGCATCTGCTTCAACCCTTTCAGCATATGCCCCTCTTTTCCTCAGACTGTCACTGGCAGCTTGCTCATTGCTCTCCATCTCCACATGTGCTGGTACTCAATGGATATGTGTTTTGATGTTGAATGCTTCAAGTTCCAGTATATTTGATCTTGCTAGTTGAACCTATTGGGAATGCTTCCAGTTTCCTCATTCCCCATACTGCTGCCTGGTTGTCTAAGTATATGCAGTCAATCAACTCTAGAGTAGTGTGAAATTTCTAATTCTTCCCAGACAAGTATCGTAGTTTGAGCTATTGCGTCAATCTCACAGTCAAAAACTTCTACCTCCTTCACATGGTAATAGTATTGCTCTACTACTGTTTTGTAGCATATAATGCTAACAACTCCGCTCTGGCTTTCTTTTCTATTAATGATCCATCAGAGTAGAATACTAAATAGTGTAGGTTGCTGTAGTTGTCTTGACTTGCTTGTCTTCGATTTTGTGCGGCTGTATCTTTGTTTGCTGTATTGTTCTGAATACCCATAGTATTTTGATACCATGAGAGACAGGTCATCATTTCAATATACTCTGCTAGATTTAAGGTTGAATCCGGTCGCTAACTTTACTTGAAATCTGATGTAATCTAGACTGGTATTGTGGTCTAGTATAAGCAGAGTATCATGGGCTAGCTGAAGGTTCCTCCACCCTTCCTAATTCCTCTGTATTTGAAAACAAATCTGGGCTGAAGGTGCAAATAGAGTGGATAGTTGGTATATTGAGAATACGTAGAGCATATTTCTGTGAAGGTCAATCTTGATCTCTATAGGTAGTAGTGCAGTTTCTGCTTGGAATGCTGATATTCAAGTTGTTGTTGTTCTGAAACTACCATTAATTCTTCTCATCGCATTGTTCTGAATCTTTTGACACTGTCACTTGTATCCTGTCTGTCCGTCCGCTCCACTAAACCTCTGCACCAAAATCACTGATTGTAGTGACGCATGTCTGATAGAGCTGTCTGGAATCCATCTGGCTCAATCCCTTCTCTGTATTTCTTAACCTGGCAAGTGCAAGCAATGCCTTCATGGCTGAATCTAATAGGACGGGGTTGGATTCAGAGATAAAAAAGAGTACAATCTAACAGTGTAGGGTCGGGTTCAGAGACAAGGCAGAGGGCAGAGACAGTACCGCCGAGTCAACCCATAATATACAAGGTCAGGCAGGCTGAGGTTCAGGTTCAGATTTGAGACAGCAGATTGAAGTATAAAGGTATAGATTGCTAACAGAAAGAAAATGTTACCTAGAAATGTAAAAACATAGGAAACCTTGAAGACGAAGCTCTATATATACAACTATTCCGTCCACCACTGACTCATTCCATAGAAACTCACAGCAACCCCTCTTCTCCCGAACTGCCCATACTATCTCTTATTCCGACACCTCTATCTAATACTATCTCAAACGTCCATAGTGTTTACATCTGATTACCCAGGCTCCTTACTATTCTGTTACCCTGATTCCGACATCTACTGATCCTATTCAACAACCTTCAAGTTCTTCTGAGGGTACCTTGACGGTAGGTGAGGTGCAGGATGCTGAGCCATGATACTGAAGCGGCTTTAGTCTTGACATCATGATGATGTTTGAAAGATAGTTTTCTATCAAACCAAATACCCAACCATCTTAATGTATCGCTGATATCAGCAAGAGTACCTTCAGGTATTCTAACCTTTGCTGCATCTATGATATTTGTTATTCGTTTGTTATGGAACTTGAAGTAGAGCAGTTCTCTTTTGGGATTGTCAAATTCTAGAGCATTAGCTTCACTCCATGTAATAGCTACTAGCTGTGTCATTCTCTCCAATTGTCTGCAGTTTGAGCTCTTATCCTTTTAAACTATTATTATACTGACATCGTCAATGTAGCATGCATCAGCAAACTACTACTTGTGTATGCAGTCTCCCAACAGTCTCCTGGGTCTCCTGAGAGTCTCCTGAGGCTCAGGAGACCTCAGGAGAGAAATGAAGTCTTGCTGATGTGGTATCTGTTGTTGAGGTAATTGCCCTTACAGTTTTAAGAGCATTAAAAAGTGCTGATAGGTAGAGGAGAAAGAGCAATGGTGATGTAGGGCTTCCCTGTGAAATTCTAGTCGCTATTTAAGTTGTTGGTATAGTTTCTTGTTGTCCATCAGAGGCTAGTGCCTGGGATACTGCGTAATAACATTTAATTTGGGCATTGGATGTATTCTGTTATCACAACAGTTTTAAGTCTGAGTCTTTTGGATTGAAATTCCGCTTAATAAGCTTCCAGGTAGGGGGTGGTAGCAAAGTATCTGATAGCTTATCAGAATAAATTTCAATCCAAAGCACTAAGAGTCTTTATGGTAACATGATAAATCAAATGACTAGAGCGTCTAGGTAGTAGTTTTTGGCATGTGTGATAGTTTGTACCATTCTTCCAAACAACAAACCTTTACAATGTTAAACGCTTGATACACGACCCTCTACAAGACCACCACTCTACAGAGTGCCATACATTAAGTTCAGGGATCGGAACTATTTAATGAGTGGAGAGTGGGTATTTGATATTGCTATTGCTACTTGAATGATATATGCTAATTTCATGTTTTCTAAATAGATCCCTTGAACTTGATGGCTTACCCGCGACCCAAACTGCACAACACAATGCGTGCCTTGCTTGACTCCGCAACCTGGCGACCATTTGACCTGAGGTGACAATTTACAATCTGCAACCCACGACATGCTCGTCCTTCAACCCCTAGCCCCATTGAACCGTAGAGTAGGAATTGTTAGTATATGTCAACCTAAAGTGATGAGATATACCCAGTATCTATAATAGTTAAACTGCTGATGGTGCCCAGCAGGTCCTCTAACTATGGCCAGTTCGTTTGTGACATATGGTACACTTGCATAAATGCACGAGAGCGTATCAAACTCTTCCGTCCATCTCCGGGCAAGTAACTAATTCAAATACCTCAATGGACGTGATACAATTTAGGTGGGGAGAGCTAACTTAGCCACATGTGACGGAGTAACTAAGAATACCAGAGAGAACAGATGAAGATAATGACGAAGACAAGATCGGGGGACACAGCCAGGAATAACCAAGGCGCAAGGCAGTGACTAAGGTGAAGACCAAAGGCACGGCGGGGAAAGCGAGGACCGTAGTTAAACGTAGAAGCGAGACTGTAAGCCCACTAGACTAGATGAAAGAAAGGACTATAGAGGTTACGGTAGTAGGCAACCTTCGAGCAGGACAAGAAGAGCAAGGACTATAGATAGGAGATAGATATATTCCTATGTACGAGAAGACAGAAAGATGAGACAGAGAGAAAAGAAAGAAAACGACTAAAGGAAATGACTAAACTCGCCATTCAACACCCTCCTCTACTAATTTGCTCTGACTCATACATCAGCCTATAGAATCCCGTAGAACACCCCGTATCACCACACTCCGTATTCCTCCCCACCATTTCTTAGAATTCTATTACCAATCCTCCCTATAACCGAACTTCATAGAAAGAAATGACGACAACCTCACACTACTCTATTCCATTCTCGTGTATTCTTACTCCTTCAACCGCAACAACGCTACTACTACCGAACCTTCAGGACCAATGTCAAGATGCCAGTACACCTCTCGCTAGGACGAAGACTACAAGCCTTTGTGCCTGGAGTGCCCATGCGATAATCTTCAGGCCTTAGTGGTCTCCTGCCCTCCATCTCCACCTCCACTTCCACCTTCACCTTCACCTTCACCTTCACCTTCACCTTCACCTCCATCTCCATCTCCACCTCCACCTCCATCTCCATCTCTATCTCCATCTCCATCTCCATCTCCATCTCCACCTCCAACTTGAGTATCTTCCTACCTCTATATTCTGACACCCATGCTAACGTCTATACAGCGTCCACATTCACGCCCAAAACCTCACCCAAATCGATACCAGCGACATGCCCAAATCGACGCCAAAACCTTGCCTAGGACACGCCCAAATAGCACTATGAACACGTCAAATCAAGGCCCAAATCGACTCTATGGACACGCCCAAATCAACGCTATAGGCACACCCAAATACATCAGCAAACTATTACTTGTGTATGCAGTCTCCCAACAATCTCCCGGATCTCCTTAGAGTCTCCTGAGGCTCCCGGATATTTTTTGAGTCTCCTGAGGCTCAGGAGACATCAGGAGACAAATGAAGTCTGATGAGCTTTCCTTTGTCTTTCCTTTCTTTCCTTTCTGTCTCGTCTTTCTGTCTTCTCAGTATATAGGAATATATCCTACCCACAGCCTATAGTCCTCACTCTTTGTGTCTAAGCCCGATGGTTGCCTACTACGGCTACCTCTATAGTGCTTTTTGCGTTCTATCTATGGTCCTTGTTTCTCCTGCCCTGTTTCTAGTCTTCGCCGGCATTGCGCGCTCCGTTAATCACGACTGTATTACTCTGCGTCTGCGTCATCGTTATCGTGTTTCTACATTTGTAGTCTTGAATTCTTCACACTCGGAGGGCTCAGAAGAGTAATGATTTTGATGAACACAAGCGTAAACAGCGTCATATAGTGACAAAAGAAACACTCTTAGGAGGCAGAGGCCAACCATCAGCAAGACTTCATTTGTCTCCTGATGTCTCCTCAGCCTCAGGAGACTCAAAAAATATCCAGGAGTCTCAGGAGACTCTCAGGAGACCCAGGAGAGAGTTGGGAGACTCCAGACACAAATGTTAGTTTGCTGATGTTATCGCAACAGGAGCCTCTCTTTTCTCTAAAAAGATGCTTGTCCAGCACACTTAGAGGCAGTGCTGTACCATAGAAGGACTCAGAGTAGAACGATGACGTCCATACGGAGTGGAACGACGAGGTGAGGGTAGAGTTCATGACTTTCTTAAAGACAATGAAGCCTAAGAGAAGTAAAGTCTGTGGATGAGTTTGATCCCCACTATTCTCAAGTCTTGGCGGTATTGAGAACGAGAATGAAAAGAAGAAGTGGGATGTTTATTAAATGGTTCCTGCCCTTGAACTCTATATGGCACTCTGTAGAGTGATGGCATTGTGGAGGATTATGCGCCAAGCGTGTGGCATTGTAAAGGTTTGCTCTTCTTCCAACTCATTGCGTTGTTTATATCACAATTACCAAAAAGGGTTTGAGTGCCTCGTTGCAATTTGGCCTGACAAGTCGCTGTTCCCTCAATTGAAAGAGTGGGAATAATATATTATTGGCCCAACTCGCGGTCGCGAGCTACCACTTCTAGTATTCTTGTACCCTGAAACGAATCAATCTTAACTACAAGCTGCTACCATTCGTGGGCGTGGATCTTTATCTCCTTCTCCTACAATCCCGCCACTCCCAATATTGGCTTCCAGATCTGAGATGGAACTGACTATTAAGGACTTTGCGCAAAGGACTCCAGTACTGTTGACTAATGAGAGGATAGGCGCCAATCAGGTTACAGGAAAAGATTTTGGAGTCTTTTGCGCAAAGTCGGGAGAAACACCCCTGCCACTATTACAGGAAGAGCAGGTGATCTACCACTTGGCGGCTAAACAATCTTCCGGAGTGTGCAATCTTGTGGACCGCGCAGAAACCCGTGTACAAGAAGTAAGGACGTGCAAGTTGAAACCATGGGGTGTGATCGGTAGGTACAGTACCGTAGTTAGGGGCAAGTCAATAGAAACATGAAATGTTATAACTAGCGGTACTGAGGAATCAAAATTTGATAGGCCTTGAGACCAAATTCATAAGATAGCATTGAACTGGAAAGAGAAAGGCATGACCACAAATAAAAAAGCAAAGAAACCTCAAGTAACAAACCCATGCTTCCAGGGGTTTTCCCTTTTGCCCTGAACGCCAGACTGGAAATCTCCTGTGGGGGAGAAATATCAAATTACAAAGAACAGATAGGTTACAGATAGAGACTGAGCGATAGTGCAGGTGGTTACGGAATTTAAGCTGGACGCTTCAGGCATGTTCGAACCTATACTGTTGGATCGTAGGTAGAAGCTATTGGCCACGTTCAAGCGCCTAATAGTTCCGGAGTTTTGACTAAACTCCTAATGAGTTCTTTAGATACTGGGGTTCTTTCGTACGAGCGCTGATTCATGCTAATATTGAACATACCTTCCTCACCTGCTTTGCAGACCTTGATCTCTCTACCCCATTCGGACTTTAAAACCTGAGAAGCTGTGATTCTTCTTGTAGGGTTTGGGTCGAGAATGGAGTATATCACGTTCCGACATCTCGCCTGAACATGAATCAGTATTTTAAACCGAAAATGGATTTTAGCTGCGGGCTCACTCGATGCAGGTTTTCAATTGGTGCATAGCCGCCCTCGTCCTTCCTTCCCTCCAAGTATTTCTCAAAAAATTCATCCTCGTCTTTCTTCGCAACACGCCATAGGTGTCTTCCAGTACGCATTGCCATATATATGACTCCTGTGGCCCAAACATCTACTGCTCTAGGATCAAACTCCTTGTCCGTATACTCTTCTGGAGCGATATATGGCGCAGAGCCACATAGACCACAAGTCATATGTGCCTCTTTCTCCCAGGCCATACGAAAACACTCCCCATTACCAAAGTCGGTGATTTTGAGCGCACCAGTAGTCGTGAGTAAAAGATTCTCTGGTTTAAGATCCCGGTGAGCCACACCCATCTCGTGCATGTATTCCACACCACGCATTAATTGTTTGAAATAACAATCTGCTTCTGCTACGTCAAGTTTCCCCGCTGCAAGAACAAGAGTGTATAGGTCACCTCCAGCACAAAACTCCATTACCTCACAGTAATCCCCTTTTGCATCCTGTAGCAAGTCAAGTGTATGAATAACGTTGGGGTGCCGTAATGAAGATGAGATACAAAACTCAGAAGTCAGTCGCTTGTGGTATTTTCTAGGCGACTCCTGGGGCCGACGGCGAAATTCTTTCACTGCGTACAATTGTTCAGATTGGCCGTTTTTAGGGTCCACCTTGTGTGAGATACGAACTATGCCAAAAGCCCCACGGCCAATAATTTCTTGGCACTTTCCATATTTTTCTACTAGCGTAGCTGTAGCATTCGGGCCTCCTTTCTTGTCGGTTGCGAGCTTCTCTTTCTCGTTTTTGAGTTGGTCCACCCATGTAGACATAAGGCTAAGCCTGTCATGTTCGCCGCTGTGATCCTCCCTCCGTTTTCCAACTAAGAGGTCTCGAAGCATATCCGAAAGTTTCTCTTGACGTTTAGCACTGCGTAGATGGTGTTCATGGGTGCCATCTACAAATGATTGGAACCGTTTTTGTGTTACTGGAGGTATTCCGTTCTTGGCTTCTGTAATTGAGCTTCCAATAGCAGGTGTTTGTTTCTTCTCCGTTAATGACGGCTGTCGAGCAGGTACCTGTGGCCTTTCTCGCTCACGACCATTTTCGTTATCCGAGGCGACGGCCCCTTCAGCAACGTGTCGATCACGCGGAGCAGGTTTGATCTCATCCTTGACTTTCCCGCCACTTTGTGAGAACATACGTTGCAACCTAGAAGATATCGTTTTCTTTTCTCCGGCAGTGGACGGCGTTGCAGTGCCTGACGCTGAGGCTGATCCGGGTAAAGAGGACAACCCCGACACTGAGGCGATTTGCCCAGGTATAGGGTAGATGATTGGCGAGGACGCGGCTGAAGGTGTAGCGGAAGAGATGGAAGACGACTGTCGCATATTCGTTGGCGAGGATCGTCCGTCAAGAAGAGAGGGTGGTTTATTATTATTATTATTTGAAGTGGAATTCGTAGTAGTAGGAATAGTAGGTTGCACTTGCTTTGCCTGCAGCGGCGGTTCCATCATTGTTATTGGTGAAGTAGTAGTATATGAGGGAGGTGAGTGGGAAAGTGAATGGTGGCGATTGGCAAACGTTTTTGCACTAGATGGAAAAAAAGAGTGCTATGGATAGTCGGGCAAAACTTTCCGAAAGCGGGCGAGATTGATGTTGGAACTGGGACGGCGGAGACAGTCACGATGGCGGAGAGCGTACAGTGGGGGATGGGAGAAAACGGTGAATTGTATAATAGATTGAGAAAGAGGAAAGATTCGAATGTAAGAGGTAATGATAGCGGAGAGAACAAGATGGCGACAAGAGAGGAGAGAGGAGAGGAGAAAGAGTGAGAAAAGGAAGAGGGGGCGTAAAAGGAGCTGAGGCTAGAAGGTTAGAGAGGTTGTAAAAGGTTGAAGTTGGAGGGGGTGAAAACGAGGATTGAACGGATGGTGGGGAGGTTTTGCAGAATTTTGAGAGGGGGAAATCAGTACATGTATCTACCAGCTGCGACAACGATAACTACATGTACATACATGTACTTAACACATTTACAGCGATGGGGAAAATTATTGTAGTAACAGGGGTCTAAAAACAGGGTTTAGGTGGCTGCCCAGCCAATAGGACTCGTACAATAATTTTCCTCTCGCTGTAGGTGCGTCTTATAGGTGGCATACAGCTAGTGCTGGAGTGATGACGAAACTGGGCGCGCACACTGAACAGTGCCGCTTGAGACCTAATCGGCTGAGATCCACGATATCCGAGTATACTTTACCGAATATAGATACGTCGTGTCTAAGAGCCCCAGGAGTTTTGGACTGCCAAACATGAATTCTACTAACGCAGAAATTGAAAGCAGCTGCCCGTTTAAATGATCAGAGGCGTAGTGTAGACGGCATTGTAAAGTCAAATTTGGTTACTGGTGCATGTAGTATAGCCAGCCTTATCATGCTTTAGTTCTCTAATCGGGTGGCATAATACAATAGGATTGAGCTAAAATAAAAGCCTTACCAGCGGATAGCCGGTTGACTCCATGTATGTACCTACCCCACGTATTTACAGTACCAGGAAAGTTATTGTTGTCGCCGCTTGTAATGCCTCCTCATGTTTACGGGAGATTGGGCTAACTTTAGAGGTTATTGGTCAACTATTTTAGATACACTCTCAACGAGTCGTAAAAATCAAAACCGTATTACAGCCCCCCTACAAAGCTATGAGTTTTACGAATATCCTATAAGTTCTAAAGTAAGGAAATTAGGACCACAAACGACCCCCCCCCCCCCGAATTGTGTAATTTAGACATAATATAATGTGTGACTGTGGAAAACCGGGAATAAGATACTCTTTCGCAAAACCCAAAACGAAATCCATAAGTAGTAGATAGTACGATTGAATATGTGAGATTCCCGGTTTGTGAATCTAATCCACCAGTTTTGTGAGGTAAACATTTGCTACTTGACCTCGCTCTCGGTGTATGCGTGCAACATCATTTCGATATGCTTCTTCGTAAACATTCTCGTCTGTAAGTGTGGGCGATTCACTAACGATTTCGGTATCCTCAGGCATTTGGCAATCACTCCCAGTGCCAATGTGAAGTAAAAGTGGTTGGTCTACAGTGGGGGAGACTGCCTGAGCTTTCACTCTGTCTTTCTCCATTGGGTTGCCTCCCGTATCAGAGTCATCAATATTATTAATCTGGAACTTGGTACGATCGCTGTCATCCCCCTTCTTTGGTCCTCCAGGCAGATATTCAGACATGTCCGCGTCTTCAAGCTCGATAGCCGAGTCCAGCCGCCTAGGTTTGCCTGGCAGAGCCTTGGCGACACTCTCCATAGATATAGTTTTGCTCACACCAGATACCGCCAGCTTTTGCTCAAGATGCTTCCTGTTATCCGTGTTTAAACTCCTAGACCGCTGTGGCAAATTATCATGGCCCGAGTCTGATACCAAGAGTGAACTATCCGACGGGGGCGACAAGGAACCCCTTGAGCGTCTAAACGTCAAGTGCTTGAGTTTTTTAACTGCTCTAACCTAAGCTTTGTATTAATAGCGTTTCTCCTAGGGTATAAGCGCACCAGAAACATACAACTGCCATAACATTTCTAATGCTTTTGGTAATCGCCGACGCCACCTCCCGTTCATTAGGTATCGAGATGAAATATGCAGTATTTTCCTCTACTGACAGAAGCATATCGTCACCGTCTTTAGTGATCCATGGATGTTCCTTCAAATGGTTAGGAAATTATATTATAAAGGATTTCACAACAGTACTCACCCGCAATTCTGCCATCGTTATCCTCTGGTTAGGGTTCTTTTCAAGAAGGCGTAGCAGAAGATTCTTAAGGCTCGGGTCTAAGTCTCCGGGGATAAAAACTCTGTAATTATGAAGTATTAATAGAAGATAAGTTGTATGGTTCTTTGGGCCTTACTCCTCGTTCTTGATAGCTTCGTAGAGTTCAATGACACCAGGGTTATTAAATGGAAGTCGGCCAAACAATAGGCAATACAGGGTAACCCCCATGGACCATATGTCTGCTGCTGTCCCGCTAACATCTCCGTGACCGGCGTAACAAAGTTCCGGGGGAAGGAAAGCAGGACTGCCCGCCGACTTGGCCGTGACCATCGGGGCCGTTTTCTCGAACATTTCGCTCACTCCAAAGTCCACAATCTTTAAGACATCATCTTTCGACAACAGAAGATTATCAGGCTTGATATCACGATGCACAATTCCCTGGGAGTGTACTATAAAATAGTGAGTATATCGCCTTGAGGAATATTATCTAAGGGGAAGGGACCCGACAGTATTCGATTCCCAAAAGCATGTCCCGGAACCATAATCTGCACTGCTCCTGCGAGTAGGGTTCGGCTACCTCATCTAAGCCAACCTTCATAATGACTCCCTTTTCACACATTTCTAGAACGATATAGAGAGAATCACCCTCAGGATCATCCAGGACTTCAATAAGTTGCGCAACATTTTCGTGATCTAACTTTTTTAGGATTGCAATTTCCTCTCGAATTAAGTAGAGGGGGTTTCCAGCTTCTTCTTTAGTATGAATATCAGAAGCTGATTGTTTTTGCGACGGCATGGCAAGCAGCCCAGCTCGCCGCTGGGCTGCGTGTGGTCTTCGTAAAATATGGGACTGCGACCTCTTCCGAAGGCGAGATTTCGAAAACTCTTTCATTGCCTGAGGGCGGACCCAACCACGTTTAGCATGGAGTGGACGCAACTAAGACAATAAACAAAATTAAAGGGTCTCACATATTGCTTCCCTATTTGGTCTTCAACGAGATGGACTGCCCCAAAGGATCCACGGCCTATCTCTTGCTTGATAGTGTATCTAAAATCAAGCTTTGTAAGAAAAGAGGCGCCTTGACTTATGGGGTGACTACAAATACCTACTGATTTATCCGGGCACCCTGTCCTCCATCTTCCTCGTCATCATAAGTTAGACACGCATTCAGAGTTTCGCGTATCGGTGGTCTACCGACTGACGCTGTTCTTTGGTGGTGTCTCAGCGGTGATTGAAGAGAAGGCGAAGAAACATGCCGGACAACAGGGTGTCTGGTGGGCTGCGGGTGTTCCTCAGGGACTTGAGAGCTATTGATCGCGGGGTTACGAGTTGTGCCAGTTCGAGAGTTATTGTCCCTCACTACACCAGGGAATGAGAAGGCAGGAGCGAGAGAGGATATTCCCATGGGGAGAGAAGTTGTATAGTGTATGGATAAAGAGATGTAAGGCCTGAGCTGTGAATTGAGACAGGAAGCTGCTACCGCCTGCATACATACCACTTGAGATAAGTTTGGTCTGATAATCAGATAAATAGATTAGATATGGTGCCGCGCACGTTAAAGGTGACATAAATTGCATCGCTTATAACTTTTTAACCATACAAGATAGCAAGAATCTAACACACCAAATTGTAGATATACATACCTACTTTAACGCCCGATCGGATATTCCTATAAGCCTTAGTCAAAAGTTAGTCTAATAAAGACCTTATATATTCCTCAAATCACTCCTGAAGATTCTTGAATAAGGTCTTTATTAGACTAACTTTTCACTAAGCCTTTTTTAAGGCTGAAATCAGCCCCATAGGAATATCCGATCGGGCGTTAAAGTATATAAAGACTTTGGTCAGTTAGATTTTTGATATCTTGTCTGGTTAAAAAGTTATAAGCAATGCCATTTACCTATTTTTGTATGTAAAAAGCGCCAAGACTTGGTGAATTTTTTTTAAATCAATTGAATTTTAGTTTACAGGTATAAAATTATTGCATACAGGATAATCTATGGTAAAAAAACCCTGTACATTCGCAAAACCAAAAACACCATCTCTTTAAAAGAAAAACAACTTGAACATCATCATGATAATATAAATGATGACAACGAAAATATAAAAAAAAATCATAAAATATGTACCAGTATCCAAATTTCTTTTGATGTATAGGTTCAATTTGTTTGGCCAGATTCTTATTTTTCGCAATCTCATTCATTTATACTATCTTATAAGCGCGAGGACTTGGCGAGGAAGGCTCAGATGAGATCAGAATCTAATAGTGCGTTTGAGTCCATTGAGAGAGTTGCCGGTACATCAGCAAACTATAATTTGTGTGTGCAGTCATCAGCAAGACTTTATTTGTTTCCTGAGGTCTCCTGAGCCTCAGGAGAGTCAAAAAATATCCAGGAGCCTCAGGAGATTCTCAGGAGCCTCAGGAGACTGCTGGAAGACTCCATACACAAATAGTAGTTTGCTGATGAGACTGTTGGGAGACTGTATACAGAAGTAGTAGTTTGCTGATGGTCTCCCAACAGTCTCCCGAGTGTAATAGATTGAACTAGTCCCTACAGATATCATGGATCCAATCGGACCTGGTAGATCACGGGTCTCCCGACACACGAAGGGATAATGGAGGGTCAGCACGCTGACAGGGACGATGGCAGGCTTGTTAGGCGATCTCACTCAGAGATCGAGGTTTAGTATGATGATCGGTGCGGTGGTTTGGTGCGAGTGCTCGCTGTCGGCGTTAATGTTTTCTATTTCCTAATCGCATCTTACTCCGGCGGTCTTTCGACATGGGTCTTTGTTCGGAGGATTCCGATGTATGTTGTTTAAACCTGCTCTTAAGCTGGGTTTGAGGTGCGTCTGGTGGGCAGCCGATGCTATCTTTCGCCAGATAGGCGTTCTTTGATAGCTTATTGGGTCTTATCTTGGTTTAACATCTGCGTCGAAAGGCTGTATAGTTTTCTCTGTTATTCTTGCTTCTTTTCTTTATGATGTAATATCGCCGGGTGGTAGTTGGAGCAGGATCATTTGTTATGTAATTTCAGTAGAGAGGACTATAAAGGGCGCGGACGCCTTATCTTTGTCTTCGCTTTCCTCTCTACGCAACGTCTTCTTCTCTAGTTTTCTTGGGATATACTTTTAAATACACTTTATATCTGTCTTAGAGTTCGCCGATAATTTCCTCGCCTGCAAGCCTCTCCTCGCCCGGGAGGTAGAGGCTGGCGCTATTAATCTGGTCGATGCCGTTGATCGTGAGCAGCTGTTTTCTCTGCGCCGGGCGCTGTCCCCCATAACCTCTCGCCGATCGTGAACAACTCACTCGTCTGCCGTTGCAAGTCGGCCCTAAGGCGCAGAACCAGCGCGGGTAGCGTGCTTCGTAGCAAGAGTTGATTCTGTAGCATAGGTTGGCGTTCTATCTTTGTATCGTGGCTAAGTAGCAAGAGATATCGAGAGGCGGGAGCGCGATCGACCTCTCACTAACGCCGCCCGACGTTCGTATTCTGCGAATCGCTTTTTCGGGCTATTCGCCGTGCCGCGGAACAATAGCTTTATGCGAGCAGGAAGGAGTGATCCTTCGTAACGTCGTCGCGCGAGAGAACGGATCGCGGTCTCGCATGGTATCACGAGGATCTGCGCCGAGAAAAACGTTTGTCTTCTGAGGTCTCCTGCATCAGCAAGATTTTACAAGTCACAGGAGATTACAGGGGTCTCAGGAGACTCAGGAGACTGTCAGGAAACTCAAGAAACTCCATTCACATATGGTAAAGCTTGCTGATGTGAGCTTCAGGAGACACAAAAAACTTGAATATCAGGAGCCTCAGGAGACTCCCAAGAGATTTGGGAGACTGTTGGGAGACTGCATTTGCAAGTAGTATTTTGCTGATAATCATCAGCAAACTACTACTTGTGTATGCAGTCTCCCAACAGTCTCCTGGGTCTCCTGAGAGTCTCCTGAGGCTCCTGGATATTTTTTGAGTCTCCTGAGGCTCAGGAGACATCAGGAGACAGATGAAGTCTTGCTGATGATACTGGACTGGTGGAGGAGTCTATAAATATGTGTCCCGGCGTCTTCATCAGCAAACTACTACTTGTGTATGCAGTTTCCCAACAGTCTCCATCAGCAAGACTTCATTTGTCTCCTGATATCTCCTGAGCCTCAGGAGACTCAAAAAATATCCAGGAGTCTCAGGAGACTCTCAGGAGACCTGAGAGAGAGTTGGGAGACTGCATACACAAGTAGTAGTTTGCTGATGTCCTGGGTCTCCTGAGAATCTCCTGAGGCTTCTAGATATTTTTTGAGTCTCCTGAGGCCCAGGAGATATCAGGAGACAAATGAAGTCTTGCTGATGTTGGTACTAGACCCGGTGCTTCGGTAGAAGTAGTGTGGATGTGTGGGAAGGAGTAAGGATAAGCGAAGAAGGAATGAAGTGGTGTGAGGGTGGCGTGATTTCTTTCGATGAGGTTCAGCTGCAGGCGGGGTTGAGGTAGAATGGTCTGAGAGTGTCGTTATTTCTTTCTATGAGGTTCGATTGCAGGAGGAATTGGTAAGAGAATTCTATGAGTTGGTGGGGAGGAATACGAGGTGTGGTGTAACGGAGTTCTATAGGATTCTATGGGCTGATGTAACGGGATTCTATGGGGTAGTGGATGCGTTAGAAGTGGCATGGTGGGGGAGTATGTTAAATAGCGAGCGGAGTTCAAGTTCTTTCCTTTAGTTCTTTTCTTTTCTTTCTTCTCTGTCTCGTCTTCCTGTTCTCTCGTACATAGGAATATATCTATCTCCTATCCATAGTCCTCGATCTTCTCGCCTCGCTCGAAGGTTGCCTACTACTGCGACCTCTATCGGCTCTCCTCTTTCCTGACTCTTAAGCCCTGTTGCCTCGTCTCCGCCGTTATCTACGGTCCTCGCTTTCCCTGCCCTGTCTCTGGTCTTCGCCTTGGCCGTTGCCTTGTGCCTCCTTTGTCTCTGGCTGTGTCCCTCGTTCTTCTCTTCGCCGTCATCTTCATCGCTCCTCCGTGTAGTCTTAGTTACTCCGTTACAATATGTGTCCCGGCGTCTTGGCACTAGACCCGGTGCTTCGGTAGGAGTAGTATGAATGTGTGGGAAGGAGTAAGGATAAGCGAAGAGGGAATAAAGTGGTGTGAGGGAGATGTTATGACTTTGTATGAGGATCGGTATGTAGGAGGGATCGGTAATGGAATTTTATGAGTTGGCGGGGAGGAATACAAGGTGTGGTAATACGGAGTTCTATGGAATTCTATGGGCTGATGTAATGGGATTCTATGGGGTGGTGGATGCGTTAGAAGTGGAATGGTGGGGAAGTATGTTAAATAGCGAGCGGAGTTCTTTCCTTTAGCTCTTTTCTTTCTTTCTTCTCTGTCTCGTTTTTCTGTTCTCTCGTATATAGGAATATATTTATTTCCTATTCATAGTCCTCGCTCTTCTTGCCTCGCTCGAAGGTTGCCTACTACTGCGACCTCTATCGTCTTTCCTCTTGTTTGACTCGTAAGCCCTATAGCCTCGTCTCCGCTGTTACCTACGGTCCTCGCTTTCCCTGCCCTGCCTCTGGCCTTCGCCTTGGCCGTTGCCCTGTGCCTTCTTGTCTCTGACTGTGTCCCTTGTCCTTGTCTTCGTCGTTATCTTCATCTGTTCTCCGTGTAATTCTAGTTACTCCGTTACATATGGGACAGAATAGCTTACTTTAGTACTTGTCCCGGCATTTTGCCATTGGTTCTGAGAGTTCAGCAGTTGTAGTGCTGTTGCGGACGAACTTCAAGTTGAGGAATAATGATAAGTGAGGAGGAGGTGGACTGGTGTGAGGTTGTCGTCATTTCTTTCTATGAAGTTTGGTTGCAGGAGGGATCGGTAATAGGATTTTAAGAGATGGTGGGGAGGAATACGAGGTGTGGTGATACTAGATTTCTACGGGGTTCTATGGGCTGATATATGAGTCAGAACAGACTGGCGGAGAAGAGTGTTAAATAGCGAGCAGGGTCGTTTCCTTTAGTTCTTTTCTTTCTTTCTTCTCTGTCTCGTCTTCCTGTCTTTTTGTATATAGGAATATATTCATATCCTATCCATAGTCCTCGCTCATCTCATCTCGCTCAAAGGTTGCCTACTATTGCGACCTTTATTGTTTTTCCTCTTGTCTGGTATGGCGGACCCCATAGTCTTATCTCTACGTTTACCTACGAACCTCGCTTTCCCTGCCGTGCCTCTGGTCTCTGTCTTGGCTGCTACCTTGCACTTCCGTTGTTCCTGGCTGTGTTCCCCGATCTTGTCTTCATCGTCATCTTCATCTGTTCTCCCTCTAGTCTTAGTTACTCCGTTACACCCATCTCATAGTGATTCAGATGGCTGATGGAACAATCATCCATCAAAAGGTACTGGATACGCTTTGCCCATTCACCCGACGTTAGGAGCTTAGCAAACCCATGAAGAGACGAGTCGGCGAGCCGTCCTTTCACTTCATGCATCAAATGTGAACGGACTCGGGAGTGAAGACCTCTGACCTACGCTTGGTTAACATCTCTCAGAACATTGGGAAGTGCTGCTAGAGCATTAGGGGGTGTTGCTAGAGCACTTGCCTGCTTAATGATGGTCTCATCAATATCTGTTTTACACCCCACAGTGTTACTAGCCTTTCTTCACATATTAATTGATAGAACCGTTAGTCTTTCCACGCACGGGAACGATTCACGGAGAAGTGTATACTCCCCGATCAATAGAATGCACTCCCGTTCTACTCTCTGACCCTCAATGGGCAATACAGTAGCACTGGCACTCCTGTACCTTTACGCTTTGGTTGACATGTTTTTCTGTGAGTTCTTAGAGCTATCATCAGTGCTTGAATAAGGGTAGAGATTGTTCGGGGAGAGCATATGCGAGGAGACCCGGGAGAGCACATAATTGTCTTAGCTCTCGAGGACAGAAGAGACCCGCCATGGGCGGCCTACTCAATGCAGGTCAGTAAAGTCGACTTACTGGGAATATGGAGCAGGAGTGATTTGGGCAGAGCTGGAGATATCTCCTCATATCCATATCCACTAACGGCGATGATGCAGATCCCGCGGGCCACAATAGGCCGTGAAGAGAATTGATAAAATAGTGAGGAGTCAATAGTAAAGACAGGAGGTGTTTCCGGTGCCCGAGAAGCACCCGCGGAAACTGCTGGAGCAGTCGGTGAATCTGTTGGATCATTGGCGGAAATTTGCCCTCGTTTTTGCATTGGTTTGGCAGGCGGCAAATTGCCTTTCTGACTGATTATCACTGAGCATTAGCAGGACCAATTAAATCAAGGACAAGAGTCAAATTCACGAACCTCAACTGCGTGAAGATCAACTGATGAGGCAATTGCTTCTGCGGCTGCTGCCATGGGTTTCTTTAGGGCATTTGCCAATGCTCTCGCAGTTTTAGGGGGCACCGATGGAGGCTTCTTTCCACCCATTTGGCTTTCCTGTGATGGAGTCGGATTCACAGGCTCTATTAGGGTGTCGCAACAGACAACCCGAGCAGTCTCGTAAAGAGCTTGGAGTTCGAAGCGCTAACTACGAAGGTAGAAAGGAACGAGGTCTCTTCAGTCAATTCGTTACTGGAAGTCTCGGTTGCCCACTGCTAGTCCACAATGGTAATCAGAAGAGATAATCCGAAGAATGGTTCAAGTAGAGTTCTCCAAAGAATAACTAAAGTTTGATAAAGATAAAAGCATATATAGTTCAATAGATTTTATATCGATAAGACTCTTTCTTCGTCGCTGATGATTTCAACAAAGTCGGAGAATGACACCGTATTTATATCCCGCGCAAATGTCACGCGGGCTAACTATTACAATTATACAATCCTTATGCGAGACCCCAAAGACCCTGAAAACCTGCCAAGAACCCAAATACCAATTCTATACACCCACTTCTAAATTCCCAACCGTTCGTTCGATAAATCCCTCACGTTACATCCCGTTGCTGCATGCACTCAGCCTTCGTCGGTAGTTATGAGGAGTCTCGGAATCAGCCTACCTGATAACCCACTGGTACCGGGCTCGACTTCGCTCGCCAACTCTTTCCACCTATCGTTATCTATCACCAAGGAGCATAGCTCGACATTAGGACTGATAGCGATTGGTACCGGAGATGTCGGGTAGTTTTACCTTCCCCTGGGCGCCACCAGCGTCAGCTTCTTCGTTATCTTTGCCGTTCGATCAACTTTGGTCCGATTGACTCCAAACTCGCACTGTTGCTCCCTCATATACCCACCGGTGTCCAGAGCGCCTGTGCCGGCGCCTTGACGCTCCGGGGGTTATTTTCAGGGTCAAAATCAGGTTCGTTTACTAGGGATTCTGCAACTCCGCACTGGGCTCCATACTGGCAGTACCGTGCCTCTCTGGCGCGCCCAGTGGGTGATGGTAGCGTAGGGAGGGCTCCTCCTCTTGTGTCTTCGGCCCTCACCTCTTATACCCTTAACAGGCTCCTCATAGTCTTCAGAGCTTTCCTGATTGCTCTGGGCAGGGTCTTCATAATCGGATCCGCTGCTGTTGACATCCTCTGCAGCGTTTGCTTCCGGTTCGCTGTCGCCTATATGACATCAGCAAGACTTCATTTGTCTCCTGACATCTCCTGAGCCTCAGGAGACTCAAAAAAAATCTAGGAGTCTCAGGAGACTCTCAGGAGACCCAGGAGACTGTTGGGAGACTGTATACACAAGTAGTAGTTTGCTGATGGATCCTCGGGTACATGAATCATCATTCTTCGTGAGGCATCCCCATGCCTCTTAGAGGATCCTTGGGTACGCAAAAGACCTCTGCTAGGGGCTGCCGATAGGAGGTGATTGGAAGATGGGGGGGGGGTGCTGTTGAAGGTCTCCGAGTCGCTTTGGGCGGTGGCATTGCCAATGGTGCTTGAGCTGTCTCCACATCCTCATCAGGACTCCTTGGAGGTCTTGTTCGTTTACTATTAGTAGGGGGGTACACTTCTCCAGTAGAAGCTCACTTGTTAGCAGGCATGGTAATAGTAATCATAGTGACATCAGCAAACTACTACTTGTGTATGCAGTCTCCCAACAGTCTCCCGGGTCTCCTGAGAGTCTCCTGAGGCTCAGGAGATATCAGGAGACAAATGAAGTCTTGCTGATGGATGATAGGGGTATTTCGAGCATGGTGTGGTTGGAGGAGCCCTTACCCCTGATTTTGAGCACAATGCTTGCATGGAAATTTCCGCGCTAAACTGAAAGCGGACTGATACTAGTATTAATCGAGGTAGTATGTAATCACAAGCGCTCTTTCGTCAACCTTACATCCTCCACACTGGCAGTACTGGTCAAATGCTATATTAGCTATCGTGATGAGGCGATTTGATATTCAGATATTTTCTTTTTGACTATGCCTTTGCACAAGTGCTCACTTGGTACCCTCACATCCCCAGCAAAAGTTACCCACAGCACTCGCCATTGCCATCTGAGCTATCGCAATGAGGTGATTAGAGATTTTTTGGCTAGCTCAATAGTTTGATATTTTTATCACGCGATAATGCCATACTACTGTCCACCTGGATGATAATAATTAAATAATGTTTATTTGATTAAAACTTTTAATATGTAGTTACACTAAAAATTACGCTCATTGCGTACTGCCACATTTCACAGACTAAATAGTCTCCCTTAGGTATCCCGATGACTAGCAGGGGCCTACCTGCATGCTTCCTAGCTGCGGAGGGGCTAGGTGGGGGGTTAACCCGCCTTTAAAGCATGGTTTTGGGCATAGGACTGGGGCTATTAGGCGTTAGTATCGGTGACTTTCAGGAGATAGGAATATGGTTGAGATAGAGGTTGAGGTGGAGGGAGCATCAGCAAACTACTACTTGTGTATGCAGTCTCCCAACAGTCTCCCGGGTCTCCTGAGAGTCTCCTGAGGCTCCTGGATATTTTTTGAGTCTCTTGAGGCTCAGGAGACCTCAGGAGACAAATGAAGTCTTGCTGATGAGGGGGTACGCGAAGCCTTAGAGATGAAGCCTAGAGATGAAGCCGTAGAGGTATAATTGTAAGTAGAGAGATGGGGATGTAATGTAGAGGTAGAGTGTAGAGATGATTAACCCCTATCTGAACCCTAGCCATGCTTCCACTTAGAGTTTGAGCCACTAAAGATCTTTCACTAAGCCTAATCGGGCTCCAAGAAGGATAACCCAATCAGGGCAAGTGATTAGATTATTAGGCACATAATAGGGACTAAGACACATAAAAATCTTAATTGACCCTAACCGACCCTAACTAACAATACCAAGTGCTCCATCAACCATCGCAACTACTCACAGAGCACTTCCCAATCCTCAAGTGAATATGGAAACCCTACAAAAGCTAGTTAGGACTGGCATGATGTTAGATGTGAGTTAGGATGCCTACTAATCACTGCGTACTAACCAAAGTCTCTAAACCAAAACATGATCCTCTAATTAAAGTACTAAGAATCCTCTAAATATATAGCAACAAAAGAAAGGTATGTATGTATACTGACCCCTGATTAGTAAACAGAGCTAATGGAGAATGGAAGATAAATAACCTTAAGAAAGATAACGCCAATGCTGTGACGGGGCTCTGCCTCTACTAAATAAGAGTGTAGGAAGCAAGAGGGCCAGCAGAAGATAAAAGTTAGGTTTAGAGAGTAAAGATTCTTCTGGGTAGACTTAGAATCTTAGGGGTCTTCTTCCGCTTGTTACCGCTGATGATGAGGAAAATCAGAACAGATGGGCGGAAACTAGAGATGAGTACTTATACTCCAAATCTCTCTGTTTCCTCCATTCCACCGTTCTTACTAGTAAGTTCCGGTGAAAACTCTGTTTTGGAGCAGAAACAATTCCTCCGCTACCCCGCTTCTCCCTAAGTGTTAGCGGGTGTTTCCGGTCCTAGAGTAAGCACTCTTAGCCAGGGTCAAGGATCACCTGCAGCCTGGCTGTCACACAGCTCCGGGCCTGCATTAGAAGAGTCTCCGCTCAGATGATCTACCCTAGGGGGCTGCAGAGCTGTAACTTATTGTAGATTATTCCCGGGCATAGCCACTGCCGCCTGCAGCAGGGTTGTTCTTGCACAGAGGGATGCTGGGGATGCCCGGACACTCAGAGACCTTTCTCTAGCCGGTCCTCTATTCACTGACAAGGCCTAGACTCGTCAGCCTACCCTTTCATGAATAGATCCCCTCCCTAGCGGTCAGAAGGTAGGTACACTTGCAGCAGGTTGCGGTCCTCTCTGCAGGTACTTTTCTTATTACTGTAACTGCTGGATTCTATCAATAACTCTGAGCCTATAACAGGCCCGGTGAGAACTAATCTCCTAACCGCTGGTGTGGCTCTGTTATAAATGCTCTCTTAGTCGCCACGATTGCCCACCTACCTAGCGGCGTGCGAGGGACCAGGCTTAGGTATTACTGGTGTGGCTTTGGGAGCGTTTCTGTGATGGAGTACTAGGACTACAACAAGGACAGATGAAGATAACTACAAAGACAAGGTCAGGTGACACAGCCAGGAATAACCGAGGCGCAAGGCAACGGCAAAGGCGAAGACCAGAGGGACGACAGGGAAAGCAAAGATCGTAGGTAGACGTAGAGTCAAGACTATAAGGCTCCTACGCCAGACAAGAGAAGAAACAATAGAGGTCGCGGTAGTAGGCAACCTTCGAGCGGAACAAGAAGAGCAAGGACTATGAATAGGATATTGATACATTCCTATATACGAGAAGACAGAAAGACAAGACACAGAAGAAATAAAGAAAAGAACTAAAAGAAACACCTCCACTCGCTATTTAACAGCATCTTCCACTAGTCCACTATGACTCATACGTCAGCTAATAGAATCCCGTAGGGTCCCAGTATCACCACACCTCGTATTCATCCCCATCATCTCTCAGAATTCTATTACCAATGCCTCCTGCAACCGAACTTCATAGAAAGAAATGACGACAACCTCACACCACTCTATCCCCTCCTCGCTCATCATTACTCCATCAACCGCAACAGCACTACTACTCATCAGGAAGACTTCATTTGTCTCCTGGGGTCTCCTGAGCCTAAGGAGACTCAAAAATATCCAGGAGCCTCAGGAGACTCGCAGGAGACCCGGGAGACTGTTGGGAGACTGCATACACAAGTAGTTTGCTGATGCTACCAAACCATCAGGCCCGATGCCAAGAAGCCGGGACAATCTCCTGCTAGGCCTCTTGATCACGCATAAAGCTTTACCAGTAGCTTTCAAGGTTCTTATATTTCACCTCACATCTTCGGCAGGCGAAATTGCTGATATTTTGCAATGAGGCGTGCTCAGGTTGGTCCACGATCCACCTACATAGTACAGGAAAACATAGGTGTTCATATCCATCCACGCAGGATATCAACTTGCCCTCTTTCCTACTACTTTTCAGGCTTTTTAAAAGTATTTTTGAGAGAGATGTGTAGAGCCATCAGCGATTCCCGACGCAAAGTTGCATTCGCACTTGCATTTGAACTAAGTATAGGGGACACTACTAATAGTGCCAGGAGTACTAACGAGTGCCCAAAGGCTTTCATTCTCACAGTGGACTTGATATTTCCAATTGTGAGATTGATTGGCCATGACTTCTTAATAAGGTTTGTCAGGTATATGCCATTCTATATCAGCAAGCATATTCAACTCTATTGGAGGCCTGGGAGGTGTGGGGGACCTTCGGAGACACCCGTCACACTTTGGATCTCCAGGGGCTTACCCGCCCATATGAGGGCATCCCAAGCCTTTGTGGGAGCCACCTGAGCCTTGAAGAAGGCTCACAGGGCTCTCCTTGTTACGGGTATAGAAGTTAAGACCTGAAGACAAAAGAGGAGGAGCCCTTTCTATGTTACTATCACCCACTGGGCGCGCCAGAGAAGCACGGTACTGCCAGTATGGAGCCCAGTGCGGAGTTGCAGAATCCCTAGTAAACGAACCTGTTTTCGACCCTGAGAATAACTCTTGGAGCGTGAAGGCGCCGGCACAGTCGCTCTGGACACCGGTGGGTATATGAGGGGGCAACAGTGCGAGTTTGGAGTCAATCGGACCAAAACGGATCGAACGGCAAAGATAACGAAGAAGCTGACGCTGGTGGCGCCCAGGGGAAGGTAAGACTACCCGACATCTCCGGTACCGATCGCTATCAGTACTGATGTCGAGCTATGCTCCTTGGTGATAGATAACGATACGTGGAAAGAGTTGGCGAGCGAAGTCGAGCCCGGTACCAGGGGGCTATCAGGTAGGCTGACTCCGAGACTCCTCATAATCACTGACGAAGGCTGAGTGCATGCAGCAACGGGATGTAACATGAGGAATTTTGGGATAAGGTGTTTGGAATTTAGAAGTGGGTGTATAGAATTGGCGTTTGGTTTCTTGGCAGGTTTTCAAGGTCTTCGGGATCTCGCACAGGATGATTGTAATTGTAATAGTTAGTCCGTGTGACATTTGCGCGGGATATAAATACGGTGTCATTCTCCGACTTTGTTGGAATAATCAGCGACGAAGAAAGAGTCTTATCAATATAAAAACATCTATTGATCTCTATCTCTACTTTGAACTTGGTGATTCTTCGGAAAGCTCTACCTGAACTAGTCTTCGAATTATTCTCCGAATTACCATTGTGGACTAGCAGTGGACAACCGAGACTTCCAGTAACGAATTGACTGAAGAGACCTCGTTCCTTTCTACCTTTGTAGTTAGCGCTTCGAACTCCAAGCTCATTACGAGACTGCTCAGGTTTCCTGTTGCGACACCCTAATAACTACACATACAAAAGAAACACTAGACTATCTTCAAAGGCATCTCGAAGATTTCCACAAGTATAAGGATGTGTTTCTGGAATTTAGAACCGATAAACGAACAAGGAAAGAGGCATAGGATCGAACAAAGGCACTGCAAGGCTCGGGAAGCATTGACAGAGGCCTCGCGGAGCTTAAAGAAATTCGCAAGGCTTCTCATTTCAACTTCATTAAAATGCATCTTCTTTCATACTTCAGGGAGCATGTAGAGCGATTTGGTAATATCCCAATGTTCTCAACCGATGTGAGCAAATTAGCTCATAGGCAACAAATTAAGATGGCTTATGCAGCCTCCAATAAGGTCGACGCAACAGTTCAGATTCTTGATTACCACTCAAGGCGTATAGCTATAGAGATACAGGACTTAAATCTAAAGGATATCATTGTTAGTGTTCCAGAACATTAAGCAGGCCTTCCAAGCCATCGAGAGAGCCTCCGGGGCATGTTGGAAGTATTCAAAAACGAGGACCTACAAAGGACAAACGAAAGATTCCTAGACAATGATAAATACCCGAAACCTAAAATGAAGACCCCCAACGGTAGACCCAACATATTATCTGATATCGCTGATACGATTAAAATGAATAGAACAACACTAGCAAGAGCGGTATCGGAATATGGTCGGGGCATGAACCGGGGAGAACAAAGCTTATCGAGGCTTCTGCCAGTGGAGTGCCCGGTGGGGTGCTCTAAATGCCTACAGGTGCTAGTATTAATTTTTTAGAAGCCTGACAGTTACGAGATACACAATGTACGGTGTACGAGAGAGGCATTATTCAGGAAATGATCGATTCGAAATGATTTGGCATGAATTAAGGTGGCCACAACAGAGCTGTAGGGAGCCTTTCAGGGACGCCTACCAAGGCTTGTACGAGCAACATTCAAGACACGTGACAGTATATTGGCGAAAACATATCAACTATGTCTTGTAGAGCTACTGGAAGCCAAGGATAGGGGTCTTCCAGACGGCCCACACAGTCTTCTTAGAGTTTCTAGGCCCTCTCGGCAACGGGTTTGGGTAGTTAATATCGGTAGTGTTTTGGGAATGGCTTATTTGTTCTAGCTGGGACAAGGTCAATGGCTTGTGAATATGAGAATAGATTTGAGAACGTGGAATGATTTCTATATATAGTGAAGTTGTCCCTGATGGCCTGGGGAAAGGTATGAGAGGACTTCGTAAAGGCTCGAGTGGCTTCAGCTAGCAAGTATAGTATGTATTTAGAATAAAAATCTTTAACATGATAATAAACAAAACGATATGATCTAGATCGTGGACTCATAAGGGCTTCAAACCCCTTACAAACGTGCCAGAAGCTTCTTGAAAGTGTTGGGGAAATAGTCTTCAAGTGGGTGGTAGCCTTCGAAACTTACTCATCAAGGTTCGGAAGGCCTTCTGGAAGGCTCAGGAGGGAGGAAAAAATTAGCAAGGGTGTCAGGATAACTAAGGAGGGTACCAGCTTTGGCGTTGGGAATCGAAGGCTCAGGGAGCCTCTAGAAGACTCAAGAGGCTAGAAACAATTAGCAAGGGTGTCAGGAGAGGCAAAGGAGAGTAACATAAGCCTTGGGAGGTCCTCTGGAAGGCTCAGGAGACTACAAACAATTAGCGAGGCATCAGGAGAGGTAAGAAGGGTAACAGAAGGCTCGGAAGGGCTCGGGAGGCCATCGGGAGGCTCGGGAGGCTCGGGAGGCAACAAATGCTTAGCGAGGTCATTGGGAGAGACAGGAGGGTAGTTGCCTTAGCAACTGCCTCCGGAGACTCAGTCGATTCTCAGGAAAGAGTTTAAATCTTGCTGATGTAGGCACAGGTTACCGGTACCAACGTCAAACCCTCAGGAAGAGGATTCTTTTTCAGGTCAGTCATGACTTTTCTGACTCCAACGAAACGTCCCAAAGATCTTGGAAAGCTTCTCCTCACCTGTGTTTCCCACCACCAGTCCCCAGTATATATTTCGCCATATTGGCCTGGCATAGGAGTGACTTTGCAGTGTATAGGTAAAGATAGAACAATGTACAGTGGATGTGTAGTAGTTGTGTCATGGATGGAGGAGACTATGCAGTGGTTGCATCAAGAGTTTCTGTGGGTTTTCATTGAGCAAAGAATGAGTCATCCTGGACTGGGGGACCCGGAGGTCTATAAATATGGAGCAGAATAGTTTTCTTTACTCTTTGATTTCTTTCCTCTCTGTTTCGTCTTCCTGTCTTCTCGGTACATAGGAGTATATCTTATTCATAGTCTATACCCCTCGTTCTCTGTGTAAGCTCGAAAGTTGCCTACTACGGCTACCTCTATAGTTCTTCTTATGCTTTATCTCTGGTCTTCACTTTCCCTGCCCTGCCTCTGGTGTTTGCCTTGGCCACTGCCTTGCGCCTCTATTATCCTTGGCTATGTCCCTCAATTTTGTCAGCATCATCATTTTCATCTGTCTTCCTCTTAGGCTTAGTTACTCCATCACATGTATATTCTATTTCCCTTCTCATTATACTCCATTGACAGTACAAATATAAGAGACTCCTTGAATGCCCTTTGTCCAAAGAGGAATTGAATAATGTTCATAGGGTCACGATAGTAGTATGGTATGTTTTTCCCTCCTATAACAACTTGAACCTCTGCATGCTTCCATGTTCACCTCCCTAGGCAATCGTTTATTTCAACCATTTTTATATAAAACCTTACCCATTTCTATAGGAGTTATGGCGATGGTCTCCAGGGGCATATAGAAAAAAACTATAGATTCCTCCTTGTAATGCTTTGGACAAAATAAAGTACCGCGCCATCTGTAATTCATACGATGAGTTGAAAGAGCGCCACGGATTGCCGAGCACCTGTTGTTCGCTGTCCTGATATCTCTCAGAGCGATATTGAGTCTCCCCATCACCTTCGTAGATAATCATGGATGCATCGAGAGTAACTCCCAACTCCACCTCCTCACATTCCTCCCTACTCTCTGCAAAGTAAGACTCTGGGCCTAGGTCTGAATCTCCAGCAGGTCGTTGAGAAAAGTTAGAATATGTAGATGACCCGTCCTCACAACTAGCATCATCATAATCAGAGCTTTCTGAAACCTCGTGAAACCTCTGTAGTCATGTGTGATATTCCTGCAAAAGATCGCATTGACTTGTTAACCATACATTCACTTTGTTAGGGTTGATATTCCGTAGGTGCTTCTCAAAGTTCGCTGAGGAGCTATATCGCTTGCTGCATAAAGGACAGGGGACTTCATTGGGTGTTGCGATAGCTTACATGGCTCTTGAAGGTTGTTCAAAATAACTACTGCAAAGCCTCAGATTACTAATACTTGTGAGGGTGTCTTGGAAGGCACACAATCTCTTGCTACACAAACTTTCTAGCAATGTTATATATTCACGTTGAAAACTGATCAACATATACTTTCAGAACAAACTCAACATATATCCCACATATCGGCACTATTACAAAAGGTTTCACGAGTACCCTCGAAATTGTGACTCAAAATTGTGGGCAATGCCAAGAAATCCCTATCTTTTGATACCCAGATGACTACATCTGTACTTCAAAACAAGATCAAAAGAGCCAACAATTCGAAGAAAATCTATCATGCCAACACCGAAATGGACTCGAATACCAACACTCATACTGATTTATGTCATCGAGTAACTTATCCAAAAGCATTAAACCACACTCAAGCAATCAATGATTCCGCCTCTATATGTTCTGGCCAAGACTGTGGAAGCTTTCTAAAGATCCTCTCATAGCTCTTAATGACTAATTTGATTTCGTATGAGTGTTGGAACAAAATGTATGAGAACCGCTTCTTCCACCCTCGGGAGGCCTTTCTTCACCATCCCCATTACTCTTCACAACCTCGTCAGGCATTGAGCTGGTGCGTTCTACCTATATTATATTAATCATTCTTGCTAGTCCAGCCATTTCAATTCCATTTCAACTTGATACCTTTCACTTTGACAGCTTCAACTTGATACCTCTCCAGAATTTCTAGTTGAAAAATGCCCCTCAGCGCTACTAAGGGTACACCTGGGAATGTAGTATATAAACACCACATGGTTGTTCCCTAATCTCAATACATAAGTTTCTAACATACCTCCAGTCCGGTGGCAATTCGAAAGGCCCCTTTCATTGTACTCACGATACTTTACAAAACACTACCAAATACCCTAAAGTAGATATCACAACCCCTCGAAAGCATCAGCGCGAACAAGTTCCTGAATCTGAAGACGATATTGCCACAAGACACCATCATTTGAATCCACAAGCTCCTGATAGCCCTCCCCAAAACTCTCAAGGATTGTTCGCAACCCCCGAAAATGTGGGTACCAAAGATTCGTGATTATGAAGACGAGATTGGCACATAATTCCGTTGTTCGAACCTGCAGGTTCCAAATAGCCCTGACACCACTCCCGAAAACCCTGAATGATCTCAACCAACCCCTCGAAAGCCTGAGCGTCTGCACCAGCCTATCCCCTAAACCAAAGAGGAAGAGTTGATTATTCTCTCACGTAGAGTAGGAATTCCCTGGAGTTACATTGGTCCCCCACCAGACCTTACCCTTAAACAGCAGCTGACACCCACGAAGACTGCTTCCGCGCTGCCCAAATCTTCGCAAACACCCAAGCCACCCCCACTTTGGAAAAGGTCAACAGCAGCAGCAGATATCGCATTGACTAAAGCTTATCCAAGCACCCCAGAGGCCATCCCACATCTCCCAAAACCACAGCAAAACCCTCCAAAACTACAGCAGCAACTTCCAAAACCACCTCAGTATGAGTGATACGGACTGCTGTCCCAGGCCCAAGCACTTCAAAAGACACCCCCAAAGCTCGAAGAGCAACAGGAACAGCCCCAACTGCCCACCTGCCAAGATCCGCAGTTTGGGGGATCCTCTACTACTAATTCCCAACCTGCTAGTACACCCCCAAGAGCCATTCCGAGTCTCAAAGCTTCCAGAGCTATCACAGGATCCAAGAACGTACATCCAGACGAAGATAGAGACGAGCACAATTGTACCGAGGAAGGAGATGAGGAGGAGGATAAGGACAATCAAGACGAAGACGAAGTCAAAGACGAAGTCGAAGAGGAGGACGAAGAATGAAAAGAAGAAGACAAAGAAGTAGATGAACTCACGCCTCACAAGGACCTCGTCAGAGACAGAAAAAAATAAGACTTCTAAGGCTAGGTGGTAATAGGAGATTGTTTCGATGGATGCAAGCACTATCAAGGTAACTTTGGGATTCAAGTTGGCCGCCTCGCCAAAGAGTTAGAACAGATTGAGGAAAGACCTCGCCACAGAGATGACGAGAACAGGATGGATCAATAAAAGAACTAATGGGCTTAAACATTATAATGAGTTGGTGGCATGGCTTCTGAAACACAGGCCTCTGGTAGGTTTGGCCACGGTCATGAGAGGTCAGAAGAATAGCGTCAGGGCCAAGATACAGGAAATACTTACCTGGCTGATGGTCAATGTATTAGGGTGTCGCAACAAACAACCCGAGCAGTCTCGTAATGAGCTTGGAGTTCGAAGCGCTAACTACAAAGGTAGAAAGGGACGAGGTCTCTTCAGTCAATTCGTTACTGGGAGTCTCGGTTGCCCACTGCTAGTCCACAATGGTAATAAAGAATAGTTCGAAGAATGGTTCAGGTAGAGTTCTCGAAAGAATCATTAGGTTCAAGAAAGATAGAAATATAGAGATCAATAGATTTATATCGATAAGGCTCTTTCTTCCTCGCTGATGATTTCAACAAAGTTTGGAGAATGACACCGTATTTATATCTCGTGCAAATGTCACGCGGACTAACTATTACAATTATAATAATCCTGTGCGAGACCCCTAAGACCCTGAAAACCTGCCAAGAACCCAAACGCCAATTTTATACACCCACTTCTAAAATTCCAAATGCCTATTCCAAATAATCCCTCACGTTACATCCCGTTGCTGCATGCCCTCAGCCTTCGTCAGTGGTCATGAGGAGTCTCGGAGTCAGCTTACCTGATAACACCCTGACACCGGGCTCGACTTTGCTCGCCAACTCTTTCCTCGTATCGTTGTCTATCACTAAGGAACATAGCTCAACGTTAGGACTGTTCAACGATCGGTACCGGAGTTGTCGGGTAGTCTTACCTTCCCCTGGGCGCCACCAGCGTCAGCTTCTTCGTTAGCTTTGCCATTCGATCGGTTTTGGTCCGATTGACTCCAAACTCGCACTGTTGCTCCCTCATATACCCACCGGTGTCCAGAGCGCCTGTGCCGGCGCCTTGACGCTCCGGGGGTTATTTTCAGGGTCAAAATCAGGTTTGTTTACTAGGGATTCTGCAACTCCGCACTGGGCTGCATACTGGCAGTATTGTGTCTCTCTTGTGTGCCAAGTGGGTGATAGAGTGCTTAGCAGTGTAGGGAGGGCTCCTCCTCTTTGTCTTCGGATCTCATCTCCTATGCCCATAACACCCTCACAGGCATCAAGATGCCTCTAGCAAAGCGTCCCTCAACACCCGAAACGACAAATCTACTACAAGTCTCCCTGATCCTAAAGGCCACAATAGGGAAACTATACAGGAAGATCCGGACGAGGGTGAGACTTTATCTGGGATAGCTTCCAACACTCTCATGAGAGTCAGCACAACCACGAAGAAAGCTCAAAGAAAGCGGCCGTCAGTATCCGAAAGGAGCATTTCTTCTTGTAAACGTTTGAGGACCACAATTGAAATTTCATCAGATAAAGATCTACCTGACCCTCCATTGCGCCACTCGACAAAAGCTCAGCGAGTCCCCAAATCGTCTCTGAAAACCCATTCTCAACGGAACAAAATATCTATAAATTCGGTGCTCAGATGGAGTTTAACATCAAAAGACACAAATCGGAGGGGGAGCAAGAGGTTCAAGAGCGACTTACAACCAGTTCTTCAGAATATGATGATGACTGGCTAGACACTCCTGTATTGTGGGAATAGACCCTCAGGCATCAGATTGGAGACAAGATACCCCCGGGTATGCAGGTGTCCCGGTGTCTTGGCATTAGACCCGGTGCTTCGGTAGTAGTAGCGTGGATGTGTGGGAAGGGGTAAGGATAAGCGAAAAGGAAATAGAATGGGGTGAGGTTGATGTCATTTTCTTCCATGTGGTTCGGTTGCAGGAGGGATTGGTAATGGAATGGGGCGAAGCTGATGTCATTTTCTTCCATCAGGTTCGGTTGAAGGAGGGATTGGTAATTGGATTCTAGGAGATGGTGGGGAGGAATATAAGGTGTGGTGATACTGGGTTTCTATGGGATTCTATGAGTTGATGTATGAGTCAGAGCGGACTAGTGGGGGAAGTATGTTAAATAGCGAGTGCAGTTCTTTCCTTTAGTTCTTTTCTTTCTTTCTTCTCTGTCTCGTCTTCCTGTTCTTTCGTATATAGGAGTATATCTATCTCCTATCCATAGTCCTTGCTTCTCTCGCCCTGCTCGAAGGTTGCCTACTACTGCGACCTCTATAGTCTTTCCCCTTGTCTGGCTCCTGAGCCCTATAGTCCCGTCTCTGCCGCTACCTACATTCCTCGCTTTCCCTGCCCTGTCGCTGGTCTTCGTCTTGGCCGTTGCCGCGTGCCTCCGTTGTTCCTGGCTGTGTCCTCCGTTCTTATCTTCGTCGTCATCTTCATTTGTTTTCCGAGTAGTCTTAGTTACTCCGTTACAAGGTTGCCACAAAGAGACCTCGAAATAGTGAGGTAACAATTGCCAGAGGTGTTGCGATTGCCCAGAGAAAGCCCACTGGTGTGGTTGCTGGGGCAATTGCATCATCAGAAGTGGAGATTAACGTTATTAAAGTAATTAACCTCACTCTTTTTTTGATAAGTGACTGAAATGAAAGAAATTCTAGAAGGGAAATCGTACATCGTCGAAGCCAACAAAAATCCATCAAGGGCTCCACAAAGACCGCTGATGACTCCTGTGGACCCAGTAATGGCTCCAACTGCTACGCCCAAAAGACTGAGTGCTTTTAATTACTCTTTACCTTTTCGTTTAACACCTCCCTTCCTCTTCTAGGTTTGGAGAATCGTCACTAACTCCAACTTGAATGACATTGAATTCAGGATCTATGACACCAAGTTATGATAGCTCCTAGGACAATTCTCCGAGCTTTAGGAAGAACTCTCGAACGCCTCGAAGAATGGAGCCATCCCTAGTAGGGGGACCACCTCGGAATAACGATACAGCAAACCCCAACTATCTGTCACTTTCACCTTTTTTACCTCCACCCTACGATGACAACAAGTATTCTTACCAAACACCTGAAAGCTCTCATCAAGCCTCTTCTAGCCAAATAGCTAGTACACCTGCTCCAAACTCTAGAAGTGCGAGTGTGCTTTCTTTGGAAGCTCAAAGGATTGGGAAAGAATGTAATATATTGATAAGTGATATCACACTGTTTGAAGAGCCTCTTCCAAGCCCTGCAAGAATCTTGGTATTGGTGGTGAATATGTGGGTACAAGCAAATTGTAGTTTGGGAATTAGTGCAGAAGTCAACAAGGGTATTATAAAACAGGTAAGTGTGACGGGGGTCCACTCTAAAGTAGAAGAAGGACAGAACAGATAGTCCAGAGCTGGTCTCTGATGTAGACGTATGTTCTCAGAGCCCAATAGATGACTTCCTCTACTTGCATAGAGGATTCTCTACCAAGGGATGATGCTTGGGAGAAAGGACGGCCGTGTGAAGATAGAAGATAGAAGTTAGGTTTAGAGAGTAAAGATTCTTCTGGTAGACTTAGAATAATCTTAAGGGTCTTCTTCCGCTTGTTACAACTGATGATAGGGAAATCAGAACAGATGGGCGGAAACCGGAAATGAGTACTTATACTCCAAATCTCTCTGTTTCCTGCATTCCACCGCTCTTACTAAGTTCTAGTGAAAACTCTGTTTTGGAGCGGAAACAATTCCTCCGCTACCCCGCTTCTCCCTAAGTGTTAGCGGGTGTTTCCGGTCCTAGAGTAAGCACCCTTAGCCGGGGTCAAGGATCACCTGCAGCCGGGCTGCCACACAGCTCCGGGCCTGCATCATATGAGTCTCCGCTCAGGTGGTCTACCCTAGATGGCTGCAGAGCTGTAACTTATTGTAGATTATTCCGGGCATAACCACTGCCGCCTGCAGCAGGGCTATTCTTGCACAGAGGGATACTGGAGATGTCCGGGCACTTAGAGACCTTTCTCTAGCCGGTCCTCTATTCACTGACAAGGCATAGACTCGTCAGCCTGTCCTTTCATGAATAGATCTCCACCTTAGCGGTCAGAAGGTAGGTACACTTGTAGTAGGTTGCGGTCCTCACTACAGGTACTTTTCCTATCACTGTAACTGCTGAATTCTATCAATAACTCTGAGCCTATAACAGGCCGGATGAGGACTATTCTCCTAACCGCTTGTGGCTCTGTTATAGTAAGTGTCCTTGGCGCTTCCATGATAGCTTCTAGGGAACAGAGGAGGCCCCACAGGTTAGGAGTTGACACTCATGAGCACACTCACACCTGATAAGGGCCGTGAAGGTACGGCTAGCAGACTCTAGGATTTACAGAATTGCAAAAATTCGCACACAAGTGAAAAGGGGTGGGAGAATTGACTATCTTTTGAGGAATGATCAGTTCAACAGCTATCCAGTGCATTATAAAGTAAAGTCAATTCGGAGGCAACGACGAACCTAGGGCAACGACGAAAACCCAGATTTCAGGATTTGGATACCAGCCTGAACGCCTGTGCTTTGTCCGTCAAAAATCCCTGTTTGTCGTTCAACCAGTTTCGTCGTTGTCCCCAAAGTGACTTTATATTCAAATTCTTAGTTACCATAGCGATAGCCCTAATAAGCCTTAGACTGTTACGGGTATAAGGAATGAGAACCGAAGACACAAGAGGAGGAGCCCTCCCTACGCTACTATCACCCACTGGGCGCGCCAGAGAGGCACGGTACTGCCAGTATGGAGCCCAGTGCGGAGTTGCAGAATCCCTAGTAAACGAACCTGTTTTCGACCCTGAAAATGACCCCCGGAGCGTCAAGGCGCCGGCACAGGCGCTCTGGACACCGGTGGATATATGAGGGGGCAACAGTGCGAGTTTGGAGTTAATCAGACCAAAATTGATAAACGGCACAGATAACGAAGAAGCTGACGCTGGTGGCGCCCAGGGGAAGGTAAGACTACCCGACATCTCCGGTACCGATCGATATCAGTCCTAATGTCGAGCTATGCTCCTTGATGATAGATAACGATATGTGGAAAGAGTTGGCGAAATGTCGGCACCAGGGGGTTATCAGGTAGGCTGATTCCGAGACTCCTCATGACCACTGACGAAGGCTGAGTGCATGCAGCAACGGGATGTAGCGTGAGGGATTTATAGAACGGGTGATCGGGATTTTAGAAATGGGTGTATAGAATTGGTGTTTGGGTTCTTGACAGGTTTTCAGGGTCTTCGGGGTCTCGCATAAGGATTGTATAATTGTAATAGTTAGTCCGCGTGACATTTGCGCGGGATATAAATACGGTGTGTCATTCTCCGACTTTGTTGAAATCATCAGCGACGAAGAAAGAGTCTTATCGATATAAAATCTATTAAACTATACTTTATCTTTATCGAACTTTAGTGATTCTGTGGAGAGCTCTACCTGAACCATTCTTCGGATCATCTCTTTGATTACCATTGTGGACTAGCAGTGGGCAACCGAGACTTCCAGTAACGAATTGACTGAAGAGACCTCGTTCCTTTCTACCTGAGTAGTTAGCGCTTCAAACTCCAAGCTCATTACGAGACTGCTCGGGTTGTCTGTTGCGACACCCTAATGTAGACGTCTAGCTGCAAATTGTTGGTTCCGGGGATCATCGAGGTTAGATACCATGGGTTTTTTGATGGAGCGGGGAGGTGAGGATCCCGTGAACCAGATTTCCTTGATCGAATAAACCATACGTTGATATACCTCATAGCAACTGCCATTTGGCATGGGATTCATGCATGGTCCACAAGGAATTATATGGCACCACAAAATTTGCAGACCCAAAATGATCGTATAGTAAGTAAGTATTTCTGTCCCGGTGTCTTGGCATCGGTCCCGAGGGATTGGTAGTAGTAGTGTTGCAGTTGAAGGAGTAAGAGTAAGCGAGGATGGAATGGAGTGGTGTCAAGTTGTCGTCATTTCTTTCTATGAGGTTCAGTAGCAAGAAAATTAGTAATAGGAAGGTAGGGAGGAGTATGAGGTGTGGTGATACTGGGTTTCTATGGAGTTCTATGAGCTGATGTGTGAGTCAGAATGGATTGGCGGAGGGTGTTGTTAAATAACGAGCGTAGATGATTTCTTTTGTGTTTTTTTTTCTTCCTCTCTGTCTCGTCTTTCTGTCTTCTCAATACATAGGAATATATCCTAATTATAGTCCATAGTCCTTGCCCTCTGTATCTAGGCTCAAAGGTTGCCTACTACCGTACCGCGACCTCTATAGACTTCTGGTATTTTACCTACGATCCTCGCTTTCTCTGCTCTGCCTCTGGTCTTCGCCTTGGCCGCTGCCTTGCGCCTCAGTTATCCCTGGCTGTGTCCTCCAATCTCGTCTGTGTTATCATTGTCCTCTTCCTCTCTTGTAGTCTTAGTTACTCCGTCACGATTTCACATAACTCATAGAAATATTGCAAGTGCTAACCACAGGTGTTACTGTAACGAGGTAACTAAGACTACAAGGAGGACAGATGAAAATAATGATGCAGGCAATTACTGTACAGTTTTCTCCACCCATGATGCAGCCACTACGCAGCCACTACGCAATCACTGCACTGCCTCCTCCATTCAACATACTGCATAGCACTGCCACCGTGACCGTATCAGGAAACTACTACTTGTGTATGTAGTATCCCAACAGTCTTCCAGGTCTCCTGAGAGTCTCCTGAGGCTCCTGGATATTTTTTGAGTCTCCTGAGGCTCAGGAGACATCGGGAGACAAATGAAGTCTTGCTGATGTGTGTGTGATGCTGGGACACCGTTTGGTAAGGAATCCACCAACTTGTCTAACTTTTTATTACGGAATCACACACAACTACCAAGTAGTCCAACGTGAAGCTTAGAGTTCCTAGGGACTATGGCAAAGGCCATCAGGTAGAAGTCTCCGCAGTCCACGTCGTCTATGTATCTTAGCAGCCGGATGTAGCACTAGCGAGTCTCATCAGCAAGACTTCATTTGTCTCCTGATGTCTCCTGAGACTCAGGAGACTCAAAAAATAGCCAGGGGACTCAGGAGACTCTCAGGAGACCCGGGAGACTGTAGGGAGACTACATACACAAGTAGTAGTTTGCTGATACTGCGTTCTCAGGGTGCGTCGAACCCTGTCCAAAGGGGAATTCATCAGGCAGAGTGAATGATCACAAGACAATCAGATTGAAAGAAAAAAAACCCTCTCCCTAATGGGAAGAGGTAACTCAGAAGTCTCATTACCAACGCCGTGAGCTGGCCTATCGGTCTTGCGATAATAATATTGCACTCTTTCTTCCCCGCAGATAATGATGGATCAAGTGGCAACCCATTTCTACCCCGCAGGTATACCTCCGTGGCCAAGCCAGAATTACTATCTAAACTGTGTCTTAACACCGACAGACATAGGCCTTCTAACTCCGGCCTTCCTTATCGAGCTGGTCTATGTCCTATTACCTTTTGTGTTCGCACTTCCCTCTCAGCCCGTCGGTACTCACTGGATCATAGAGGCCGACCAGGTACTGAAGTCATTTAGAGACTCAAAGATACCCACCGCTACATGTCTCCGCCATCCTCATTATCGCGAGCAAGCTCAACCTACGGCCTGTTCGGCGACCACTGGGCCACGCGACAAAGATACCATTCTCTTGCCTCCAGTTACAGAGTCTAATGTTGCCGGCTGTCGTTCTTCCCTTCTGAAACTCGCTATCCTCACCTCCCTCTGAGAGGGGTAACTACCCCTCCTAGGTACCTGGAGTCCCCGGCATTGCTCCGTAGGGCGTGCCCGCATACCAGCCTCTGCCCTTCAATCTTCCGACCTCTTCACTAACCAGTAAGAGTCTTCGGGATCCTCGGGATTGCCTTATATAGGTCTCACACCGGTTCTCTAACTTCCGGTGGACCTTCCCAAGTCCGCCACTTCGTTTGCCTTATAACTCGATGAGCTTTGGTTCGATTAACTCCCAACTTAAACTCTTGCCCCCCTCATATACCTACCGGTGTCCCCAGCAGCTGTGCCGGCCCTTTGACGCTCCAGGGGTTATTCTTGGGTCCAAAACGTATCCATTTGCTAGTGTTTCTGCAACTCCGCTTTTCTGACCCTACCCGCCCTACCGCATGACCAATGGGCACATAGAAACTAGTAGAGACCAAGGATACTATTTTTTTAGTCCTTCTTCACCTCCCGATCGAGTCGCAGCTCGATCAGAGCTCGTTTAGTGACGTTAGAGCCACGTCTAGCCCCCATACCCGTATAGCTCCAACCTTTGCCAACATACCCATAACACCTTTCCTAAGGAATTGCCTCCCACTCCTCTTGAACTGCAATAAAATGTTCATCCTCACTATGGGGCCTTCTCTGAATATAACTCCATATCTTTCTTAAAGCTGTCCTGAGTATTTTAAATGCTTTATCCATTAGGGTGTCGCAACAGACAACCCGAGCAGTCTCGTAATGAGCTTGGAGCTCGAAGCGCTAACTACAAAGGTAGAAAGGAACGAGGTCTTTACAGTCAATTCGTTACTGGAAGTCTCTGTTGCCTACTGCTAGTCCACAATGGTAATCAAAGAGGTAATTCGAAGAATGATTCCGGTAGAGTTCTCAAAAGAATTACCAAGTTCAATAAAAATAGAAACGTATAGAGATCAATAGATTTTATATTAATAAGACTCTTTCTTTGTCGCTGATGATTTCAACAAAGTCGGAGAATGACACCGTATTAATATCCCGCGCAAATGTCACGTGGACTAACTATTACAATTATAATAATCCTGTGCGGGACCCCGAAGACCCTGAAACTCCGCCAAGAAACCAAACATCAATTCTATAACCCCGCTTCTAAATCCCAAACGCCTATTCCCAAAAATCCCTCACGTTACATCTCGTTGCTGCATGCACTCAGCCTTCATTGCTTAACTGAGGCCACTAGTAATTTCAGAGCCATTTTACCTGATAACCCCAAGACACCATTGACTTATATTCGCCAACTCTTTCCACATATCATTATCTATCACTAAGGAGCATAGCTCGACGTTAGGACTGATAGTGATCGGTACCGGAGATGTCGGGTAGTCTTACCTTCCCCTGGGCGCCACCAGTCTCAGCTTCTTCGTTAGCTTTGCTGTTCGATCAATTGTGGTCCGATTGACTCCAAACTCGCACTGTTGCCCCCTCATATACCCACCGGTGTCTAGAGCAACTATGCCAGCACCTTCACGCTCCAGGGGTTATTTTCAGGGTCGAAAACAGGTTCGTTTACTAATGATCCTGCAACTCCACACTGGGCTCCATACTGGCAGTACCGTGCCTCTCTGGCGCGCCCAGTGGGTGATAGTAGTGTAGGGAGGGCTCCTCCTCTTGTCTTCGGGTTCCAGCTTCTATACCCGTAACACCTACACAACAAACTTCGTCTAGTACCCCACGTTATTAAACACCACCACCATGTCACAAGAAGCCCGGATGACAGACCCAATAGAGGTCGATTATGTACAACTCGTGGCGGATATAGACAGCTTCGTACACACGTACCCCACGGCGCCACAAGGAGCCACCGATGAGGCCAAGAAAATGCATCGGCTAACGCATGAAGCTACCAAGGCAGTCCACCTCCTCCTCACGGAACTAGGTAATATTACAGAGGAAGCAGAAGAGGCTACAAAGGAATGGCAGAAAAAGGTGTCAGAGCTAGGAAGGGAGAACCAAGACCTGGAAACACAAGTCAAGTCTCTTCAGGCCGAGAGAGCAAACCTTCAAGCCCAAGTGACTCAAGCGAACCAAGCAACCCAGGCGGCAGAGGCAGCATTGGCAGCCCAGATCGCACTTCCCCCTCCTCCAGCTGAGCCCCTCGCACCACCATCGCCACCTCCACGTCGTACTAATCGTTTCCTGCAAGGATTTATCTCCGCCCCAGAATCCCGTACGGAGAAGTCGGAAAAGCTTCCGGACCGGGAGAAATACCATGGTAACAGAAAGGGACTCCCGCAGTTCCAAAACATGCTAAAACTTAAGCTCCTGGGCAATGCCGATAGGTACCCCACTCTGCAGAACCAACTAACCTATGCCATTTCCCGTCTGGAAGGACCAGCTGCCGACCAGTTTATGCCATATATCCCCACTACCGGGATTAATCTCCCGTTCATAGAAAGGTTTTTTGAGGTACTGAATACAGCATTTGGCGACCCAGATCAGGAAGGCACTGCCGGTCGCGCCCTGAGAAGAATCAGACAGAATAACCGCCCCTTCTTCGAATACTTTCAAGTTGCCGAGTTCCAGCGCTATACTGCTGAGGCCAGAATGGGAGAAGTCACCAATGTGGAGGCTCTCATGGAAGGACTGAGTGAGGAACTGACCAAGCTTATGGTTCATGAGGAGACCCCCGCCACCGTTCTTGAACTCGCTATTATTCTCCAACGTTTGGACAACAAGCAGCAGATGATCACTGCTCGCTACCGCCCTCACTACCAGGCATCCGCCCCCCTTGCTCGTCCTACCGCCCGCTATGTTGCTCCTGCTCCGCCTGCTCCCCGCTATCAAGCATCCGCTCCTCCGGCTCCTCGCTACCAAGCCCCAGTTCGCCCCAACCCTCCGGCCGCTGCCCACCCGTCTCATACACCGGGGGGAGCGGTCCCTATGAATCTGTCAACTGGTCGTGGCCGCCTAGACCCTCAAGAGAGAGAGGCCCGCCGTGCGGAAAGTAGATGTTTTTACTGTGGAGGTGTAGGACACCTCGTAAGGGAATGCCCGCAAGCGCCGGCTCTCCGGAATCCCGCCTCCAGGATCAGGGGAGCCAAGGTGGATATGAGGAGTGAAGAAAAGGAAGAAGCCTCCGGCGATGAGGCGTTAAAATATTTTTCCCTGGACTGAGTGGCTCACTTCAGGGAAGGTTAAAGGACTTTTCTAGGATTTCAGTTTCTGGGTTTTCGGTTTCAGAGAAGGATATGGATGAGAATCAATTAGTCGTAACTTGCTCAATTTCTCAAAATAAAGATTCTTTGATTCCATCATATGCCCTCATTGATACTGGCGCCTCAGGATACGCGTTCATAGATAAGGACTTCGTATGCCACCATAAACTCAAACAGATTCCTATTATTCTCCCCCAACATATAGACGTAATAGACGGCAGACCCATCGAATCCGGAAAGGTTACCCACAAAGTTGTTCTAAGCCTCGATATAAATGGACATTGAGAAGAGGCCCCCTTCTTTGTTACTCAACCAGGACACTATCCAATTGTTATGGGCCTCCCCTGGATGCGTCGTCATGGAATTACTATTTCCCCAGCAACCAATGCGATACATTTTGACTACTCTACCTGTATTGAACGTTGCTCCCTTAACCACACCAAGGTGATTGCTAAGGGGATATCCATTGAACCCCCCGCTAAACCTGTTACCAATATTTCAGTTATTGAATCATACGCATTCGACAGGTTGATCAACAAGAAAAGAAAGGGGATGCAAATTTCTTCTACCACCCTTAAAGACCTCGACAATCTACTAGTTCAACTACCAAAAGATCCCTGTGCCCTCGTACCCCCAGAACATCACCGATATCTACATCTTCTCAACGAACCCGAAGCAGCAAAATTACCCCCCCCACCGTACCGAATATGATTTGTCTATTGATATTCAAGAAGGAAAGACAGTACCGTTCGGGCCTATGTATGGAATGACTCGACTGGAATTACAAGCACTTCGGAACTATCTTGCAGAATACCTGGCCAACGGACAAATTCGACATAGTACCTCCCCCGCAGGTTCTCTGGTACTGTTTGTTATTTATTTATTTATTTATTACTCATACTACTTGCATCCGAAACCGGATATGGCATACAAAGAAAGTACCCAATAGTTTCGGCTACCTAATGACCGTATTCCCATCTACCCTCTTCCAAGGTTATCATACATGTTATCCTCTCAATTCCATCTCTTAACGCTAGGTGCAAGCACCTTGGGGCTATCCTTCCCCTTCTCTTTCCCCTTCATCCTCAAGTCTTCCCCATCCTATTCGTTCCCTTCCATCTCCATCTCCATCTCTCTCCCCTAGAGTCCAGTTTCTAGTGGCGATCTGAGATGGTAGGAGGAACTTATCGATGGTTGCTTGGAGTCCTTTGTCTGTGTGCATGGCTGTCATCCAGTTGAGAGGCATTTGTTTTATCATCGCAGCAAGATCTTTTCTAAGTTCTGGTAGTGGATGTTGTTTGCAGTAAAGTAAGAGGTGCATGGAGTTTCCTTAAGTATCCGTGATCTGCATTTCTGCTGTATCGGCGCTTGTTGTTAGATTCTCGATAGGTAGGATTTGGTGTATCCACGACCTGTTCGTGATTTGCGATTGTGCCATGAGTTTCTGGATGTTCCCGCTGGCGCGCGGATATTTTGGAGGTGGAGCACCCTGTAGCTCCTTCCTTTCTTCATAGTTTTCCATCTCTTTCCAAGTAGCCATTGCCTCGCTTCCTCGATTCTCCTCTTCGAGTGGTAATTGATACCCTTGCATCTGGTTCGACCCTTTCCCCTTTGCCCTCTTTGCCAGCTTGTCAGCTTGCTCATTTCCATCCACCTCCACATGTCCTGGTACCCATGGATATGTGTTTTGACGTTGAGTGCTTCAATCCCAGTATATTTGATCTGGCTAACTGAACCCATTGTTGGCCTGGGAATGCTTCTGGTTTCCTCATTCTCCGTACTGCTGCCTGGTTGTCTGAGTATATCCAGGCATCAACTGTGTGGTGGTGTGAATTTCTGATCTCCTTTCGGACGAGTAGTGTAGCTTGAGCTATTGCATATAGCTCACAGTCAAAGACTTCCACCTCCTTCCCAAGGTGGTATTATTGTTCCACTACCTTTCCGTTGCCTCTAATGCCAACAACTCCAGCTCCAGCTTTCCCTTCCATTAGTGATCCATCAGAGTAGAGCACTAGTTTAGAGTTGTCCTGAGTTGCTTGTCTATGATTTTGTGCTGCTGTATCTTTGTCTGCTGTATCGATCTGGATGTCTATCATATTCTGATGCCATGGGGGACACGCTATTGTGTCTACTAGTATGTCCTCCACTAGACTCTGAGTATTAGGGTGTCGCAGCAGACAACCCGAGCAGTCTCGTAATGAGCTTGGAGTTCGAAGCGCGGACTACAAAGGTAGAACGGAACGAGGTCTCTTCAGTCAATTCGTTACTGGAAGTCTCGGTTGCCCGTTGCTAGTCCACAACGGTAATCAAAGAAGTAATCCGACGAATTATTCAAGTAGAGTTCTCGAGAATCACTAAGTCTCAAAAGAGCGTATAGATCAAATAGATTTTTATATCGATAAGACTCTTTCTTCGCTGACGATTGAAACAAAGTCGAGAATGACACAGTATTTATATCCCGCGCAAGTGTCACGCGGACTAACTATTACAATTATACAATTCTTATGCGAGACTCAAGACACTGAAAACCTGCCAAGAACCCAAACGCCAATTCTATACACCCACTTCTAAATTCCCAACCGTCTGCTCCATAAATCCTCACGCTTACATCCCGCTGCTGATAACCCTGACGCCGACCGCCGCCAACTCNTTCCACATATCGTTATCTATCACCAAGGAGCCTAGCTCGACATTGGATCGATAACGATCGGTACTGAGATGTCGGGTGGTCTTACCTTCCCCGCGCCACCAGCGCCTTTCTTCGTTATCTTTGCCGCTCGATCAGTTTTGGTCCGATTGGCTCCAAACCGCACTGTTGCCCTCATATACCCACCGTGTCCAGAGCGCCTGCGCCGCGCCTTGACGCCCAAGGGGTTATTTTCAGGGTCCGAAAACAGGTTCGCTTACTAGGATTCTGCAACTCCGCACTGGGCTCCATACTGGCAGTCGCGCCTCTGGCCCAGTGGGTGATAGTAGCATAGGGAGGGCTCCTCCTCTTGTGTCTTCGGATCTCCATCTCTTATACCTGTAACAGCTTACCCCCCTCTCAGGGTGCTCTGTCCTCAGAGTATCTTCTGACCGACTGTGGTTTCAGTAAACCTTCTCCACATGTCACCCGTGGTGTCTGTGGAGGGGAAGAACTTAGCCGCAAAGGGTACCTCTACAGTCTCAGGCGTTGGTCCTTCGTGGCCTTGGGGTTTTTCTGGTGGAATTCGCGGACAAGCACTAATACCTCCTCATCCATGGCGTCGATAACTTGGTACGTGCTTTCCCCAACCGGATAACCCCGCCACTTCACCAGATATTCAACTATTCCTTTCCTACTCTTCCTACTTCCTATAATCCTCTCGACCTCATATAATGTCTCTCCCTCGGCATCTACCACGTCAGGGGTAGGGGGTCGTTGCTCCCGTCCCGGGATAGTACTAACCCGGTATGGTTCTAGTAACTCGATATGGAACACAGGGTGGACCTTCATTTGAGGGGGAAGGTCCAACTCGCAAGCGCGTTTTCCGGCGAGTCGTTTAATCGCGAACGGCCCCATTTTCTTATTATCTAGTTTTTTGGTGGAGCGACGGGTTCGGAGGTTGGCTGCATTAAGCATAACCCTGTCCCCTACTTTAAACTCGCATGTCCTCTTCTTATCGTAGTATTTTCCCATTCTTTCCTCGCGATGGTGAGTTTTTGCCGGGCGCGCCATGCACTCCTCGTGATAAAGTGGGCATAGAGATCACTGGGGCTGACGACTTCGCTTTCTCCGCCAACCAACTAGTTCGGCGATTATAACCGTAATTGGTATAAAAAGGGGATTGTCCCGTTGCAGAGGTTACGGAGTTATTGTATGCGTATTCGGCCAGCGGAAGTAGTTCAGCCCAGTCGTTCTGTTCATAATTGCAGAATGCCCGGAGGTAGTGCTCCAAAGTTTGATTGACCCGTTCGGTCTGACCATCGGTTTGGGGTGGCGTACTCATACGAAGTTTAATATCCAATAGTTCCATCAAGGAGGCCCAGAAGCTTGACGTAAACTTGGCATCGCGGTCGGAAACTATATCCAGTGGTAATCCATGGATACGCCAGATTTGAGTCAGGAATACTTTGGCCAAATCGTGGGAGGACGCTGTGCCTGGGAGGGGAATAAAATGAGCCATCTTTGAAAACCGGTCTACTACCACCCATATCTGCGTATAGCCTTTGGATTCTGGTAGCTGAACAATGAAATCCATTGATATGGACGACCATACCGTGTGAGGTGTTTCTAGAGGAAGTAACGCTCCATACTTGCGGTGCCGACTTGGTTTATTTCGTTGGCAGTCATCGCATGAGCGTACGTAGTCATCTATCCATTCGTTCATCTTTGGCCAGTAGAAGTTACGTGTAATTAACTCCATTGTCTTGTCCTGGCCGAAGTGTCCTGCCACTTTTGAATCGTGTTCTGATTGCGCGATTCGGACTTTCAACGCATCACTGTTGGGTATGTATAGGCGGTTCTTAAAAAAGAGTAACCCCTCCTTAGCCGTAAATTCCTTCAACTCCCCAGACTCTTCTTTCCTTTTCACTTCTTTCCATGCCTCGTCCTTTACCGCTGCCTCTCTAACTGCGTCCAAGTCCTGCACCAGTCCACTAGTTCTTTGCCGGCAAGCAAAGCCGCAGAGATCATATATTCTTCCATCCCTTCCAACTGTCCAGGCTTCAATAACCTCTCAACTGGCTGCGCGCCCCCCCCTTCACGTCGGTACTCCGGACGTCTTGATAGTGCATCGGCTTTCCCATTTTTTATCCCTGGTCTGTAAAGAATTTTAAAATTAAATTCCGCAAGAATTTCTGCCCAGCGTGCTTGTCTTCGGTTCAGAACCTTGGTGGTCGTAAAGTATTGGAGGTTCTGGTGGTCTGTATATACTAGGACGGTGTATTTGGGTCCTTCGAGGTAGCGTCGCCATTCTTTGAAGGCGGCAACGATACCGAGCATTTCTTTGTCCCATACGTCGTAGTTAAGTTCGGCTGGGTTAAGTTTGCGGGAGTAGAAGGCCACAGGGTGGAGTTTGCCATCAACTATTTGCGAAAAGACTGCGCCTAAAGCAAAGTCGCTTGCGTCCGTTTCCACGATAGATTGCCGTTCTGGTGAGAAATGTACCAAAATCGGGGCAGTCGTGAAGAGGATTTTGAGCTTCAAGAAGGCCGCTTCGGCCGCGCTAGTCCAGGAGAAGTTCTTAGCATCGCCACGTAGACAGTTAGTGATGGGACTACAGACCCCGGAATAGTTACGTATAAACCTCCGGTAAAAATTGGCGAATCCCATAAAAACTTGGACGTCTCTGACGGTCCTCGGGGATTCCCACTTCAAGACCTCTTCCACCTTGTCCGTTGACATTGATACTCCTTCTTCACTCAACACGAAACCAAGAAAGTCAATCACTTTTTGATGAAAGAAGGACTTCTTCGGGTTGGCCACTAGGTTGTTTTCGATGAGCTTATCCAATACTTTATTAACCAATTCCTCATGTTCCGCTTCATCTTTGCTATAAATGAGGATATCATCGAGGTATGCTACCACCCCTTGGTCGAGGAATTCTCTAAGGATGTCGTTTATCAGTGCCTGAAATGTAGCGGGCGCGTTGGTCAGTCCAAATGGCATGACCAGGTACTCATAGTGTCCGTATCTGGTTCGGAACGCTGTTTTCCACTCGTCGCCCTGCTTAATCCGGACCAGGTTATATCCCTCCTTGAGGTCAATCTTGGAAAATATCTTCGCGCCCGAAATGCGGTCTCTCAATTCCTCCCCTAAGGGTAGAGTATACTGATTTTTAATAGTGACGCGGTTCAGGCCCCGGTAGTTGACGCATAACCAAAGACTTCCGTCCTTCTTTTTCACAAATAGAATAGGAGCTCCTGCCGGAGATTTGCTAGGCCTGATTTTACCCAAGCATAACATCTTATCCAGGTATCCCCTTAAGACTTTCAACTCGACTTCGGAGAGGGAGTAGATAGGTCCCCAGGGAGGCTGCTGACCAGGTTCTAGGTCGATACTGTGATCAGAGGCTCGGTGCGGTGGTAACTTGTCGGCTTCGCATCGCAGGAAGGCTTGAGCCAGGATGGTATTGTTCTAACGACTGTCTTTAAGTCGATTTCCTGTGTCATGCGGATATCGAGCCGATAAACAATGCCTCCGATCATCCAAGACGTCGCCATCTAGAACCACTGAAATTTCTTTCTGGTCAGTGAAGCATCTGGTTTTGCAAAATTCTCCGTGAAATACATTTCCCATTTGGGGCAATAGCCGCTTTACGCTCCTGTAGCCACCATGCTGGTAAAATGGCGTCAATGCCGCTAGGTAGTGGTGCTATCTCAAGGAGAGCTCTGACTTATGCCCCTAGAAATAATATTCAACATTACAGTAAAGGCATTGTCCGCGCCTTCCATCACTTCTCCAAGAAACCCATAACTCTGGCCGACGCCTCTTTTCACCTTTGGGACAGAAAACGCAGAAACAAAAGCAGAAGATATAACTGGACCCGTTGCTCCGGTATCCAACAAAACTCGACAAGGAAACAGAAAATCTAAAAATCCAATAAAAACTTTACCGATAGGTCGTGCTCCATGAATGGGTTCCAAGGAAAATCGTTGTTTTTTCGTCGGAGAGGACGCCCCCTCTTCCGGTCTTTTTCTTTTTAATATTTTTTTTGTTTTTTCGTTTGTCAGTGACAACATCGCAATCTGGGGGAGCTCTTGACCTGACTCATCCGAGTCCCCTTCTAAAAACCCATATCAAAATCCACCTCTGACTCTGACCCTAACTCCGGCACATAGGCTGGCCCAGTTAATGTCGAGGTTGCCGCTACGGCGACCGACTTCTTCTTGGTCCTGTGCCTTTTCTTTTTTTCAGGTGGAGGAGCTGGTGAATCCTTCATTTCCTCATCCTCCTCTTCACGGCCGCGCTTCTGACCCAGAGCGGAGACAGCAGCGCTGGAGTTGGGGTTCTGTCTACACCATCTCCACAGATGACCCTTCCTTCCACAGCGAGCACATTCCCCTTTTGATCTTCTCTGTTCCAGAATGGACTTGGGATGCCTCTTATGGCTTCGCCATAGCTGGAGTGTAGTGGTCATTATCCGAAGAACGAGCAGCTTCCCAGTATTCGACCCTCCTCCGCCGACTGGCCCGTCTTCTGTCCCTCCCGCCCGCCCCTTAATCTGGAACCCAGGTCTCCGCTTTTCCTCCTTCCTGGTGGTGGTGCTCTTGTCGACGGGTTCCCAATAACCTTTTCTGCTCCAAAAACTTTCACGGGCCTTTCCTGCCTGCTCCAGCTGAGCCACAAAGTGGGCATCATCGTCGCCGGTTCAAACTTTGAGTGTCGGTCCCAAATCTCTTCGGGAAGGCCGGTCAGGAGGGTCTTTCGGAATGCTGCCCCACTTTGTTGTGCTCGTTGGTTAAGAATCTCCATTTTCGTAAGATAATCGGAGATGCTGGATTGGTATTTTAGGTGGTCCATCTTGAAAGCGGCGTCTAACGCCTCTTGTGAGCTTACGAATCTTCCCCGGATCTCTTGTCTAAATCGTTCCCAGGTACAGAAGTCCAGGCCGCTTGGTCCACGCATGTGAACCTCATGATAGTTTGCGAACCATTCCTTGGCCAAGCCTGTGGTATAGGTTCCCGCGAACAAGACCTTCTGTTTGTCGTTCCGGAACTTACGGGGTCGCTGCTCAAAATAAATCTCACATTCCAGGAGCCAATGTCGTAGGTTATTTTTTCTGGGGTTGTCGAACTCAAAGGGCACCTTCGCTAAGGAGTCCCGTTCTCTTTCTTCCTCCGGTGATTCTGACCGCCCTCTTCTTCCTCCGCCTCCTGCCTTTTTTCCATGGTTACTAGACCCGTCATCTGAGGGGTCATTTCCTTTTCCCTTTCCTCCCGGCGGCGGTGGCGGTACTCCTCCTCCTCCGATCGCTTCTTCCTCCCCTAGGTCACCTGGTGGGACAACTGATGGGTCGGGGGCATTTGATCGGTGGGCGGTTAGGAGTAGATCTATCTGTCTTTGCATCTCGGCCATCTGCTCCTTATGCCCTCGGGCTTGTAGCTTCTGGTTTTCGATAACCTCTCCTACCGAATGCTTCGCCTGCTCCCTGAGTTTCTCAATTTCCATCTGGGTAGTGAGTAGTTGCCGCTGGGTTTGAAGGTGGGCCGCTTCTAAAGCTTCCCTTTCCATGGCCGAGATAGCGGCGGCTTGCTGCTTCTCGTATTCTTGGCTTTCGGCGAGTTCTCGGAACATGCTGGCCAGTTGATCAAGGTTTGATTTTACCGCCTGGGCGGCTATATTCGATATTCTTTTCTCCGCTTGGACCTTCTCTTGGGTTCTCCGTAGTTGGTCCCATATGGTTTTGCCCGCGGCGGATAATCCGGCCATCTGAGCTTCATGTTCTTGTAGAAATTGTTCCAACCTATCTATTGTGGCAGAGCCAGCCGGGCGTTTGCCAGCTCTCCTTATAGCTAGTGGGTCTGGGCTGTCATCTCGGCTGAAGGCTGGCGATTCCCCCATAACGGAGTCTTCTTCCTCGGTCCTCAGTCTTGCAGCCATTGCGGATAAAGATGTATAGGTTTGCGGTGTGATTCTTGAAAACTCCAGGTGAACTTTGGAGTTATCGATATACTATTAGGGTGTCGCAGCAGACAACCCGAGCAGTCTCGTAATGAGCTTGGAGTTCGAAGCGCGGACTACAAAGGTAGAACGGAACGAGGTCTCTTCAGTCAATTCGTTACTGGAAGTCTCGGTTGCCCGTTGCTAGTCCACAACGGTAATCAAAGAAGTAATCCGACGAATTATTCAAGTAGAGTTCTCGGAGAATCACTAAGTCTCAAAAGGTAGAAGCGTATAGATCAAATAGATTTTTATATCGATAAGACTCTTTCTTCGTCGCTGATGATTGAAACAAAGTCGGAGAATGACACAGTATTTATATCCCGCGCAAGTGTCACGCGGACTAACTATTACAATTATACAATTCTTATGCGAGACCCCGAAGACCCTGAAAACCTGCCAAGAACCCAAACGCCAATTCTATACACCCACTTCTAAATTCCCAACCGTCCGTTCCATAAATCCCTCACGCTACATCCCGTTGCTGATAACCCCCTGGTACCGGGCTCGACCCCGCTCGCCAACTCTTTCCACATATCGTTATCTATCACCAAGGAGCCTAGCTCGACATTAGGACTGATAACGATCGGTACTGGAGATGTCGGGTGGTCTTACCTTCCCCTGGGCGCCACCAGCGTCAGCTTCTTCGTTATCTTTGCCGTTCGATCAGTTTTGGTCCGATTGGCTCCAAACTCGCACTGTTGCCCCCTCATATACCCACCGGTGTCCAGAGCGCCTGCGCCGGCGCCTTGACGCTCCGGGGGTTATTTTCAGGGTCGAAAACAGGTTCGTTTACTAGGGATTCTGCAACTCCGCACTGGGCTCCATACTGGCAGTACTGTGCCTCTCTGGCGCGCCCAGTGGGTGATAGTAGCATAGGGAGGGCTCCTCCTCTTGTGTCTTCGGATCTCCATCTCTTATACCTGTAACACTGAGGTTGAATCCAGTCACTGACTCTACTTAAGATCCGATGTAATCTAGGCTGGTAGTGCGGTCTACCAACAGTCGAGTGCTATGGAGTAGCTGAAGGTATCCCCTCCCTTCCTGATTCCTGTATACTTGGATAAGAGTCTGAGCTGAAGATGCAGATAGGGTGGGTTGCTGGCATGCTGAGAATGCGTAAGGCGTATTTCTGTTGTTGGAGGTCAAGCCTGATCTCCGTGGGTAGTAGTGCGGTTTCTGCTTGGAGTGCTGATATTGGTGTGGTTCTGAAAGCACCGGTAATCCTTCTCATCGCATTATTCTGAATCTTCTGAAGCTGTGTCTTGTATCCTGCCTGACCATTCCACCAAACCTCTGCACCAAAATCACTGATGGTAGTGACGTAGGTTTGATAGAGCTGTCTGAGAGCCGTCTGGCTTAATCCTTTCTCTGTGTTTCCCAACCTAGCGAGTGCAAAAATGCCCCCATGGCTGAAGCGGCTTTAGTTTTGACATGATGTTTGAACGACAGTTTCCTATCAAACCAAACACCCAGCCATCTTAATGTTTCGCTGGCATCAACCAGAGTGCCATCAGGCATCCTAACCTTTGCTGCATCTGTGGTATTTGTTGTTCGTTTATTGTGGAAGTGGAGCAGTTCTGTTTTAGGGTTGTCAAATGCCAGAGCGTTAGCTTCACCCCATGTGACAGCTAACTGTGCCATTCTCTTCAATCGTCTGCAGTTTGAACACTCATCCTTTCCCACCATTATCATGCCTACATCACAATGTAGCTAGGAATCTGCTGGTGAGGAAGTGTCTTTCAAGGCGTCCAAGAGTGGTGATAGATATAGGAGGAAGAGTATTGGTGATGTAGGGCTCCCCTGAGGGATTCCAGTTGCTATTGTTGACATAGCTTCTTGTTGCCCATCAAAGGCTAGTGAGGCCTTTCTGTGGCTCAGGAGGTTGTCTATCCATCTGACTATCTGGGGAGGAAGGCGTTTCTCCTTTGCAGTGTGTATGAGTCTCTCCTTTGAAACATTGTCAAACGCTTCTTTGACATCCATAAACAGCGGTGAAACGACGTCCCCTTTTCTCTTTGCTTCATCAACTATGCTTGCTACTAGCATACAGGCATCTACCGCCGATCTCTTTGGCCTTCCACCAATCTGCCATCGATGGAGTAAACCGTATCTCTCTGCCAGGTATGCCAGTCTTGAAGCCATTATCTTTTCCAGTACCTTGCCTAGACAATTAAGCAGGGACACTGGCCTATATGCCTTTGGTATCGAATAGTCTGGTTTGTTGAGTTTCTTTATGATCACAATGGTGGCTTCTCTCCATATGTGTGGGTGATGGCCAGCTGATATCGTGATTGTTGCTTTGTAGAATTGGTTGAAATGGTGAGGTATCGCCGAATAGGCTTGTTGAATGCATTTGAAGTTGATTCCATCTGGTCCTGGAGCTTTGTTGGGAGAAGAAGTCATGATTGCCCTTTTGATTTCGTCGTCTGTCAGGTCCTTCCATGGTATTCTGTCGCCTTGCATTGTGATATTTCTTGGAGGTGAAATGGGGGGAGGTGGGAAGAGGGCTGTTCTGTATAGATTGGCTTTCTCTTCAAAGGTGGTGGCGGTTTCTCCAGTTGTAACATTATTGAGTGGTGGTGTAGTACGTTCTATCTTCCTGGGTTTCGTGAATCTGAATGCTGTAAATATGTCTTTCCCTTGAGAGTTCTCAAGGAAGTTGTTCCAATGGGTTTCTTTAGCTCTCAGATTTCTTAAAGTAATCAGATCTATGCGATCTGAATCTCAGATGCATCATGGGAGATCTTTCCAGCTTCCAATCTCTTAGAGCGCTCTTCATATGACGTCTCTGCTCTGTGATTTCTTCGTTCCACTATAGTTTTGACCGGGGAGAAGATTTCCTTACAGGGACATGACGCTCTGCCGCTTTTGTTATCAGGTCTAGAAGGAGGATGGCTCCTGCTTCTAGGTTTTGTTCGTTTGGGTGAGAGTGGAGATAATTCCACCAAAAGGTTGAGCCCGCAGAGAGATCCTGGAGGGTTTTTTGGAAGGAATCCCAGTCTGCTTTAGCCCAGTTGAAGCATTCAGTTGAGGGGGGAGGTACTGATTCAATTGAATCAGATAGAAGATCAAATCGAATCACTTCATGGTCTGATCCCGTTGCTGCCTCTTCATCAATGGCCCAGTTGGTGGGCAGAGTGTTGACGGAGGGAGAAGCGAAAGCTAAGTCTAGAACTGAGGTGCCAGTTCCAGTCCTGTAATGATAGGTTGGAATGTCTGGTTCGTTGATGAGGGTGAATCCATCAGTTTCCAGGAGTTGAACTAGGGTTTCATGGCGTTTTGGTGTCCGGTTTGCTGAGTTCCACCATGGGTGGTGGGCATTGAGATCTCCAGCTAGGATTGTTCTTGCAGGGAGAGGGATATTGACCAGTACCCTCTCCACTGTATAGGGTTCATTGCTATGTCCTGGAGGGTCTTCATTATAGATGTTGAAAAGAGTAAGGGGAGGTATTGAGGGGGTTGATAACTTTATTGCTTGTATGTCTGGATCATTGATGATGTCAAGCTTCGGCTGAATGATGAGATGGGGGCTAAGGTGTGTCTTAATAGTGAATGTGAGGGTTCTTGGTGGTCGATCTGAGGTGGGAATGACGCTGTCAAAGGAGGGGTGTGATATTGATGTCCAGGTGCCTGCAGTTGTGTCAGGCATGACAAAGGGTTCTTGAATTATAACTATGTCTGCTGTCTCATAAACTGAGTGTAGCAGTCCTATCATGCAGTTTTGTGATCTTGCGCAATTATGTTGAATAATGCGCACTCTGTGAGGATTAGGTTGTACCCTCATGATTGCATCTCCTGTTCGTTATCTTCGTTGTCGAGGCGTTGGATTATAGAGTTCCTTACAGGGCATGAAGGATCATAGGCTGCGTGTGGTCCTTTGCAGTTGGCGCATTTTGGTGGGAAGTATGGGCAGCTCTTACTTTGAACTTTGCATTGAGGGCATAACTGATTATGGCTGGTATTTCCAGTAGCACAAATCGAGCATATAGGGATATCTTTGGTGGGGCATCTCTGCCAGCTGTGTCCAAACTTCTGGCAGTTCTTGCATTGATCTGTAGGTCTTGCTGTGTGATATTCAGTGGCTCTGTGTAGTTGTCCAAATACTCGAATTCCCCTGACAAGCATAGCATTGTAGGAAGACTTGTTGCTGACAGCGATCATAACTGAACTGTGAGATTTGCCCACTCTTTTTTCAGGGTGTGTCATGTATCTAGGGGTGGTAGCTAGAGTAACTCCTGTGTTGAGCTCATGGATTTCGCTTCTGAGATCTTCCATTCCTTGAGCGGTGTCTGGATAGTGTTCGAGGTTGATACCATGTACTGCAAGCTTGAACCATGTCTCTTGCATGGCAATAGATATAACCGTTGGGTCCACCTCTTTCATAGTGGTTTCAATATTGGTCTTGTAACTGGCGAACTGAGTCTCTGTGAATGTCCCTTTACTGAAAAGCATAAGATTCCCCCTCTGATTCCAACTTGCTCCACCAATCTGAATAGCCTGGTCTGCTTTCGCAATTATGAGGTCTCTATTGATGGTGTTTCTGAGCTGGACAAGGTTAAGTGTCCCATCTTTGGGAGCTGACCTTGTGACAATAATGGTTTTAGTAGCTGGGAGTTTAGGCGGGAGTGGTGTCTTGAGTGTTTGTGCCTACTCTTTAGCGTTTTTCCTCGTCACGGTTGCCCAGTATCCTTCTGCGTTTCTTGTTGCTGAAGAGGTTGTGGAGGTTCGGTAGAATAGGCTGGTTGTTTTTCTTGGGCCCTTTTGCTGAGTTGAGGTTGGGGGATGGCCGGCGCAGTTGGTGTTTTGTCCATTGAGGATTGTTGTCCATTTTTCAATGCTGTTGAGGATTTTATAGATCTAGCAATATTGGGCATCGAATCTGCTCTTCATCTCATTATTGTTTTGGTTTGTTGCAGCAAGGACTGAATTGAGGAGGGTTTGCAGAGCCTGCATCTGAGTTGTGAGGTTTTGATTTTGTTCTTTGATTTCAGCGTTCTGTGCTGTTAGAGTCAGAACACTATCCCAGAGGCGTTGGTTGATGAAGCTTTGAGATCCGTAAGCAATAGGTTGTCCAGAACGTCCTGGTAGTGCCTGTCTTTTACCAGAATAATTTTCATTAGCCTGGAATAATATTCTCTTGGCTGGTATAACTCTGTGTTATTGGCCATTGGAAGCCAGAGGGTCGCTGCTTTGGTTATCCGGTTGGTCTTCCGGTTCACTCTTATCGTTGACAGCCAAACTTTATCTCCGATAGCATAACGAGGGGCCGGGGTACGACTGGCATTAGCTGATTCTTCTTGAATGCGTTGAGCTCGGAACATCTCTGCCCTAAGGAAGTCAAACACTTCTGACATATTCTTGCCATTGTGTTTGCTTGGTCTTCGTTGGTAGTTGTGCCATGTTGTAGTGGGCCAAAGGTCATGCGGGGGTGTCGTCCATAATTAGCTTCGAAGGGGGAGAGCTTTGTTGATTCGGAAACATGATTATTTGTAGCAAACTCTGCCATAGGTAAATAGCTAGCCCAGTTGTCCTGTTGGTAATCCACATAACTTCTAAGATATTGTTCCATAATGGCGTTAATTCTCTCTGTTTGACTATCGGTTTGGGGGTGGAAAGCGGTAGAATAACGGGGGGAAATTTCAAGGCGTTCGCATAGGGATTTCCAAAAATCAGAGGTAAACTGGGTCCCTCGATCGGAGACTATTTTCTCGGAGAGGCCGTGTAGTTTCCAAACATTTTCTAAATACATCCGGGCAACATCTTTCGCTCCTGACTGTTCGGTACATGGAATAAAGTGTCTCATTTTTGTAAGACGGTCAACAATAACAAGAATTGTGTTGTAACCATTACTGAGGGGTAATCCAGTAACGAAGTCCATAGAAACATCCGTCCATGGTGCTTTGGGGACTGATAGAGGACGAAGAACTCCTTGGGGGGCGTTGCGGTTGGCTTTACTCCTTCGGCATGTATGACAGTTCATCACATAGCGATCGGTATATTTCCGCATATTTGGCCAGTAATATTCACGACTAAGTAGCTCGAGGGTTTTTGCTCTGCCTGGGTGTCCTGCTGACGGCTTATCGTGATATTCCTGTAGAAGTCTCAACTGTAGTTCTTCGTGTTCTGGTACAAAGAGTTTTCGGCGGTAGAGGAGAAATCCGTCTTCATTTTCGGCGCATTCCGCAAGGGAAATTTGCTTTGACTGTTTCGTTCCGTCTCTTAACATCGTAAGGACCTTATTTGGGAAACTATCTTCGTGGTAAGCTTGAGAAAATAACTCTTGAACGGTGGGCATTCCTTCAGCGTGTTCATTTGCCAAAGAACCCGCCAACAAACTTAGCTTAGAATCCAAATTTTCTTTCTTCAACACTGTCTGATATTGAAACGTAAGGCGTTCATCCCCCTCTTTAGAGAGATCCCCTGATCGCCTGGTCAATGCATCTGGTTTTCCTCCTTGTTTCCCTGGTCTAAATTGAATAACGAAATCAAAACGCGATAAAAATTCTGACCAACGAGTCTGGCGTCGATTTAAAAGCTTGGTTGACATAAAATACTCGAGGTTCCTATAGTCGGTTAGGACTTTAATGGGGTACATTGATGTTTCCAGAAAATAGCGCCATTCTTCGAATGCCCTAATAATCGCCAAAAGCTCTTTATCGTAAATTTCGTAATTGCATTCCGCAGGTATATGTCTTTTTGAGAAGAAGGCTACCGGATGTAGTATCCATTCGTCATCCCTTTGCGACATAATGGCGGCGGAGACATAGTCTGAAGCATCTGTTTCCACAATAATCTCTCAATGAGGATCAAAGTGTCTCAGTATCGGCGCGGTGGTAAAAGCTATTTTCAAGTCTTGGAAGGCTTTCTCTGTTTTCTCGTTCCATTCGAATTTTACTCCTTTCTTCGTCAATGTTGTCAGGGGGGAAACCACTTTGGAGTACGCATAAATAAATCGCCGGTAGAAATTTGCGAGTCCTAAGAATTCCTGTACGTCCTTCAGAGAGGTCGGGGTATCCCAATTTCGAATAGTGGCGACTTTCTTCTCGTCCATCTTCAGGCCTTCGGGTGTAAGAACAAACCCAAGATACATTGTTTCTTTCGTATGCCATTCGCATTTCTCGGGCTTCAGGTGTACTTGGTTTCGTTCCAGGATCTGAAGTATCCTATCCACGTGATCCTTATGTTCTTCGAGGGTTTCCGAGTAAATCAGGATATCATTTAGATAGGCCGTGGCAAAGTGATCAAGGTGGGGAATTAGCATATCGTTAACCCAATGTTGAAAGGCTGCCAGCGCGTTGGTAAGACCAAAGGGCATAACCGTATATTCGAAATGGCCATGGCGAGTCCTGAAAGCGGTCTTCCACTCGTCCCCTTCCCTAATCCACAACTGATGATAACCATTGCGAAGGTCCAACTTGGTAAAATACTTAGCGGCGGAGATACCCATAAACGTTTCTGGAGTAAGGGGTAAAGGATGTTGATTCTTAACCGTGACGGCATTTAACTTTCGATAATCAACACAAAGACGGAGGGATCCATCAGCTTTCTTAATGTCATTACGTAGGATTCCGCGAGATAATCCCGGAGTGCTTGTAGTTCCAATCGAGTCATCCCATACATTGGACCGAATGGTACTGTCTTCCCTTCTTGGATGTCAATAGACAAGTCATACTCGGTACGATGTGGGGGTAATTTGGTTGCTTCAGGTTCGCTGAGAAGATGTAAATATCGGTGATGTTCTGGCGGCACAAGTGCACCGGGGTCCTTTGGTAGTTGAACCAGTAAGTCGTCGAGGGCTTTAAGGGTGGTGGAGTAAATTTGCATCCCTTTTCTCTTCTTGTTGATCAACCTTTCGAATGCATAGGATTCAATACATCAGCAAACTACTACTTGTGTATACAGTCTCCCAACAGTGTCCCGGGTCTCCTGAGAGTCTCCTGAGGCTCCCGGATATTTTTTGAGTCTCCTGAGGCTCAGGAGACCTCAGGAGACAAATGAAGTCTTGCTGATGTAACTGAAATATTGGTAACCGGTTTAGCGGGGGGTTCAATAGAAATCCCTTTAGCAATCACCTTGGTGTGGCTAAGCGAGCAACGTTCCATACAGGTAGAGGAATCAAAACAGATCGTATTGGTAGCTGGAGAAATAGTAATTGCATGACGACGCATCCAGGGGAGACCCATAACAATTGGATAGTGTCCGAGTTGAGTAACAAAAAAAGGGGCCTCTTCTCGATGTCCGTTTATGTCAAGGCTTAGAATAACTTTGTGGGTGACTTTTCCTGATTCAATGGGTCTGCCGTCTATTACGTCTATGTGTCGGGGGAGAATAAGAGGAATTTGTTTAAGTTTGTGGTGGCATACGAAGTTCTTATCTATGAACGCGTATCCTGAGGCGCCAGTATCAATGAGGGCATATGATGGAATAAAAGAATCTTTATTTTGAGAAATTGAGCACGTTACGACTAGTTGATTCCCATCCATATCCTTCTCTGAAACCGAAAACCCAGAAACTGAAATCCTAGAAAAATCCTTCAACCTTCCCTGGAGTGAGCCACTTAGTCCAGGGAAAAATCTTTTAACGCCTCATCGCCGGAGGCTTCTTCCTTCTCTTCATCTCTCATATCTGCCCTGGCTCCCCTTATCCTGGGGGCGGGGTTCCTGGGGGCCGGCGCTTGCGGGCATTCCCTTACCAGGTGTCCTACACCTCCACAATAAAAACATCTATTTTCCGCACGGCGGGCCTCTCTTTCCTGAGGGTCCGGCCGGCCACGACCAGTTGACAAATCCATGGGGACCGCCTCGCATGATGGGTGCAGCGCCGGAGGGCTGGGACGCGCGCTTGATAACGTGAGGAGGAGCCGGAGCTTGATACCGGCGTGGGAGCAGAGCGGGCAGGCGGAGAGGGGCAACATAGCAGGACGGGCGAATGCAGGAGGCGGTCTGGTAGCGGCGTCGGTAGCAAGCAGCGATCATCTGTTGTTGTCCGTGCGTTGGAGAATTGGCGAGTTCAAGAACAAGAATGTGATCTCTCACGCACTACGAAATTGGCTACTCTCACTCAACCCTTCCATCAGGGCCTCCACATTGGCAACCTCCCCCATCCTGGCTTCTGCCACATAGTGCTGGAATTCTGCAAAGTATTCGGAAAAGGGGCGATTGTTTTGTCTAATTCTTCGTAGGGCGCGGCGGGCGGTACCTTCCTGATATGGGTCCCCAAATGCTGTATTTAGTACTTCAAAGAATCTTTCTATAAAAGGGAGGTTAATCCCAGTGGTCGTAATATAAGGCATAAACTGGTCCGCCGCAGGGCCTTCCAGACGAGAGATAGCATATGCCAGTTGATTCTGTAGGGTAGGGTACCGGTCGGCATTGCCCAGAAGCTTGAGTTTCAACATATTCTGGAAATGTGGAAGTCCCTTCCTGCTACCACGGTATTTCTCCGGGTCAGGAAGCTTCTCCGACTTCTCCATACGGGGTTCTGGGGCGGGGGCAAATCCTTGTAGAAAGCGATTTGGTCGACGGGGAGGTGGTGGTGGTGGTGCAAGGGGTTCAATAGGCGGAGGAGGAGGAAGAGCGATCTGAGCGGCCAATGCTGCTTCTGCTGCCTGGGTAGCTTGGTTCGCTTGAGCCAATTGGGCTTGTAAATTCTCGTTCTCGGCCTGGAGGGTCGATACTTGGGATTCCAAGTTTTGGTTCTCCCTTCCTTGCTGGGATATCTTCTTCTGCCATTCCTTGGTAGCATTTTCCGCATCCTCTGTGGTTTGATCGAGTTCAGTTAGGAGGGGATGGACGGCTTTAGTGGCGTCATGCATTAATCGATTCATTCTCTTAGCCTCATTGGTGGCTCCTGATGGGCATCAGCAAGACTTCATTTGTCTCCTGAGGTCTCCTGAGCCTCAGGAGACTCAAAAAATATCCAGGAGCCTCAGGAGACTCTCAGGAGACCCGGGAGACTGTTGGGAGACTGCATACACAAGTAGTAGTTTGCTGATGGGACGGCGGGGTAGTCTTGAACAAAGCGGTCCATGTCCATCACTAGTTGTACATAGTCGACCTCTACTGGGTCCGTCATCTGGGCTTCTTGCGACATGGTAGCACTATCTATGGTGATGGTATTTAGGCGGAGTTGGTTGTGTAGGTTGGCGTTGGAGACGCAACCTTAGTATCACGGAGGCCGGCAAGCGAGGCGAGACGCCACGCATGACACACAACCGGCGCAGGACTAAACGGCGCGGAGCAAACGGCGAGGCCAAAGTAGAACGTAAGAAATGGACAGGAACACAGTACGAGGAATGAGCACGGAAGCTCCGAAGAATTATAGAAGAGTCCTAAAGTATCGTATTGACTAAAAGGACAAGAAGGTTGCGTGAAGAGAAAAGGAAAAGAAGAGAAATCCTACAAGCAAGGGAGGAATCTCCCTATATATAGATTGAAAATCCCTTCGCTGACTCATCCATAGAAACCCATAGAAAACCCGAGCACACCCTCCTATTAGAAATACATGCATACCACTGACTCATAAAACCCCTGCAACGGAAACCCGTAGAACCCAATAGAAACACCTGACTAATCCTTCTTCCCGCAACCTAGCCTAGTACGCTCCACGCCGTGATATTGAACCATACAGATGTCAAATGATTGACAAATACAACCTTAAGAAAGATGCAAAAATGATAGTCTATTTAGATTGTTGGTCAGTTCATCATGGGAAGGAACTTCGTAGTTGGTTGAGGGACAGGTACACATGGCTTATTTTGATTTTTGTCCCGGCAAATTGCACATCTGTTTTTCAACCTTGCGATGTGGGACTACAAAGAGTATATAAACATATCATACGACAAAATGCTAGTCACTTTTTTGTCTCCGAAGTTAAACGTCAAATTGAAGAGGGAACTCCACCAGACAAAGTCAAAATCCTTACCAACATCGCATACCTAAGGGATCAAACATCTGTATGGGTTGATAAAGCGCAACAATACCTCAACACCAATCCCGATCTTATCAAAAAAGCTTGGAGTAAATGTATAGCTGGACCGGATTTTAATTTGTCCTATGAATCTATTACATCACGGGCAACATTATCAGCTTTACTTGCAGCTTCTGATGAGTTCCGGAAAGAGATACAGTCTGAATTACCTGCACTAGATGATGTTCCCCCTGAACTTGAACTAGAAGGGGAGGCGGATGATCAGGATATTGCGGATGGTGAAGATATTCCTTTGGAAATTCTATCATCGGTGATTATGAATTATCCTGGAGAAATCTTACCACAGGCCGGGTCAGGATTAGTTTCTGCTGAAGTCAACAGGCAGCAACATATCCTAGCTTTACCAATCGGGTACCAAAGGTCCGCAAAGTTAGCAAAAAACACAGCTTTAAACTATGAGGACCCGGAGAGTGATTGTGAAGAAAAGGAATAGGAATAGGGTTTTTGTATTTTAATTTGTATTCACAGGCACCAAGATCATTTGAATAACAGTTACTCTCGCATCTGTGAAGTACTATCTTTGGCCAACTGACAAAAGAACTAAGGTACAAATATATAGTTGACCTGACACTAACGTATCCAATGGGGATGTCGGATATCACCAGGAAGTCGGATGTCACTCGGCCTGCCCAGTTAGTTTCTATTGCTCCTTCAAATTATCCATATACTGAGGTGAGAAGCTAAATTCATATCTCTAAAGAATAATGATTATTTACTAATGAATATATAAGTATTTCATAATTAGATAAACCAAAATATGCGACCTATACATCGACCTCGCGACCCGCGACCCACAATTTTGCGACCTCCATGCCTCGACCTTCGACCCGGTGACCTAGTGACCTGTAATAGTTATCAGTAACTATTACTAGGAGAGGTTCTGCAGCTGAAGGAAGCTTACTATAATCTCATATCTGATACCACTATCCGGTGCTGTGTGAAATGAATTTGACTTTCCTTTTTCTTTGAGTGACCCGTACTACAGGAGACTGAACAGGATGAGGAATGGACTCGGAGTTAATGATGGCTTCTGTTTGAGGGATTGATTTACGGGTGCGTGCATCAGCAAACTACTACTTGTGTATGCAGTCTCCCAACTCTCTCCCGGGTCTCCTGAGAGTCTCCTGAGACTCCTGGATATTTTTTGAGTCTCCTGAGGCTCAGGAGATATCAGGAGACAAATGAAGTCTTGCTGATGTGCTGGTAGACATTCGGCCTTTTCTTTCTTCAAGGTACGAGCTAGTGTTTTCTTTTCCAATGCTTCTTTCAACTTAATGATGTCTGCTCCACTAATTACCTGTGCTTTGGACAATACACGCCTATCAGGTTTGATAGCTCTTTTCCCCTGATATTTTATACGCATTTCCCTCAATTGGAGCTTTGCAATCTCTGCTTCGCTAAGTGATGCTCCCGCTAGGTGGGCAAGTCTGAGAATGACAGCTTTATATTCATCTGAATCCTGAAAATTGATTCTTAGTGCGAATTGTGTTTGGTGTCGGAGGTCTCGGCGGTTTCTCGGCGTCTGAAACTGCTTGCTATGCAGAATCTTAGGCCCGTTAGGGGTGGTAGAGGCTGGTATACTAGTACCAGGTTTTACTTGGTTAAGAATTTTGTTTGGATTTAGTGGGTGAATGCCAGTGGCACGAAATGCTGCTTGAATTGTCTGTTTTGAATATGACTTTTGGCGAGCTTCTGTAAATAGCGACCAAAAGATTCCTATTTTCTGTTGATTAGCAATGAAAAAAAAGAGCGAGTAGAGATAAAATATTCAAAATAATTCTAGTACCTCTATTAATTCCGGTTCGGGTTTCTCTAATGTGATTGTCTGCCGCTTTCCCGTAGAGCTGGAGGGCCAAAAGACCAACATCGAGTGAAGAAGATGAGTTGAATGTGGAGGTAAACAAATAAGATGATATTTCTAGATAGATACGAACAAAATTCATACGTAGCATGATCGCCACGCCCATCCATTACTAGAAGTCGGCCGGTTTTGACTGAGCTTTAGCGTATTGATATCAAAACGTTCTTGAGCCATCGAATCCCCACGTTATTATCTGTCCAACCGCTGTCACTATAGCAAAAATAAAGATCGGATCATCGGTATTTTGACGCCAACCCATATAAATGCCTTTCCTTTATATATGGAATCATCAAACCAAAGAAGATATTGCCTCGACAATGTCAGAATGCAGCTTCGAACCATCTTGTACTACACCGATTTCTTCTGCCTTTCCTACATACAACCTTCGCTTCATTTAATAACCTCAAGATAAACCCCTTCTCAAAATTCCAGATATCATCCTGCGCTGAAATCCTTTAGAGATTTGAAACTGAATAGACAAGCTTTGTTAAAGAATCTTATAACGACAGTGATTGCTTGAAAGATTGTCTTCACGATCTATCTGCTTACTAAATTACATGCATGATGGCCATGCGGTCTAGAAATCTTGATATCCAGTTATTAATATATATACGACTCGAGCCTATCCCTGCACCATTCTCTTCAAAGAATATTTCGCCATACTGTTGCCATTCCTTTTAATAAATCTATTCTCATGTAACCCTGCATCATCCATATCTTCACACCATCTCTAAGAGCTTTTTCCACTGTGAGCTTTTGTTGACCCTCATGCGATGACGGTTCCTGCGCCTATTGCGCCTATCGCTTATAGTAACTCTAACGCCAAACCTGCAGATAGAACTGTCCAGGGAGTGTTGAATTCGGCCCTTTTTGCTAGTGCACGCCGTATTCTGTCCTCCCTTTCAACCTGGCTTAATCCGGTCCGTAGCTTCACTCTCCCCATACTGGCGTGGTTGACTCTTTACTCGTGGCCCCCGGGCCGTGAACTATTGGTTTTGAGGATCCTCACTTGATTAGTCATCTGACATCCTAGTGATGTCCGACTTCCCGGTTGGATACGTTATCCCTTAATTATGGTACAAACCGAACCCCGCTGACAGCTGACGTCCCAACCTCAATGGAACTGACAGTATTATTAATACTAACAGATTCGCACCGGTGGTAAAATGACCTACTACCAGTGGGGAAATTCCCCACCGTACGCGTTAGACAATATATAGCTCCTTTTGGCCAAAAGGTCCGTGCTTCATCCATTCTAAGGTATAAGTGCTGGGATTGTTTTCGCCGCCGTTGGTGGGGTCACTTATGACAACTTTACCGCACCATACATGTACTTATACATCTATATGCATGTATTAATTATCAATTCTTGAACCTCTGCTTCGTTCGTATCCATGGCATTTTGAGTGCTGTTGGGGTGCCTGCTGCTGAAGACTAAAAAACTTTCATTCTGTCTTTGTAGGAAGTACTAAATAAAAATCATATAACTCATTGGATTCGTGAATCAAACATGGCCTTTCAACTTGAGTTGCACCAACTGGCACACCAAAAGCCCCTATCCCCACCCTCAACCCGGTCCCCCGAACTTTGATTACCCCTATTGGAGTGAAAGTGAATCATATATATATATAAATATGTGATGGTTTAAATGCCTTGATAACGACAATTCACATTTGGCTTGCACGCTATTGGTAACCTTTGGGCAGGCTGCGCTTTGGGTTTGCCGGGCTACCACTAACGAAACTCCTCTCCCAACTAAGCTATATATTTTAGCAAGTCTCCACTTCATCATAGATTGCTAGCCCCAAAAGTTCTTACGGCCTACTGTTGCCTCTTTAGTTCCTTTTGCAGATCACTTGTTTCCTTATCACTTTTGAAATCAAGTTAGTTCTCCTGCCATTTTTCCTCATAGATGGCCTTACTCTGAAGGACGAAGACCCCAGGGCCGGCTTATGACACACCAAAGAAGCCCACATTGATTACACAGATACAAATGCAATTAAAATTTTATGAGGCCAGTGTTTGACTTCCGAGCTATTAGACATCTGTATGTTGTCTCTGTTGGAGAAAAGTGTGGTGTAGTCATGGTCGCTCACTCGTCAAAAGTGCCAAGACTCCACGAATTAAAATCAACAAGACGTTTGAGGAATATAAATGAGCACTAAATGAAACCCCAGAGACGAAACGCGCAGGCTCCTGCAAATAAATAGGAAGAAAGAAAAGCACAAAAACTCCATAGCTCCAGAGATGGAATCCCCATGTCGAATGATGATATTTGAAAAAGAGATAAAACCCTGCTATGTGATTAGATACTATCTTCAATTACTACCAAAGTTGAGATATGTGTGGTTAATGTAGCAGATTGGAGTAACTTCCAATCTTATTAGTGTCGGTGTTTAGTTGTCTCCATTGCGGATGTAATCCGTTGAATTATTTCTGTCTCGAATCTCAACCTCTGATGCTCCAATACTCTCAACGTCTCTGGTAAATTCTGTCCGCGTCATTATACCATCAGGTGGAATTGACCCTGCTTTCCGGCATGTACTTGAACCGGCCTCAATCTGTGTGATAACTTGGCCAGAGCACGGGCCCCTTTTTTCAAGATTGAGATCCCTGAAAGCCGATCCATGACTTGCGGAGGATTGGCCATACTGGGACTCCACAATAGTCCTTAGGCAGACGTGACATCGAGGCATACGCGAGACTGCTTCGTCTTGGTGGGTAACCCAATGGAGCACCAACACTGAGAAAAGGACTAAAAAAGCACGTGGTCAAAAAAAACCAAAGCCTTGGAGGTCGGATGGTGGGGCACATACTGTCGCTATTACAGACAGCAAAGCATACCCAACCAGGCTCTCTCCCACGGAGGATAATAAGAGATATTAAATTTCTTTTTACGTGTCAGAGACACCAAAAATAAAGATGGGAAAGCTATTAATATATCCACAACGTACCCAAGAGTTGAAATTAGGGTTAGGCAGCTTCCAATAAAAGTACGTAAAGCAACTTGATGAAGACGAGCCTGCTTGGTCCTGGCCCCATTATTGAAAGTATAAAGACCTAGTATTATTAATAATGATACTTTATTTAAGGTGGCAGAAACCTCAGGACTCCATACCGTGTAGTGGTTTCAAAAACAGATATGTCAAATAAACCTAAAATGGCCTCGTTAGCTACATAAATATATGCTTGTAGGTGGAGGGAGTGATGGTCTCGCACGTTTATAACAAAGTCAAAGACCAGGAGCGGTATATTAGCAGGAAGTTTTAGGCCAATCTTGCATTCCCCATCCTCCGTTATTACAGCGTTCCGACTAGATAACACATAAGATATTAGCGTGACTGGCAGCAGCTGTGTCTTTCGGTGAGTATGGCTTACTAGATAAAGGTCAAAACAATAATGACAATATAAGGAATCATCATGCCGAAACAATTAAATACAAACAGCTTGTCTTTCCAGCGAGAGTCGTTGTTACCGCGTATAACATGTACCTGCCCAAGTCAATATCAATTTTATAGGATAATAAAATTATTTAGCCGCATACCTTTTCGACCAGGAAGAAATACAGCAGGACCTTGGAACTGAGGTAGCAAACAAGGCATAACAAGATTCCAGTATCACAGGCTTGGTGGCTACTATTGAGGCCGAAGCTTGCCTGTAATATTGTACTCGAAAGCACGAATAGCCAGCTATCGAAGAAAACGGCCAGAATTACTACATGCAGGTAAAGTTTCTCTAGGTCGTCAGTGAACCAATAGCAGGTTGAGTTCGAATTAGGATGCAGGAAGAAACTAACACCATCGAGCCAGGGCCAAATTCCTCACATCGCGCACACTGGTGAGCCGCCTAGCTAGGCAAAAACTCACAACACTAATAGCGACCATAGCAAGCGAAATACTTGATGCAAAGGATCCTGGTGAAATTTTACTTCCATCATGAACATCACCATTGCTAGTATCACCCATGCTGATTGATCTCAAGTAAAGAATATATAGTGATTTATAAAAGTACGAGAGGTTTGGAATTCTTTCGGAGATGAGGTAGTGGACAAAGATGGCAGTTCCTAGAAAGTAGATTTGGGGGGTGACGATTAACGAGGAATATCTTGGTAACAGATCGCGGGAGATTGTGGTACTGCAGGTGCTTTCCACCGATGTTGTTCGATGTCTGGAAAGCCCCCAATATAAGAAGAGCCCATCCCAGTTTTCAGGGTAATAGGTGTACTGTCAGATAGAGTAGGTACATACGTGTAGGTAGAGTACTCTGAAATGAGTTTTGCCAGCGGCTGTCACTTCCTCCTCTCTTCCTTTCTTTTTTTTTGTACCACACATTTCCTTTGGCAACCGTAGATAAAGTAAATCTAGTATAAACCGTAGTCCCTACTTAGAATCCTGTCTACATTATTCGATATCGATAGAGCTGTAAATTTATCATATACCACATGTACTCGTACAATATAGTTTAACTTGCCGTGTATTTAGGACAAGATTTGTAGATAAAACGCTCTTGAGTACATGTACACCCGCCGTACTAGAAGACAATTTGGGTAGACATTCACAATTTCTGTAACTCCCACCGCTACGTGATTGCCAAGAGAGAGGAAATGATCACAAAGTGTCATTTGAGGTTACAATCCCGGCTTGTTGCAGAAAAGGGTTCTGATGGCGTGCGGGTCGATAGGGACGGTCTTGACCCGTGCACTACTAAGGTGTGGGGGCGTGCTGCCCTAGAGACATTTAGGTAACCCCGGTATTCAGCTTCTCTATCATCCATGCATTACGGTTACCTACATGTATGTACAGTCTCCCTCCGCTATAACGAACCTGCATATCCCGTGCAGCAGATAAAATTCCCTATGTGAAATTGAAATTCGGATCACCAAAACCTGTCCGTGATAGCAGATTTGTGGCTTTATTGGCATTCGGTATAGCAGAGGTAGACCGTACTCTAGAGCTTAAGTTAAGCTTATCTACTAATTCACATAAATTACCTCGTACTCCATAGTATCCAGTTATTATTATGCCATGGTAATGACTACATGTAGTCACGTGTTAAGCTCATTTCTAGAAGTACAGTACTATACTGAGGACTGGACGGACGAGTATCCGCGTTACTTGAATACTAATATACTTATATGCCACCTACATGAGTCTCAAGGATTTACAAATATATAATAGGGCTTGTAATAAATAACGTCAACTGAGACGTCGGCGGGGAATTTTGCCAGAGTCGATCCTATTATCCTATGCCCCAACTAAAAAGAACCCCCGCGTTTGCGGGCTCGGAAATTAGAGTCAGGGCAAGTCCATGTAGTAGTACACCATCGACGTGTCACGAAATGTCCTAAAACTCCTTCACTCGGGTAGAGCAGTTTGCGCCGCATTGATTCGAACGAGCGGTCTGGACATTGCCTCTTTCAAATTAGAGGGCGAATGTAAGACAAATCGCAACTTGATCGTTGTGTGTGCGTCTATTCAATACATATGTAAGGTATTTCAAAACTTGAGCAAGTAGATACTTGACGTTCTCCATAAGGAGGACCGCGGGTCTTCTATATCTAGCCTCTATTGTGCTGGGTACATGTATGTACTCGGGGCAGGCAATAGAACCTGAATATAAAAACGCGCTATCAGGGGTCAAAGTGGTGGCTACCAGAAAAACGATGTTCAGGTTCTTTTTGCCTGCCAAGTACAGTCGCGCTCAACAACTTGAAGTTCGTGCCATTTCGCCCGCGTCAACCACCCGTGACGCCCCCGAATATCAACGAATAAATAAATTGGCAAGATAGTTATTTATTAGAAAACATAGAGAAATTCAATACAATATAGATAAGGAAACCAAACATGTGACTACCACTTAGTGGGTCCTCCATCTACTACTAAGCATGCCCCAATTCTTTTTGGTAAGAAATCCACCAACTTATATTAGTGTCGGCTAGCAGCTTAGCACTGGCAGATAATATCAAACACGCATGTCTTTTATCTTTACATCTCTTATACCTCCACCTTATCCGCCGCACCTTTATACAATGATTTCTACACAATAACCTTGATCATCTGGGTACACCAGCAAGACTTCATTTGTCTCCTGATATCACCTGAGCCTCAGGAGATTCAGGAAATATATAGGAGTCTCAGGAGACTCTCAGGAGAATTGAGATACTGTTGGGAGACTGCAGACACAAATGGTAATTTGCTGATGTATTCTAGATAGTCGCGAAATCTCCGAATCTCTCATGCATTAGGGTTGTTTTTAAAGCCAATCAAGAGCCAAAAATCATGTGACTTCCAACCTTTCATTTGCAGTTGCCCCCAACTATATCAGCAAGCTTCGGAGCTTCTGCCAGGCGCTAATAGGTGCTCATGGCACTCAAAGCGCTCGGTAGACAAATTCTATCTCTGGAGATTACCTGTCCCGACATGGCAGTGATATCACGGCTCAGCCCCTGCACCTCCCCTGCCACCTAGACGCCTCCGGAACAGGGTTGTTGGATAGTATCAGTAAATATCGGAAGCAAGAGAATGGAATAGGAAGGAGTTCGGGTAAGGGAATGTAAGCGCTAGGAAGGATGGGGTGTTGGATGCATAGAATGATAGTATGGGGATTAGCGTGGGTGGTATGAGATAGTATATGTTTCGATGGGATTCTATGATATGAGTCAGCGGTGAGGGGAAATTACTGTATATATATATAGAGTGATACTTTCCTATGTTTTCGCCTCTCTAGGCAACGTCTTCTTTCTGTTAGCAATCTATTACTTTGGCTCTTCGCCTTCTGTCCCTGCCTGTTCCTGAACCTGAACCTGCCCTTGCTTCCCCGAACCTGAACCCGTACCTGCTCCGGTGTATCCCGAGCCGACCCCGTCTATCCTGAATTATTCCCGATCCGGAACCCGACCCCGCCCTGTTAGAAGTGACTATGCAGTGTATTGGACAGAGGAGGTAGTACATCAGCAAAATTTTACAAGTCTCAGGAGATTACAGGGGCCTCAAGAGACTCAGGAGACTGTCAGGAGACTCAGGAGACTCCAGTCACAAATGGTAAAGCTTGCTGATGTAGTGCATTGGCTGCGTAATCATCAGCAAACTACTATTTGTGTATGGAGTCTCCTAGCAGTCTCCTGAGTCTCCTGAGAGTCTCCAGAGACATCAGCAAACTACTACTTGTGTATGCAGTCTCCCAACAGTCTCCCAGGTCTCCTGAGAGTCTCCTGAGGCTCCTGTAGATTTCTTGAGTCTCCTGAGGCTCAGGAGACCTCAGGAGACAAATGAAGTCTTGCTGATGGACTCCTGGATATTTTTTGAATCTCCTGAGGCTCAAGAGACATCAGCAAGACTTCATTTGTCTCCTGATGTCTCCTGAGCCTCAGGAGACTCAAAAAATATCTAGGAGTCTCAGGAGACTCTCAGGAGACTCGGGAGAGAGTTGGGAGACTGCATACACAAGTAGTAGTTTGCTGATGGACATCAGGAGATAAATCAAGTCTTGCTGATAATGGTTGTGTCATAAGTGGAGAAGACTGTTCGGTAATTACGTAGTAGTTGCGTAATAGTAGTATCATCATCAGCAAACTATTATTTGTGTATGGAGTCTCCCAGCAGTCTCCTGAGTCTCCTAAGAGTCTCCTGAGACTCCTCGATACATCAGCAAGACTTCGTTTGTCTCCTGAGGTATCCTGAGCCTCAGGAGAGTCAAAAAATATCCAGGAGTCTCAGGAGACTCTCAGGAGACCTGGGAGACTGTTGGGAGACTGCATACACAAGTAGTAGTTTGCTGATGAGTCGCTATTTAACAACCTCCTCCGCCAGGCCGCATCAGCAAGACTTCATCTGTCTCCTGAGGTCTTCTGAGCCTCAGGAGACTCAAAAAATATCCAAGAGCCTCAGGAGACTCTCAGGAGACCCGGGAGTGTTACAGGATTGCTTGGCGCCTAGATTACTAGTCGGATAATGGTATTGTCCTAAGACGATAGCCGCGATCGCGACGAGGATAGCGTTTTGCTTATAACTCTACATTACGATCACGCCATACAGAGATTTCTACCCCACCTCGTAGGAAAACGGAAAGAGCTGGCGCGCTATGAGTTTTGCTATTGGAGGGATTAGCGGGTTTAAGGAGTTATTTTATGTATAAATAGTTAGAAGGATTCCCGGCATCAGCAAGACTTCATTTGTCTCCTGAGGTCTCCTGAGCCTCAGGAGACTCAAAAAATATCCAGGGGTCTCAGGAGACTCTCAGGAGACCCGGGAGACTGTTGGGAGACTGCATACACAAGTAGTAGTTTGCTGATGGGAGCCTTAGGGGAATAATCATCCTCTCAAGCGAACGGAATCCGGTCTACAATATTACAAGTTTAAACGCTATAGAACTATCGCTTAGCAAAAGCTGTATCTCAAGTAACATTCTTCGAGATATCCCTTGACACTATATTGTGCCTTATCCGGTCGCACTCTCAAAAGGCAGACTACCACTTTAAGACAACACTTCGCTTATCAAATAACCTTGTGTGATTGCTAGGTACGGATAGTACACGGGCACTCGGTTAAGAGATAAGAAGAAGATAGTGATCAAGAAGTCAGTATATGCATCCTCGCTTCGCTTGTCAGACCTCCTTCCTCGTTCCAAAAGGCAGCGCAGAACATCTCTACTGCGGCTACCTCCAACACCGCGCTTCTCGTAAGACGCACTAACGCCACCTTCGCGAAGTCCTCGAACCTAACTCCGCCTCTATCCTCGCTACGCTCACAAACTCTCACGCTAACGACTCGGTACCTTGGTTTACTCCTCTACCTTGGTGCATCACCACTCCCGAACTCCCTATTGAATTCTTTAAGAATGTCCCTCCCACTAGCGTTACAAGCTCTGGAAGACTTTCCCATGGAGGAATCCATTATCCTGCGAGACAAAGATACCGCCATCGCCCAGGCCCATCCGGAGATAGCTACCAGAGCCAGGGAAACCACGGCCACAGAGCTCTTCATTCGCAGAGGCAAAGCCCCGAAGAAGATTCGGAAACGAGACCCCAAGAGGATCACCCGCAGCTCCGCCAGCATGGACATCGACCCCTTCGAAACTCCAACCAGACAACCCACTACTACAGCGAGGCACATCAGCAAGACTTCATTTGTCTCCTGATGTCTCCTGAGCCTCAGGAGACTCAAAAAATATCCAGGAGCCTCAGGAGACTCTCAGGAGACCCAGGAGACTGTTGGGAGACTACATACACAAGTAGTAGTTTGCTGATGCACTCTGGTTCGGATGGGGGTATGAGCGACGCCAGTTACGCGAGCACCTCGTCCATCGGAGAACCTTACTACGAGGAAGAAACTCCTCGAGCCCCTCAAACGGAGGTAGCCCTCCGGGATCTCCACGGTCTCGCCGCCCAGACAGGCATAGCCCTGCAAGCGGAAGCCCGGACCTGGCGACAGCAACACGGTCAGATCATCCAGGAAGGGCAACAATTGGTGGGAGAGTTACAAGGGAAATTCAGGGAGGTAGAAGGACACCAAGGGCAGATAGCTACCGCTCTCAGTTCTTTGGTCAATCAATTTCAAATGTACGCCCAAACTCAGCAAATCGAGACTGAGCGGAGGTTTAGGCAACTAGCCTTGGAGGCCGAGCAAGAAAAGGCTAGGACCACCGAGCTAGTGAACTTCATCCAAGGGCAGCAGTCCCTCGAAGTTCCGGAGGCAGTTAGCGCTACTATTACGGCGGCCAAAGCAGTGCCACCCAGAGCGCCAACCCCCATCCCCGCTCTAATCAGATCAGAACTGGAGAAGATGCTAAAGGAAACCCTGAAAGCATTTAAAGGAAAGCAGCCCCGAGTGGAGTCGGTAAACGATTCTGGAGAAGAAGGAAGAGCGCCACCCCCCTCACCCCCCATAAACAAAGGAAAGAGCCGTAAAGAGCCATCTCCACCACCCAGAAGATCCCACGGTAAACGTAGGAGGGAGGAGGAGCCTATAATGGGTGAGGCATCAGGAGGGGATGGAAGCGGAAATGGTGGAGGAAGAGGAAGAAGAAGGCATCGGAGAGACAGTAGTCCTGATTCATCGGACTCATCAAGCTCCTCCGAAGAAGGCAGAAGAAGAAGGAAAAGGAATAAGCACCACCGACGAGCAGAGACGCAGTCGCCGGAGCCCAGAAGCCATCGCAAGGGAGAAACATCCAAGCAGGCTAAGATTCCTGTTTCCGGCGAAGTTAAAGAAGATGTCCGAGAATGGATCTCCAAGATGGAAATCCTGATGGACCTTCAACCCCGAGTCACATGGGATGATAAGACTCGAATTCTTTGGGGATCCCTGGAATTTACCGGGAGTGCCGCAAGCTTTTGGCGTAACTTTAAGGAAAGGCTAAGCAGAAACGCTTCTGACTTTAACGCTTTCAAGAAAGAACTCTCATCCAAGACGGCAACCGCACTAGCCAAGAATGCGCCAGAAAGATGGATAGGCTCCGTCAAACTGGCCCCATTGATGATTACATCAATGAGATGCAGAATCTGGAATGGGATGCTCGAGTTGGACCAATTGTTATGAAATCTATGATCCTCACAGGAATAAACTCCTCCTTGGAACATATACTCTCTGCCGCGATTGAAGAACCATCGGACTTCACACGGCATTTTAAGAAAAGCGTAGGAAGGACGCTGAAGTCAAGGCCCGCAAAGAAATATTGCGAGGACGAGAACCGCCGAAGCAACCAGACACCCAAGCACCCAGCCGTCAGCGACCACCTCGATCCCGTAGAAAAGAACAAAGGGAATCCCCAGCCAGACCCCGCCCTCAGAAAAGGGAACGCGAGGAGTCACCGCACAAGCCCAAAGCAGCTACTGGCAGCCTTGGTGCCACCCAGGCCGAGAAAGACAAATGGGAGAAAGAGAATAAATGTCTCAGATGCGGTAGGGAAGGTCACTGGACGAAGGAATGCTTCGCGACTAGTAAAGCGAGAGCAATAAGGGAAACCGAACGGTCAAGTGAGGGGAAGAAAAAGAGAAAATCCTCCGGGAGAAAGGATCCGGAAGAGGGGAGTGAAAAAAGGCAGAAATTAGGGACCGCCGGTGAGGCATTTAGGGCTAGAATTACGGCACTTGGGGAAGACTGAAATTGTTTCTTTTAGGAGTTACAAGTTGTAATTAAGGGAAAAATTCGTGGCAATAAAAATCTCTTTATAAAAACTATACTGCAAGGAAGCAAAAGGCCTCCGCTAGAAACCCAGACCAGAATCACTTCAATTCGGAAATCAGAGGGGCCACACAGATATGCGGATGGAAGAGGCACTGCCCACCATCGTCTGCCACGACCCTGTGGAGAGACTGCCAATGCAAAGTAAGAACTCGTGGTTAGGGCAAGGTACATCAGCAAGACTTCATTTGTCTCCTGAGGTCTCCTGAGCCTCAGGAGACTCAAAAAATATCCAGGAGTCTCAGGAGACTCTCAGGAGACCCGGGAGACTGTTGGGAGACTGCATACACAAGTAGTAGTTTGCTGATGTATTCTTAGACAGGGCATGTCTGAGCTACCCCGCACTTAGCTATATAAGAGATCCCATCCGCCCGAGAAGAAGGACCAAAACCATCCTCTCTTACTCCCACAACAACAAAGTCTATCACAATGACTACCACTACCCAAGAAACCCGCCTAGAGATAGAAATCTCCTGGCTCAACCCCAAGACCAAGAAACACTTTACCCACACTGTCCAAGCATTGCTAGACAGCGGTACCGAGACATGGATAATGTCCTGGGACTGTGTTAAGAAAGCCGACATCCCAATTCAAACGCGACTTATAACTCTCCTTATCAAACAAGCTGATGGCTCACGTATGCCACACTCCGGAACTCACATCACCCAACCTCTCACACTCCGCATCGGTAGCCACCTCGACAGGTTAGTCACCTGTGAAATAGGTACCTTTGCTGGAGAAGACCTCGTTATACCACATCGATGGCTCACAGAAAGACCAACCCTGACATCGGCCAGAATAAGCGTTACTTCGATAGTATCCAGTGTCCGACATGACGATGACGACCGACTGCGACGACGGTTACGTTGGCAAGAAAAAGTCGCAGATTATCGCGACATACGCCTGAACCAGCATACGCCTCTCGAGCCACACCCTTTCTGGCCACACGAAGACGGGAAGTCGAGACTCGCTAGTGCTTATCCCTAAGAAGAGTTCCAAGACTACGCAGATGCTGTTCTCCTCTGAAGGAGCCCAGCCGCCTGCCGAACATAAAGTGGCGATCATAAGATTCCTCTCTGACGGAAGCCAACCTCCGCGCCCAATCTACGCTTACGCCTCCGAACAGAAAGCTGGCGAATACCTGGACGAAATGTTAGCGGCAGGTAAAATTATCCCATCTTCCAGCCCAGCAGCGGCACCTATCCTCTTCGTCTCCAAATCAGACGGGTCTCTCAGGTTATGCGTCGACTACCGCGGATTAAATGCCGTCACAGTCAAGAACCGATACCCACTACCACTCATGACAGAGTTGGCAGACTCAACAAAAGGAGCTCTCTTCTTCACCAAAATAGATCTCAAGAACGGTTATAACCTAGTAAGGATCGCCAATAAGAGCGAAGACAGCTTCCGACCAAATACACGCCACTCGAACATAGAAGATGCTTTCTCGGCTCGACCAATACCCCTAAGAACGCTCCAGCGCGGTCAATACCATATTCAAGGACCTGTTAGATCAAGGTCTAGTGGTTTACTTGGATGATATCCTGATATATTCCAAGTCCAAGGAAGAGCATGAAGCTCTTGTGCGTAGGGTGCTGGAGCGGCTACGACAAAACCACCTATACGGCAACCTGAAAAAGACTGTTTGGGTCCAAAAGGAGGTAGAATTCCTAGGATTCAAGCTATCAGGTAGCGGTACCCAAGTCTCGCCCGAAAAGGTGAAGGCTATCACTGAGTGGTTAATACCTACAAAGGTGAAGGAACTTCAATGCTTCCTGGGTTTCGCCAACTTCTTGAGACGGTTCATCTATGGGTATTCAGCAGTATGCAAGCCCATGACTGATCTCCTGAAGAAAGATGCTGTATGGAGATGGGGTCGGGAGCAGCAGGATGCTTTTGACGAACTCAAAAGGAGATTCACCACCGCTCCTATCCTCCGACACTACGACGAACATCGCATGGCTGTCCTAGAAACAGATGCCAGCGACTGGGCAGAGGCTGCGGTCCTGTCACAGGTGTTCGAAGATGATAAGTTGCATCCGGTGGCTTATCACTCTCGCAAGTTCAACGAGGCCGAAGTCAATTACGAAATCTACGATAAGGAGATGCTCGCAATCGTTTCCGCCCTCTCGACTTGGAGACACTGGCTGGAAGGTACGGACATACCTATCCAGATCTATTCTGATCACCAAAACCTTCAGTACTTTACGACCACCAAGAAGCTGTCAAGAAGACAGGCCAGATGGGCTGAAAAGATAGCACCTTTTCACTTCAAGATCCACTTCCGACCCGGCGATAAGAACGGGAAACCAGATGCGTTGACCAGGCGTCCGGAGTACGCGCTGGAAGGGGGAGTAGTTCGAGAGCAGCCTGTAAAATTGCTCCTCTCAGCCGAACATTTTGCGGAAAACAACCTCTTACCTCAACATTCTGCAAGAAGGACACAAGCGAGAATAGAACCTCGTGAAGAAATTCTCTGCAATGCATTCTCGGAAATGCGGTTACTGGATCAGTGGGTACACATACCAGAAGTGGGTCTGCCATCGGCGCTGCAGAACTGGTATGGAGAAGAGGGCCAATGGACTCGTAGGATAGTTCCGGATGAACTTCCTGAAGACGAAGATCCTGAGGACAGTTGGACCCGGCAGACTATCTCGAGGGATGCTGCAATAGAGTGGGATCCTGATCGGAATACAGCGACTCATGAAGGGCGCTGGGTAGTGCCTGGGTATGCAATTAAGCAGGTCATAGAAGACCATCACGACCGACCCACGGCAGGGCATCTAGGTAGGGATAAAACCTTGGAATTGATTGACCGGAACTACTGGTGGCCAGGAATGACCACGGATGTATCCAAGTATGTCAGTACATGCGACGTGTGCCAAAGAGCCAAACAACGACGCCGACATATGTCTCTTCCACAGCCCCTAGAGTTAGCCACGACCCCCTGGGTGGATATTTCCATGGATTTTGTAGTGGAATTACCCAAGGAGAGGTCAAGTTTCCGTAATGTTATGGTAGTAGTGGACCGCTTCAGTAAAATGGCGCACTTCATACCAATGACGGGAATCAACGCGGAGCAAACCGCACAGGCATTCGTCAAAGACATCTGGCGCTTTCACGGACTCCCGCGATCAATAGTATCGGACCGCGGAACACAGTTCGTATCAGCATTCTGGACGGCAATTACGGAGCGATTAGGGATTCGTAGAAGACTCTCAACCTCGTTCCATCCCCAGACAGATGGTCAGACGGAAAGGACCAACCAACATATGGAGTCCTACCTCAGAGCGTTTACGGCCGGTACGGGTAAGAAGTGGAGAGAGCTCCTTCCTATCTGCGAATATGCCTACAATAATGCCAAACACTCCTCTACCGGGCAGTCACCATTCTATTGCAACTATGGGTTCCACCCTCGCACAGACTGGCCTACGGATGTGGAGATAGAGCAGCTGGATACTCAAGGGAATAACCACCTGGACGAGATCCTCGCCGCCCACGAATTAGCTAGGGAAACCTTGCAGAAGACGTACGATAAAATGGCGTCTCGACCAGGTCCCGCGGCACAGCAATTCGAACCTGGGCAGAAGGTCCTATTAGACACTAGGAACCTCGGCGGGTACAATAAGTGGTCAGATAAGTTCACGGGGCCCTTTGAGGTACTAGCAAAAGTCGGCAATAGAGCATACCGACTTGACCTACCACCTGATTGGAAAATACACAACGTGTTCCACGAAATGCTCCTGCGTCCCTATCGAGAGGACCCAGACATCAGCAGGAAGCAGAACACCCGGAAGCGGTTGGCCACTCCAGAGCCCCAAGAGGCGCTACTGAATGAGAACGCCAAACCCGCTACCAACACCCGCCCTCACACTCGGAGCCAAGGCATAACAGCCTTAGCATCTGCGTCCCGACGAGCTCAGAAGCATCGACGGTTGATGGAGCCATAGTCTCGATACCTTCCCTCGCCATGGCTTTTCCCCATAGGGGTTTTTTACCATTGGAAGGGTTTAACGGTCGAGGACGACGGCTAGGAAGGGGGAGTAGTGTTATAGGATTGCTTGGCGCCTAGATTACTAGTCGGATAATGGTATTGTCCTAGTACGATAGTGCCAAGGATCGGGTGACGTAGGATAGGAAGGCGGGGTTTCGGTTATAACTCGGTTACTACGATCACGCCATAGGCAGAGATTTCTCTACCCCACCTCGTAGGAAAACGGAGCAGTAGCGAAGGCGTTGCGGGAGTTTTGCTATTGGAGGGATTAGCGGGTTTAAGGAGTTATTTTATGTATAAATAGTTAGAAGGATTCCCGGAGCCTTAGGGGAATAATCATCCTCTCAAGCGAACGGAATCCGGTCTACAATATTACAAGTTTAAACGCTATAGAACTATCGCTTAGCAAAAGCTGTATCTCAAGTAACATTCTTCGAGATATCCCTTGACAGGGAGACTGTTGGGAGACTGCATACACAAGTAGTGGTTTGCTGATGCGTTCTGATTCATACATCAGCAAACCTGCAGATTTCGCCGGGCGCTCCAGGCGCTCAGGGCGTTGAGGGCGCACGGGATAAAAACTCATTCTCCTGAGAACCTCGCCAAACCTCCGGGCGCTCCGGGCGAGGCTTTCAGCGCCCTGAGCGCCCAGAACCAAATCCCAACCTCGGCTAGCGCCAGGAGTTAGGTCTCCTCTCAGGTAACGCCTGGAAGGGCACCTATCTCCCTGGCGGAGATATCTTTCGCCTGGTTCCGCCGGGCTCCGCCTGGGCATCACGTTTCCGCCCCGATCTCCCCTGGTAATATACTTTTCGTTATCCATCGCGCCTGGGGAGTCCCTGGCGCGCACTTCTAGTTCCTGGTGCTGACTGGTGCTTTTCATGTATTTATTCACTTCACGATAGCTTTCAGAGGCCTCTTCTGTTCCTCGAATGGTATGGATATATTCACTTATGTTCTCACCACTATATAATAATTATGATAATACATATGACCTTATTACTATCTCTACGGACTTCCCCATACCTCTCAGAGATCTCGTTATTTTAGTTAGGGTCCTCTTCTGTTGTTTCTCCGCCCTCTTCCACTATTTCCTCAATTTCTTCCTCTTCCTCAGGTAGGTCCGGCTCTCCATCCGTACCATATTCAAGCCCATGTGGTGGAAGGTTAGTTTGTCCGGGTTTAGATTTCTCGCCTTAGCCTCCCCGAGCACTCCTGAGAGCTTCCAGAGCCTCCGCCAGAGCATCATCGTCCTCGCTAAGACCCTCGACTGGGATATCATCAGCAAGACTTCATTTGTCTCCTGATGTCTCCTGAGCCTCAGGAGACTCAAAAAATATCCAGGAGCCTCAGGAGACTCTCAGGAGACCCAGGAGACTGTTGGGAGACTGCATACACAAGTAGTAGTTTGCTGATGATCCTCGACCATGACCCCCTTCTTCTCTTGTATCTACAAATCATTAGTTTAGGTTATAACCGGTGATTAAGATCGGGTTCTTACCTTGTCCCGGAGATTATCCTTTATCAATTTCAAGATGCCCTCTTGGTTGGAACGACTACGTGACGTCCAAGTGTTTACCATCCTCGTGAAGGTTTCTAGAGCATTCGTAACACCTTGGTTAGCACTCGCCATATCTCTAGGAGTTATGAGAAATACTTACTCACTACACTATCATTTTGAGTCTGGAAATTTTGCGGCACCACATAATTCCCCGTGGACCATGCGCGAATCCCATGCCAAATGGCGGTCGCTATCAGGCATATCAACGTATGGTTTATTCGGTCAAGGAAATCTGGTTCACGGGATCCTCGCCTCCTCGCCCCATCAAAAAACCTATAGTATAAAACCTCGATGATCTCCGGAGCCAAGAATTTGCAGCTAGACGTCTAAGGTTTGTTAGAGCTATCGCCGTGGTCCCAGAATTTGGATATCTCCGTAATGTGCTGGATGGTGATGAACCGTCATTCGCAAAGATAGTCAACTCTCTCGGCCTCTCCACTGTGCGAATTTTTGCAATTCCGTAAATCACTAGAGTCTGCTAGCCCGTTATTTCTGTATTTCATCAGGTGTGGCGCGAAATCTGCAAGCTCCTAACCTGTGGGGCCTCCTCAGTTCCCTAGAAGCTATAATGGAACCATCAGGCCCACTCCCCTGTTTTATAATAACCTCGTCGATTTCTGCACTGATTGATTACGACTTGCTTGTGCACACGTATTCACCACCAATACCGAGAGTCTGCAGGGGCAGGAAAAGGCTCCTCAAAGCAGGTGTGTGATCGCTGTCAATATACTACACTTTTCTCAATCCTCTGGGCTTCCAAAGGAAGCACACTCGCACTTCTAGAGTTTGGAGCAGGTGTACGAGCTATCTGGCCAGAAGAGGCCTGATGAGAGCTTTCAGGGGTTTGGTAATAATACCTGTCGTCATCGTGAGGCGGAGGTAAAGAAGGTGAAGGCGACAGATAGTTAGAGTTCGCTGTATCATTATTCCGGGGTGGTCTCCCTAGTGGGGATGGCTCCATTCTTCGAGGCGTTCGAGAGCTATTCCCAAAGCTCGGAGAACTGCCCCAGGAGCCATCATCGCTTGGTGGCATGGATCCAGGATTCAATGCCATTGGTGTTGGTGACGATTCTCCAAACCTAGAAGAGGAAGGGAGCGGGAAACGAAAAGGTGAAGAGTAATTAAAAGCACTCAGTCTTCTGGGGGTAGCAGTCATCAGCAAGACTTCATTTGTCTCCTGAGGTCTCCTGAGCCTCAGGAGACTCAAAAAATATCCAGGAGCCTCAGGAGACTCTCAGGAGACCCAGGAGACTGTTGGGAGACTGCATTCACAAGTAGTAGTTTGCTGATGGTCATAGCCATCGCTGGGTCATGAAGTCATGGTCTTTGTGGGCGATGGATCTCGTTAACCGACGATTTCCCTTCTAAAATTTCTTTCATTTCAGTCACTTATCAAAAAAAGATTGGGGTTAATTACTTCAATAACGTTAATCTCCACTTCTGACGACGCAATTGCCTCAGCAACCGCACCGGTGGGCTTTCTCCGGGCACTCGCCACACCTCTGGCAGTCGTTACCTGACTACTCGGAGGTCTCTTTCCGGCGACCTGCGTACCCGGGGGTCTCTTGTCTCCGACCTGATGCCTCAGGCTCTGGTCGCGTAGTACCGGAGTGTCTAGGCAGTCATCATCACATTCTGAAGAACTGATTGCAGGGTGCTCTTGAACCTCTTGCTCCCCCTCCGACGTGTGTCTTTCGATGTTAAACTCCACCCGCGCACCGGATTTTCTAGATTTTTTGTTCTGTCGAGAATGGCTTTTCAGAGACGATTTGGGGACTCGCTGAGCTTTGGCCGAGCGGCGCAATGGAGGATCAGGTAGGTCCTCATCCGATGAAATTTCATTTGTGGGCCTCGAACGTTTACGAGAAGAAGTGCTCCTTTCGAATACTGACGGCTGCTTTCCTTGAGCTTTCTTCGTGGTTGTGCCTACTCTCGTGAGAGTGTTGGGAACTATCTTGGGTACAGTCTCACCCTCGTCTAGATCTTCCGGTGTAGTATTCCCATTGTGGCCTTTAGGATCAGGGAGAATTGGAGTAGATTTGGTGGTTTCGGACGTTGAGGGACGCTTTGTTTGAGGCATCTTGATGCCTTTGAGAGCTCCCCTAAGGGTTTTGAAGGCCGTCCTGATTTCTAATCAAACGAGTGCTTGGCGTGAAAATTTTTCATGTAGTCTAAGGCTAACCACACACAGACTAAAATTGACTAATTAGATGGGCTGGGCACACCAATTTGGGTTAAGATAGCCTCATCGGTAATCATTTGCAATAATGATGTTTTCAGGAGACTTCGCGATAGCTTTCAAGATCACTAGTAGCATTCAAGAAGGCTTCAAATCACTTTGATATTCGCTACCTATCAGTATCAAATAAATGCTCCCAACCTAAGAATAAATCAACGCTATCTAATAATACCAAGCCTCAAATCAATGCTCTCCAATAATAGTAATCCCCCCAAATACTACGTGGTTAACATGCGCGGACCAAGAAAACAACAAATAATACCCAACACAAAGCTGTTACCGACCATTTTGAAAGCTCTTAAAGCTATCGCCAAACCTTTCGAAACCTCTGCATACCCTAACAAAAATAGTGGAAGAAAAAAAAATCTATGGGGTCAGTTAATAGATCAATCATGCTAAAATGCGAATAACTCACCAGAATCTCGCACAACCTGTCCAAGCTCTCGCCAAATAGGCTTAAGCACTATCACCATCACCATCACCACTACCTCCGGAGAGGAGAACCAAGGGAGTCTTCATCTTTCGTTGCGGCGCGGTTTTAGATCTGTTCTCGCCGATCTCCAGCCCCCACGCCCGATTCTGAAGTTAGAGTCCGTAATACCAGCACGCGGGATACTTATTAAGATACTTTTGGTTGAGAGCTCGAGGCTGATTGCTGCCTATTCCGGCGTGATGAGATCTTGTGGAGGTTTATCTGGAACGATGCATCACTCTTCGGCATGATAAGCCTGGTTCCAATCGAGGTCAATCTAACTCCGCCCTCAAATTCAGAGTCCTCAGCCGGATATTCAAAGTGTCCATAATCGTCACTGGTGGTGTACGGCTGATGTAGTCTTCTAGGAGGGGTTTCATCACCACCATTGGGCTCAGTCTGGCCTTCTCTGTGAAGTATGGCCAGAACCCGGAGAGGTTTCGCCAGGCTTCCCAGCATCCAGGCTTCTACCTCCTCGGTGTCCATTATGCGAACCCAGGTTGGCTCCTCCTCCGGTTCGGCTGGTTGGTTCATCGAGCCATAGAATTCCCTGACCAATCGACCAACGGGGATATGCTTGCATGCGACTCTCCCAAGCTCTTGGATGTTCTTCCGAGTCATCACGGCAGCGTAACTAGGCTCATTATTATTATGAGTCCAACCGTACTCCCGTCTCCTAGCATCAGGATCGTATTCCTTAAACTGGTCAGGGTCGACAACGGTGACCCAGATATTAGTCCGGTCTGGTTGTGGTGATAGCTTCTGGCGCTTTGCCGAGCGTCCTGAGAACCTTTGCGGCAGATCATCCGAATCGTCAGCGTCCAGCTCGGGGTCATGAGCGTCAATCTCGGTGAATTCCCGGTTCCCCAAGCCCTTAGAGACCTTTTCCTTACGACTGACATCGACCACTAGCCAGGTAAGTGCTTCCTGTATCTTGGCCCTGGCGCTATTCCTCTGACCTCTCATGACCGTGGCCAAACCTACCAGAGGCCTCTGTTCCAGAAGCCATGCCACCAACTCATTATAATGTTTAAGCCCATTAGTTCTTTTATTGACCCATCCTGTTCTCGTCATCTCTGCGGCGAGGTCTTTCCTCAGCCTGTTGTAACTCTTTGGCGAGGCGGCCAATCCCAAAGTCACCTTGGCAGTGCTTGCGTCCATCGAAACAACCTCCTTTGACCACCTTGCCTTGGGAGCCTTTTTTTTTTTCTGTCTCTGACGAGGTCCCTGTGGGGCGTGGCGAGATTCGTCTTCGTCCTCGTCTTCGTCTTCTTCGTCTTCGTCTTCGTCTTCGTCTTCGTCTTCGTCTTCGTCCTCGTCTTCGTCTTGATTGTCCTCGTCCTCGTCCCCGTCTCCGTCCTCGGGATGATTGTGCTCGTCTCTATCTTCGTCTTGATGTACGTTCTTAGGTGCTGCGATAGCTCTGGGAGCTTTGAGAATGGCTCTCGGGGGTGTACTAGCAGGTTGGGAATTAGTAGTAGAGGATACCCCAGACTGCAGATCTTGGCGGGCGGTTGGTGCTATTGCTGTTGCTCTTGGAGCTTTGGAGGTGTCTTTTGGAGTGCTTGGGCCTGCCACAGTAGTCCGTGTTGCTAATGCTGAGGTGGTTTTGGAAGTTGTTGCTGTGGTCCCGAAAGGTCCTGCTGCGGCTCTGGGAGATGTGGTGATGGTCTCTGGAGTGCTTTGATAAGCTTTAGCCAATGCGATATCTGCTGCTGCTGTTGCCTTTTTCCAAAGTGTGGGCGGCTTGGGTGCTTGCGAAGGTTCGGGCAGCGCGGGAGCTGTCTTCGTGGGTGTCGGCTGCTGTTTAAGGGCGAGGTCTGGTGGGGGACCGTCGTAACTCCAGGGAATTCCTACTCTATGTGAGAGGATAACCAACTCTTCCTCTTCGGTTTCGGGGATAGGCTGTTGCACATCAGCAAGACTTCATTTGTCTCCTGAGGTCTCCTGAGCCTCAGGAGACTCAAAAAATATCCAGGAGCCTCAGGAGACCCTCAGGAGACCCGGGAGACTGTTGGGAGACTGCATACACAAGTAGTAGTTTGCTGATGCAGACGCTTTCGAGGAGTTGGTCGAGACCCTTCAGGGCCCCCGGGAGTGGTGTCAGGGCTATCAGGAGCCCGCAGGTTCGAACGACGGGATCGTGTGGCAATCTCGTCTTCGGAATCAAGAACCTGTTGGCGCCCACGTTTTCATGGGGTTGCGAACAATCTTTGAGCGCTTTGGGGAGGGCTACCAGGAGCCTGTGGGTTCAAATGACGGGGTCTTGTGGCAATATCGTCTTCGGATTCAGGGACTGGTTGACGCTGACACTTTCGAGGGGTTGGGACCTCTACTCTAGGGCTTTTGGCAGTGCTTTATAAGGTATCGTGAGTACGATGGGAGGGGCCTTTCGACTTGCCACCGGACTGGAGGTATGTTAGAAACTAATGTATAGAGATTAGGGAACAACCATGTGGTGTTTATATACTACCTTCCCAGGGGTACCCTTAGTAGCATTGGGAGGCATCTTTCAACTAGAAACTCTGGGAGAGGTATCAAGTTGGAGTTGTCGAAGTGGATGGTATCAAGTTGAAATGAAATTGAAAAGGCTGGACGAGCAGGAATGATCGAAGTAATATAGGTAGAACCTGACTGGCGAGTTGTAGAAATGGGGATGGTGAAGAAAGGTCTCCGAGGGTGGAAGAAGCGGTTCTTATCATCTTCTTCCAACACTCACACGAAATCCAATTAGTCATTAAGAATTTATGAGAGGATCTTTCGAAAGCTTCCACAGTCTTCGCCCGTGAGCCAGAATAATTGATTCTTCGGATGTGTTTGATGCTTTTGAGCAAGTTACTAAATGATGTAGATCAGCGTGAGTGTTGGTATTAGTCGTTTGGTGTTGGCATGATAGCTTTTCTTCGAATCGTTAGCTGTTTTGATCTCGTTTTCAAGTACAGATATAGTCATTTGGGTATCAAAAGATAGGGATTTCTCGGCATTGCCCACGATTTCGAGCCACGATCTCGAGGGTACTCGTGAAACCTTTTGGAGTAGTGGTGGATTCCTAGAAGGTTTGACCGATATGTGGGATAGATGTTGGGTTTGTTCTGAAAGCATATGTTGGTCAGTTTTCAATGTGAATATATGACGTTGCTAGAAAGCTTGTTTAGCAAGAGGTTGCCCTCCAAGACACCCTCACAAGTATTAGTAATCTACAGGCTTGGCAGTAGTAATTTTGAGGCACCTCCGAGAGCCATGAGAGCTATCGCGACACCCAATGAAGTCCTCCTGTCCTTTTTGCAGCAAGCGATATAGCTTCTCAGCGAACTTTGAGAAGCACCTATGGAATATCCACCCTAACGAAGCGGATGGATGGTTCACAAATCAATGCGATCTTTTGCAGGAGAATCACAAACGACTACAGGAGTCTCACGAGGTTTCAGAAAGCTCTGATCAGGATGATGCTAGTTGCGAGAACGGGTCATCTACATATTCTAATTTCTCTAAACAAGCTGCTGGGGGTTCGAACCTAGAATCAGAGTCTTACTTTCAGACAGAGGAGTGATGGCGAGGAGAGTGAGCTATCGCGATGATCCACGACGGTTCACGGCGCTGAGAGGCAGATATCGCCTCGGCGCTTATCGTGACAACAAGACAACGGTTTTCTAATCCACGCCACCCTTTCAACTCATCGATGAATTCCGATGGCACGCAGTACTTTATTTTGTTCAAAGCATCACAAGGAAGTATGGATAGCTTCTTTGTACATGCCCTGAGACCATCGCCATACTCCTATAGAAACGGGCAAGCTTAGCATTTAAAACGAGGAAATGAACGATTGCCTGCGAGATCAACACAAGCACGCGGAGGTCATATAGAGTGAAAACATACCATACTACTATCGCGACCCTATGACCATTATTCGATTCCTCTTCGACAACAGACGGCGAGTTCTTATATTCAGACCACACCGAAAGACAACGGTCAGGCGAGAGAGAATCCCACGCTTCTGACGCTGATCGCGCGGGAAGGACTGACTGGACGACGATTAATGCGCAAGGCTGACGGTCGATAAGATTCTATGGCGCTTCTGTTACACTATGAACGAGCGATGAAAGCACGCGATAGTATGAAATCATGCGAGCGGCTGTTGGATATATATGGCGAACGCCTACTTGTGTTGTTCTTTTCCTTTCTTTCTTCTCTACGCAACGTCTTCTGTATTTATCAATTCATTATAGTTTTCTCTTTAGAAACTATCGCTGCCTCTATAATATAATTCATAACTCCTTTACATTATCGGAGTTATCGCTGTTATCCTGCCCGCACTCATGGAACGAAGTTTCATACCACACCCCGCCTGAGACTACGCGAAACGACATAGTGACTGGTGGGAAACACATGAGGAGGTTTTCCAAGATCTTGTGAGGCTTCATAGAGCCAGAAAAGTCACGATCGATCTCAAAAGAATTCTCTCCCGAGGCTCGACGTTAGTTCCGTAATCTGCCAATGAACGACTCACCTGACGAACTTTAGCACGATAAGCAAGACGCCAATCTATCTCACAATTGAAATATCGTCCTCTGCGAGAACGAAAGCCTCCAAGACTGTTAGTACTCACGCTTATTACCAGCCCCTGCTCGGGCTCGAACGCGAAACAATGCAACTTTACGCCGAATCGCAGATGGCCAAAGACAGCTTCTCAAAGATATCTTCGTGAGTTCTGATGATAGCAAGGAGGCGAGTTGATATCCTCGCGCGGATTGACATGAATTCGGCATGTTTTTCGCGCCACGCGGGTGATCGCGACCAACCCGAAAGACGCCTCATTGCAAAACATCAGCAATTTCGCCGCCGCCCAAGATGCGGAGCGCGAGATAAGTTAACCTCAAACTATCGGCAGGCTCTATACGCGATCAAGAGACCTACCAAGAGATGGTACGGCAGTTTAACGGTAGGTCGACGAATACATCACCAGTAGAATACCTTGTATCGGGTCTTCAAGACTCTCTTCAACGCTACGATACGCCGAGACGAATGCAGACGACTTGAACAAACCGACCTATTATACAACATCTACCTTGAACGTTAAAGCATACGATGGAACGCTCGGGCTTCTCAAGAAACACGGCCTCGACGCTGCTCGATATAGCATGTCAAAGATTGGGCCTATCCTCGGCCATAAGATCGAACAATGCCTTTACAGGCGCAACCACGCAACGGCAGTGAAAGAGATAAATCTAGGCAGAAAGTTCCGAGTTTTACGCGCTCAGAATCCATGAGTTCTGTCGAAATGACTTCGAAAGGCTTTGAAATGCTGTCAAGACCGATTGACATCAGCAAACTACTACTTGTGTATGCAGTCTCCCAACAGTCTCCCGGATCTCCTGAGAGTCTCCTGAGGCTCCTGGATATTTTTTGAGTCTCCTGAGGCTCAGGAGACATCAGGAGACAAATGAAGTCTTGCTGATGGACTTTCACCTGATGGCTCAATACGGGAATCATACCAAGAGTACACTTGAATATCTAGAGAGTTATCTTAAGGACTTCCATAAGATAGCGATATCTTTTAGAATTTCTACAAGCAAATCCAAGAAAGACGCAAAGAATCGAACACGCCTTCCTGCAGAGAGCCTCAGAGATTGACCGCGCTTAGAAGAAGTCCGCGAGATCCGCGAGAAATCTCATTTCAACTTCATCAAATTGCATCAATTATCACATTACCGAGAGCATGCGAGCGATTCTAATATTCCTACGTTTCTACGATATCGAACCTACCACGTGACACCAAATCAAAGAAGATACGCCGCTCAAACAAAGTTGATGCGCGACCCAAATACTTGATTACGGGCGAAGGCGACACTAGAAATACGGATACTGAACCTCGCCGATATCGCGAAATTGACGACCTTCTGAGAACCGCAACGGCTACGAAAGATCGCGAGAACTTGCGGAATTACTGATATCTTTAAGATAGAAGACCGCAAGAGAAAGACCGAATGAACGGCCTATAATCGACTCAGAGTTACCCTTAAAAAAGCTTTGCAATCGCTCTCCTAGGTTAGAAAGCTTATGCGATATTGCAGATGGGCTTAGGACGAGTAGAACAAAATTTGATCGCATGATAAGAGAATATGCGAAGGATGCGGGATGTTCAGAGAGCTTTGGCGAAGCTCGGTAACCTTGGCAAGCACCGAGTTGAACGATTTACCTGCCTCCGCTTGCCCAATTTTTCAAAGCAGATGCAGCGCATTTAAATTATAACTCGCTACTGCACATGCGAAATGCAAAGATTTAGAAAAAGATTACCAAGGAGAGATTGGACATGGGTAACGGTGGGGACTCACATCAGCAAACTACTACTTGTGTATGCAATCTCCCAACAGTCTCCCGGGTCTCCTGAGAGTCTCCTGAGGCTCCTGGATATTTTTTGAGTCTCCTGAGGCTCAGGAGACCTCAGGAGATAAATGAAGTCTTGCTGATGCAAGATCAATGGGGAGCGTTCGGGGGGAGGCTACCAGGACGCCTGGAGGCTTTATTTGCCTACGGATAAAGCGAGACGCAAGACACCGCCAAGGCGATCGAACTCTGGAGGCCAAAGACCTGTGATTCCAGATAGCTCTCACTGGTCGCTTAAAGCCTCTAGAATGAGAGTAACCAAATTTAGTGAATATACGCGATTTTAGGACAGACATTTATTTGAGATAGATGAGGGAAACTACTTGAATATTAGAATCGATCTGCAAACACGAATGAATTTAGTTATTATATAAATTACCTAAAACTTCAGAGGATTCAAGGACGGTGAAAGCGAAATATCGCCAAATCTCCTAGAACGCCAGATGCCACATGGGAAACGGGAAATCTCCTACGCTGAATGGAGAAAATAAAAGCTGAAATTTCACAGAAACGATTCATATGATAATACGCCGCAGATCAATTACGCGACGGCTGCATTACGCAGAATCATTCTGACGGCGCTACGCAGAATCATTCTGACGGCGCCTACGCAGAATAATTCACGGATAACGCCGGCCAGAAATGACTCCAGGAGGCGCCGATTCCTGCGCAAGACTCCTACGCAGCAGAATACAGGCTACGCTGCGCGCCTACTGATACGCAAGAGTGATACGCCGCGCGGAGGATTACGCTACCGAGACAACTGCAAGCTTGCTGATGTACATCAGCCCAAAGAACCTCATAGAAACCTGGCATCACCACACCTCGTATTCCTCCCCACCATCACTTAAAATCTTATTACCAATCCTTCCTGCAACCGAACCCTATAGAAAGAAATGACGACAACCTCAGACTACTCCATCTCTTCCTCGCTTATCATTACTCTTCTAACTACAACCGTACTACTACTACCGAACCTTCGGAACCGATGTCAAAACGCCGGGACAGCAAGAAAAAGGTTGTATATAGAAAGCAAAAATCCTCTTACTACTGGTTTCGACCCAAATTTCAAATGCTATACTGTTTCATCAGCAAGACTTCATTTGTCTCTCGATGCCTCCCGATTTCGTGAGACTAAAAATATCCAAAGAAGCCTCGTGAGACTTCGCAGAGATCTTATAGAGAGTTGGGAGACTGCATACACAAGTAGTAGTTTGCTGATGTTGCTGGTTTGCACCTTTCTAGACTATAATCCCTGTAGCACCAAGCCCGAATTCCACTCCTAATGCAGCTATCACACCAAATACGGTCGCCAAGAACTAAATATTTAGAGTCATACTTTACCGCCAGTCCACATATTATTATCAGCTTGATATAGAGTTTAGTTAAACATGATATAAGTTTGATTTGGCATTTTCATGTGATATTTTTTATCATGCCTCGTTGAAGCTAACCTTTGGCTCAGTCTGATATTTTCAACATATGATATCATGTGAGATCTTAAGTCCTATATAATACTGATTTTATTTACTGAAAAACCTAAATGCGTAGGTAGGCTAGTATTCACACTTGTTCTGCATAGGGAGATTTCACAGTTTAAATTCTTATTTGTTTCACAATTCAATACTATGTACATATGACTAAAAAGGATTACTACAGCTTGCCTGCTTGCCTGCCTCTATCAGATGTTCAGACAAGACGCTACAGTAGACATTACGGTACAGCGCTTGATTCCGCCGCACGCTGCTTGGATTTGCTGGATTCCGGATGCTAAATTCGCTGGACGTGACTAATTCACCGACAATCGTGACATCAAAGAAACTACTACCTATGATATGCAGTCTCCCAACAGTCTCCCGGTCCGAGAGCCCCGGCGCTCCTTGATATGAGCCTGAGCGCCAGGAGACCTCAGAGACAAATGAAGTCTTGCTGACGATCTTAACGATGACGACGATTGATTGGGGCATAGATACGACTGTAGAGATGACGCCATAGAGACGGTTTGGAGACGAGCCTGTAGATTCGCCGCTTGATTCGCTGCCTGCATCAAGAAGACTTCATTTGTCTCCTGAAGTCTCCCTCGTGAGACTCAAAAATATCCAGGAGCCTCAGGAGACCTCAGAGACCCGAGACTGGGAGACTGCATACACAAGTAGTAGTTTTGACTGACGCTTCACCAATTAGCCCACGCCAGTGTCCTGACGATGATGATGCTCAATTACAACGATGACGGGCGCAGAGACGGGCATGAGACAAGACGCAGAGATAAGCCAGAGAAGATGAGAAGGTGCAGAGGTGAAGGTGAGAATGGCGCGACGTAATATATCTGTCCCCAACCCTAACCCTCATTCCTGAGATTTTTTAATCATCTGATTTTTTCGTGAATGACATCAGCAAACTACTACTTGTATATACAGTCTCCCAACAGCCTCCTGGGTCTCCTGAGAGTCTCCTGAGGCTCCTGGATATTTTTTGAGTCTCCTGAGGCTCAGGAGACATCAGGAGACAAATGAAGTCTTGCTGATGTTTTGACAAATATACAATTTAACTAGTAGGTTAAAATACGCATTGGCGAAGACTAGACTAGTATATATATAGGGCCTTTCCCTTTGAAATCAGCAACCTTTTTCCCTTTGAAATCAGCAACGTCTTTCCCTGTCTCTCTTCAATTCCCCAACCCAGAATTCGCAATCAGATCACGCTCTGCATACCATTGATACATCAACCTCTCTCTAAGTAATCACACCCTATAGTAAGCGCTTCCCGATGCTCTGCCAAGATCGACGACGCAATACCGCTAACTCAGATGCTGTCTGACCACCACATCAAGAAGACTTCATTTGTCTCGAGGTCTCCTGAGCCTCGTGACTAAAAATATCCAGGAGCCTCGGAGACTCTCGTGAGACTGAGATCATGGGAGACTGCATACACAAGTAGTAGTTTGCTGACGCAACTCCCAAACCCTCGAAAGTAATCTATATACGCCTACAATCATTCCACAAGGCAATCAACGATGCCACAGACGCACGCCCGTACTCAACCCGCTTACGTAGCCTAGAGCTTGCAGGAGCCTGTTTTAGGACGCTTATACCGCCACTCCAAGCGCAGACGAGAGATGGACCGCCTAATTAGGAACGGTAGCGAAATGCATCAAGAAACTACTACAGATGCAGCCTCCCAATAGTCTCCGCCTCCGGAGCCTCCTGAGGTTCCTGATATGAGCCTCCTGAGGCCTGCGAGACTGCGAGACAAACGTTTCACTGACGTTGCTGATATCGCTCCACATCCTGGATTGGTCTTTCTGAAAGATCGACAGCCAGAATTCCACAAGCAACGTAACGTAGTCGTGTTCTATTGTATTCATTATTGAAACACTTAGTAAAGTAATATCCATCATCTAACCAATCGTGACTGCAGATAGGATTCCACAAGCCTCCATTCACAAATGCGCTAAACGATTGGCCACCTCGATACCGCGATCGCATTGCACACTCGATACACGATTTTGTATCGACGGTTCAGAGCCGCAAGACTCTCCGCCAGAACGCATTATTTCTTCAACGACAAGAACATTCTCCCCGCCTTTATCGCAACGTGTCTTTTTGCATCAGCAAACTACTACTACAGATGCAGCCTCCCAACAGTTTCCCGCCTCCGAGTAGCCTCCTGAGACTTTCTGATATTTGTTGAGCCTCCCGAGGCCAGTGAGACATCAGGAGACAAATGAAGTTTCTTGGATGATTTCGATCCGCAGAAAGAGAGATTCAACTGCTCTAAAACTGCGCCACCTGGTTTCAGACTGTTGACAAAACGAAATAACGACGCCGGCAGCATTTAGCCACATACCGCTAGAGCGCTTTAGATTCGCGATTCATCGCAAGACTTCATTTGTCTCCGACGCCTCCGACTCGTGAGACTCAACAAATATCCGCGCCTGCGAGACTCTCGAGACCGAGATCATGAGACTACATACACAAGTAGTAGCCATTGACGCTGATGGTCATGCGGCCAGCGCCAGAGATCTCATCATCATCAAGATGCTTAACCCCCAAACAAAAGATATTATATTTTTTAAAAAATCGTTTTTTTGTTATAAGGAGCATAAAAACCGTCGAAAAAACGATTTTTTGGCGCTGGAAACCCTCCCCATTATGTATATATTGGGATATTTAAAAGAACAAATACCTTTTAAAAATGATTTTCCTAAGATACATATACTAAATAAAATCAAAACATAGGATAATGAGGACCTTATTAGAGACCTTAAAAGAATATTAAGGAAATCAAAAACAACTACATAAGCAATCCACGGAGAATGAACTCAACGAAACAGATAAGAAATTTCAACTCGGCGATTTATACACGATGTATACCACTTCCATCAAGAAACTACTACTATGCAGCCTCCCAACATTTCCCGCCTCCCGAGCTCCTGAGGCCCTGATATTTGAGCCTCCTGGCGCTAGGAGACCTCAGGAGACAAATGAAGTCTGCTGACGCCCAGCGTTACATGAGCCAAAGCATAATACTAAACTAAATGCATGATACATCCAGAATGGCATTTGGTAAACGGTAACAAGCATATATACGTAACGGTAATATCAAGAAATTATACAAGAAGATTATTTGTCTCCTGAGCTTGAGCTCAGAGACTATCCAGGAGCTCAGTGAGACTCAGAGACCAGAGATCGTTGGAGATCGCATACACAAGTAGTAGTCATTGACGACTATTTCACAGATACAGTCTCCCAACAAGCTCAGCCTCCTGAGCCTCTCCGAGGCCCTGGAGATTTTTTGAGCCTCTTGAGGCCAGGAGACATCAGGAGACAAACGGTCTCATGACGACAAGACGATATATTTCATGATACTACACCGTCAAAGGATGACGACCTGACCGACGATTATTGCGCTTTTGGGAAATGATGATTAATACGCTCTGTTACACAAAGGAGCCGAAATCATACAAGCGAAAGATGAGCTTATATTGCTCGGCGCTTGTTGATATATATGATGCAACATCAAGAAGATTTCATTTGTCTCCGACGCCTCGACTCAGACATCAAGAACTACTATGAACGCAGCCTCCCAACAGCGCTCCCGAGAGCCTCCTGAGGCGCCCTGATATTTTTTGAGCCTCCTGAGGTCAGAGACATCAGAGACAAACGGTTCATTGATACAAAATATCCAAGAAATTTCAAGAGACTCTCAGAGACCGAGATCTGTGAGATCGCATACACAAGTAGTAGCTTTGTCGATACCGGCGCCAATTCACCACCGTAGCCAATTCACCACTCCACATTCGCACCACACGGCCGCCGCACCACCACCGCCATTGCTAATTCACCACCGACGCGAACAAACGCCAAGAAAATTCGCCAAGTCACTTAATTTCGCGACTAATACGCACGAAAGACTCTGAATTTCAATACATATACCACCGCCAGAAATAATTTACCACCGTTGGCGAAATTACTTTTGACACGTTTGCCGCACCATAGGTCGTAGAGTTAGACTTTATATCTACAACATTAAAATTGGAGTTTTAACCTTTTTCTCTTCATATTTGAGATACAAATTAACGATTTGATCAAGTTTCTACATTCAGAATTTTGCACCAAATATCATCTTTTTCACCCTTTTGGGTTTAATTAATGGTATTTTCGAGATTAGGGCATTTTAAAACCGTGCCGCTCAGAATCAGACTTATAGAAATATACGGACTGGCGCTAATGTATCCAACATTGTCACCGAACCACACTGTATGTAAATATACACAGCTGAAGCGCATACCCTCAACTCCTCCCACAAACCAATGGACGATGGTAACGATGACTTGACATCCCTCAGGGACGAAATTGCGGACCTTGAGATCCGCTTGAATAACGCGCGGGCTAAGGTCGCCGCTTCCAATAAGTTGGACCGCCCAACAATATCTAGTGGCGCCCAAGAAACCAATCAGGGACAAACAGAGTTAAAGACACATTTTCTCCTTTTACTCTCAGACTCCGCCCTTCCACTCGGTTCCTTTGCTTTCTCATCGGGTCTTGAATCTTACATTGCCCATCAACATGGACAACGTACCCCTCCTCGACATTCAGTAGAACGTTTCCTCCGCTTGTCGATCCATTCCCTCAGTGGAAGTACCCTGCCGTTCGTAATAGCTACGTACAAGGCGCCCATAGATTCGCCCATTCTTGATGACATCTTTGACGCCTCCACTACATGCTCCGTTGCCCGGCGCGCCAGCGTCTCACAAGGTCGTGCACTCCTGAGCGTCTTTGAAAAGTCATTCTCATCCTCGTTGTCTACTTCACCAGCAGCTAGAGAGGCATTCGAAGCATACCGCCAATCTCTTCGCTCGGAAGTTCCTGAGGAACGCGCAAATGGCCATTTTGGAATTGCTTGGGGGTTGGTCTGTAGGGTTTGTGGGCTGGACCTAGAATCCACATGTTATCTATTCCTTTTCAACCATGCCAAAGCTACACTATCTGCAGCTGTCAGACAAAGCTTGATAGGGCCATATCAGGGCCAAGCTTTGCTGGCTGCCGAGTCAACTCGGACGTGTGTCAGGGACGGGCTAGACCTAGGTGGGTGTACAAGTATCGATAAAGCAGGCCAAATGATTCCTACATTCGATATCTATCAGGGTCGCCATGAATTGCTATACTCTCGGGTTTTCAATTCCTGAGGGGGTCATTATTAGATGAGTTGTTAGACAAGGTGTGCTTCTTTCAACGAAGTTAGGCCTGTAGTCTTACATGGCGAGCACGCCCAGGACTAATGCTGTGTGGAATACATTGTTATATGGAAAGGAACCTGAGTAAAGGATTTGTAGGAATTCATAGTAGTTCAATGTATTCTTGCGATAAAAAAAAATCCCTCCTGGTTGCACTAGCTGTTAATGTGAGGCCATACCCAGAATATGTACATGCAAAATGGCATTTTGAAACAGGAGAGAGGACAGCATAGCAGTGATTGATGCAATATCATTCAACCTTCATTGATCGACCGCGTAAAACTAGTAAAAACCCCTCGCATACGCCTAACCCTTAGACCTTGCAAAAGAAGAAGAGGGAAAAAAAAGCAAAAAGAAACACTAAAATAAACAATAGATGAAAAAATGATTAAGCACCCAGGAAAGACGAAATTGAGACTCTATGGAAGTATAGTCCTTAATTGGTTTTTTTGGTCAGGCGTCAATGATGTAGGGAAGACGATCTGCATTCAGGAGCTGTTAGCGTAGGTTCCAAAGGGCAGGGTTATGTTACTGTACTAACATTGACTTTCACAATTAAGTTACCACGCTCAGTAGGGTTCTTCGATATTGGCATTCCCTGACCGGGAAAGCTTTCTTGCCATGTTGGGGCAGTTGGTCCAGCATGTGCTACTTTTAGTTGTTTCCCATCAATGGTGTTTACTGGCCTCGACCATCCAAGCAGGGCATCCTTCAACGGGATTGAGATTGTTATGATTAAGTCATCGCCATCACGGACAAAGTGCTCATGAGGTTTCTATTTCAGTTGATTAGATTTATAGACCTGTAAAGGTTGATCTCTAATGAACTTACCTCTTCGATAATGAAATGGAGGTCTTGCTTTGTTCCGTCGATTTCATCCCCGACACCTTTAAACTTGAATTTAGATCCAGCCTTCATACCAGCCTTGACAGGAATCTCTAGATCTTTGTCCTCTCTTGAAATTTTTCCGTCAATATCGAAAGTTTTCCTCTTGACGCGTAGTTTCTTTTTTGTACCAGTAAATAGCCTGTGAATAAAGTTAGAACCTCGAAGCTTCGTGCATCATTTTAACAAACCATATGTTAGAGGGATAGAACCGCAATACGCGGGCCAAACTTACTCTTCCAATGTAAACCCGATATGTTTCTCCAAGACTGTTGATTCTGGAGTTTTACTTCTTCCATTCATTTCTGCCCCTCTTGAGGACCCAAACCTCTGTCCTGGGAACCCATGGCTGTGACTACCACGACTTGCGCCTCGACTATCGCCGCCAAGCGGACTTCCGGAGCCGAACCCAAAGGTGTCAAAGTCGTCAAATCCCCCTTCCATTCTGGTAAAATTGGCCCATAGGTTTTCCGGATTTTGGAAGGAGAAATTTTTGAAGTTGGTCCCCGAGAAAGAATATGTGCGCCCTCCACCCATACCGGAGAAGCTTCCTGGAAAGGTATCTGATCGGCCGAATGACGGGGGGGGACCGCCGCTGCTATTCTGAGGCGGAGGCGAAGACGTTCCGCCACGAAGGAGATATTCTAAGCCGTACTGATCATAGATTTTTCGTTTTTCTGAATCTGACAGAATTTCATATGCTTGTGATATTTCTATTCGGTGTTAGTCTCTGTTCAAAAGCTAAAAGTAATAGGGTATCATCAGAATGGGGGGAAGGGGGGGGGGTGGTTAACAACATACCTTTGAACTTCTCAGAAGCACTCTTGCTGTCCTTATTCTTGTCTGGGTGGTATTTTAAAGCACCTTTTCTTTAAATCTAGTCGTCAGTTTATGTGCAAGGTTTCGATATTGTATATCGATATATGCCCAACCGTATTTCTAGGTGGGGGTTGGGTGAGTAGAGAACTTACCGATAAGCCTTCTTGATGTCGTCCGAAGAGGCATCAGGCTTGATGCCTAACGTATCGTACAGTTTCGTTTCCTTCACCATAATGATTTTTTAAAAGATAGAACACAAAAGTCGATAGCTATGTAGGTTTAAAGAAAGAAGCGGCAGCTGCTTAACCAAACGTGCACACAATAACCGAGAAGGTAGAGCAAGAAGGAGACGAGGGACTCGTGTGCAGGTATATGTAAAAATGCGTTGAACAGCAGACAAGGGTATGATGTCAGGAGAGCCGTTTACTGGCTGTCGATTGTGGGTGGGGATTTACTTGTTGCGTATGTATTCACGGTATGCCTGTATGCAGGATATCTCTACCCACGCCTGTGGCAATAAGAGTTGAGCGGGGATGTGAGATGTGACGACGGCCGCGATGTAGGAGTCTGAAAAACTCTGACTACTGGGCTTTGAAAGCACAAAGATTTAGAGCCTTACGGTATGTGGAAGAAATAGTGGCGTACTGCAGGAGTTTATGTAGACAACTCTATTTAATTCGTACGAATGTGTTTTGTTTTAATAGTGTTTAACAAGAGGAATCTAAGTTTTCAATAAATAGACCACTAACACAAAAGTTGGTGGGTGGGTGAATGCTGAACACTGAGTTACACTGAAGCCTATTGGATCCTCCTCGATGCTTCCCTTCGTGAGCTAACAGACAGAGCTCTGGAATGTTCGCTGACCCTCTAGCCCCTTCCGTGGTAACACTGCCTGTATCAATCTTAAAAGTATACCTTAGAGGTCGTGGACCTTCAACTTACAACTGGCTATCACCCAGGCCAATAAAATTGCATCGTGCTGTTTCTACAAAGTTCGGTGTATGTACTCGCAGTTTTCCAACGTCTCCGAACTAGACTGAGTCTACATTCACCAAAATCTTGTTGCCAAGCACGATTTACGCTCATATGCAGACCCACGAGGTATTGGCTGTACCTAACATTATTTTGCCTCCTAGTCGAAGTTACCGCGCGTAAGGGGATCATCGCAACCAGTCAACGTTGGCCAATTCTATGGTGCGCGACTGACCCTCACAAGTAAGCGAACATTGGGAGAGTAACCACCAAAGTACAGTACCGGTATTGTAGTGCTCTTGATGGGCCACTTGAGCTAACGGTACTCCGCAATTCCCTTGCATTCGCGGAGTAATTTGAATTGTTCAGTTACATCTTATGACACCCAACAATACATGTACTTTACATCTTCAATCACTAAGTCGACTCGCCTATGTATGCTGAACATGGGGGAGTTTGAGCCTACATGTAATGTAGGTACCTGCTGCGATAGACGACTCCACCACTCACCAGGACACCTTCCTCACCAGCCACAGTTGACATAGCAACAAGCAGATCTACGTCTACAGACTTACCCCTACACCCTTAGCAGGTACATGTATGTACCGGTACAAAAGGGACCGACTTAAAATTTTGGCGAGTAGACCCCTTTAGCATAATATACAAAGGACATGTTCAAGTTCAAGCTTCCAGGTGCGTAACACTCTAGAGTGCTAGATCATGAAATGTCAATAGATATATACATGTATGTATATACATACATTGGGCAAAGTCAATGAAATTTGAAAGCTTATCCTGTTATTATTCCGACTTTTACTTAAGCCGTCAGTTTGGCTCTCCTATAACACACACACACACACAAAAAAAAAAAAAAAAAAGGAAAGAAAAGAAAAGAAAAAATAAAAAAAGAACCTTTAATAAGAAAAACCCTTGATATTTACAAGAAGACAAAGGAATTGATCACGCATTACAAGTGAGTAGTTATTGAGCCCGCTTCGTTACGCCCTTCAGTACGACAAAACATCATGATGCTTACTTTCCAAACTTCACAGGTACCATCCTGTTGTCTCTATCGTCTCCTACATCATCCAGCATATTGAGTGGTTCCTCCCCACGCAGAGATATCCCGCTATCATCATGACCCATTTCGTCGCCCCCATCTATTAAATCCACGTCAATCGAACCCCGGTCCTCGTTAACCCGGCTTATATCCACAGCCGCTTCAGCGACATGCCGTAGAAACCCTCCTCGCTCTGCAAGCCATCCCATCCACTCGTCTATCCAACATCTCACAACCCACCAGCTCCCAAATGAGACTGCTCCGTTCGTTGTAAGGTCCCTGAGCGCGGCAGAAGCGACTGCCCCTAGACAAAGGTTGAAAAGCCTGGGCTCGGTCTCGGGAAAGCGATGTGGAAGGAATGTCAAAAATTGCGTCCATCGATCTAGAACACTCTCCGTTGTAGGCGACCCATCCTCCGCTCCTGGTGTTGGTGACAAGTTGCCTCCATCAGGCGTGGAGGGCGGCTGTAATAAGGTAATCACCTCGCTATGTAAAATTTCCACAACAGACATTGCACCGCACGGAAGTTCTCTGTCCACAATTGTTTGGGCATTCACGAATTCTTTCCAGTCTTTTATCATTTGCCCTCGGTCTGGGGGGTTACCAAGAAATCGAGCCGCTGCATGCGCAGCATCGTTTACTCTCAACAAGCGGTCTAAGAGACTTGAAAAAATACTGGACGGTATTAGTTTTGCCTGTACGACATGCGGAGGCTGAACGGAGAATGTTGTCATGATATGCGTGGTGAGATTTGTAGAGAGATGTCGAAGGGCTGTTACGACAAACGGTGGCACGACTTGTAAAGCTAAAGGAGAAAGTAACCGTATCATTTCCTGGGCAGGGACGTCAGTTGAGCCCGATAAATTGGAAATGAAATTCCGACCTTGTACATGACCCAATCAGACTCTCTAATCCAAGGAGCCAATGAGGGTTCACCCAAAAGTTTTTGGACAGGAGCTGTTAGGGTGCCATGAAAAGATATAAACAGTTGATGGAATTGTTTTAATCGCATATAGCGTACGCATTCTACGAGTGAGGTGCAATGGGATCTGTATATGGCAGTTAAAGTGGCTGAGATATCTGGGTCCGTGCCTAGTGGAGCATAGAGATCGATGTTGGGTAGTTTGAGAATTTCATTTGGGGTCGAGAGATGATCAGATTCGTTACGGGAAAAGAATAATTCTTGATGGAGGAAGGAAGATATAGGGTATTCAGTGGAGACGCTCGAATTTTTGTAGAATGTAGAATTTTCGATGTTTTCTATTGAAGTTTGAAAAGAGTTACTGAAGGGCTGAGCCGAGCCATTACTCATTCTGTCAACGGTCAGTAACTCAGCCAAAAAAGGAGCCGAAGGGTTGAAGACTTGCAGATGATCATCCCCAGCCGCTTGCGCGGGTGGTTCCGATCCTGATGCGGAACCTGAACCTTGCGTGACTTTAGGGGATGACTGCTCGCCAGCGAGGCGAATACCGCAATAGTGGTACTTGGATTGTCCGCGAACACCAAGTCTGCGAGTCTTAATTTCTGGAAACATAAGCCGAACAAGTTTCCCAAACGATGCAGGGTTTAAAGGCTTTATGCGTTCATTTGCACAGATCCCCACATAACGGGCATATACACGGTTGCGCGGTACAGCAACAGAAGCGTCTGGGACTCTCTCGCAATTCTTCTGCAGCCTATCTCCAAGAAATTCTAGATAAGCATTTTTCACATGTGGCCACCAGCACTCCCGAGGTTTGAGATTGGCGAGTGAAACTTACCATCCCAATCCGTAAACTTGTCTTGTCTTTTCTGCCGAAGGCGAATTCTCATCATTCCTTACACGGCGGGCGAGTTCGTCCAATGGCACCATTCGAGTCTCTTCAGCTAGTCGACGAAGTTCAGCATCGTTATCCTCAACAACTGCAGATGCTCTCTTTGAATTCCGGCCTGAGGAGGGAGCAGGGTTCTCCTCTTCACCCATCACAGTCTCAAACTCGCGAGTATCCTCTTCCTTTGGTTGCACTTCATGGTTGAGGCTGAGCATTTCTGGAACAGGCGTCGAAGTTGAGCCAACAGCAGGAGAAGGGGAAGGTTCCGATACACCACCAAGAGCTGGATCGATAGGGAACGATGTACTGGGAGAAATCATGGGTGGTGATCCTAATAGTGCGGTGTCAATAGGTGGCTGATTCTCTTGAATCTGCTGCTGGGTCAATGCTAAGAGAGATGGATCGGTCAAGGGATGAGTGTCCTGGTTGTACTGTGGAATGTTTGAGGGCAATCTGGCATGGACATTTGCGTGTCCCGTGACACCGGAATTGGACACTATAGAACGGGACCTAGAGCGTGTAGTATGGGAACGCCCAGAAGAATTTGGACCTTGGTAGAGATGGTAGTCAGTATGAGATATCCCGAACAAACAAAAATCAAAGTCAAGCAAGAATAACCCTACGAAATTAGAGAAACGCAAACTGGAGTATTACCTTGAGCTAGCGGAGAGCCAGAACCCGAGGAGTCTTCCATAGTGGCTGATGAGGGGAACGGGAGCTGCAGCGGTTGTGTTGACACTAGACAGAGTCGAGTTGGTGGGGCAACACTGGGGGGTGTTTCCAGGACTGTCACGCTGTGGTTGCAGCAGCTGAGTCGGGGTTGTTGCAGCGTGTGGTGTTGTTGTCGTTGTTGTTGTTGATGATGGGCGAACGATGTCTAAATCCACAAGCGAGGCGCGGCAAAGTGAGGGCACAACTTTGTGTGAAGGTCTCACAAGCGCAAACACTGCAGTCCAGTACTTTCCCCCTAGAGGTATCGAAATGAAGGTAGCTAGACAAATACAAGCTGTCGTGATGTTATCGTAGATGAAATGCTGATCTACTCTAATTTCTTGTTTTTCTAAGAAGCGTGCGTGAGAGGCGGGGATTTGGTAGACGCTGCTGAATTAAGAGAAACGCGGAAACGCTGAATTGTGAGTGAGTAAATGGTATGTCGCCCGGACAACGAAGCCTTTGAACTTACAGTCTTATGTAAGCGCAGCTGCTGAGTCAGTACCCACTGAGATCGTGCTGTAATAATAGTGACAAACACCCACAGAGAGTGACGGGCTCAGTGACTTTGCCACAGCCCGAACAGGAAGTCCTGGATTCTGCGAGTCTCACCAGCCCAGGGGATACCCTATCTGTGCAGGTTTTCTTACAGCAAGGTTTTTAAATCTGGAGTCTACAGAAACATAAAAATAGTGCTGGGAGGAGCTACTCATTATGGTGGTTAGCAAAGTTAACATATGTTAAGATTGTGCGGCTGTAAACTAAGTTGACGTAATTCGCTCTTGCCGGGAACACAGCACCGGCCTTTGCCCAGCCCCCTGGTGAAGCCAACACAATCACGCAGCGCCAATCCAAGATAACGAAGGAACCGTCACCAAGCCTGCTCACACAACTGCCTTTCATCATACTCCTTCCACGTCTTCTTCTTTGCCAAACTACAAGTACCTTGATCCGCCCCATTCCTCCTCACCTCTCCCTTTTAACTTCTGTCATCTACAATTAGCTTCTAAAACAAGAAAACTCGGCCCTACAGTCCTTTAGCGCTTAGTCGTCGTCCGTTCAGTCTTATCACAACTGCCACCATGTCCTTCCAAGATAAAGCCCAACACCTTGTTTCCCAGCTCGACAAAGAGGTTCGTCTTTATTACAAAATTCCTCTAGTTCATTCATTTATTCCTTATCGATAGTCAAAAGGCTGACTCGTAAATCTTAGCTTTCAAAATACCCAGCTTTGAACAACCTAGAGAAGCAGAGTGGTAAGTTACAACCATATCCTTTGTCAACCCTTTTCTCAAAGGTTTGCACTAATCGACTCCTCTCAGGTGTTCCTAAGGTCTACGTTATTGGTGGATTGGGATTCGTTTACTTTTTCCTCATTTTCATCAACTACGGAGGTCAATTTTTGACGAACTTGGCCGGATTCCTTATTCCTGGCTACTATTCACTTAACGCTCTATTTACTACCACCAAGGTTGACGATACTCAATGGCTCACGTAATCCTCCCTCGCATTGGTACTTATCTACCTTTGGCTAATTGCTTAGTTATTGGGTTGTTTTCGCTTTTTTCAATGTTCTTGAATCTGCGTTTTCCGTCACATACTGGCTCCCGTTCTACTTCGTTTTCAAGTTTGGCTTGATCATGTGGCTGGGACTGCCCCAGTTCGGGTATTTTTTTTTTCACTTGCAGTTTCCCCACTCTCCATACCCGATTGGTCTTCGTTAGCGCTAATACCTTGCCTTCTTTTGAGCAGCGGTGCCCAGGTCGTTTTCCGCTCTTTCCTTCACCCCGTTTTTTCGAGGAGGTTTGCCGCTGGTTCCAACACCAACCCTGCGTCCGCCAACCTTCGCGCGAAGGCTGACGCCGCAGGCCTCGACAAGAGTTTGTAAGCAATTACGTTTAGGTTGTGATTCTTGCAGACAATGGAGCAAAATGACCCTGAATCGGGGATCAAAAATTGGGAGGAAAATACTACTGGGGGCTAGGTTGGGGGATTTGAATTCTGGGAGTATTGGTAATGAAGATGGTGTTTTTCTAGAATGCATCTTTCTTTCTTGTAGGCTAGGGTCTTTGTTTCCATGTTTTTCCGATGTCAAGCCCGATTGTACAACGAGGAATGGAATTGCGAATCCTGTCTAAGAAACCTTTCCCAACAAACTGGATCAAGGATAGGTTGTGATGTCTATTTTGAAACTTTCTGCATCAATTTACCGCCTACCCCTAAGGTCCCGCTAGGCAACTGGCCGGCGTTTATAGGGGTGAAAACTCTGTTTCAACAACCTTTTTGTTAGGCGATGACCCTTGAAAACTCCATAGTATTATATCTAGAAACAACCACATGTATAATAATGATGGCAGGTACATGTATCCATGAAAAGGGATCATTATTGATGTATGCTCATTTCTCACACGTCTCAACCGAGGGTGCAGCATAGAGGGGACAGATCTCTGTTTAGAGGTACACAGAAAAAGAAGATGGATGCTCTAATTACATCTAACAAGACCCGTTTTTTCACTTGCAAAAAGCAAGTAAACAGTCCGAGAATCCAAAGATTTTATACCGCAATACCATCGTCTCCCGATTGCGCAACGAAGTCAAAGTTGGATGAGTAAACTAAAGCGCCAAACGCCTCAAGTTCCTTTTGTTGCTCCATGACCTATCCAGTGAATTCAACCCATCAATTAGCACGGTAGCACGACAGCGCATCAGAGCACCCAACCGCAGCACCCCACATATTACAATCCCCAGAGTGCAAGGTATTTTATGTATCCACGGCATAGAATAATTGAAAACAAAACCACAAAGGGGTGAAGGAGAAATAAAAGGGAGAGGAAGGGAGCTTATGCTAGGCATACCTGCAAGTACTCATTTGGCATGTCCTTCCCAATTAAGTGCGACTGTCTAGCCAGGACCGTCAATACACTTGCAAATTTTGTGGTTGCCGCATCCCCAACGTCGTTGCCCCCCTCTGCTGGCTGTGTCGGTGGGAGTGCAGTCTCCTTGGGCTTGAAGGCATTATCGGTTAACTTTGACTCAATTAGAAACATGAATGCTGCGTTAAGCATTTTCGTCATAACCGTATTTGCTGTTGGGGAGTCAATGAGGTCTGATGTCTCGTCGAGCAGTCTACGTAGAGATGGGGAAACCGGGTCGATGTTCGTGCCCTCTTTAGCTTCATCGGTGGATGTTGGAGATTGGGCGAGAACCGTCGCCTCCTCATGCTTTGGGGGTAGAAGGAAAAGGAGCCATTTGGTGCTGCATACAATTTTAGATGAAATTCTTGATCTACAACTAGTGATTGGGTAATAGATGACTGAAGTACCTTGATTCTGTTACTTCTCCCTCAATTATCCTCCTAGTCTGGGCGGTCAGTTCTTTCATCTGGCCTAAAGTTATCGTATCTCGAGGAGTCCAACTACAAGCTCAACTCTATCAGTAACCAAAATCCATGATTTTGCGATGCCGGTTCTACACTGAGGCCACTTACTCTCCAAAGCTTTGCTTAACGGCCGTTTCAACCCTTTCAGCAACATTTCGCCACCCTCTCTCAAGAAGCCACCACGAAAATGTTAGGTACTGGTTATTTGTCACTATATCCGTTCCATAGCCCTCTTCTTCCATATGAATGGTGTGTTCGCTCTCGCGTTCAGCACTGGAAACAACGGAGGAAAGATATTTCTTGCGGCCAAGGAGATTCAACTGAACCCGGGTTAGGATCGTTAATAGCGCCAGCGTGTAAATAAGTGTCAGCGATCTTGTTAAAGCTGCAGCATCATCATTTCCATTTCATCAGCCAAGTTATGATAACCAATAACTGTAAAGCATCAATTCCAGAAGAAGCCGTCATACAGCTTATCTTTATTTCCTCCCAGAGCTTAGTCTTTGATTTCCGGGGCTTCTCCTCTCCATCCTTTGCTGCCATGACAAAAGACTCTGAAGCGAACGATTGAAGAGACTGTGTATCATCATCTTTTTGAGGGAAAGTTGAAGCCGTCGACATTTCTGAAGCATCTACTACTGATTGGGTTTTCGCGGTCCGTGCAGCCTTCTTCTGCTGGAGCTCTTGGGCTATCTTCTCGACTGGTAGTTCTTTGAGGATATGCTCAGTAGCGGTGGGTAGCAGCGCAAGGACAGTCAACGTGCAATCTTGCTGGTACTGTTCGAACCTTCGAGTGAGCCTACTCGAACCATCAGCCATACTATTTGGGAAAGTAACTCAATATCGAGGCGTGGCAGAGGGCCTCTGAGACTCAATGAAGCCATAGCTATGAGTCCCATGATAAGATAGAGAAAATACGGATTAATTACTTCTCGCGAGCTCTTCGATCACTTGACATACGGTCCCTGGCATCTGCAAATTTTGATATGATATAGTTGGTTGCGAGATAACCGACGCCAACAAGACCAAAGCCGATAGCGAAATTTGTGCGGTTGCGCCTGATGAAGTTACGCGTAGCTTTGAGCATTGGGATGGGAGTGCTGGAAAGTTAGGACAATAGAGAGGCGAGGGGGATCTAATTATGATTGGGATTATATTCTCACAGCTGAGTAGGGACAAAGTGGAGGATAGGGGTGGGGTGGAGGAAATAAGTGATTGGACAGGAATAGTAGCTCTTGATACTGAACACGCACTTTCTCTCCGGCCACTGCACTTTACTCGAGCTCTCTATGCCTCTATTTGCCGGAGAGCTGATTATAATACTTGTATTTGTCGCGCATCCGCAACACGATGAGAGCGTGGTGGCCTGGTTCAGAGGAGTTGTTTCGACATGTTGGTTCACGAGCGCTAATGCCACAGCCACGGGTGGCCGAGGTCTAAGTATGCCGCGCTCCTTACAGGTGACACAAATTGCATCGCTAATAACTTTTTAACCAGGAAAAAGATCAGAAATCTATAAAGATTTTGATCACATAGATTTTTGATATCTTGTCTGGTTGGAAAGTTATTCACGATGCCATTTACCTATTTTTGTATGTAAAAGGCACCAATACATGGTGAAGTGGAACAGTATTGTACCCATTTATACCCTAAATGGCAAACATAAAGCCAAGATCTGGTTTTCAGCCGGAAAATAGCTTGAATCTAAGGCCCTTATTGGTTAACAAGCAGCTGGAGTGCATCAGCAAGACTTTTTTTATCTCCTGATGTCTCCTTTGCCTCACGAGAATCAAAAATATTCAGGTGTCTAAAGAGACTCTCAGGAGACCATGACTCAGGATACAGTCCGGAAACTCCAAACACAAATTGTACATTGCTAATATGGCTATATAGACATCAGCAAACTACTACTTGTGTATGCAGTCTCTCAACAGTCTCCCGGGTCTCCTGAGAGTCTCCTGAGACTCCTGGATATTTTTTGAGTCTCCTGAGGCTCAGGAGACATTAGGAGACAAATGAAGTCTTGCTGATGTACTCCATACTTAACCTAATGTTGTTTTTCTAATAACTTTGAAAAATCAAACAATACCTTTTCTTTCATAAAGGTTTCAGGAGTGAATCTAAAAATTTATTTCTGCGCAACCCTTTTTGAAAATGAGAATATGTATTCATTTATGGTATATCATTTAATAACTATTATTTTTCTAACTCTTTCTTATTTTATACACAAGAACTATTTTATCTGACAGTAAAATTATTTGTTCATCAAAAATTAACATTTAGTATATACTATTTCTTGTATATTTTAAGTTTGTTGTGTTGTTTAATTAGTATATGATCAAATACAGAATTTGTTTCTTCAAATTTATTATAAATTCAAAATATTCTGAATCATATTACAATAGGTTAAAGTATCCACTGCTATAGATTACTTTTTCCATTAAAAGTTACATAATACAGAAATCTTTATTTTTATTTTTACAAGTAATATTATATCAGCAAACTATCATTTTTATCTAGAGTTTTCAAACTGTCTCCTAGGGCTCTTGAAAGAATCAGCAAATTATTATCTATGTTTAGAGTCTCCCACCAGTCTCCCGAGTCTTCTGAGAGTCTCCTAATGACCCTGGATATTTTTTGAGTTTTCTAAAACTCAGGAAACATCAGAAGACAAATGAAGTCGTACTGATACCTACCACTTGCAAACATCAACAAGACTTTATTTACCTCTTTCACGCTCTGCAGCCTCGTGAGATTCAAAATATCCGTGAGCCCCTGCGAGACCTCGTGAGACGAGATCGGGAGACTACATATACAAGAGTAGTTTACTGATGCGCCGCTTCCTTTAGTTCTCTTCTTTTTCCATTCTGTCTTTTCCCGTTCTCGTATATATGAATATATCAATATCCTATCCATACCCCTCGCCTTCTCTTCCTCGCTCAAGGTGCTTACATCGCACTCTCTATCGTCTCTTTTCGACTCCACAGAATGGATCAGATAGTTTGTTTCTACATTTATCCACGGCCTCGCTCTTCGCTCGCTCCTTCGCCTCGACCGCTATCTTGCCCCTTGGTTGTTCTTGGCTGTATCCTTCGATCTTGTCTTCATCGTCATCTTTATCTGTTCTTTTCGTAGTCTTAGTACTCAGTTACACTACGAGATTGGCAGGGATTATGTAAGACCATGGAAAGGCTTGCTGAATTATCAAAAGTCTTCAGAGATATCAAGAGGACTTGGGAAGCCTGCTGTAGAATGGCCTACAAAAGCTAGATTTATCCGTGAGCTTATAACCGAGCGTCTCCGAATCCTCTCTAAACAATAGTGAGAACTCTAAGATAAAAACCTCTTACCTCTGTAGAGGTCTGCGATATCTCGCAGTCTCTTGGGAAAGAATAATAAAACTTTTAGAGGGCGACAGTGAAAGACCACTTAAGCATCGTGAGAGCTCTGTCTTCTTCTGCTTAGAGAGTGCTCGCAGCTCAGGAGGCCCTCAGATGATCAAAGAACTACTACTCACAGATGTTAGCCTCCCAACAGCCTCCCGGCCTCCTGAAAGCCTCCTGAGGCTTCTGGATATTTGAGCCTCCTGAGGCTCAAGAGACCTCGTGAGACAAAAAGTCTCATCAAGAAACTACTACTGTGATGCAGCCTCCCAATAGTCTCCCGGCCTCCGAGAGCCTCCTGAGACTCCTAGATATTTTTTGAGTCTTCTGAGGCCAGAGACATCGTGAGACAACGGTCTCACACGCCATGGACGCGGGCAAGAGGTAAACCTCTAAAGATCCAAAGACATGGTTGTCCAAAGTGCCTCCCACACCTCCCGCCAGAGTTGAACAGGCCATGATTTAAACTGCCTAATTGTTAATGCTGACAATTTCACCAAACTATCGGCTGCCGCTATGGCCGCTTAACCTCAAAAGATACGGCATAGGTTTGGATACCAAAGACAAAAAATACATCTCATGGAAATTATCGACAAGACGATTCAAGATCGGAGTACGTAGATTCACGACGCAATCGACTCAGATTCGACATTTTTGTGATATTGCGCCAAGTGACGTGCTTCGCGCCCATAAGATGCAACTCTATTTTTGTTAATACGTAGCTTTAACTAAAATCTTCGCTTTCTTCCCCTACCTCGTTTCTTCGCCTTCATCAAGAACTACTACTACAGATGCAGCTTCCAACATTCTCCTGCATCGAGATTCTCGGCGCCTAGATATTTTTTGAGTCTCCTGAGGCTCAGCAGACATCAGGAGACAAATAAACTCTTGCTGATGTTGGCTGCTTGTCATGGAGCGGGGTCGTACATGGGAACAGAACGGGACGAGAGGCTTTTACTCGTAAACGAGGCAGAGAAATTCAGGACATGGTAATACCAAGAGGCACAACTGATAATAGGTTCAGGAGGATTCGATAACATATAATAACTAAATATATTTAAATAAAAACCAAAGTCAACATTCGGAAGAAAAACATAAATAAGAAACCTAAAGAAAAAGGTTTATAGCAGGAGGTTGCGCAAGGAAAGAAAAGAGAAAGAGAAAGAAAGCAAAAAAGGAAATATCACGGCCCAGGCCCTCCCGCCGCCTGACGCCTCCGAACAGGTTGTTGGATAGTATCGCACGTCGCAAGAGAATGGAATAGAAATGAGTTCAGAATTGAACGTAGTCACAGGACGGATAGAATGATGACGATTGAACGATAGTATTGGGATTATGGCGGTTTGAAATTGTATGCTTTCATGATTCCACAGATGAATAAATGAGGAATCATCAGATATATAGAGCCGATACTTTCTTACGTTACTTCTCTGCGCAACGCCTTCTTTCTGTTAAATCTATTACTTTGGCTTTGCCTCCTGTCCCGCTTGATTCAACCTGAACCCCATCCCGAACCCGAACCCGAACCTGAATCTGCCTGTTTCGAACCTGAATCTATCTCTGGCCCCTCGAACAGCATTGCCCGCAGATCCCGGAAATGACCCCGCTTGTCCTGAACCATTCCCGATCCCTGACCCCGCCCCGTTAGACTACGTTGCCTCGCCTATTGGCTCCCGATACACTATGTCTTGCTCTACTCCCGCTCCTATTATAACGGAAAGAATGGCCGCCAGTGGGTTAACCCCAGAGACATGGGCGGCCCCCACGACTCTTGCAGAATTTACTACTCAATATGAGCATGATAAGGAACTTCTGCTCCACTTTGTAGCCCATAATATCCAAAGACTTCGATATGAGAGGGATGTGGCTAGACAGGAGCGAGACATGGCCCTGAACCAAGCCTCTGCTATCCCCGACCTGGAACTACAAATAACGAACCTAGAAGGACAACTCGCAGAGGTTCGGCAACTTAACGCCATGCTCTCCGCCCAAGCTCCTCCCCCGCCACCTCCGAATAATCCTCCGCCGCCACCTCCGAATAATCCTCCGCCACCGCCTCCTCGCTTAATCCGCCTGCTCTCCCGCCTTCGCCTGAGAAAGTCCTGCACTTCTAAGTTTGATGGCAAGAGGAGAACTCCGCCTTTGTTACTCAATTGCGCCAAGATGATGGCCAACTGTGATAGATTTCACGCCTGCCCGATGCTATTAATCTTCTCCGACGCCGCTGCGAATGCCACTGGCAGGAGGACGATTGATCCTGGAGTGATACCGCTCTGACATGATCCTAAACCGCTGAGACTCGATCGCGCCACCGCCGAAAGAGAACTCGAAATACCAAGTGGTCCGACTTCTACCTATTTTGCCGAGTTCCAACGACTGGCCGCTGAGGTCAGATGGAATGATGAGGCTAAAAGACGATTAACACGCTGCCTCCCGCTAACTTCGCCGCCATGATCCACCATGACGTCCCCGCCTCCACCTCGGAATATGTCCTCTTGCTCCAAAAGTTGGACAATAGGCTGAGGGATGCCCGAGCCAGGGATCGTCTTACATCCTTCCCCGCTCGCCAACCCTTCGGTCCCGCTTCTGCTTCTGTTTCTGTTCGTGCTCCTGTGTCTGCCCCTGCCTCTGCTCCCCACCCTTCTCATCTTCCAGGAGGAGCTGTTCCTATGGATCTTTCTGGTGCCCGTCGTCCCCAACGCCGTGGCCCTATTACCCCCGCCGAACGTACCCGTCGTGCTGCCCAAGGTCTCTGCATGTACTGCGGGGGTCCTGGCCACTTCGCTGCCGAATGTCCTGCTCGCCCCGCGACTCGCCCCTGCCTGCGTGGCTACTTCTGAGGTCGCGCATTCTCCGCATGTCCGCCGCGCGCTCTGCTTTCTCAAGTTTCTTCCCGTGGTTTTTCTTCTTCTTCTTCTGGATATGCTTTTGGATTTCCTTCTTCTTCTTCTGATCTTCTTCGGCCTTGGATCTCCCGCATCGCTGCTGCTCCCGATCAGTCGGGTTTTCACGAGGACCTGTCTTAGGTGGCTTAGGCCAGGTCCCCTCTATCTCTTTGTCTGCTTCTGCTGTTTCTGGTGTCTCTTGTGAGAAGGTTTTGGATAACGATCACCTTGTTGTTTCCTGTATCGTATCTGATAAAAATAAAACTGTTCAAACCTACTCACTTGTTGACACCGGGGCTTCTGGATTTGCATTCATTGATGAATCATTTGTACGCCACAAGGAAATTCCCACTACTCTTCTTTCAAACCCCCGCGCTCTTCATGTTATTGATGGAAGAGAAATCTCCTCCGGTAGCATTACCCATATTGCCCATTTTTCTCTTCGTATTCAAGGTCATGAGGAAAAGATAACCGCCTATGTTACTCGTCTTGGCCACTATCCTTTGGTGCTAGGAATTCCCTGGCTCCGCCGACACGATGTAACTATTAATTTTGCCGATAATTCGTTAACCTTTGGATCCCCTCGACGCTCCGCCATCAGAATAAGATCGTCATTGGCCACGACAGCGAATTTCTTCTCCACTACCCGCTACCCATGACTTCGAAATTGTGTCTGCTGCTACCTTCGCCGAGACTACTCAGGGCCTTACGGTTTATGCTCTCTTCGTAGGAGGTTCTACTGAGTCTATCCCTCCGGAGATTGCATCGTTGGTCCCCCCGGAACATCATGGCTTCTGGGATCGGTTTGGAAATGGCGACCCAGAAGCTACCCTCATCGGCCCTATGATATTCGGATTAATCTTCATGAAGGCAAAGAACCCCTTTGGCCCTCTATACAGCATGTCCCGAGATGAGCTTGAACGCTTCTAATCGAAAGATATCGACGATACGTTAAAAAGCGCCATTGAATCTAATTTCTCCGCCAAGGCTTCCTGTTCTGTTCGTGCAAGAAACCGGCGGGACTCAGCGTTCTGCGATTATCGGCGATTGAACGCTACGACGATTAAGAATCGCTACTCACGCTGCTACCTGCGAAACCTTTAATCAACTCTGCGCCAAACAGATACTAAATTGATTTGAAGAACGCCTATAACCTAGGGCTTCGCACGGAGATGAATAAGACGGCGTTCGCACCCGAAATGCGCCACTTTCAATACAAAGTGACGCCGCTCGTTCCGACTAACGACCCGCAGCTGCTTTCAAAGATTTTATTAACGACACCCTTCGCCCTTTTCTGGACGGTTCAGACGGCATACTTTGACGATATCCTTATCTATACAAGATTTGGAGTCACATCGCGACCACGTTAATCGCGCTTCTACAAGCCTTAACCGACGCGACCTCTATCGCTTCCCGAAACGCGAATTTCAGGTCCCGTCGATCTACCCGAACGATCGTAACCACCGGCGCTTGAAATTGAATCCAAAGAAAATCGATACTATCGCTGGTCGCCGCCTCCGAACGTGGATATACGGTTGCTCAACTACGCCTAATTTCTATCGACGCTTTATTAAAAACTATTCCAGATTGTTTCCCTCCGACAGCCCTTACCAAGAGCTGACGTTCGCTTATTCATCCCCGAAACAAGTTCGCTTAGCGATTGAAGACACCTTTACCTCACTCCAATTCTTCATTACTTGACATTACGACCGCGCTTATCGCGAACGCGACGATCGACTACGCACGTGAGGACTCTTTCTCAATACGCGGACGACAATATTCTTCACCCTGTTGCCTATTTCTCCAAGACTCACTCCCCCGCCGAATGCAATTACGAAATTTACGCATGCTGAGCTTGTTGGCAGCTTATTGGGACAAGCTTCAAGAAATGAGATCCGAATGACGTCATGCGCGAACCTATTGAAGTCTTGAGCGACCATCGAATCCTCAATATTTTACGACTAAAAGAGATTTAAATCACGGCAAAGACGTGGTCGAAATTCTCTCGCTTTAATTACGCGACAAGATCGCCGAAATCGGAGGAAAACCAGATGAGATTGACCAGAGATCGTGAGATTCGCAAGCGAGGATGAACGCCTGACGATCAAAGTCGACAATAAGTCCCAAAATCAGCCATTTACATTCCGCCGTCCGGCGACAACACCCCTAGAAAACTTTTTGAACAGTTACGCATCGACCCTTTCCGAATAAAATCCTGCGACTTCTCCAGATGCTAGATACTCCCGAAATTACCTTAAATTAACGCCTACTGTGAAAGCCGCCGACCTATCGGCGAAAGCTTTTTGTACCAAACGACACCTGCAGTTACATCTCGGCGAACACCACGACGCTTCTCCGCCGGCATCCGAAAGCAAGACCTTTCAACTACTTGCCCGCCCTACTATTGGCCTGAATGCAGACACAAGAGACAGACGTCCAGAATCGCATACATGCAGCCAAGAAACCTCTCGCCATGCCTACGGAGCCTCACGCCTCTACCGATTCCTCAAAACCCCTGACCATATTTCCACGACTTCGCACGGCTTATCAGAAAGAAAGCGCAAAGATGCCATTCTAGTCGCTGTCGACCGCTTTTCAAAATGAGACACTATATTGCTCGCCACACCACCACCGCCCGAAGATCAACAGACTGTTTATCGAACATGTCTAAACTTGCCATCGCGAAGATTGCGTCGATCGGCGACTCGACCAAGGCCTAAGTTCAAGTCTCTACGCAGCGCTCAAGACATTGTCGCCATGTCCCTCGCCTTTCACCCAGTAAACGGACGGCCGACGGAACGTAACGCAGCTTATTAACAATATCTCCGTTTACGTTTCTTACCAACAAGACGACAGATCAGACCCCGCCATTGAATTTGCCTCTAATAACCACCCTGAGCCAACGCAGGTGTCCCCGCTTACGCCAATTACGATTGAACCCCGACATCAAAACTCAGACTACCCCCATTTACCTGACAAACACAAGACGCTCCCGCTGGCTCAAATAATGGCAGATCCACGATCACCATGCTCGAGATGCTACGCCTGCGATCGATGTTAAACGAACGCCAATACTCATGTAATCCCCGCCCCTACGATAAGGCCGGCGATGATGGCGATGGTTGAACGCTAAGAACATCTGCACTAACCGCCTTCTGAACTCGACAAACGCCGACGATTTAAGATCAAGACGATTATTAGTCCCTACGCTTACGTAGCCGATCTTCCTCTACGACGTAAGATACATCCCGTCTTCATGTTTCTAAATCGAACCTCACATCGACCGCTCGACACGTTCCGCCTCCCGCTCCCGGCTGCATGATTACATGAAGAGCGGGAGGTTGATGAACTTTGATTCTGCCTCCGCTTATTCCCGCCTTCAGACGGCTGTGGCGATACGACGCCCGACGAAAGATGAAAATCTTACCAACGCCCCCGTCTGCATTGCCATACCGCTTTATCCCACTGCTCGAGACCCGCGCCGCCTGCGCCGCCGCCACGCCTCCTCCGCCCAGACACGGCTGGGACGTGGAGACGTATAAGATCGCGACGCAAGCAAGAGAATTAATGCGGCTGAGCGAATGGAATGAACGTACAGACGATAGACGATGATTTGAACGACAGATGATTAGCGGGCTTGAAATCAGATGCTGTTACGATTCCACAGATGAGTCAATATGAGTGAACCATCAGATATATAGAGCGATACTTTTCTTACGCTTACTTCTGGCAACGCCTTCTTTCTCGTTAGAATCTATTACTTTTCGCCTTCCGCCCCGCTGATTCCAACTCGAACCCCATCCCGAACCCGAACCCAACTCTGAATCTGTCCTCGTTTCGAACCTGAATCTATCCTCTGGCCCTCGAACAGATTTCCGCCAGATCCCGAATGACCCGCTTGTCCTGAACCATTCCCGATCCCTGACCCCGCCCCGTTAGAGGAAAGCGCAACTCTTATATATACAAGAAAAACCCAGTTGCTGACTAATCCATACTACAGAATCCCATAGAAACTCAAAAAACTAAGCTAATCTCGACCACCGACTCGCCTCCTACGCCAGAACACCGCTGCCTTTACGCTCCGATATCTCCGATCTACCCGATTTTGTCTGTTTCATGGACTTTATCTGTCTTCCTCATAGTTTTAGTTATCTCATCACATTATCTAATTAGGTAGACAAGCTATATATCAAGCCATTATATACTCTATATTTCAAAATCAGGCTGATATTTATCAACGTTTAGGTGTTAATATACTCACACATCTATCAAATCAGAACAATCTAGTACCCCTTCATACTCTCTTCATCAGCAGGCTTTATCATTTATAACAAGAGTCTTCTAAGTCTCCAGATAATCTCCTGAGTCTCCTGAGACCCAAAAAATCTCAGGAAATAGGTGAAATCTTGCTGATGTTATTGTACATGGCAATCCAACTCAAATTTAAAATATTCGACACGAAACTTTTCCTTTCTTTGCCTAAGCGTCGCTGCAGGCTCTAAGTTATTCAGACAGGCTTCGTGATATACCAGAAATGGTGACGTAGCTCGTAGCTGCGATCGTGACAGGTTCGGTCGAGTTCAGGACAGTGCTCAGGTTCGGCTCGTAAATAATCAGAAGGTTTCAAAGTAATAGATTGCTAACAGAAAGAAGACGTTGCCTAGAGAGGCAGAAACATAGGAAAACATCACTCTATATATACAGTAGTTTCCCCTCACCGCTGACTCATACCATAGAATCCCATCGAAACAGATACAATCTCAACCCGTTCTCGCTAATCCCAATACCAACATTCAATGCATACCTCGCCCTATCCATCCTGGGCTACATTCATCAAGAAACTCGCAGATTTCACGGCGCCTGCGCGCTGCGCAAGGCTGGAGTACAAGACGATAAAAACTCATTCTCCCGGTAACCTCGCTAAACCTCCCGGCCCGGCGAGGCCAGCCGCTCCGAATAGCCAGAACCAAATCCCAACTGCTAGCGCCAGGAGCAGGCCTCCTCGTGTAACGCCTGACAAGACCTATCTCCCTGCTGAGATATCTTTCGCCTTGCTCACGGCCCGCCTCAAGATCACGCTCCGCCCGATCTCCCAGAATATACTTTTCGTTATCCATCGCGCCGTGAGCCTCCACGCGCACTTCTAGTTCCTGATGACACGCTTTAATGATTTATTCACTTCACGATACTTTCAGAGCCTCTTCTGCTCTCGAATTGCATTGGATATATTCACTTATGCTCTCACCACTATATAATAATTATAATACATACGACCTTATTACTATCTCTACGGACTTCCCATACCTCTCGTAGATCTCGTTATTTTAGCAGAGGCCCTCTTCGTTGTTTCTCCGCCTCTTCCACTATTTCCTCAATTTCTTCCTCTTCCTCGTGAGGTCCGGCCTCCATCCGTACTCATATTCAAGCCCTACGCAAGGCATTTGTCCGGCTAGATTTCTCGCCTTCTCCCCCGGGAAGACTCCTGAGAGCCTTCCAGAGCCTCCGCCAGAAAGATCATCGCCCTCGCTAAGACTGACCGATATCATCAAGAAGACTTCATTTGTCTCCTGATGCCTCCTGACTCGTGAGACTCAAAATATCCGTGAGCCTCTGAGACTCTCGTGAGACCTGCGAGATCTGGGAGACTGCATACACAAGTAGTAGTTTGCTGACGATCCTCGACCACGACCCCTTCTTCTCAGATCTACAAATCATTAGTTTGCGTTATAACCCGCGACAAGATCGGCTTCCACTCTGTCTCTGAGATTATCCTTTATCAATTTCAAGACGCCTCTCTGCATAACGACTCACGCGACGCTCCAAGTGCATTACCATCCTCGGGCGCTTTCGAGATTCGTAACACCTTGCTAAGACTGCCATATCTCTGTGAGCTTACGGTAAATACTTACTCACTACACTATCATTTTGAGTCTGGAAATTTTGCGGCACCACATAATTCCCGCGACCACGCTAATCCCACGCTAAACGGGCGTCGCACGGCTCTCGCAAAAAGCAGATAGGGATTTGCCTCCGCAAGGCGCGAGAGGCTGACAAATGGATAACTCCACAGATTCGGGCGAGCTTACGAATCGCGCAGTGAATAAATGATAGTTTCCTCAAGAGAAACTATAATAGATCGATAAATACGTAAGACGTCATATGTATAAGAAAAGAAATGTAGTTAACGACACAAGTAGACCCCGTTGCCTCCCTTATATATCCAACAACCCCTCACTTAACATGACTCATCCTTCCGCGTAACCCCACTATGACTCACTCTCCCGTGTAACAGAACATCATAGAACCTCTTCTGACAAATCCTTCTTCCCAAACGCACACAATCCTAATCCGTCTGGCCCCACCCGCCCATCCCGCATACCATCAGATCCACGAAATGCGATATCAACGTATTTATTCGGCCAAGGAAATCTGCTTCACGGATCCTCGCCTCGCCCCATCAAAACCTATAAGATAAAACCTAATTTGCACGCCTACAAGCTCATAGACGATCGCTGGCCCCAAGCACTTTGATATACCTCATAATGCGCTGATTACTGATGAACCGATCATTCCGCAAAAGATAGTCAACTCTCTCGCCCTCTCCACTTGCAAGGCGAATTTTTGCAATTCAGAATCCTAGAGTCACAAATTGCTCCTTTATCACGCCATCAGTGGAAATAAGACTCGAGTGCAAGCTCCTAACTCGGCCTCGCCTCCTCTGTAAGCTATCACTGAACCATCGCGAACTCACCTGCTTTATAATAACCTCGCTGATTTCAGACAATCGATTCCCAAACTACGACTCGCTTGTACCCACATATTCACCACCAATACCGGTAGCCTCGCAGGGCCGGAAAAGCGCCTCAAACAGCCACGATCACCTATCAATATACTACACTTTTTCTCAATCCTTCCGCTTCCAGCGAAGACACTCGCACTTCTAGAGCTTTGGAGCAGATGAAATATCTGGCCAGTAAGAGGTCATGAGAGTTTTCAATGCGGTTTGCACACTGCCGCCATCGCGGCGCTGGAGGTAAAGCATGCGAAGGCGACAGATAATAGAGTCAGTATCATTATCCCGCTGGTCTTCTAGTGGATGGCTCCATTCTTCGGCGCTGCTCGAGAGCCTATTCCCAAAGCTCTGAGAACCGCCCTGCGAGCCCATCATCGCCGTACTGATCCGTGATTCAACGCCATCGGCATATGACGATTCTCCAAACCTGTATGGCGGAAATGTAAACTAAAAGCCAAGAGAATTAAAAGCACTCCCTTCTGTAAGAGTCATCGCCAGCACTTCATTTGTCTCCCGAGGCTCCTGAGCCTCGTGAGACTCAAAATATCCAGTGAGCCTCGTGAGACTCTCGCACCCGCGAGATCATGGGAGACTGCATTCACAAGTAGTAGCGATGGTCATAGCCATCGCTGCCCAGAAGCTCATCGGCGGTTCGGAAATACCACTGATCTCTCTCGCCTTCGACGACGACGATTTCCTTCTAAAATTTCTTTCATTTCACCACTTATCAAAAAAGACGGTTAATTACTTCAATAACGTTAATCTCCACTTCTGACGACGCAATTGCTTTCAAAGAACCGCATCGGGGCTTTCTCCAAGACTCGCCACACCTCCCAGCCATTACACCGACCACGGAGCGCCTCTTCCGCGACCGCTGCACTGCCTTTGCTCCGACTGACGCCTGCGCCTGGTCGCAGAAGATCCGAGTCGTTTGCGCAGTCATCATCACATTCTGAAGAACTGATTGCAGGCGCTTCAACCTTCGCTTCCTCCGACGCTGCCTTCGACGTTAAACTCCACCCGCACCGGATTTTCAGATTTTGCTCGCCGCTTTTCGCCAGAGACGACGTGACTGGCTGAGCTGGCCGAGCGAAGAATGGAGGATCGCGAGGTCCTCATCCACGAAATTTCATTTGCGCCGAACGCCACGGTAAGGTCATTCTTTCGAATACCGACGGCCGCTTTCCTCGAGTTCTTCGCGCGCTTACTCGGTAGATTGGAACTATTCGTGACAGTCTCACCTCGCTCAGATCTTCCGCCAGTAGTATTCTATCGCGCCTTTGCGATCGCGAGAATTGAGAGATTCGGTGGTTTCGACGCTGAGGACGCTTCGGCATCTGACGCCTTCGGAGCCTCCCTGGCTTTGGGCCATTCCGATTTCTAATCAAACGAAATACGCGAAAATTTTTCATGTAGTCTACGCTAACCACACACAGACTAAAATTGACTAATTAGATACGCAAGACACCAATTCCAAGTAAGATAAATTTCATCGGTAATCATTTGCAATAACGATGCTGCGAGACTTCGCGATAAATTTTCAAGATCACTAAGTAGATTCGCTACGCTTCAAATCACTTTGATATTCGCCACCCATCAGTATCAAATAAACGCTCCCAACCTAAGTTAATAAATCAACGCTTATCTAATAATACCGCCTCAAATCAACGCTTCCAATAATAAGAATCCCAAATACTACGCCATAATACGCTACGACCAAGAAAAACAACAAATAATACCCAACACAAATGTTATCACCATTTTGAAAGCTCTTAGTTTATCGCCAAACCTTTCAAACCTCTCAGATACCCTAACAAAAATATAAGAAAAAATCTATAGTACGCTTATCGATCAATCACGCTTAAAACGCGAATAACTCACCGTAATCTCGCGACAACCCGCCCAAGCTCTCTCGCCAAATGCGCAAGACTATCACCATCACCATCACCACTACCTCCCGAGAAGAATCACGAGTCTTCATCTTTCACAGACGGCTGGCGCGGCTTAGATCTGCTTTCTCCTCACGCTTCTGAGCCGATCTCCGCCCCTTCGCACACGCCCGATTCTGAAGTTAGAGTCCGCAATACCAACACCCGCAGTGATACTTATTAAGATATTTTTTGGATTGGAAATTCGCTACCGATTGCGCCTATTCCGCGACGAGATCTTGAGCGCTTATCTCGAACGACGATCACTCTTCTGCACGATGTTCTGCTCCAATCGGCGCCAATCTAACTCCGCCTCAAATTCGTAGCCCTCACCGATATTCAAAGTGTCCATAATCGCCACCTACAGACGGCTGACGTAGTCTTCAGAGTGCTTTCATCACCACCATCGCCAGCCGCCTTTCTCATAAGATGGGCCAGAACCCGAGAGGTTTCGCTGCGCTTCCCAAAGATCCGCGCTTCTACCTCCTGCCCATTACGCGAACCTGCATACTTACCCGTTCGGCGATGGTCATCGAGCCATAATTCTCGACCAATCGATCAACTTAATACGCTTGCACGCGACTCTCCCAAGCTCTTGACGTTCTTCCGAGCCATCACGGCAGCAGAATTCAGCCATTATTATTATGAGTCCAACCGCATTCCCGCCTCCCAAAGATCGTGATCGATCCCTTAAACCTGGCTGCCGATAACGCGACCCAGATATTAGTCCGGTCTGGTTGGCGCGATAGCTTCCGCTTGCCGCCTGGCCCCTGAGAACCTTTCATGCAGATCATCCGACCGCTGGCCCACCGGTCATGAACAATCTCGAATTCCTGCTCCTGCTCGCTAGAGACCTTTTCCTTACGATCGACATCGACCACTACCTGCGTAGGCTTCCTGTATCTTACTCGCTATTCCTCCGACCTCTCACGACCGCGCTAAACCTACCAGAGGCCTCTGTTCCGTGCTACGCCACCAGCTCATTATAACGTTAGTTCATTAGTTCTTTTTTATCGACCCATCCTGTTCTCGCCAACTCGCGCATGGCGCCATTCCTCAACTCGTTGAATCCTTTTCATGGCGCTGCCAATCCCAAAGTCACCTTTGGCAGCCGCTAAGGCCCATCGAAACAACCTCCTTTCACCACCTCGCTTTGAGCCTTTTTTTTTCTCGCTCGACGGCGCCCTCGCGCGAGATTCGCTTATTCTCGCTTTCGTTTTCTTCGCTTTCATCTTCGCTTTCGCTTTTCGCTTCGCTTTCGTTTTCGCTTTCGCTTCGCTTTCGCCTCGCTTTTCGCTTTCGATTGTCTCGCCTCGCTTTCGCCTCGATTGTCTCGCCTCGCCCCCTCGCTCTCCGCCTCGGATGATTGCGCGCTGCCTCTATCTTCGCTTTCGACGACGTTTAGTGCTGCGATAGCTCTTGTTTTGAGACGGCCGTGCCAGACGAAGAGGAATTAGTAAGAGAGGATACCCTGCATCGCAGATCTCGGCATGTATTATTGCTGCTTTGAGCTGGAGCGTTTTTTGAGCTACCGCCACAGAAATCCGCTTGCACGCTGGCGTGGTTTTGGTTGTTGCCGCGGTCCCGAAAGGCCCCACGCGGCCTCGAGACGATTGGTCTCTGAGGCTATTGATGTTTTAGCCTAACGCGATATCTGTCGCTGGTTTTTTCCAAAGCCGCTGCTGCACATATGGTTCAGTCATGAGCCTTTCGCTTCGCGCTGCTGCATGGCGAGGGTGCTCATGACCGTCAGAATCTGCGAATTCCTACTCATGGTATGATAACCAACTCTTCCTCTTCGTTTCGTGATAGCTGTTGCACATCAAAGAAGACTTCATTTGTCTCCCGAGGCCTCCCGGAGCCTCGTGAGACTAAAAATATCCAGTGAGCCTCGAGACTTCGTGAGACCGAGATCATGGGAGATCGCATACACAAGAGTAGTTTGCTGACGCAGACGCTTTCGAGTTTACGGCGAGACCTTCTGGCCCCGAGCGCTGCGCTTATCGTGAGTCGCGAGGCTCGAACGACGGACGCGCGCAATCTCGCCTTCTAATCAAGAACCCGCTGGCGCACCACGCCACGCTAACAATCTGAAATACGGGAGGCGCTACTGCGACCGCGGCTCAAACGACGCTCGCAATATCGCCTTCGATTCGCGACCTGGCTGACGACACTTTCGGCGCGACTCTACTCTGCGCTTTTAGCGCTTTATAGGCGATCGCGAAGACGAGGCGCTTTCGACTTGCCACCGACCGGCGATGACGTTAGAAACTAACGATAGAGACAGTGAACAACCACGCGCTTATATACTACCTTCCTGCGCACCCTTTAAGAGCCGAAAGATCTTCAACTAAACCCTATATGATCGCCGAAATTGTCGGGTTTGACGTTGAAACGAATTGAGCGCACGACGAGTTATGAACGATCAAGAATATAGTAGAACGCACCACCGAGGTCTCGCTGGCGCGAAAGAATGGACGCGAAGAAAGGCCTCCGGCGTAAGAAGCGTTCTTATACCTCTTCTTCCAACACTCACACGAAATCCAATTACCATTAAGACATGATGATCTTTCAAAGCCTTCCACGCCTTCGCGTAACGCACGTAATAATTGATTGCTCCTGACGCTGCTTTCACGCTTGAAAGAAGTTACTAAACGACGTAGATCGCATGACGGTGATTCGAAATTCATTTCGCATGGCGACGATAGCTTTTCTTCGAATCAATTGTTTCTGATCTCGCTTTCAAGACAGATATACCATTCGTGATCAAAAGATCATTTTCTGCACGCTTCACCATTTCTGTACCACGATCTCTATGCACTCGCGAACCTGGAAAAGAGCTTGCGGACTCGTGGCTGACCGAGCATGATACGCGCTTTCATAAAGATACGTTTGGCCGCTTTTCAATGCTAATATACGACGCCGTTAGAAAGTTCGCTTAGCGTTATGCTGTCTCTCCAAGACACCCTCACAAGTATTAATCACAGGCTTGGCAGTAGTAATTTGATGACCTCCGAGAATTACGAGAGCTATCGCGACACCCAACGGTTCTCCCGCCCTTTTGCAGAGCGATATACCTTCTCAAATAACTTCGGTAAGACTTCCATTAATATCCACCCTAACGGTCGGATTGATTGGCTCACAAATCAACGCGATCTTTTGCGAGAATCACAAACGACTACAGCGAGCTCACGGCGCTTCAGAAAGCTCCGATCGTGATGACGCTAGCTATGGTAATCCGGCCATCTACATATTCTAATTTCTAAACAAGTTCACGTGCTCAACCTAGAATCGTAGCCTTACCAGAGACAGAGGAGGATTTGAGGAGGAGGAGTTGGGAAGCATTACCGCGATGCATCCACGACGGTTCACGGCGTGCTGAGAGGTCAGATATCGCCTCCGGCGCTTATCGTGACAACAAGACAACGCTTTCTAATCCACGCCACCCTTTCAACTCATCGATTTAATCTTGACGGCACGGCATTTTATTTTGTTCAAAGCATCACAAGGAAGTATGGATAGCTTCTTTGTACACGCCCCGAGACCATCGCCATACCCTATAGAACGCGCGCTTAGCATTTAAAACGATGAACGAACGATTGCCTGCGAGATCAACACAAGACGCGGAGGTCATATAGAGTGAAAAACATACCATACTACTATCGCGAATCTACGACCATTATTCGATTTCTTATATATTCGCACCGCCAACCGAAAGACAACGCAGGCTTTAGAGACCCACGCTACTGACATGCTCGACGCATGCGCAAGGACGGACTGACGGACGGATTAACGCGCTGCCAAGGCTGATTTGTCGATAAGATTCTACATGGCGCTCATACACTGGCGAACGAGTTGATAAATTACGCGACGATAAGATGAAATACGCTAGCTGGTGTTGTTGATATATGCGATGAACGCCTACTTACTGTTCTTTTCCTTTCTTTCTTCTCTACGCAACGTCTTCTGTATTTATCAATTCATTATAGTTTTCTCTTTAGAAACTATCGCTGCCTCTATAATATAATTCATAACTCCTTTACATTATCGGAGTTATCGCTGTTATCCTGCCCGCACCTTGCGGAACGAAGTCCATACCACACCCCCGCCTTGAGATTACGTTGCGTCGTCATCCGCACCGTGCGCTACTATAATGACAACACCACAACCTCAACCCCCACCTCCTGCCAGGGTCGTCGACGGGGTTACTCTTGATGGGAACTACCAGATCCCCCAAACCTTTACCGAGTTCCAAGCCGTTGAGGACCCCCACTACCACTATATACATCTACTCACGCTCGTTCGGGAAGGCGATCGATGGAAGACCGAACGAGATGCTAGTAGGACACTACATGCTACTACACGGAACGAGTTGAACACGGCAAGAGAACAATTAGAAGCCGCAAATAACCATACCGATGCCTTGGAAGCACAGGTTCGTACTCTAGAGTTCCAACTCACTCATCAGCAAACTACTACTTGTGTATCCAGTCTCCCAACAGTCTCCCGGGTCTCCTGAGAGTCTCCTGAGGCTCCTGGATATTTTTTGAGTCTCCTGAGGCCAGAGACCTGTGAGATAAACGGTCTCGCTGACGCAAGATCAATGAGCTGCTCGTGAGGCTACTGCGACGCCTGAGGCTTTATTTGTTTACGGATAAAGGAGACAAGACACCCACAGCGATCGAACTTTGAGCCAAAGACCAGTGATTCCAGATACCTCATGGCCGCTTAAAGTCTGAATGAGAGAACCAAATTTGAAATGAATATACGATTTTAGGACAGACATTTATTTGAGATAGATGAGGAAACCTGGCCGTGAATATTAGAATCGATCTGCAAACACTGAACGAATTTAGTTATATACCTACCTAAAACTTCAGAGGATTCGCTGACATGAAAGCGAAATTTATCGCCAAATCTCCTAACGCCAGACGCCACATGGAAACGGAAATCTCCTAATGCGAACGGAGAAAATAAAAGTGGAAATTTACGCAAGAACGATTCATGTGATAATACTTCGCCGCAGAATAATTCATGCGACGGCGCATGCAGAATCATTCTGACACTACGCTGGCAGAATCATTCGACACACGCTTTAGAATAATTCATGATAACGCCGCCAGAAATGATTGTGAGGCCGTACGCAGGTGATTCTGCAAGACCTGCATCAAGAACCGCCACTTCAGATGTAGCTTCCCAACAGCCTCCCAAGTTCGAGTAGCCTCCCGAGCGCCAGTGAGACCTCGTGAGACATAAACGGTCTCGCTGACGCGCTGGCAGAACCATCGGCTTGCGCTGCGGCCTCGCTGAGAGGCAGGACGCGCGCTTACGGAGGATTATGCGTCCGGAGATAACTGCAAGCTTGCTGATGTTCCATTACCCGAACTCCTTCCTATTCTATTCTCTTGCTTCCGACATCCACCGATACTATCCAACCACCCTGTTCCGCCGCATCTGTGCCAAGAAAGGCAGAACGAATGACATATTCGACTCATACCTATACGAAATTTTTCACGCACTTTCATACGCACTCAGATATACCATAAATACCGGTAACCTCCTACGCCGCTTATTAATCGCTTGAATTTGTATGAAATACTTATATGCAAACTAAAGCAACCAATTATACTAGACTATTTTTGCTAGAGGAAAAAGATACCAAAAACCTCTTGTATATTTTCACTTTTGAAAATGGAAACAATATCTAATCTATTTTTTAAAAATATAAAAAAACATCAGCAAACTACTACTACAGATGCTAGCCTCCCAACAGTCTCCCGGCCTCGGCGCCTCCCGGCGCTTCTGATATTTGAGTCTCCTGAGGCTCAGGAGACCTCAGGAGACAAATGAAGTCTTGCTGATGAAGGTTATGGTATTGTCCTACTCTTTAGCTCTCCCTGAATCGTATTTTGATTCCTTAATCTCTATCGAGGATTGTTGTTCTCATCAGCAAACTACTACTACAGATGTAGCCTCCCAACGCCTCCCGGCCTCCTGAGAGCCTCCTGAGGCCCTGATATTTTTTGAGCCTCCTGAGCTGTGAGACATCGTGAGACAACGGAAGTTTCATTGACGCTGATGAATTTGTAGAGTGAAACACAAATCATTGAGCGACATCAAGAAACTACTATTTACGATACGCCTCTCAACAGTCTCCGCTCTCCGAGAGCCTCCTGAGGCCCTCGATATTTTTTGATTCTCCTGCCGGGAGACATCAGAGACAAACGAAGTTTCCCGATTGGATGGAGGCTATGGTTGCAAAACGCTGACTATCCAAATACTAATACACAAGATTATTTAATTCAACGAATTATATATATTGCACCAATCACAGACTTTAGCAGGCTCCTTTTGTAAAAATTTACCAAAACGTGCTTCTGAGACATACCAACATCCAGACATGAACTTTGAAAGAACGATTTAACTCGACAACAACGAAAACACAGATCAGCTTTTTTTTTTTTTTTTAAATCGCTAGCTTTATTTCTGCTAAAACTAATTGCAAGTAAATATGACTACGCATAAAACCCTTCCCTATCAAAAACAAACAAACATCCCCAAAAACACAAAATCAAAATTCCAATAAAACAAAAGAAAATTCTCATACCAGATAAGAAAAATAAAACAATAGAGATAGAGGCGCACATTAATCCGCAGTTAGCCATGTATCATGGTCTTTCGTGCCAATGGACACAGAGAGCTAGCCGATGCGCGAGGTTATGGCGAATACGCGAACAACTGTGTGTCGTCGTCGGTGACCGCGACGATTTAATCGGAGTGCCAAGCTGTGTTGGGTGGTATCGCCGTTCAGAACTGACCGCGAGGCGACGCTAACATGGCGCTGATGCGATTCCATGAAGATCGTTGTTCTCTTCGGTTCTCGGGCGCAAAGAGGAGCATGAACGCAATATCGCTTATGGGGCGGGCGGTTGGTGGAGTAAGACAAAGACGTGAATTGCCAAGGTTTACAACGCTTTAGTGCCTTCAAAGAGTGCGCAGAGGTGAGGCGTGACGCGCTAATATTTAGACGCCACGCTGGCTGATTGGAGACGAGAGAGAGCACCGCGCTTTTCGGCTGTTATTGCCCAGAAATTACCTGCCGATAACGTGGAGGCCAGCCGTGTTTTTTCGCCTTGACGTACATGGAAATGGGCCAGATAGAATCGCATGACGCAGAAGCCGGAGCATTTTCCGGGCAGTGTGCCAGCGCTTCCGACTTGGGCGGTCTTTGATCTTGGCTATGTTTATCGTGTGCTGTGGAATGGCTGTCAAGAATTGACAAGCAGACGACTTCTACTTTCTACCGCTTTCTTACGGCTTGGGTCATTACAGTGTGGGCTGGTCATGCCTAACGACAACTGTAATGCTGTGTGAGGTATTTTGCAATGGCCATTAATTTTTCCACACGCCAGCATTATTTACTGAGGGGCCACTGAATTGCAGATCAGAAGATTCAGAGCTGTGAGATTTCAGAGAATTTATCAGATCAGACACACAAGTAGTAGTTTGCTGATGCAGAGGGAAGGGAATCCATCAGCAACCACTACTTCTGCGTATTTATAGTCTCCCAACAGTCTCCCTGCCTCCTAGCCTCCCGGCGCCCTGATATTTTTTTGAGCTCAGTACAGAGACTGCATAAACTAAGTCTGCTTGACGCCGACTTTTACGGGAGGCGGTTATTTGTGGCGACGCCGGTTTTATTCACGCACATGACGAAATGACGTGTTATTCACGCCTCCTAATTTCTTCTGTACGAAGTTTTCTGCGAGATCGAGAACGGGCCGACGCGGCATCACACCAATGCGACGCGACAGCCAGCTTGGCGGCTGCTTGAGTTGGGATCGGCGAGCATCTTCTCGCCTTCCTGACAGATCGCCACGCGGTCCCAGATAACTCACGATCGATCGCGGAGCGAGTGTCATGAGAACATCAGAATGCGCTTATCAAGCTCGACATTCAAGCTTAAAGTTTTAAAGAGTTTTTATGGGCTGGTGATAGCCGCCACGCCAGTTTTCGCATGATTTCAAAAATCGCGAGGAAGAGGAAGCATTGATGAACACAGATTGCAGTCAACTTAAAGAGTTATATGTCGGTTCTCACTGTCTTGACTGCCAAACACCCCTGTTCGTCGTCCAACCAGTTTCGCCGTTGCCCCCGGTGCGACTGTAATTTGATACCATGTGACTCGCCAAGTCGCACTAATGCATGAGAGGGATTTCACCAGCGCTCCGAACACCCAGGACATAGCGATGAGTGAGTGTCACGCAAAGGATGCTCTGCCTTCTTACAGCCTCCGGTAGAATTATTGTTTCTGTGTGACAAGATTCCTAATGGCTGAGCCAGCTACCTAAACCCTGTTCTTAGACCCCTGTTCCTACAATAATTCTACCAGAGGCTGTAAGTCAGTACATAGGGCAGACACAAGTAACCATGTGCGTTCAGTATGCAGGCATCGCCTCTCAGATACTTAGGCACCATCACAATGGGTGCCCTGCAGCAAAATGGGCCTTTTTTTAAAAAAAAAAAAAACTTTCTTTTCTTTTCTGTTCTCTTAACTACGTTTCGTTCGATTAACGATTTGAAACTAGTGATACATGTACATGAGTGTCTTTTAGGGTATATACTCTGCAGTAAAGGAAAGAAAAATAAAGCCTGTATGAAGTTTTACTACCTCCCCCTCCCCTCCCCCTCCTCCTCCCGCCCCTCTCCCCCAAGACGCCGAAACTCCGATACCCCAGTCTATCGTTCATAAACATATGCGCGCCAATGCAGCATATCTTCCTCGCGCCAATCCCCCATCCCCACGGTTTCCTTCCTCCTCCTTCTTTCTTGATTGCTCTCTGCTGCAATTCAAAAGATTCCCATTCGTGCTCCCCAAGTCTCACCCTTTGGCGAAACTATTATCTGGTAGGGGAACGGGTTTGAATCGTTTGTGGTTATTGGGGGGATATGGTCCTTTCGTAGACTGGCTGTGGTAATGATCTCGAGTAACGTTTTTTGGAGATGGTGTTCAAGCGATGCTCGGGCCCTTGCGCGGTCCAGGGGGAAGTTAACAAACACCGCTTTAATGATAATTAAATAGAGGATTATCCTACCAGAGTCGGTCTTAATTGTGACAAGCGTGACATTAAGTAGCCACTGCTCCCAGCAAACCTTTTCCTCCGCCTTAGAAAACCATGCCTTTTTTGGTCTTCTCTCGTAGAACTCGACTGTAAAGAAGCGGAAAAGAAATTTTCAGCACAATTGCGAAGCAACTACTACAAACACCCACTGAAAGAACCCAAAGAGGTGACGTTTACCCACCTGCTAATTGTCCCCGGTGGGGCTTTGACCCGTTACTGGCGGAGGCTTCGATAGCCTTGATGAGTACATTCGTGCGCTCATCTATGAGCTCCTCGAGTTCGGTATCATCCACTGCAGGCTGCTTGTTGGTAAGCTTTGTGCACTCTTATTCCCGCTGCGGCGTACATACCAATGTGAGGTCGAGCAGGTCTCGAGTTTTCGGACGAACTATTGGGAAGAAACGATGGAAGAATATAGTAGAGATGACACCTTAACAAGGACAAAATGATGGCTATTAGCGTGCGCCCAACCTAAAGCGCGAGAAATAGAAGAATGAAATCAACAAAGGAGTGGAAGAGAGGGAAAATAAAATACCTTTGACGATATCTTTCACGAGCGCCCGGTCGGCGAGAACCTCCAGTGAGAAGACGGGCGGCCGTTCCATCCCATCGTCTTGAAATAAAGACACAACTACTATCTTTTTCGATATTACCACTTTCCAGGCAAAGTGCTGGCGGGCTGATGAGCTTAAATAGTTCCTATCCGCTTTTGCCCGGTCGTAAATTTTTTTTCTCTCGGGGGGGCGAGCAGGGGCGATTTGCACGGCTGGTTATTGGCGGTTAGCGTCGTTGTTGTTGCCGTTTTTAGCGTGAAGCTCCCGTACAACTAGTACTTGTTAGGGTGAGAGTGGTTTATTTGTGAAGGTCATCCTCCGCAGGCGAGGGGCAGATCGAAGTGAGGAAGGGAGCAGAATTATGAGCGCAGAGATTTAGGGAGATGGAGGGGTGGAGAGAGAATAAGGTGGGAGCGGAAGTTGTTAATATGATCAGGTTCTGGGAATGACGAAAAGGAGGGGCAGTAAGTACACGTTAGGTAGTACCGGGCAGCACCTGAGGGGTGTCATTCACTCTGGGGATGGATGATGATGATGACCCTGGATCATAAAAGGAAGAAGGTACCGTTAATTCTCGAATAATCCACTATCCCCGTATTTGTATGTGTTAAGTCCGAACCAAGGTGAATTGGCGAATCAAACTTCACGAACTCGTGCAGATACATACTTTTTCTCACCCGGAATTAAAATTTAGCGACGCGGGGATAGTGGATTTCTCGAGAATTGACGGTAGCACAACCAACGAGCTGACAGCCTCAAATCAACTTCTCGCTGTAAATGCTGTAGTATGTGGTGGGTGGGTGGGGGTTGTTTGCCGGAGACACCTGAGATCAGGTGTCAGATCTAGAACTGGTAGGTAAAGCACCTACATACAGTTCAATCGCCCTAGAAGGATACCTTTCATAGCCGGTATCAACTTTTGAGACATATTTACCATTCCACAACAGGACGTCCCCTCCCCCCAACGTCTCCTCATGAACTCAAGGTAAGTGCAATTGTTTTCAATAAATCAAAGTACTAATTATTCTATAGGAGAAGCTATTACTACAAACTTCACAACCTAAACCGTGAGTTCTGCGAACGCTCTAACCCGCGACCCGTGACCTATCCCTTCCTATGTTTTCAAGGAGGGCCCGAAAGGGTGGTGTGGGTCAAATAGAGTTGCAAGGGTTAGGGTTGTAGGGTTAGGGTGGTTGTAGCAACCGGGCGCTCCATCATTGATAGGATAGGAGGACGGAGAGGACAAAAATTACACCAAACAGCAACACAACAGAGTTGAATATAGAAAGTCTATTATGTATAGATATAAAAAAGGATGTAGATTTTAAATATTTAGTCAAATTTTACCCGCCAGCAATATTCAAGATTTTATGATCATTTTTGAAACCAATAATTAACAATTTCAGCGGGGAAAAAACCAAATGCCTATTGTTTAAGGTCAACATTGTTGTATAACAAAGTGGTAGATACTTACATAGGGGTAAAAAAATGCGTAGAATCTAAATTTCTAGTTGTATTTGACCCGCCAGCAATATTCAAGATTTTGTTACCCTTTTTGAAGCTAGAAATTTGCAATTTCAGCGGAGAAAAACCAATTGCCAGCCGTTCAATGTCAACAATACAGTAGAATAAAGTGATATATATCTGTATAGGGGTAAAAAGATACGTAGAATCTAAATCTTTAGTCAAATTTGATCCGCCAGCAATATTCAGGATTTTATTGCTAACTTTGAAACCAGAAATTTGTAATTCTAGCGGAGAAAAATCAATTGCTGATTGTTTAATATCAACAACATAGTAGAATAAAGTTATAGATATCAGTATAGGGGTAACATTATATGTAGAATTCAACGCTATAGTCAGAATTCACCCGCCAGCAAAATTACATATGTGGTAATAGTTTTTGTTGCCTGCAACCCGTTAGCTATATTTTGGAACTTACTATAGTACGGAATGGCTTGGAGACAATGAATAAATACCTTAAAAGTTGTCAGATAGGTCATGGAACAGGCGGAAACAATGGTTTTTGCAGAGTGGCAATTGACAATGCGAACATTGAAATCCTCAGGCTGTATAACTACACTTCCCTTTTTGATACCAACCATGCGCAGATGCTGAATCTTTACGGGTATCAGATTTTGATACTATCCGGCAAAAATAGCAAAGCTTTTGTCTACTCTTCTCAATTCTTCATCAGCAAGACTTCATTTATCTCCTGAGGTCTCCTGAGCCTCAGGAGACTCAAAAAATATCCAGGAGCCTCAGGAGACTCTCAGGAGACCCGGGAGACTGTTGGGAGACTGCATACACAAGTAGTAGTTTGCTGATGTTATTAAGTTGTGAGCGTCAGGTGCTTTGCGGTTGAACGGAAGTATCGTGTGTTTTCCCACATAACCTATCAGGATTTAGTAATTGAATTAAAAGATGCCGTATAACCTTACCTCTACTACGGCTTTCTTTATTATTACCAGATGGTACTGTCCCAGGACAGTAGCGTCCATTCGCTGTTGGATTGGAATCTCGTTCCAATGAAACTGTTCTGTCTGGATTCAATTGTGTATATCCATCGAGTATAAGTTCCCACGCTAAATTGATCCTGAAATCACGCTGTTGGACGATAGTTTTGTAGGTGAAAGAGTTTTTGATAACCGGATTGGGTTGAGATTTGTTGGCGATAATTCAGGAGTTGATTATAGTAATGTCTAATAGCCAAAAAAAAAGAGCCATCCAGTTGCGCATGACCCAGAGTTGTGTCGCGTAATAGCATCTATACTGATCCGCCAAATCTACTCCATTCATCTTCATGTTGTAATCAAAAGCTACCCATGGTATTGGCATTATCCTTCTCCCTAATCCTCCCCATGCGGCAATGACATTCTGTTGATTGTATTGAGTTACACGAGGTCTATTCCTGTCCTTTAAAGGCCAGTTATTCCGGCATCAGCAAGACTTCATTTGTCTCCTGAGGTCTCCTGAGCCTCAGGAGACTCAAAAAATATCCAGGAGCCTCAGGAGACTCAAAAAATATCCAGGAGCCTCAGGAGACTCTCAGGAGACCCGGGAAACTGTTGGGAGACTGCATACACAAGTAGTAGTTTGCTGATGGGTTTTGTTGTCCACCAGTAATTTCATGAATAGTAGTCAAGAATCGGACCAAATTATTATCTTGCCAAACAACACAAAGAACACCTTGAACTACTGAACCAGTAATTGTGTTGTGTGGAAAACAAGTACCCTTCTAGAACTTCAGTTGTTTTGGATAGTCAACGGAGTTGATTCTTACTGTCCCACAAGCACCGATGCCATGGGTTTTGAGAGCGTTAAGTAGACGGATATTGGTAAAGTAATTGTCCATATAAATGATGAAGCAATGACTGTTATAAGGTAATGAGAGTGCGAGTTGATAAACCATTTTAGAGGTTTTACTAAGGCTGAGTGGACCGTTATAAAGGGTAGCATCAGCAAGACTTTATTTGTCTCCTGATGTCTCGCGAGACTCAAATATGAAGTGCGAGACTCTGAGACTGTTGTGACGCATACACAAGTAGTAGTTTCGATGAGTGTCTAAACCCGCGATAGAAATTGACTCTGGGACGTAAAGAAAGCTTATAGTGACATCAAGAACTACTACTTTTGTGTATGCAGCTCCCACTCTGATATTTTGAGCCTCCTGAGCTCAGATCTCAGGAGACAAATGGCTCATTGATGATATCCGCTGACAGAGAAGAAACTCTTATATCCAGTATTGCATCGCAGCTTTACCAGTGACTGGAGTCTCAGCCTCCCAATCTCCCAGCCTCCTGAGACCCCTGTAATCTCCTGAGACTTGTAAAATCTTGCTGATGTGGCTTTCCCGGTATACGTTAAGTATGAACTGATCTTCCAGTAAAACGAACTATCATTTCATCCACAGCCATGTCTGTTGCAGGCAGAAAATATTGGCGGAATTTGTTTGATAGATTTGATGCCAAAGGTTCTAACTTGAGATACCATTCTTTAGTCGGAATGATTCCAGGTGTCGATATGTGAAAATATCGTTTAATCTGTTCAAAACGTAGTTGTGTCATATAACGACCTATTGTATGTTTAGGATAATGGATATCCTTCGTCCAGTAATCCATACATCGTGAGGAACAAAAGACACCCATATAGATTATGATTCCGATAAAGATTTTCAGTTCCGCAACTACAACTGGCCGCCAGGGACGCTGTCCAGCTCTCCCTGCATGCTTGGTCTCGGCATACATATTTGTATTGCGTGCCAAAGTCTCAAAGTCCAGATCGGAAAAAAAAAGTTCAAAAAAGGCTTTAGGAGAGTCAAAAGTGTCAAAATCCTCCGGTAGGTTGGTTTGTGATTCATGAGGACGATTTGGGCTTGAATAAGGCTCGTACATTGGAGATGGCGGCAAGTTGAGAATATTTCCTGCAGGTTGTCCACCGTGACTATAATTATCTTCTTCCTGCCCATACTCTCCGTAATCTGCTCCCTCTGCATCATCCTCCTGCCTATACTCTCCGTGATCTGCTCCTTCTTCATCATGATTGTTTCGCTCTAAATCTTCCAACTCACCCTCATCACTTTCATCAGCGTTCTCAATCCTCGCGTCACCTTCCACATCCAACTCGAATTGAGTACCACCTTCCCGGTACTCTACAATCTGATTCGCATCCCAATGGTGTTGATAGCCGAGTGCTTGCCAGTGAGAACTACTCCCCATCTTGCAATGTCCTGATATCCACTAACGCGTTCAGTAAAAAGTTGTGTTGCATTTGTGATATGATTTGTTGTGGTTCCTATTTAGGAAGGGTTGGGATCCAAATTTGGGTGATCGCCAACGCTAAAAAGCAGTGAATTTTTTCGACAGCTTAAGGGATAGGTTGCAAGCCTTCATCAGCAAGACTTCATTTGTCTCCTGATGTCTCCTGAGCCTCAGGAGACTCAAAAAATATCCAGGAGTCTCAGGAGACTCTCAGGAGACCCGGGAGGCTGTTGGGAGACTGCATACACAAGTAGTAGTTTGCTGATGTTATCTGAGGTCTTCTTTGGGGGCAGGTACCTTTCTTGTTCCCGTATTCTCCACAGATGCCGCAGGGTTGTCTTTCAGGACGATGGGGAGGTACTACCACATCAGCAAACTACTATTTGTGTATGCAGTCTCCCAACAGTCTCCCGGGTCTCCTGAGAGTCTCCTGAGGCTCCTGGATATTTTTTGAGTCTCCTGAGGCTCAGGAGACATCAGGAGACAAATGAAGTCTTGCTGATGCAGTATCTTCTCGGTTGAGCGCTGTCTGAACTCTTTGTATCCGACTTCAATTTGTTTCCGCTGTTAGGCGACGGAGTCTAGGTCTTCCTACTGGTGCGAGTTGGTTTTGGGTGGATTACAGATGGTTTCCGCTGGTGGTTCCGGATCAGCTGAGGGTTCCAGAACTGCTGGCACTACTGACTCATTTGCACTGGGCGGAGAATAGAGAAAAGATCGAGGAGCAACATTAGGGAATTTCTTGAGGCTACCCAGTGAAACAGGCTGTAGCTATACATCAGCAAACTACTATTTGTGTATGCACTCTCCCAACAGTCTCCCTGCCTCCCGGAGCCTCCGAGGCTCCTGATATTTTTTGAGCCTCCGAGGAGACATCAGAGACAAATGGTTGTTGATGTATGTGTTTATCCGGTTACGACAGAAAAAACATTGCTACATAATTTTTACGCGATTTCACGCAGCATTATTGAAAGCGGGTGAAGGGTAAGTGAGTAGAAACGCGGCGGTTTGCGTTGCGCGTTCTCTACCACTTACATCATAAGACGCGGGGTTGTGGGTAAGACGGAGAAGTAGGATCGATTGAAACATACCAACGCCGGATTACAACGGGGTTGAAATCAACGTGAAGCTCATCTTTCGTCAGTTCTGTCAATTTCATATTCACTCATTATTCACTTGCCCGTGAGTCCATCGCCGTTCATCCAGTATTCGCTGCCTTCATACTGCTCATTTGTGAATCAGCAATAGTCTCGCAGATTATTCTCACGAGCACATACTGAGAAACTCACTATTTAACGCATTGCATCCATGTCTCTTCGAGTCAGCACATCGAAGACAAACTTTGACAGGAGTGGAGTTGCAGACAGGGCAGAAATTAAATTAGTAGACAGATGACAAAAGGCCGGTCAGCCTGAACGCGTTTTGTTTCCAGTATCTCACAAAATGCAGCAGTTGAATATCAAACTCATCAGGCAGCCACTCAATGCTTGAGACTCAGACTCGTCTGTTGTCATTGTTTCCTGATCAGACTCGATTTCAATTTTATCCTGAATTGTTTTCTATTAAATAATTATTTAAAAATTTTGTACGTTGTATTTGAATATAATATTTATTTTTAGTATATCTTTTAATGGTCAGTTGACAGAAACATTAAGCAACTGTACAAGAGAAGTGCACATCAGCAAGATTTCATTTGTCTCCTGATGTCTCCTGAGCCTCAGGAGACTCTCAGGAGACCCAGGAGACTGTTGGGAGGCTGCATTCACAAGTAGTAGTTTGCTGATGCAACTTACAGGAATTACAGATAAAGTGATATCATTTGTACGTAGTACATCCAATACACCATTTCTCTCATCACCATCAAATGACATCAGCAAGACTTCATTTGTCTCCTGATATTTCCTGAGCCTCAGGAGACTCAAAAATTATCTGGCGAGACTATCATAGAATTTCGAGATCGCTGACAGAGACTGTTCGCGGTAGTAGTTTCATGACAAAACCATTAGAGTTGATTTATTGTTTAGAATTGGTATTGTCTGGTGAGCCGAAACATGCTCAGAATCTGGTGCTTTTCATATTGCACAAACTTGGTGCTTGCATTGCCAGATAGGGTAATGCTACAGCTGAAATTCAATCAAAAACTCCCACAAACAGTAAGTTTTTACCAAAGTTTGTCAAGGCTGCAAAGCACCAGATTCTGAACACGTTTTAGCTCAACAGCCGATAACGTTCCTCTATCCAATCGATAGTATTTTCTGAATTGACATATGTTGTCGGATTGGGTTTAATTACACGGGGATCATATGATTCCCGTTCAGTTTGTATGCTTGAACCTATGTCCTGGGCGTATGAGACACTCGCGAAATCTCTCTCATGCATTAGCGTCGCCTTTGTAGGAAGTGATTGACTAGAATAAAGCAGCATTCAGCGAAGTCTATGGTATTTCACAAGTAATTTCAAGACTGATAATGCAGCAAACAGCTTACCCGGACATATCGTACAGCAAAAATTGGATATCACATGACTTTCATGCATGAGAGAGATTTCGTGAATGTCTCATACGCCCAGGACATACCTAAACTACGAAAGAATATCGAATGCTTAACTAGAGGGTTAACGTCGGCAAATATTGTGAGCTGGAGTATCGCTTGTCTTTTGTTCTAGCCGTTGTTTTCAGATCCTTTGATTCAGATCGTATCTTCACTGACGTTGTTGTATATCTGACCACTAAGGAATTTAAAAGAAATCAATGTTACAAAAATTTCTTAATTGGTACCTTCCTACTGCTTCAATTGAATCTCCAGGCCAGATTTGTGAGTTTCGTATGTTGTATCGTACCCAGTCAAATATAAGTTGTCGGTAATTAATCGGAAGCTTGCTGGCTTTATTAGTGCCGAAACGAAGTGAAATATTGTGCCATGATAGAAAACCACAAAACCAGCTAGTAGAAAAACAGAAATTTTCAACCCCCTGCTTCTCCGGATATACAGAAGCCCATAATTCTTTACTGTTTTTGCGAAACCAATCTCTTAGTACCATCTTTCCTTCTAAACGCCTCCTCAAAAACCATTGGTAAAGTGGAATTTCCATTTCTCGCCACCTTCTCTTCTTAACTCTTGATCGCCTCTGAGTTCCAAGGGAAGTTATCAAATTTTTTTCCTCCTTTTTCCAGTGGGTCAAGTTGGATGCAGGTATCTTATACCTAATAGAGACTTCTTCTCTAGTAGGCTGCCGGGTTTTTGTAGGCCCTGTTTTTATCTTTGTATGTTCCCAATATAAAAGAACCCGTAGTTTGTATCTTATTGAGTAAGACCGATGAGGATTGCTTGTCAGAGGTTGTGATGACGCGAGTTCCCTTTCTGAAATAGGTTTTCTCTTAGGTCCCGGTCGCTTCTTTATCCCAGCATAGAAAGTCTCTAGGTCAAGTAGGATTACTGGAGCCATTCTGGGGTTTCTAGATTGATATTAGAATGAAAACATCTCGTCAGATAAGTTTAAAAGAATATGAAAACCCCTTTTTGGCCACGGACCCGCAGGTCTCAGACCTTGATCCCCAACTGAAACCAGGCGCCTCACCTAAAGTCAACCTCCTGTGTGACCGGCCGTTCATTCGAATTAATACGGCAGCGACATCAGGACATATATAAATCAAAAAGCTTAATTAGAATATAGAGCGATTCACTGAAAGCGATTCACTGAAACAAGGAGTGGGGGGTTCAGGGGGGTGCAAGGAATAGGTGGGAGTGGAGAGACTTTGGAGGGGAGGGAGCGGAGGAGGAAGGGGGAGGGGGGAGGGAGCGGAGAGAGCGGGGGGGGCGTAGGCTATAGAGGCCCAGAGGATGTACTGTCGTTCACTGGGTGCTGACGGACACTGGGTGTTGACGGAACAAGCCAAAAGAGAGACAGCCAAGCCAAGTTTTGCCTGCAATCCGTCAACACCCAGTACCCGTCAATACCCCGTGAATGACAGTACTTGATATCATAATTCGGGGCAGGCAGAGTCCCTGCAACCCGTGGTCGTACCATTTTATGACTCCTCGTCGTCGTCGTCGTCGTCGTCGTCGTGGGTCGCGTCGCAACGCGTCTTCCTAAGTGAGTGATCGTGAGCTTTCGCCCATATTGCCCACATACATACATACACACAAGTATATATAAATCGACATTCTATCTCTTGTCTCCTGTATCTCTATCCACCTCTCCCTCTTCCCCCCCCCCCCCCCTAGACACTGACCTGGACTGGCCTGGACTGGCCAGTAGGTGGGTTGTGCTTTCTTTACTGCATTTCATTGCCAATTGAAAGGTCTTTACATACGGGCCACGAAGAGATGCAGTCGGAACGGAAGTGGACGCCAAAGGACGATGACCTGGTTGATGAGGAGGAGGAGGAGGAGGACATTCAGGTAGCAATAATACTAATCTCATGGCTGGCTATACTTGCTTGCCTTACTGTCTACGGGAGGAGTTACTTGCTAACTTGTGTTTCTCGTCTTGCGATTTTAGCAATACCAATCGCAAAAAGATGCCATCCTATTTGCAATTCACGTATGGAAACCGCCTTCCTAATGCCCCTATCCCAAGTCAATAATACTCACCTCTCAGGTCTCCGACTCCATGCTCGCCACCCACACTGCCATCGAAGACCCCGCCTCCCCCTCCGCCCCCTCCATCGACAAAAAACCTAAGCCCGCCGCCCCCTCTTCCGCCGTCCTCACTGCCCTTCAATGCGCTTACTCCGTCCTCCAATCCCGCATCATCTCCACCCCCAACGACCTAATTGGCATCCTCCTCTACAGCACGGCAGCCACAAAGTTCAGCACAGATAGCAGCGGCGGCAGTGGCTATCAGCACTGCTACCTCCTCCTCGACCTTGATGTCCCCGACGCCGCCGGCATCCGCGCCCTAAAGTCGCTAATCGCCTCCCCCGATGAGTTCGCGTCCCTCCTCACGCCGGCGGACCGTCCCGTCTCGCTGGCAAACGTCCTTTTTGCCGCAAATCAGATCTTTACCACAAAGGCGGCAAACTTCCAGTCGAGACGTTTGTTTATCATTACAGACGAGGACAACCCGCATGCGGGGGACAAGGCGCTGCGGAACAGTGCAATCACGCGGGCGAGGGATCTGTATGATCTGGGTGTGAGGATAGAGCCTTTTTTTATTGCTAAACCGGGCAAGCCGGGTGGTTTTGATGCGACGCGGTTCTGGGACGATGTGGTGTATAGGCCGCCTGGTGAGGATGAGGACGCCGAGATGGTGGTGAGCGCTACAATGGATGGGACCGTGAGACTAAAGGAGATGGTGTCGTCCATCCTGTCCAAGTCAACGGCGAAGCGGGCGCTCTTTAGTACAAAGTTGGAGATTGGGCCCGGGCTAATCATTGGCGTAAAGGGGTACATGCTGTATAAGCGGCAGGAGAAGGCCCGGTCGCACTACGTCTACACATCTGCGGAGAAGGCCCAGATAGTCACGGGCATCACGACAAGGGTTGCAGCAGAGACCGCAAAGGTAGTGGACAAGACGGAGATCCGCAAGGCGTACAAGTTTGGCGGCGAGCAGGTGGTGTTTACACAGGAGGAGATGAAGGCCATGCGCAACTTTGGCGACCCCGTCATCCGCATCATCGGCTTCAAACCCTCCTTCGCCCTCCAATTCGAGCACAACGTCAAGCCCGCCACCTTCATCTACCCGGACGAATCGACGCACGTCGGCTCCACACGCACCTTTGCGTCTCTACACAAGAAGCTCGTCGAGTCCGACAAAATGGGCATTGTCTGGGCCCTCACCCGGCGTGGCAGCCCGCCCACTGTCTGCGCCCTGTACCCCTCCGTCGAGGTTGTCATCGACGGCGTGCAAACACACCCACCAGGCTTCTTTCTCATCCATCTACCCTTTGCCGACGACCTCCGGCAGAACCCCGACATCCCCACCGTTAAGGCACCCGCAAGGCTGATTGACCGCATGCGAGCGGTCGTGAAGCAGCTGCACATGCCGAAAGGTTACGTACCGGAAAAGTACTCGAACCCGGCGCTGCAGTGGCACTACCGCATCTTGCAGGCGATTGCACTGGACGAGGATCTGCCTGAGCGGGCGGCGGACCCGACGCTGCCCAAGTACAGGCTTATCGAGAAGTATACGGGTGGGCAGTGTCGGGAGTGGTTCGAGGAGCTAGAAGATGCGACGGCGGGCATGGGGGTGGTCGCGGCAAAGGTAGCTGGGACAAAGAGGAGTGTGGTTGGGGTGAGGGAGGGGGGAGGGCCGGCAAAGAGGGTGAAGGGTGAGGAGGGTGGGGGAGGTGGAGATGAGGTGGAGAGGGCGTATAGAGCGAACGCGCTCAATAAGGTATGTGTGATATCTATATGATTCGGTGTGATCTTGATTGGGGTGGTGGCGGGTGCGGGAAACAGTACTAATAAACGTGTATAGCTCACGGTGGCTAAGCTGAAAGGCTGGCTGGACTCGAAGGGCCTAAGCGCGACAGGGAAGAAGGCGGATTTGATTGAGGCCGTGGAGAACCACTTTGAGAGCAAGTGAGATTGTGGTTGTATGTCTTTACTTCTAACTTTTGTATTGGTAGTTGGTGAGCGGTATGCCAATTCTCCGAGAACACGGACGATGAATCTCTGCGCGAATGTGAGCGGTGAGCGGTGAGCGTGTGCCTACTATACTGTATCAAGAGACGAAGCCCCCTATATAAAAGGGGGAAAGGGGAGGAAGGGGGAGTTTAGAGTTAGAGTTCTAGATATCGTAGGAGGACGAGGTTGGGACCGTTGGGGTGTGTGAATTATTCTTCTGATTCTGAGAGAGCTTGGGCAGTCTGAACTGAACTGAACTGAACCGAACCGAACTGAAGGGTAAGTAGAGATGTAGGTACATTCAAGATCCCTCGATTTCCGCTCGAGCTGCAGCCAAGAGCAAAGCCAAATGAGACGTAAGAACGCTCAACCCCAAATAAATAAACACTCAAGTACATGTAGATAAATACATAATAAATAAATGACAAGTAAATGATAAATAAAACAGATAAATAAATAAACACCAGGATCTCTCCTCGCCCCTCCCCCTCCTTTTCCCCTCCTTCTTCTCCCAACAACTAAACTAAACTACCCCCCCCCCCCCAATTAAGGAATCAGTACAGCTGCAACTACATATCATCATCATCACCACAATTATCACAACCTCTATCATCACAAATACCTCTACTGTTACATATCAATTCATTTAATTGATAATAATGTCCAGTCCCCAGATGTATGTCGCGAGCACCACTGCTCCTGTCAACATTGCTGTCATCAAGTAGGTCCAGTTCACCATTATTCCATTTATTATTATCAGGCCTCTTTTCCATTAATTTACCCACCCACTCTTCAAAATACCAGCTAACACCACCTGCTAGATACTGGGGAAAACGTGATACCGCCCTCAACCTCCCCACAAACTCCTCCCTCTCCGTAACCCTTTCTCAATCCGACTTGCGCACCCACACCTCCGCCGCCTGCTCCCCCACCTTCACTGAGACCCGCCTCTTCCTCAACAACGAGCCGCAGGATGTCTCCGGCGCTCGCCAACAGGCCTGCTTCCGCGAGCTCAAGGCACTCCGTAAAGTCCTCGAGGACAAGGACCCATCGCTCCCCAAGCTCAGCACCTATCACGTCCATGTCGTCTCGGAGAACAATTTCCCCACCGCCGCGGGCCTCGCATCCTCTGCAGCCGGCTTCGCGGCGCTTGTGCGTGCCATTGCGAACCTCTACGAACTCCCGGACTCGCCTACGGATCTCTCGCGAATTGCGAGGCAGGGCTCGGGCTCCGCGTGTAGGTCCCTGTTTGGCGGGTATGTAGCCTGGGAGATGGGCGCCGCCGCGGACGGATCAGACTCCCTGGCCGTGCAGGTGGCGGAGGCGTCGCATTGGCCCACCATACGCGCGGCTATCCTCGTCGTGTCGGCGGCGAAAAAGGGAGTCTCGTCGACGAGCGGGATGCAGGCGACCGTGGCGACGTCGGAGCTGTTCCCTCACCGCGCCAACGTCGTCGTGCCGAAACGTATGGCCGCTATGAAGAAGGCGGTGCTCGACCGCGACTTTGAGGCCTTTGCCGCGCTCACCATGGCCGACTCGAACCAGTTCCATGCGGTGTGTCTGGACACCATGCCGCCAATCTGCTACCTGAACGATGTGAGCCGTGCATCGATCCGCGTGGTGGAGGAGATCAATCGGGTTGCGCGAAGGAAGGTTGCTGCCTATACGTTTGATGCCGGCCCGAACTGCGTCATCTACTATGAGGAGAAGGATGAGGCACTGGTCCTCGGGGTGTTGAAGCCATATACAGATGGCGTGGCGGGGTGGGAGGGAAAGAATTTGGCGGCCACGGCGGCGCCGGAGGGTTTCGATGAGAGGGTGTGTGTGCCGCTCACGGAGGGGGTGAGTAGGGTGATTTTGACGGGTGTTGGTGAAGGACCGGTCAGGACGGAGGAATCCCTCATTGATGCGGAGGGCTTACCAAAGGCTTTGAGGAAGTAGATAGTCTTATTTGTAATATTTTATACATGTACCATTCATAGTCCTACATATATAGCAATGACTACATCTATTTCTTAGAGGGCGAGGAGTGCGAGCAGTATTATATGACCGAGTGGTACCTCGGCCTTGAAGAACTAGACTTGATTTTTCAGCATATGTAAAGTATGTATTTAGATCGTACATGTGTGTTATGTCTAGTACATTGACCTCTCATAATCAATCTAACCTCTACCCCCTACAAGATATAGCCGCTTCAAAAAGCCCCGCACTTGCTATCCTCACTGTCTGCTGGCGGTATAGGTACCCATATATTTGCCTGTTCCACCGTGTGGCCACTGCGAGCCGATGATTTTATATAATCCCTGGTTCTAGCTAGTATACGGATTTCTGTGGGTGGTGCAAAATTAGCCATTTTGATGGCTCTTTATGCCGGCCATTTTGGCAGTGGGGGCGTATGTGGTATGGATCTTAGCAAGCCCGCAAGAGTATAGAGAAGGGGGTAGGGACTTGATCTTGCCATACTCGCTGATTGTGTTTTGTTCACTATCTTGAATAAAGGCACCGGGCTGGTTGAACGCGAAAGGGCGTCGCATGGACACTACATGTACATGTATGTACATAAATCTCAGGCAGAGACTGAAGCTTAACTCAAAAGTCACTCCGTCTGCATAAAAGTCTAAAGGAGTAATATCAACGTGACCCGAAATCACCACTATAAACCTTATCGGCGAGTGATACCTCATGACTCTCATATAGGGTCAGGGTTCCGCCGGATCCAGCGCACTCGCAGGGGAAGAACTCGTCCGCGCCCCGCCACATCAACTCTCACTCGCACCCAACACCCCCGGCGCACATACAACCCCCCCCCCCCCTCGATAATTATGAGCGAACCTAAGCCCGCAGGTACCTCCGCAGTCCCCGAGGCACCCGTCTGCCCCGTCGACCACAGCACGCGCTCCACATGGCTCAATACTGCGAAACCGTCGGCCTCGTGCGACTCCTCGAGCATGGACCAGACGCTGCCACCCAACCATCCGCCGCTGCCCACAAGTGTGGGGGGGCTGGGGTTGGGCACTGAGCGCGAGATATCGTCGATCCCTCGCGCTGGGACAGAGGGGAGCAATTCGGAGCATGACCCGCACACGACAAAGGGCGCGAATGGGCGCTGGATATATCCGAGCGAGGAAATGTTCTTTAATGCCATGAAGCGCAAGGACTGGGATCCTAAGGCGGAGGATATGAGGGCGATTGTGCCCATACATAATGCGGTCAATGAGAGGGCGTGGAAGGAGATTAAGGAGTGGGAGAAGGGCAGGGGGAGCGAAAAGTAGGGTTTCCCTTTCCTTTCTGGGGGTTTGGAGGAGTAGTAGCTGATCATTGAGTTACAGGTGTGGCGGCCCGAAGTTGGTCTCATTCTCGGGAGACTCACAGAAGTTGACGCCAAAGGCGCGGTTGAGGGTGCTCTTTGGATACCATGCCCCGTTCGATAGACATGACTGGACAGTCGACCGCTGTGGGAAGAAGATTGACTATGTGATTGACTTCTACAGCGGCAAACACGATCCCAAGCAGCCAGAGGCGGTGAGCTTCTATCTCGATGTCAGGCCAAAGCTGAGCATGGAGGGAGCCATGATGAGGGTTCAGAGATGGTTTGGGTCGTTCTTTTAGTGGTAGTTAGGGCTAAATCTATGTGTATTTTTTCTTGCTTCTTTTTCGTTCTTTCCTTTAATTCTTGGTGTATATACGGTGAATTGGGCATACTTGACCTGGGACACCTCCACTCTATATATGCTGTAAATATCATTCAACATCAGGTGGTTAGACGGGAGTATTAGGCATTTATTACAGTACCAAAAAGAGGGGTGGACGGTATTCTCGTTGATACGATATTTGTACAGTATTCTTCCTCTAATGCCGATTCAATCCGGTATTTGCCACTAAATTCCGTAGTCCTATGGTGGTGATTTCACCCCATTTTTTCGTACTGTATTACTGGAGATGGGGAGAGGTAGATAGAACGATCGAGTTTATCGATAGAGAAGCGCCTGAGACCCTTGCCCCTAGCGTCATGGCTTGTCACGTGCGGAAGGAATCACGTTAAAGTGCCACGGTCTTGTTAACGCGTCTTCCTGCCCGGCAAACTTGTCACAAAGCACAGACGTTAAAACAACATGTCTTCCGAAGACGACAACGCCAACGACGACGATCTTGATTTTAATGCTTCCTACTCTTACCCCCAAGTCAAGAAAGCTGAATGTAGTAATAAAGGTCTGCACCCTCAAATTCCAGGATTTGGTTTACTTTTTTCCTAACGAATAGAACACTCTAGTTACTGTTAATTCAATTTCCTCATCCAGTGATGATGATTCGACCGACGACCTGAGCTACGTGCCTGTGCCGCGTAGTAAGTCCAAGTCTTCATCTATATCCGCCCTTCCCCCTTCTGTAGCTGCAGCACAGAAAAAGAGGTCTATAGAGAACACCCTTTCAGAGGAAGGGGAAGAGGTGGAACTAGTAGTAAATAAGTCAATCAAAGAAGATGTCAGAACTGTCAAGCATGAACACGGCAAAGGTGACCGTATCCTATGGTCCTCCGACGAAGGAGAGAATGGCTACGAGGAATGGAATCGCAAGAGGAAGGAAGCCGCCGGGGGTAGAAAGCGTAAGGTCACTGCGCTCTCGACAGGGGAGAAGAAGGTGAAGACCAACCGCAAAGAGGCTTCTGGACGAAGGGTTTCTGCTGGTTCTGGTCCTGGAAAGGCATATGGGACTTCAATTGAAGGTAAAAGATACACCTTTCTGGACCCCCTGTTGATTGGCGAGAGATTTCTGTCTCCTCTTCCTACTTCCTACAATCTATATCGATGTTTTTGTACATACCTAAATAAACCCCCCCCCCCCATAAGGCCCATACTAATACCACCCGTACAGCCACCCCCAACCAAAGATCCCGCCTCACCACCGCAAACCTCGCCCCCTCCTCCAAAACACCCGACCCTACCCTCTCCGAGATAATGCTCCCCCAACACCTTCTCGCCCGCCGCCGCGCCCTTGACCAGGCCGCTGCATCCCTCGACTCCACCACCCCCCATTCAGCCCTCTGCCTACCCCCGGACTACACCGACCTCTCTGATGCCGATGAAGATGCTTCAACCCTAGCTACCAAACCCGCCTTCAAAACGACCCCCTGCGCCCCCTACAAAGACATCTCCCTCCCCACTTCCCTTGGCATCATCCCCGCCCCAATCGCACAGTACCTCCGTTCCTATCAGGTCACTGGCGCTGCCTTCCTGCACCGAAACTTCGTCTTCCAGACCGGATGCATCCTTGGCGATGATATGGGGTTGGGGAAGACTGTGCAGGTCATTGCTTTCCTCACGGCCGCGTTCGGGAAGACTGCGGATGAGCGCGATAGAAATCGAATGCGTAAAATGCGGCGCGTGGAGCGGCGGTATCCAAAGGTTCTGGTTATATGTCCCGGGACGCTGATTGCGAATTGGTGTAGTGAGCTAGAGACGTGGGGGTGGTGGTCGGTCGAGGTGTTTCATGGGAGTAAGGAGCAGAGGACCGCCGCGGCTGATGCGGCGCGCAGTGGGATGTTGGAGATTATGATTACGACGAGTACGACTTATAAGAACCATAGGGATGAGGTTAATAGAGTGGAGTGGGATTGTGTCATTGTGGATGAGTGCCATGTTATCAAAGGTATGCATCACTTATATTCCATTATTTACATGTATTTGGATGCTCTGACCGACTGGATTAATGACAATACGCAGAGCGCAAATCACTCGTCACCCAGGACCTGAACCATATCAACGCCCTCTGCCGGATAGGTCTCACCGGCACCGCTATCCAAAACAAATACGGTATGCACCCCCTTACCTAGTGTCAATGATCATCTTTCTATAACACTGTCAACGACCAAAACACCCACTTTCCCTACTAACAACCCCACCAGAGGAGCTCTGGACCCTCCTCAACTGGTGCCGCCCCGGCGCCGTCTCCACCATCTCCGAATGGAGATCAACCATCTCGACGCCTCTCAAAATCGGCCAATCCCACGACGCCACCCTTCGGCAGATTGGCGTTGCGCGCGAGGTCGCACGTCTGCTAGTCAACAACCTGCTGCCCAAGATGTTCCTACGTAGGATGAAGAGCCTGATTGCGCACCAGCTACCAAAGAAGAGCGATAAGGTCGTGTTCTGCCCGCTGACGGCGCGACAGAAGGTTGCGTACGAGAACTTTCTAGAGAGCGAGGAGGTTGAGGGAATTAAGAGGAGTGGAGAGGTATGTGATTGTGGGAGTGGGAGGAAAAGGGGGGCGTGCTGTTATGCGAAGGTGGGGGATGGTAGGAGGTGGAAGGATGTGGTGTTTCCGTGAGTCATGAGTCGTGAGTGGGGCGAGGAGAAGAGCTAACTGGGAGTAGGTGTATCCAGAGGATACAGCAGTTAAGTAACCATTTGGCAAACTGGGTTCCAAGTGCGTTTTACCTCTTCTACCCTCTTAATCGATGCATTGGACTACAGAAACCTTTTAAGATGGGCCGTCGTTCGAGATCTTGAATTATAGGGAGCTTGCCATGAGCCTAATATTAAAGCCCTTTATGGGTTTTATATGCTTAAGAGGGTCCCTTCTTCCAAAGAGCTCAAATATCGGATCCATGCACAAGGTTTCTGTAATTTTCTGCAGTTTTCTGGATCGGCCATCAGCACTATCAGCGCTAGCTAACCTAGACCTATAGCAAACAATGACCCCATCGATAAGCGTAAAGCAAAGCTGGAGCTCTTAAAACTTTGTCTACCAGACGAGTGGGAACTCATAAGTCGCCGGGAGCTACTACGAAATTACATGGACCCTGAGATGTGCGGGAAATGGATTGTATGCACTTCCAAATACACGAGTGATACCTGGTGTAAATACTCATATGTCTGGTACAGGTCTTGCAAAAGTTATTGAAGTTTTGGCATCACAATGATGATAAGGTCTTGATCTTCTCTTATAGCATCTCGTTACTAAAGATATTATTTACGTTGTTTCAAACAACGGAGTATAATGTTAATTATCTGGACGGTTCTATGCCGTTGGATGATCGTAGGTTTCCATAGCAGGGTTACGGTTGCTTTCCTTTCCAGGGCTGATCGCATGGATAGGTGCGAAGGCGGTCTACGAGTTCAATAACGATCCTGAGAAGTTCGTATTCCTCATCTCCACCAGAGCTGGCGGCGTAGGACTAAATATAACCGCCGCTAATAAAGTAGTGATCTTTGATCCCAACTGGAATCCAAGGTAAGCCATGAATATGCCATCAATAAGAGATGGTATACTGATATCCAACAGTTATGATCTCCAAGCTCAGGACCGCGCCTACCGCATTGGCCAAACACGCGACGTCGAAGTCTTCCGCCTCATCTCCGCCGGCACAATTGAAGAAATCGTCTATGCCCGCCAAATCTACAAACAACAGCAAGCCAACATCGGCTATGGAGCCTCCGAAGAGCGACGGTACTTCTCGGGTGTGCAGGGCGACAAGGCGAACCAGGGTGAGCTATTTGGGCTCAAGAATCTGTTCTCGTTTCAAGAGAATACCATTCTGAAGGAGATCGTCAACAAGACGAATGTTGCCGAGTCGAAGGCGGGTGTTGCGGTGGCGGGATTGGAGCTTGGTGATTGGAGTGATGAGGAGTTTGAGGAGGATGTTAATGGCGAGAATGCATTGAACCAGTTGGCGGCAATTGTGGCTGGGGAGAAGTCGGCGTTGGAGAAAAGTAAGTCCAACGACTGTGCGTGCACTGGGAGAAATCCTTTATCCTAACGGTTTATATAGAGAAAAAGACGCAGAATCCCGTCTCGGCAATCCTTGCAGAAGCCGGAATCTCGTATACACATGAGAACTCAGAGGTCATTGGCACATCTAAGGTGGAAGCGCAAATCAGCAAGCGGGCAGCAAAAGCATCGAAGGATGCAGATATGGGGGATAAAGTGGTTTTTGACAGCCCAGGGACTAGGGGCAATGGTCTTCTTAAGGGATATAGGTTCCACCCTCCAGAATATGTCATGAGAAGGCAGTTCCGCACCATGGCAAAGATGTTTGGAATCGAGGATGTAAGTGAGTTTGCGCTTCTAGTAGAAAGCTGGACACAGCAACAGAGGCGGGACGCGTTGGATAAATTTTACAAGATGAGAAGGGATATGCTGGCAAAAGGGGAGGAGGTCAAGCTAGAGGATGTGCAGCCAGAAGAAGTCCTGATTGAGGCGAATGCGGAAGAGAAGGTTTACATCGAGATTGAGGATGATGGTGATGACGACGATGAGTTGTAGATGGCAGGCTTTTCCATATGCACTTCCCATCCCCTTTCGCCCTGTTTTGGGGGTAATGTACAAAGAATTTAATAATATCAGATGAGGACATCTTGGTCCTCACCATTACAAATCCAGGATGATTCAAAAAAAATATATAAATTGAAATTTACACCACCGCCTCCTGCCCAGCTGGAACAGGTTGAGTACCTGCCAGTAGTTCAGGGCGGTTCTGTGCCATAACTCTTCCGATCTTCTCCAGCACTTCGTCGGACAAGACTGGCTTGCCCAAAGCTTTCCTCTCCTCCCTGAGCTTCTTATTGAGCTCCTGGACCGGTGTCAAAATCTTTGCCTTGGCCAGTTCCAATCTTGCGTTCTCCTGCATAGTCTTCTTGTCGATGTAGCTCTGGTCGTGTCTTGTCCTGAACTTGGAGTACCTGTTTCGGAGCTCATCGATCACACTTACCGGCATTGGTGGGATCAACAAGGTTGGCTTGAAGGTGGTGTTATCGACGTCGTAGATCTTGGTATCAACAGCTGTATCGACATGCTTGGGAGCCTCCTTCTCAGGCCATGGAATTATGACACCCTCCATACCAGGGACTAGCCTCTCCCACGTCCTTGCTTTCGTCTTCTTGTTGGTAAAGATCTTCGACATCTTGATATTTGCAATGATCGTATCTTTAGGAATACCGGTTACGGGGTCGGGCAGAGGGTATACAAGGCGGACATCGTCGTACTTGACGGGTGCTTCTGTGTAGTATACTGGATTACCCTCATCGTTCGCATCGGGATTTAATACAGGAACCTTTTTGTAGGAAGTAAGCATTTGTTCCTAAATCCCAGGCCAAGACAACTGCTCGGGAATAATTACCATATTCACTCCCCTAATGGTGAGCACATTGCTCCTCTTTTCCAAACTCTTGACAACACCAATCTTATGCCTATCATGCCCTTTCAAGACCACTACTCTATCTCCAGGTGCAATGTTCCAATATCTGATCCGCTGTTCCACAGGCACAAATTCTGGCTGGAGTCTTTCTATGGGAACCGTTCCATACTCCTGAGCGTCCTTCTTTGTGATCGCCCTACGAGGCGCTAGAGGCCCTAGCAAACGGTCCTCTTTTTCTGCCATTCGAGAGGCTTTAATCTGCTTTGCAAGGACCTGCTTCCTGTGGTTTTCTTGCCGTATACCATCCTTAAAGGCGAACTTTTCCTTCTGCTCATTCCAACGCTTAAGGACCTTTGCGGCCTGGTTTTTGGCCCGGAATGTGCGGTTCACAACCTTCAGCATGCTGACGGGGGACAATTGTTGTATCGATGGAACTCCGTAATTTTAGTGGGGAATTCCGAGAATCAAGGTGCAATTGGAGCGCCAAGATTTACAGATAATGTTACCCTACAGCTCCTTCATGCAGCTAGTACTGAGAACCCTCTTTCTTCTATCCACACAAAGAGTGCTTCATGCAAATGGGTTTTGGTATGAGGCGGATATCGTCGTAATCTCGCATACAATGTATGTCATGATTCCCCCTCGAGGGCTCTAATTTGCTTCCCCACTTCAATTGAGAGCCCTTGGGAAAGTTGGCCTTTGGTGTCTGCTGTCAGTGTCAATAACACTTTTAGGGTTAGGGTGCTTTTTAGGTTGCACGCACAAAACGGCGGGGTGGGCTTTAACTGAGCCTCTTTCTAAATAACCCTTGTCCGAAAATTTACCCAACTCGCGTGCCCCCATCCTCCACTCTATTCTCCTCTTCCCTCTCACAAGAAATAACACCCCACCAGATATATATCCAACTACTAATACTGTCTTTTCCTCGAAATCTGACAAGATTTGTTTAAACAAAAAAATACGCCCATGGTCTCGATGCCGGAAACAAGGAGCCACGAGGCACTCACATATAATGATAATATTGGTCTTAACGCCATCAGGATGAAGGGGGAAAAGCGATCATCCCCAGATCAAGAAAATGCGAGCATATTAAAGGGACATGCCAACAAGAGGGCCAGAACTACCAAATCTAGCACCCCAGAAGTACATTCAGCAAGCACCATTTTCCGAAAATTTGTCACCAATGCCCTGGATGAACATGCTACGGTTAGCCCCTCTACATCCTCCAACTTCTACGAGATTGATCGCTGATAATGGACGGCAGGGGAACTCGACAAACTACGAAGTGCTTCGAGCAAAGTTCTCTGCTAATCCATCCGAAGAAGGCGCACCATCATCTCACGAGTTGCAAATGACTATTGTGGCTCTTTCACAAAGAGTCTCTCAATTGAATGGCTCGTGTTCAAGTCTTGTCAAAGATATCGTGGCATGCCAGTGGGTAGCAAGGAGCAGTGTTTTTGTAAGCGCGTATATAAGGTTCTTGGGGAACCTAGTTAGTGCTCACTCTAGCTATATGGGAATCACGACACGAATGTTGGTGGAGTTTTTTGGCTATTGTATGTTGCTAATCACTCGTGCGGTCGACTATAGGGGTAGCTAACATTTGGCCAGTACCAACCTCACTCGGGAAGCTCCCAGATCATGAACCAGTATCAAGAACAATGATTCGTGCCCGTGTTCACTACGCTTTACAATTTATTCTCGACTTGGTGCCAACAGCAACATTTTCAACTTTATTCCCGGCCCTAGTGGCTGAATTTCCCCACAAGAGTGACAAGAAGCAAGCCCACATAAATTACCTGCAGAATGTGCTGAGGGTCATTGAATATGCCCCTGCCCTTAAGAATAGACTTTTGGCAATGGTCACGGATCGGGTCATCAAGGTCGATGTTGAAATCCAGGTTAACGTTGAGGATTTAGAAGACGAGGAAGGTGATGAGCTTGAAATCGAGCTCGCAGGAAACATACCGCAGCTTAAGGATACTTCAGTTGTCATAGAAAAAGATGATGATAATGAGTCAGATGGAGATGTCGAATATGATGATGACGATGAGGATTCCGATGCGGTCTCGAATATTAGGGAAACAGTTGATAAGCTTGACTCGATGCTCTATATACTTTTCGAATACTACTCCAAAAGTCTTCCCACAAAGTATACTCATGAACCCAAATTGAGCGCTATGGGCACGTTCGAACTATTGCTTCGAATGTTTGATAACACCATTCTGCCTACTTATCGTTCGCGGTTCACACAATTTCTTCTTTTCTGGGCTGCTCAGAAATCACCAGAGTTCACCAACCATTTCTGCGTCTCTATCATAGAAAAAGCTCTTGATAATACCCGCCCTCAAAAGGCCCGCCAGGCAGCGGCCGCATACATTGCATCCTTTGTTGCGAGAGCAAAGACCATGACAAAGACGGATGTCAGGGTCGTTGTCAGACTGCTTTGCCGGTATCTTGGATTATTCGTGGACGAGAGGTCATACGAATGTAACGGCCCAGATGTCTCAAGATGGGGGGGGTTTTATAGCATCGTCCAAGCGGTTATGTATATCTTCTGCTTCAGGTGGAGAGATCTGAAGGAGGCGGAGGAAGATGAATTTGGTATTGTGGAAGAAAAATGGACATCGGGCTTGGACAATTTATGCAAGGCAATTCTTTCAAAGTTCAACCCTTTGAAGGTGCATATCTCCTTGATCATTCTGAATTAGTTAATAGGATTGCTAAAATGTCTGCCGATATAGGTATGCGCACCAACAGTCGTCGAAACATTTGCGAAAATTGCGGCCCATCTTCAGTTCATGTTTTGCTTCTCAGTTATTGAGCAGAACAAACGAACAGGGTTGGCCAGTGACGGCGAACTCGAGAGTTACTTCCCCTTCGACCCTTACACTCTCAAGAAGAGCAGAATCTGGATTGACGATTATTACATCGAATGGCAACCTGTTGAAGGTTTAGATGACGATGACGATGACAGCAGTGATGTCAGTGATAATATGAGCGAGAGGGATGAACTAGACGACGAAGATGAGAGCGATGTTAGCAGGTAGATTTGACTTCTAGATTTCTCTTTTCTTTTTTTAACATTCATTCATTCGTATGTATTATAATTCTACCCCTTTAAACATGGAGTTTGTTTTTATTCCTTCGTTCTTTCTGCTTTTTAGTTGTATGGGTTTCTTTTGTCAAAGGCTTGGGTAAGCGATTTTCATTTCAAAAAGGGCATGTTTGGTCGGGTTCTGAGATGTGGTGGTTGCGCAGGAGACAAAAAAGGTTAGTTCTTTTATATTAAGGATGAGTTATGGGATGGAGGCAGCTTTATTTTCCTCGATCATTTTCCTTAGGATTGAGTCTGAGGCGATTGTTAAGTTCCATACAGATGTCATTCTGTGCACCTGGGTTTTCCCCGACATTTCACTTTACTAAATGTAGGTAATGATTGGATATAGGTCTACTCTAGGCGTACTACATGTATGCGTAAATTCAAACCAGCTTCCAGATCCTCACAGCTCTACAAGGGGCAGAAGAACATGATAATCCCGAAGATAACCAACTGATCATGATCGGGTATACCGAGTGATAAACCATGATTAAACTGGCAATCCATGGTGTTTGACTTGCAACAACACAGGTCACCGCGTTCCCGAACCCCAAACAAGTTATTCTGGATCTATCCCATGCAGTGAAAGCACTCGACACAAGTGAAAATTAGGGACGATCATTCCTGTGAGGAATCTTATACTTACGTATTGGTGCTTTTCAGATGCTGGCAATCTGGGGGGGGGGGGGTAAGGGGCCCGGGCTAGCCCCCCAGGCATACTTCTCTAGAAAATTAAGAGTGGGGTACTTAAACTACATGTAGCTTGCAGCTTTTTATTTAAATAGAAGTAAAACAGGAGTTACTTCTAAATTAAAAAGAGCTAAAGGATCATGAGGCTCATCACACGACAAGGTGTTAAGCTGAGGCTCATGTAGGCTCGAGACGGATCGAGTGATACTCTATGATCATGCCCCCAAAAAAAAGTATGAGCATTGGGCACCTCTGGGAGAAATAGCAGTCACCAATTCCTAGATAAAAAAAGCAAAAAATAACCAGATCTATGCTTCCCCTAACCTAACATAGGCCCTGACCTATTACAGCTAACCAGTGAAAGGTTATACAGCCTACACATGTATCTGTTACCCTCCTGACAACTAGCTATGTAGTAGTACATACTACACTCATGCGAGACCCTCTCAGGAACATCATATAACAGAACTGGACTAAACAGCACCCATTGACATTACCAAGGTAGAAAAGTCCCGCGTTCCCGCCATCCAAGAAGATTCTACATAAATTCAAGAGCTAAACGAGAAGAGCATGAGACCCTACGATACACAGCTATTTCAAACCAAAATACATCTATTGTGGGTGGACCTACCCTTTCGTCACTCACCTAACCTACCCCTTACGAAAACAGCGCACTTTCCTTTGCTGACTGATGCTTTATTATCTATGACATGTGGGCGGTTCAAAGGCCGCCGTTATGGAACTTAGAGCTCATTATTCACCCCATGTTTGGAGGATGATTTACGGCGGTTATACTGTACTACCATTGGACGACTGGGTTGGGTTTAGTTCCTACATTACACGAGTTAGACCCAAATCTGCAAGTGTGCACATAAGTTCTCAACTTCAGGAAATTGCTGTCTAGAGTATTTAATTCCTGTGGTGTTGCGGCTCAGAAAGGGGGGAGTGGGAATAACATCAAGGACCACCTCACCGTTTCCCTTACACATATACAATACATATGTAGGCAAGTGTGGCAAAAGTCCAGAGCCATGAATGTAGAAGCACAGCACAACACAATGCGTGCAACTTATACACCATCATTCAGCGCGCCAAAGTAGGTTAATGCATTATCCATGGCGGCTATACCACGAATACTAATTACCATTTGTTGTCCTGTAACTAGCCCGAGACCCTTTTCATCATTTAGGAATATTTTTATATTATACTGACCTAACCAAAGACCAAGCTCCCCATAAGAGAACGTACCACCAGATACAGCTGAGACCGTCAGAACCCAGACCCTTGCACTGTGGCTGTTGCCTGGGTACATGTAGGCACCTAGCCCTGTTGCCTGGGTCCAAGACAGAGCACACGCTCACCTGCCGCAAGTAGCCAGCCAAGACAAACTTTATTTATTTTTGACCATGCATGTCGATGACATCACTAAATGGGCTATATCAATAATAAACCTCTTTCCTTCCCAAAAAACATATCGTACATAAACACTATAACAACAAACAGGCCCGAGGACAGGGAGCAATCAGGCCTTTCAAGTACTAACTAGAGTCTGTTAAGTACCCTCCCTCCCCTTCAAAAATCGGGCCAAGAAAGTACATGGTCTACAAACACCCAGAACCAAACGAAATCGTATAACATAAAGATTGATATGGCACCAACAAGGGAGGAAAACCGAAAAAAAAAAAAAAAATAAGGAATAAAAAAAAGACTTCGTTCGTAAGCTCCCCTTTTTGACCATGATCTCACTGAAATAAATGTAGTAAAGACCCACCCCTGCTCCAAATAAGAGAATTAAATACTCTACATCTCATCACTAATTCATATATCTCCCTACCTGCTTTAATCGTTGTCTTTGGAAACACCCCCCACGAAGGTAAACAAAGGTCCCTAACACTATCCTCCTTATATCAATGTCTTTCCAAATGTCTTCATACCCAAGCGATCCTGTTATTGAATAGCATCACCCAAACCACCCCAGACCTCCGTCAGAACCATCGCGCGCGCGCAAAAAATAATAGAGAAATAAGGAAGAGAACAAAACTATAACTCCGTTACAAACGCACACGTACACACGCACACACAGACACACACAAAAAAAAAAGGAGATAGAGGGTTATTTACAAGGAGTTACAATGTTAAATCTGGAAAGTCGAGGAAATGTTAGGTGAATGAAGACGGATGTAGTGGATGCAGGATAAATGGAAAACTGTTATTTCCGTCCACTACACGAAAACCACAAAGGAGAAAACTCAAGCGAAAGAAACCCAATACCTTCCGTTCTATCCAAAGAAGCACCCGAGCTTTTGACCGGAAAACGGCAAAGGAAAAAAAAAGTTGAAATGAGAATAAGGATTAAAATGTCAAGAGATATGAGCATTAGCTCACGGGTTGTGGTGGGCGTTATACCTAGTGAAGGGCATAGGAATAAAAAAGAGGGCAGAAATGAGGTAATGTTGTTACAGATGAACAGATATCAAATCTGTTGCCGCGAATCCACGTCCACAATTGGGACATTTTCTTGACCTTGACGCAATCCTTTCGTCGGCACATTGCTTGCAGAAAACATGCCCGCATGATCTGATCGCAGTGTTCTTGAAGCGATTTCTACATACAGAACAGAGGGCAATTTGCTTTTTTTTGAGGTCAGCATTGTTCTAAATCGGGGGGAAATTCTACATACCCTTAGAGCCTCAAGTTGTGAGTTCTCACTCCCTTTCGGCTTGTTGCTTTCAAGCGCTCTCTGTGCATCTTCAAGTTTAACATGTAGCTTTTCGACCTCGATTTCGGCTTCCCGCCTCGCGGATGCCTCCTTTGAAACAGCTAGATCGCGGTTCTTTAGAAAAGTACTGAGCTCCGTAACCTGTGATTTCAATGAATCGATTGTGTTGTTTTGCTCTGTGACTCGAGTTTGTAGTTCACGATTCTTAGTAATAAGGGTTTGTTGAGTCGTCTTCATTTCGGCAATTTGTTTCTCTAGATTTGACTATTTAATGTCAGCTCTAGACCCTACCCCCAAATTAAAGCTTTTGACATACCATCAAATCCCGAACTTTCCTTTCCGCTTCCTTAAGTTGAGTAATTATCTCGGTACTCTTTGAGTTCTGGTTTTTTAGGGCACGGTTCTCCGCTGAAAGAGTCTCTTTGGCCTTCATTGCTGAAAAATACTTTTGATCTGCTTTGTTCTTCTGCAAGGGGATCAGCGCCTAATCATCAAAGGGTTACTTTGAAGGGTCCGCACCTCTGCCTGGAGTCTTTTCATTCGATCCTCGTTTTCTTGAATACTTGTTACTTTCCTAGTGCTTTGTTCGTGGGCCTTCTTGAAAGCTTGTTCTAAGCTCGGGAGCTCTTGAGATAAAACTTTATAAGCTTTATCCAATTGCTCGTGCTTTTGCCGAAGTTCTTCAAGACCCATATTGGCAAATGAGGGATCTATCGGGGGTGTTTCCGCATCCAGCTGTAATCTTAGCCTTTCGACCTCTAATTCGAGAGAAGCTATCCTAGAACCCCTAGTTTCCGCTAATTCGTTGAGTTCCTTCGCCGCCGCCAACCTTTGATCTTCCCTTGACTTGCGCTGCGTTTGATCCTGAATCAGCTCGTCTCTACCAGCCCGTACACGAGCCAAATCCTGCTCAGTTTTTGAAAGTTGTAGTTGCATATCCGAGATCACCACCTGCTGTTCTGCGAGAATTGTATCTTTATAAACAGTACGTTCGGCCTCTAGTTTTTCAGACCTTTCACTAAGCTCTTTGTTGAGAGCTTCAATGTGGTTATACCGAGTTGCTAAATCCTCAAGCTTGACTTTCAGATTTTTGTACGCATCACACGATGCAATATCTTCCTCAGATAGACGTCCGAACTAGATCCCCCCCATAAGTCAAGTGCCCCAGACAAGTGCGCGCCCGATAGCCCGGAAAGGAAGTACCTTGATTGTAAATGTCGTAACCTTTTCCGATAGTCTCGTGTTGTCTGTTTGCAATTGCTGCAGTTCCTCCTTTTGTTTACAAGCAATAGCTTGAGCCTCCTTCCGAGCCTGCTCAGCATCCGCGACGTTTCCCTCTGCAACTTTGGCACTAATTTCATGATCTTTTGCCGATTGCTCATCACTTGTACCTCCCTCCTTCTTGACATCTGGACCGGTATTTGAATGAAACATCGCCTGTCGCTCAATTTTGGCCAATGTTTGACTCTTTAGCCGATCCACCTTTTTCTCGGCTGTCATGTATTTTATGGTCGCCTCTGTGAGCCGCGCGTTCGCATCCTCCTTCTCCTTCATCAGCCGAGTGATCTCAACCTTGTGCGCTTTTTCGCTAGCCAAGAGGCTGCTTAGCCGTGCTTGCAGCGCGTCAACTTTCTCACTCTTTCCATGATCAGGCGAAGTGGATTTTAGTGATTTAAAGAGAGCATTTAATGAAGCAGTGATATGAGTTTGCTTTTCCTTCAAATGCCCAGAAAAGGTTGCGACATCATCGAAAAGCAGTGAGGATGGGAATTCTGAAGAGGCTGATTGCATAACACGACCGTCAATTTTTTTTGTCGATCTTTCACGGGTCAGCAACACACCAGTAAAACTCACCTCCGTTAGTATAACCACCACCGGTATGGTCGGGTTGATTTGTGAGTAGTCGGACTTCGTCGAGCAGCTATTCGTCAAAAACTCAGCCATAAACTCGAGAGGGAAGAGTTCAAAGTTCGGCCTTACCTGATCCCACCAAGCATCTATGACCCTTAGATGATCATCATGATAGGTTGACTTCTTTTCTAGCTCCTCTACTCTAGTCTCGAGCATATTCCTCTCTCTCTTATACTCCATCATCTGCCGCCATATTGCTTCTTTTTGAAAATGCTTTGTTGTTTGGTCAAGGGTTAGTATTGAATGGAGGAACGGCGGGGGGTTGTTGTGAAGCGAGCTCTACCGAGGGGGGGACTTGGAGGGGAGGCAACTTACGATCACATCTTCCTGGCTTTGGGGAAGTTGATGTGAATTCTGCTGACCCGAAGAGGAGGAGGACTGGAGTGCTTGACGCTTAAGAGGGGGGGTAGAATCATCAGATGGTTCATGGGGAACGGATCTTTTCCGGTCTTCCATGGTAAGCACTGCGGTTCTCATGAGCCAGAAGGATCGGAAGGCCGATCCAGTTTGGAGGGTGTCTTGCTGATAGTTGATTTATGTAAAAAAAAAAAAAAGAGTGGATGAATGAGAGGAGAGATGAAGAACAACAAAGAGAAAGAGGAGAGGAGAGGAGAGGAGAGGAGAGGGGTGGGAGGGGGGGGGGGTTGTGTGGAGTAAGAGGAAGATTCTCCTTTTCTCGTGGTGTCTTGACTGCTCGCAAAACGCGGAGGAGGGAGTATTGCTTTGGATTCTGCGGCTGCTCAGCCTAACCCGCGGTCTGTGCCAAGCCTATGTTGAGTCAGCAGCCGCTGCACAATCAGCAGCACTGATGCAGCATCCTGTGGGGGGTGGGTTGACGGGGTGTGAGTGAAGAAGGAAGGTACACTACATGGCTGGGATCCTGTTTATCTGCCACTCATGGCAATTGCTTTTGAGGTCATTTGTGTGTCCTTTAAGCCGAAGATCGAACACTGGATCACTTGATAAAGGTTCTAGAATTGGGCACTTGTCAACACGAGTCATGGAGCTGAGGAATGGGTCTGCGGAGGTGCTTAGCCAAGTCCCCCCTTTATCATTTTACGAATACAATCAATCCCCTTTATACAATTCATACAAATCGCCCTTAAGCACTGACACTGATCATTATATAGTTTGAACAGGGTAAAACTAGGCTATCCGTTGCCCTGAGAAGGAAGTGAACAAAGCAAGGAATTGAGATCCTTGTCATAAGTAAATTTCGGGGGGAATTGAAAATAAGAAAGAAAAAAAAATAGTATAATTCTACTGCCGCAGGAACAAAAAACAAAACAAAACCATAACACTCAGAAACCGAACCACCCCTCACTCCTACGTCACAAGAAAACCATTTTATTATTTATTTCCAATGCCTCCCCTCTCTTTACCCAATAGACGTATTTATAAAGAAAAATAAATTCTAAGGAGCGGCCTCCGGGGTGGGCGCAGGAGCGGTTTCACTAGCTGTGGCGGCGGGGACAGCAGCGGGAGCGTCAGATGTTGTAGTAGTGGCAGCAGGAGGGTCCAGGTATTGCTGTTCCTGCCATGGGCCCTCGTCGCTGAGTTCACAGCCGCCGGCGCAAGCGCATGAACCACCAAAGGCTGCAGGAAGGTTCTCGGCGGGAATCTGCTTGAGAAGCTCGGGCTTGTATCCTGTGCCCAAAATGTTGATTTTTTCAACCTGGGCAGACGAGTTAGCTCTAAGGGTACCTCAAAATCCAAGCTATGAGGTATCAATTACGGTAACAGGATCCAAAAACTTCTTCACGACGCTGAAGACACCAGAGAAACCCCAAGGTGCATTAATGATGTACAGCTTTCCTAGCCTTTCAGGGTAGTAGTTTTGTGAAATCTTCGAGACCTCGCTGACGAAGCCGTATACGGAGGAAACACTTGTGAGACCAACACCCTTCAAATCCATGATGGTGCAGCAGGTTTCAAGGAGCTTGCCAGACTTTCGCGAGCAGGCTGGAAGACGGGGGTTAGCGAGCTTCTCGTATTCAATAACGAGATTCTTAAGCATTCGGTCCATAGATGTGATCTTGTACATGGCAGTTAAATCGATCTTTCCGAGCTGCTCGATATAGACAGGACGGCCATCCTAAATCAAAGGGATTCAATCAGTTTCTGCAAAACTATTTGGGGGTAGGAGGTGAGTTTGTATGAGGCCCCATACCTTATCAGTCTTGTGATAGTACTGGGGATAATATTCGAAGACTTTTGGCTTTTCAACATATTCGAAATCTTTCATGATCTCGTCCACCTTGAACTCTTTCCTCCAGGCCTCGCAATCCGTAAACATCTTCTTGGCCATGGGAATGTCGAATTTCCTGGCTCTCAAGAATCGGAGCTGAATAGGTACCGATCATCAGCTATGACAACTCGCCAAGCATAGAAGAATTGGGGGGGGGAGGGGGATTAACGAACCAAGGTGATTGTGTCCAATCTTTCTGTGTAACCCTCCTTCTCGAGCTCCTCCCTCAACTTGACGACCAAAGCATCGTGCTCAGGAGTGGTATGTCCTGGGTGTCCAGGGCCAGTTGCGGGGTTTGTTGTTGGAAAGGTGTACTGATCGTATTTAGGATCGATCTTCAGGTCGACGGTGCTAACTTCTCCCATTGTGGTGAGGCGTGTAATATGTAGTCTAAAAGTTGTAATGTATATACGTCTGGCCTAAGAATGTGTCTCGAAGTTTTAGTTTCAGTCCATACAGTTTGACAAGATAAAGATTAACAAAAAAAAATAACAGATCTTAGCGGGGTTGAGTTTATAGATGGAAGGAGGGACCAACGAACACAAATGTGGAAATCAATGAATGGAGGGATGGGAGGGTGGTGGCTACGAAATGCTTATGAACGAAAATGATAGAAAAATAGGATAGCAAAGGGAAAGGAAATATATGATAACTGACTGACCGAAGAGATAGATGGAGAAGAGAAAGGAGAAGGAGAGAGGGAGATGAAGCCACGAGCCCTTGTATGTATATTAGTAGGAGCGAGTGATGACAGGAGGAGACAGACAACCAGCAGCTTGAATGGTTGGAGCGGAGTCGTCTAAAGGGTTAAGACCCAAAACTTATTACATACATGCCTAACAACGGCAATCCCAAGCCCCAAGCCATAAGGAGAGAAACATAGAGTGACACCGAGCGGTAATCCCAGACCAAAAATGAACGACTGGTAGGCTGGGGAATAAAAAAATAAAATAAAAATAAAACCTTGCCGGACCGTGCAGTAGCCTCAAGAGCTACTACCCACGTGCAGTTACCCTTTACTCTATTCTCTACTCTACCCAACCTCTACGTACGCCTCAACTCCCGTGCACCCGCCTCCAGTTTCCCTGAAACTGTAACTTGTATATGCGGCTTGCCGCATGCCCGAATTGAACGTCGTACTTCGGCTTACGCGGCGTTTGTTTGATGGCTTACCGGGGGCTAGTTTCGGTGTCTCACCGGGATCTCGGCCATACAGACCGGATTATCGGGCACAGCAGTTGTTTTAACAAGCAAGTATTTGTGTGTACCTACACCCTAATTAAGTATCATTTGTGGTAGAATATTAAATAGTAGGTGCATGTACTCGCAGGTCCATGACGTTTCCGAACACGACTGATATTGCATGCACACAAAAACCGCCAAGATTGACTTTTTGTATGGCGTGCAATAGCACTCTACCAGTGCCTCGGTAACAGTTTGGCCAAAGTTTCGAATCTGTATGTATGGGGGTTTCTGCGTACATGGAAACACACTGCTAGCCAGGTACCCTTAAATGGACATAAGCAGTAAAGGCTTGTCTATCTATATAGTAAAGACTACATGTAATGGAAGTTCTCAGATCCCGACAATCCAAAATACTAAAACCCTGCGGATATTATATATCAGGAAAATAAAAGTCGGATCTACCCACTTTTTGCATGAGATCCTTTGCTACTGTGGACATGGGTAGTATTAGACCATGTTCGGATAGGGCACTGGGTTTTTAAACACCCCAAGATTTGCTTCTTGGAGTAAACAATATTTGTGAGATATGGACAAGCGTAGCAGCTTTCGGGGGGGCTCCCCACAATATATCACTGCCCCATGACCATCTATTGACATTCATCGTCAAATCCAAAGCTCGGGGTAGCCAGGGAATGCCCAACAATCGCAAATCATAGTCATAGCCTATCACTCGTTCATGCTAAAAATCGGTAACGATCCCTAACCGAGTTGTAGATTTAACGCCACACATCTTAAAAGAGTGCAGCGAGATGAATCTTGACAAAAAGATGTATACCAAGCATGAAGACCCACCACAGCGCAAAAAAAAAAAAAAAAAATAAAGGAAAGAAAGAAAGAAAAAAGAGGACCAACCCAGCAGTATCCATATTTCACAATCATTAACCGAATTGAGCAAGAAGGTGAGAAATAGGAAGGAGGAAGAGGTGTTGATGTAGTAGTTATGACAAGCTTAAAAAAAGAAATATCTTGTCAATGGAGTACAAGAAATATACATTATGTGGCTAGGCCAGGTCATCCTCGTTGATAATGGCTACGAAGATATCCTAGTTAGTATTTGAGGTATATAATACACAAGGTGCCCCCAACACTAGGTAATGGGTTCAACTTACTCTCCTTGACCCTCAAGAGCATTGTAGTCTTCCACTTATCAAGCTTGCTAAGTTGGTCAAACTGAAATACTTTATCTGAGAACATCTCATCATCTCCTTGATCAACAGCTTCGATGATATCCTGTAACAGCTGGAATTCACGAGTACTTGTGAATGTCACGTCCATTTCCACGTAACTATCAAGTGCCCTCTTTGCGGCGATTTTGTCCTATCAGCCACACCTTGTTAGCCCAAATGCCCCCAGCCGCTGAAACTAGAGGGTTTACCCCAGCAGCCATGTGGCAAATCCCAGCCTTCAAAAAGTAATCTTTAAGGCTCCACTTCATCAGATTGTTCCCCGCAGAGCTTTTTGCAACGCCCTCATAGCGCTCAATAGCCTTCGGGTATATCTGCTCAAGAGCCGCCAGGTCTGCGACCTTTAAATATGCTTTATTCGCCAGGGCCTCAGCATTATCACCCTGGAACCAATCACCAGCTAGCTCGTAGGCATCAATAGCGCGCTTAATATCGCCTAGATCAAGCTCGAATAACTCTGCGAGATTTTGTTGGTGAGTTGCGGCGCGGCGGAAGTTACCCTTTAGAGTGTAGTGACCGATTGCCTTTTCCAACACACGTGCGGCCGCTGAAGGATCGTCCTTCCTATAGGCTTTGTAAGCTTCTACGTGAGTATTCGCCGCATCGTCTGGCTCGTTGATCTTAAGTTGAATCTCTGCTGCCTTCTCAAAAGCTTGACCAGCTTCTCTGCCTGTGGGTTGGAAAGAGGTAAGCTTAGAAGGGGATGGGCTGGGCTGAATGATAGGAACCTAGTTTGTTCATCCGGAAAGCGTTGGCGGCCTGGGTGTAAAGGTCTGCAGCAGATTCGAGCTTTTCCTGGCGGCCACCGAAGAAGCTGAAGCCGCCCTGCGCGGAGGCAGCTGCCTTGTCGGCCTAATAATAATATAAGGAAGGTTAGTTGGTGCGCAAAAGGGTGAAAAGGGAGTGTTCAAGACCTTTGCAAGGAGGGCTCTGGGATCTTGGGCCATGGTTGATATAAAGTTGTATGTATAGATATATGCACTTGTATAACCTAAGTGAATGTAGATAGCTTTCTCCTCTTTGTGATGCTTGGTCTAAGTTAGAGTCAAGGCTCGCTTGCTGTCTAGATTCTATGTCACCTGGTGGGGATAGCTGAGGCTTGGCATTCGGTGTTCCTTATCTAATCCAACAAGCCAATTGTTCGCAGCCGAGTTCAACAATTTTCAAATCAGGGCAAGCGTGCGTATCTTCAACTGAGACATGCAGCCAAAATCAGCCAATGGGAATAATCAACAAAGACACTTGCACGTAGGACTGAAATTCCTGGGGAGGTGCATATAGGCACAATGCCATTTCAGATAGTATAAACCCTTACGCCGCATCTTCTTAAAGTACCTACCTAAATGTGCTCAAACTCTTTTTATGAGTCTCAAAAGTCATATATCTTTGAAAACTAGAACACCAAAATGCAATACTATAAATTACAGCTCAATATATACATACATGTACATGTACCTACTTGTAAGTACGTGTAATACCTGTGGTGCCGTTTCGCTGTATATATCATTAGAGTAACATCCATACTTCTAGCGTATATCTCAGACCTGAACGCTTTTTTTTTCCCTCCAACCCCAAAAGGAAAGTCCTCCCACATCGCGCGGATCTGGCCCAGTAAGCAGCGGACAGTTATCTACTCCCGATGCCCCTTCTCCCCTTCCTCTCCATTCTTCACCAACCTACCTAGAGCACCCCCCCCCCCCCCCGCGTTCAAAACCTTCAAAATGGCATCAAGCTCTTCAATCGCACCGGCCAAGAAGTCGAACCAAGCCCTTCTCAGCACACCGCTTCATGGGCTCTACATTCCAATCGGTCTCCTAGTTGTCGGAGTCGCCATAATCGACTACAACTACGTTCCACACGCCGTGGCCGCCGCCGCTGTACTTGGTGGCCTTAAGGTCTTTCGTGGTCGTGAGTTTAAGCCCCTTTCTTGAAAGCGCTTAAGCGGAAGTCTACAACGCTGACATTTCCCTTTTGGTGCTTCTTAGAATCACGAGCGGTTCTCAAGCCCGACGAATTCCAAGAGTTCGAGCTCGCTGAGACAATTGTTGTTTCTCACAATGTTGGGATGTACGAAACCCAGTTTTCAGCGATTCACCTGTCTGTGCCTATCTGCTAATCGAACGATAGCTACCGCTTCAACCTCCCCCGAGCAAATGACGTTCTTGGTCTTCCTATCGGCCAGCACGTCTCCATTGCCGCCACGATTGACGGAAAGGAGATAGTCCGCTCATACACGCCCATCTCTTCTGACGTTGACAAGGGTCAATTCTCCCTTCTTATCAAGTCCTACCCCACCGGCAACATCTCTAAATATATCGCCGGCCTCAAGGTTGGACAGACTATCCGGGTCAAGGGTCCTAAGGGACACTTTCACTACCGCCCCAATCTTGTTCGCGCCTTCGGCATGATCGCTGGTGGAACCGGTATTACCCCGATGCTACAGATCATTAAGGCTGTCTTGAGGAACCCAGAAGATAAGACACAGATCGACCTCCTCTTTGCCAACGTCAACGAGGAGGATATTCTTCTGAGGGAGGACCTGGACGAGCTGTCAGCCACCCACTCCAACTTCCGTGTTCACTACGTCTTGAACAACCCCCCAGAGGGCTGGACTGGTGGTGTTGGCTTTGTTACCGCTGATATGATCAAGGTTCGTCCCACTCATCGACTCATCTTAAAACCCTAGTAAAGTATTAACAAAGATCAGGAACGATGCCCCCCCCCGGCAGGCGACGTAAAAATCCTTGTGTGCGGCCCCCCACCCATGGTCTCAGCTATGAAGAAGGCCACCAGCGCTCTCGGCTACGAGCCTGCGAAGCCCGTGTCCAAACTCGATCACCAAGTTTTCTGCTTCTAGACCATATTAGGACCACTACTTAATTTTTTTTTTTTTGCTACGAAGGCGCTGGAATTGGGAAGGGTAAAAAAAGAATTCTATAGATGATCATCATGAAGGGCGTATCTCTCATAATACCCATATTAATTCTTTTTGGCTTTCTTGAGATTTTGAAGGTTGTAGAGTAGTCAGTCGTAAGGACAGATCTCGGGAGTGATTCATGAGACATCACTCCTTCTACATATAAAAGAATATCCGTTTTCAAATTACCTGAATATGTAGGAATTGACCGACTCCATTTAGAAAGTACACCTACATAACAAAAATCAAAAATCAATAATCAATAATCAATAATTAAAAAATAGTTAGCCCACCATGGGTGGGATTAAGCCCAACCCAACATGCGCGTCTGGGGGATCTCTCCCCCACGACCACCCCCCGTACCCTCCCCCCCACGAACCACTGCCCGCAACCCCTCTACTCGTGACGGCAGTGGTGGCGGCCTTTATTTTCCTTATAATCTGATTTGTATATAATGTACTTAAGCTTTCTCGGGAGAGATAACCTAGACGAAATCCAGTCACCAGCAAGCAACAACAAAGCTGCAGCAAGTAGGGATTTGGGGATCTTGATTTTGACCGGAGCTTAAATGCAAGAAAAGCAGTTATCAGCATCAATCCTGCATTCGGCCTGATATCGACTTCTGGCTACATGTAGCTACGATTGCAGTATGTCTTGCTATGGTAGAAGCAGTACAGACTCCCTCCACTCCCAGGAGTCTTTAAGCCTCAATACGAGATACCATACACTTGAGCTGCACCTATATACTACTATATACTTCCGGCTGCACCTTGCATGCTTTTAGCAGTCCTGTTTGCATGGCACAGCATCAGCTTCTGAGCCACATAGCTTGCAATTGGCAACACCCAACCCCATGTAGGGGGATAACCAAAAGTCAAACCTTTGCCCTTCTGCACTCCTCAATCGATGGATCAGGTCACTGGTGGCCAGTGGAGGTCACCAGATATCACTCGATCTTCCACGTGCCAGTTTGTGAAGTGTTAGGCACTCTCGAAAAAACAGCAAAAAAACAACAAATAAGGGGGAAAAAACAGCAAAAATGATGGAATAATGTGGCTACTACTCCAAATAGTAAAGTGCCCCTATTGGTACACAGCCATAGTTGGTTTGCTCGACCTCGGGGTTTGGCAATTAAGTAGATATATGTGGTTTCATCCCGCGTTATTTCTGATCTCAGCTATGGATAACGCAAGTACTATGACAGCGAGGAGTTACATATACTGATAATCAGTCTTCCCCCTTTCGACCCGACGATAGGCAGCTCCCATGCAAGCCATAGGAACACACAACTCCTTAATAAGGAGCAGTGGCCATGAGAAATCGCCGTTTCGAGGGAGTGGCTGCATGGTTGTACCGTCCCTTCTGGCCAGCCTTGCTATATATATATATCAAAGGAATAATATATCGGCCTTTTGGTCTCCGGGGAGCATAATGTACTACTATTGATAGCTCTTTGGCACCGTGCGAACTTATTATAGGGTAGCTACGACATGCCTATATGGGCTTTACTAGGATGTATGTACATATCCACTCTAGGGGCGCCTTGAAAGCTGGACTTTGAGCCTATCGAGCTCTATATTAGCTGGGCAGTAGAGGTCCGGCACCGTCTATATTCACTAAGTCGAAGCCCCATCAAATCTATGGCAATATAATATAACAAGTACGTACAAAGAGAATCGACAAAACCCAGTCGGTTTCAGAAAGGAAATCTACCTACAGTACATTATCTATACCTTCCCCGCCGCATCTGCCGCCTCCCTACTAACCTGTACAAACCTCCTCCACTCTCTCCACGCGTTCCCATCCTCCATGGCCTCCTCCGCCCTCTCCACCCCACTCCTCCACACGTCTCCCCTCGCTACCTCACCCTCACCCACCCTCTCCACCTCCCCTATCAACCCCGTCACCACCAACAGCGCCGCCGTATTCACGAGCACAAATTCCCTCACGGCCCTCTCCTCTTCCCCACCGCCGCCATTCAGTAGCCTCTCCAGGATGACCGCATTCTCACCGGCGCTCTTGCCCCCCGCCACGTCCTGCAGCGGGTGCACGCCCACGCCGAACGTCTCTACGGGATGCACCCAGAAGTGGTCCACCACAACCTCCCCGCCGAGATCAACAAGCCTCCAACACTCGGTCCGCACCGAGATCGATACCTCGTCAAGCCCCTCCTCGCCACACACCACCATTCCCTTCCGGCACCCCAGCAGCCTCAGCGTCTCCGCAAACACGGGGCCCAGCTCCCGCCGGCCCACGCCAATGATCCTCGCCTCGAGCCCTCCCGGGACCGAGTAGTCCACGGGATTCACCAGCGGGCCCAGCAGGTTGAAGATTGTCCTGAAGCCCAGCTCCTTGCGAATGCCCGCGACGTGGCGCATGGCCGGGTGGTAGACGGGCGCAAATAGGAAGCAGAAGTTTCCTCCTTCTCCGGAACCGTCGGCGCCGCTAAAGAGAGAGGCGACGACGTCGGGGGTGACGCACTGCAGCTGCGCGCCGAGGCTGGTCAGGATGTCAGCGGAGCCGGAGGTGGAGGTGGAGGCCTTGTTGCCGTGCTTGCAGATGCGGAGGCCGCAGCCCGAGGCGAGGATCGCGGAGGTGGTGGAGACGTTGAAGGTGTTGTGGCCGTCGCCGCCGGTGCCGACGATGTCGACCTGTCTCTTGTCAGTTACTATTGCTGGTGAGGGAGGAGGGGGGGGGGGGTGCTCACAAGGCCACCACCGTAGCTATTGGGCGATGAATGCGTCCCATGGACGGAGGGGGGCATGGGCAGGAGTGGGGTGCCGGCGGCGCGCATGGCGGTGGCGGCAGCGGCAATGATGGGGGGGTGCTGGTCGAGGGAGGTGAAGTGGAGAGCGGTCAGGAGAGAGGACGTCTGGGTGGGCGTCAGGGCGTCATGGAAGATGTGGGTGATGGCCGTGGTGATCTGGGAAGGGGTTATGCTGTCGCGGGAGGTGGAGAGCAATTTGAGGAGGGGGAGGATCGATTCTTTGGGTTCCTCCATTGCTGTATATATATATAATTATATATTTATAGGGGGAGGTAGTGGTGGTGGGTTTTGTGAAGGATTAAGGTTTGAAGAGCAGCGGGGAAAGTTGGCGGGGAAGTCATTGACAGCAGCATGCCGGGATGCAAATGACTAACCCTAGCCCTGTCACAGCTACTATGTATTTATTTAACTATACTTCATACATGCGTGCTATAAAATATCAACTCAATTGGGGGTAAAGATAGATAGATAGAGGTATAGATTGTTCAATTTCTCATTAAAATAAATGCATATTGATACTACTTCTATCTAAACAGGTATCTCTCTCTCCAGCATACACACACCATCCAGCCAATACACCCCCAATGTGCATAAGCTGCCCGTCACCATTACTCCTCCCCTTCCTCCCCGACGCGCGCCTTTAGGATGGAAACCTCGTCCACGGGCTTGTCGTTCGCATCCGTCTTGACCAGACCCATCCTCTGCACAACCCTCATCCCTGACGTGACCCTTCCAAAGATGGTGTGCCCCCCGTCCAGCCACGGCGTCGGCGCAAGAGTAATGAAGCTATTTGATTTACCCACACCCAAAAAGTCAGTTTCCAGGACATGTATGTAGCAGTTAGCTGTGGGCGGGTACGCACAATTGCGACCCATTGGTGTTGGGTCCCGAGTTGGCCATCGAGAGGATCCCGGCGCCGGTGTGTTTCAGGTTCGGGTGGATCTCGCTGGAAGTGAGGAGAGGTTTCAACGTGGTTAGTTTTATATTTATATATTTTATATGTAGCCCTGGGAGAAGATGGTATAGGTGGGTGGGGAGCATACTCATCGAACTTGGCGCCGTAGATTGAGGAACCGCCGCGGCCAGTGCCAGTCGGGTCGCCGCCTTGGATCATGAAGTCGGGGATGATTCGGTGGAACTATGGGGTGTCAGTATAGTATCACACGATGCACCCCCCCGGGGGGGGGGGTTGCATGTGGGTGGGATCGAAGGTATGAGGGTACGGACGGGGCAGTTGTTGTAGTAGCCACGCTTCACGAGGCTTTCGAAGTTATGGCAGGTCTACTTGTTGTGTATGAAGTGTTAGATTTAAGCTTTGTAGAGATATTTTTTCAGGAAGGGTAGTGTAGTAGCTATAGAAGAAGGGAACGCACCTTGGGGGCGTGGTCGACGTAAAGCTCGATGGAGATGGTGCCCTGGGAGGTGTTAGCTATTTGTACATATATATGTGTAGAAGGAGGGATTGTGCACCATTGAGGTGTCCAGTACGATATTAGTCGCCATGATTTGAGCTTGAAGAGAGAGTGTGCGAGTGAGTGTGAGTGAGTGTGAGTGAGTGTGAGTGAGTGAGTGTGAGTGAGTGCGAGTGAGTGCGAGTGAGTGAATATGAGTGTGAATGTGAAGTTGTGAGCTGTGAATTGTTGTGGGAGTAGAACCAATGCCAAACCAAGTTACTCCTTCACCTTCGATTCTTGCGGCTCTACACAAACCCACGTTCTGACAAGTACCCGAATCCTTGGCAGAGTTGATCCCGCAAAAACAAAAAAAAATTACAAAAATTAAGCCCCACCAAGTGACACATTTCGCATTCACTCACTCACTCGCTCATTTTCTCTCTCTCTCTTCCTCTCTCTCTTCCCCCCCTCTCATCTCACCCCTCATATCATCTCTCATCTCATCTTATACTCACCACCACCACCACCACTCACTCATCAATAGCCAATTCCTCCATCATATACCTAATATATATATACACTCTACATCAATTGACCATGAGTTCGGTCGTCAGTGAGTACCCGCTCACCCCCCCTCTGCTGCCCCCCCGACCACTGTGACTCCAACTCCAACTCTGACCCTGCCAGATAAATCAAAGAATAAATTCGCCCCAAAGGCGCGCGCTCGACCCCGCCCCGCTGGCCCCTCCCTACCATCTACATCATCCTTCTCCTCATCCTCATCCTCCGTCTCTTCCACCACTACCACCACCACCACCGCTACCAGTAGTAACACCAGCAGCGCACACCCCGCCCCAAAACCGTCCCTCGAAATACCTGTACCAATACAAATACCTATCTCGCTAGCGCTAGCGCCGGAAGAAGCCTTAGCCTCAAGTAGCGATGATTCGCCCCCCGTACCTGCCCAACGCCAGTCCTCACCACCGCCGCCCTCACCCCCACCACCACCGCAACCAAGAGCAAGCGCGGGGATACCAATGATACGGTCTGTGTCCACGTCCGCTATCCCGATGCTGCGCTCAACGTCGAATGGGATTCCGGGGGTTTACACGGCGACGGCGATGCCAACGCCCATTGCGACGCCGGCCGCAAGTATCGTTGAGGCGGAGGAGGCGGAGGTCGGAGAGGAAGAAGAAGAAGAAGAGGCGGAGGACGTGGAGGTGGAGGACGAAGTTGAGGAGACCGCGCGGCGGGGGAGAAGGAAGGCGGGAGGGAAGGCCCTTGCTACTAGTGCCGCTGCCACAGAAGACCCCGAGGAAGACGAAGCCACCACGGCCACCTCCACGACCGCTACCAAGCGCAAAGCGCGCACCGCCACTGCCGGCGAACCCGCACCAAAACGCAAGCCCGCCCAGCCACGGCAGAAAAAGCGTGCCCCAACCGCCACCGCCGCCGCCGACAGTACAGGGGCGGCGGCGTCGAAGAAGCGAGGGCGACGGCGCGCGCAGTCGCCGGAGGATGGCGAGGCACAGGAAATTGCGGTGAACGTGGTCAAGATGAAGGATCTATGCCGGGACATGCGGATCGGGCGCAAGAGTGCCCGGTTCCTCGAGATCCAGGCGGAGGAGGCGGCTCGCGCGGCGCTGTCGGCCCAGGAGCTGGAGGAGGCGGACGAAGCACGGCGGGCAGCAGAGGAGGAAAGGGGTCGCGAGACGGCGGAGCAGCGGATAGAGAGGTTGGCGGTGGAGAGGAATCAGAAGGGGTTTGTGTTTCCCATCCCATTTCTTTTTTTTCTTTCTATATCTACCCTGGCGGGGGAGGGTGGGCTTCTACAAGATGCTAACTACCCCTACGCCCACAGACTCAACACCGCCCAGCTCCGTATTGTCAACGGCGAGATCGTCATCGACGACGAGTCCCTGCAGATTGACCGCCGCGAGCGCGACGCAATCGACGAAGAAGCCCTCGAGATCGTCGAGGAGAACCAGCACACACGGCGCATCACCTCGCAGTCCTTCTCCAAGCGCGAGAAGGTGCCCAAGTGGGATGCTGAGCAGACGGCGCGCTTCTACGAGGCCCTCTCCATGTTTGGCACCGACTTTGAGATCATCTCAAGGATGTTCACCGGCCGCAGTCGCAGACAGATGCGGAACAAGTATCTGTGCGAGGAACGAAAGAACCCCGGGAGGATCACGAATGCGCTTAGGACCAGGATCGCTATTGGTATGCTTACCCCCCTTCTCTATCACCTCCCTCTACCCTGCGGCGGTGCGGTGTGAAATTCCTGCTAACATGGGAGGGGGAACAGATATCGACCAATACTCCACTCTCACCTCACAGGAGTTCCAAGACCCGCAAGAGCTCGAAGATGAGCTACAAAAACTGCGAGACGAGCACGAGGCCAGCGAGACGGCCGCAGCAACGCACATCGTCGAGGCGGAGCGGGAGCGGCAAGAGGCAGCAAACGCCGCCATGATTGCGGGTGACAGCGGCATCGGCGTGAATGCCGAGGCAGGCAAGAAGACGAGGAAGAAGAAGGGCACGCGCGGAGGAGGAGGAGGGGCGGGCGAGGAGGAGCTAACTATGAGTAGGGAGGAGTATGAGGCGATGAGGGCTAGGGAGGCGGTAGAGGCCGAGGAGTTGTAGGTGAAGAGAGGGCCCCCAACGGGGATGTGTATTGTTAATATTGTGTTTCTTTTTTACCCTTTCTTTTTCTCTTTAGTTTTATTTTTTTCTAATTTTTTCTTACTCTTTTTTACTGGCTGGTTTTTTGATTTGATTTGCTTGAATTCTGGGAGAGGGCGCTGGCGTTTGGTTCCTTTTCTTCCTTTTTGCTAGTAGTAGCTTGTCTAGTTTGGTAGTATCGTACCGTATCATATATCGGCGATGAAAAAGGAAATAGAAAGGGGGGGGGGGAGGACCTCACCTCAGGAAGGGGGGGGGGGTTCATTTCCCGTACATGTATAACTTATCTTGGTTACTGAGACGGGTGTGATAAAGGGGGGTTGGCGCTGTAGTGAAAGCAGACCCCCCATAACCCACATACGCATATAGAAAAGCCCTTGGTGCGTATAACATAGTACCTACTATGTAGGTATATGTAGATATGTATATGTACAATCAGCTCTGTCGGCGGTGGTCTATACTGTATACTCCATGTATTGCATGGGTAACACAAAAACAATATATATGGCACGTCATCGAGTGATATATCATGACTGGAAACCAGAACCCGTGTGCCATCCTTAGCCATTCACAGATGGCTCATTTTATATTGATCATATTCATCGATTCCATTCAAGGAAGGGTAATTATAGAGCACCGGGCTATTCGCGGGACGTAAAGTACATTCTCGCCTCTTTCGTTCCTCGAATAACTCAAATTGAGGTAGCCCCACCGGAGAACTGTTTATACACGCAGCTAATATCTTTCCATCTCAGGCTAAGAAATATTTCCACACACCACACCGCATCCCATATTAAGGCGGTGCATAATTAATTCGTATAATTAGTTTCCCACAATCAATTCCTAGCTCGCAACGACTGAAATTCCGCCAACGTTTGAACCGGATTCCCCTCGTCTTTTTCGACGCCGTTATCCGCCCTCAAGTCTTCAGCGGTTGAACTACACGATTTTATACTCTGCTCAAGCCAGCTCCGCCTCGATGGAATCACCCATGCTGCACCGTCAACCATGTGGATCTTCCAGCCCAAATCACAGAACCAATGTTGTTCAACTCTCCCCTGATAGTACGAGTACGACTTTCCTACAACCATTTTAAGCATCGGTCTATCAGTGCCTGTTGATCTCATGTAGTTGTAACGGACCAAGTCATAATAGGTAGGCACGTCAGTCAGGAACAGCTCATCCTTATCCTTCGCCTTTTCTCCGCATAACGCATCAAAGATATCAACAAGCCTGGCACTTCCGCAGACAACATGTGTTGTACAACCTATCTCTGGGTGGTCTTGAACGCCCCATACTTTTCCAAGCTCTTCAGAGTAGAGTTCAAGATTCCAGTACACTTTGACGACTCGGTGGTAATGGCTCTTGGGTTGATGGCAGAACGCCCAATCTGCAAATTTACCACCGGCCAGCAGGAGAATCATAAGCGATTTGTGTAGCCCTACTGTGACTTGGACAAGGTCCTCGCCGTAGAAAGGGTGTGAGATAGTCTTGACAGTGGTAGACAAAGGGGTGCCTTGCTTCTTTCCTCCTCCTCCTTCCCCTTCTTCTTGCGCTATGATTGTATCATAGTACCATTGCCCCACACCATTCGAGGCAATGAACACGTATCGGCAGCTAAACTCGATAAATTCGACAACGAAATCTGTAAGAAAGGCTGTCTTTGGGCGTTTCATGAAGTAAAGCGGCTCGGTATCTGATTTCCTTCTTTGCTGGTCTTCCCATAACTTCCGGATCTTGGGGTCTGCTGCTTGCTCTTCACCCTTTGGCCCAACCGCGACCAGCTCTTGGTTTGAGAAGCTTTTGTTTGAGGGGCGGACTCGATAATGCATCCTGGCTAAAATGAATTTAGTAAGATCTTACGGTTGAGGCCGAGAAAGCGAGCATCTAGTGGGCTGGGTTGGGGGGTGCTTACCGTTGAAAAATCGGTGATGAAGAGATCATAAGCAAAACAAGGGCCTTTGAGCTTTACTCACTTTTCACTTGGGAATACAAGATAGGGTGACGTTTAGATAAAAGCCGCATAATCTGGCTTTTGGGTAAGGTGTATCCTGGCATATACTACATGTTCACAACTCAAAAGAGCAACTACGGTGGAAAACAGCTTACATCTAAAATGCACTAGATGTGTGTGTTCGGGTGCTGCCACTTGAAGTTTGGACACTTTCTTGTCTGGTATGCGTCGACCAGTTTATCCCGGGAGGCCATTTCTTGCAGAATGAAATGATTGCTACCACACGGGATACATGTAGTTGTACATAGAGGGGAGGTGCCTCATGCTCAGCCACGCATGGGGGCGAAGCTACATGTAGTCTTGTACCAATCCCCTACAGTGCAGGCAGCTTTCTTAATTTTACGAGTGATCGCTCATGATCCACAATCTCCGCTCCCTTACAACCGTCGGATGCAACAGCCATATATTTACGGGTTCAGTTGTAACCATAATAGTTCCCGATCCCGATCGCGATAGCACTTTGAGAACGATCTTTAAATTTCCGTATTTCTTTTTTGACTACCCCTTTTCTCGCATACAGCGGAGCCTCGATATAATAACATACAATATTACATTCTCGGCCGCATGCTACTACTACTGGGACTCCACTTTATGAATTTATATCAGCCCCATTAATGGTGGTGGTGACACAGGCGGTAGGAATCTCACGGTTATCAAAATACTTTTCGCAAGATAAGTATATAGAGGGTACTTTGATATACATACATACTTGTATGACCGAGCTGCATTCTCTACATACATGTATATTGTACATACATGTATACACATACATGTAAGTACCTACATGTACTTTGTACAGCTACATGTATGTCTTTGCGAACCAAATTCCTTTATACCATAGATGCGTATATAGATGCGTATATGGTGAACTGGGTCAGGTCAGAATTGAGTTCCGTCTTAGATGAGCGAATTCATTTAGCTAGGAACCATACAACACACATGTAGTATGGTACCGTAGATGGGTATGCCTCCTGGTTAATAACAAAGAGATCATGTAGGTACGATGAGACAAGTATATATTGTAGTGATTGAGGACGCTCACTAGAATACCATCATCATTCCTTTTCACTGATCACTTTGAAGAACTTCTACCTGCATCCTACATCCATAACCCACTAACCCCCGGCCTCGGAAAAACAATTATTCCGGCGCACTTCAAACTTTACATCAAATTTCACCAACCACCAAAACCCCATCCGCAGCAATGGGAAAAAAGAAGAACCACAGACTCCCGCAGCCAAAAGGTGCTAAAGCCGCACATAAGAAATCTTCCCGCACGCCCGGAGGCCTTCGCAAACCGCCACCCCTGCAAAACAAGAAAAAGACCATCACAACCACCACCACCACCACTACCACGAGCACCAGCAAGCAGCCACAAAAGTCGCAGGAGCCAATAGTTCCGTATAAGCCCACTGACAGGATCCTCCTGGTGGGAGAGGGCGATTTCTCGTTCTCAGTGTCACTACTTACGACGCACCTGCTGTCTGGGGGTGGGAGCGGGGGTGGGAAGGATGTAGACGTAGATGTAGATGTCAAAGTCCTCGATGCAGACTCAGACGACGAGGACCTAGACCTCAATGAAGACCTCGGAGAATACACACACCCTATCCCCATAAATCTCACCGCAACCAGCTACGACACAGAAAGCACCCTTCTCGAGAAGTACCCCCAGTCCGCAGGCCACATCCAGCTCCTCCAGTCGAAGGGCGCAACAGTGCTCCACGGTGTGGATGTGACCAAGTTCAGCAAGCTTCCCAAGAGCCTTCGGCGGCGAGCGGGCGCATTTGACGTCGTCGGGTTCATGTTCCCGCATGTGGGTGGGCTGTCGACGGATGTGGGGCGGCAGGCGAAGAGTAACCAAGGTTCGTGGGGTACTTGCTACTTAGGGTATGGGTGTAGAGGGCTGACAATTAGATTTGGGGAGGGGAACTACAGAGCTATTGCTAGGGTTCTTTACGACAGCCGCAGAGCTGCTTGCGCAAGATGGGACAGCAGTGGTTACGCTCTTTGACGGCGCGCCGTACGATCAGTGGGATGTCAAGGCGCTCGCAAAGGCCGCGGGCTTCACGACGAGGCGGTCGTTCAGGTTCATCAGTGAGTTGTATCCTGACTACAAGCATGCTAGGACCCTAGGCAATGTTGAGGGCAGTGGTAATGCCTGGAAGGGCGAGGAGCGGAATGCAAGAACATATGTTTTTGAATCGGCTGAGGTTAAAGGTTACAGTGGTGAGAAGACGGGCGCAAATGCTATAGAGGTAAAGAGGATAAAAAAGACTACAAAGAGAGAGAGAAGATTCCAGGACGGAAGTTCTGATGGAGAGGACGATAAGAAAGGAAAGGAAAAAATGAGAAATGGTAACCAATGAGTGAAGATTCCAATGGGCCTCAGTGGTGACTCCAAACTGAGGGGGAAAGGGTGACAAGAAAGAAAGAAAGGAGAGAAAGAGAAGAAAAAGAAAAGAAAAACTCAGACACAGAGCCAAAGACGCCGACTGCTCAGTGCAGTAGTACCAGCAGAGAAAAGATAACTACACAAGAAATACATGCCGGTCCATACAGCCTTGAAAATTTACAGTACATTATTGTTACTAAGAAAGCCACTCCTTTCACATAATGAATACTTTTCTTAATGTACTATCATCCCACTCGTCACCAGTAGTCGGATCCCTTATCCTACCGGCCGGCAAACCTAGTTTCACCGCAAACTCTTCCAATTTCTCACGTCCGTGTATCCTGTTGTTAGGTAACACAACAGGATCCGGGTCAACTGAAGACCGAACATGGTGAGCATACGGGACACTCCTTGCCAGGTCGTTGAGCTCTGTTGAACAGATTGGACAAAGCGACGTTGTAGTGCTAGCATTATTTGGAGTTGCTATAGATGAGTGGCATGAAGGCGTCTTTAGGGCAGATAGACCTGCGGAGAGGGCGATATGAAGTAGAGGGCGAGACGGAAGGCCGTATAGGCTATGATGGGTGTTTACAAATGTCGCCGCGAGGAACCCCCAGCGTTTAGATGAGTACATATCCTACACATAATGTCAATTTTGGGACATTGCCATGTTGAATACTGTAAAAATTTACCTTATATGGCTGGCATTTTGTTGTGGGCGGAAAGGCTAGAAGGACCCCCACTTTCATTATATCGTCTAGATGTTTTTCTCCCTGGGGTGCAAGGAACTTTTTCGAATATGCTGTGGCTTCTCTATGGCGGCGGTCTCGAACAAGCTCGATAAATTGCTGCCTCCGGAGCTCGAATTCAAGGGTACTCTGTGCTTGTCAGTTAATCCCTCATGAAAAGGTGTGGGCTATTAGCTCCATACATTTATCTTCTTGAGAGTAGACTTATTCTCTCCACACCATGCCAGACACTCTGTAACGCTGCCATTTCGAAGGCTCGCCTCAATTTTCGAGCATTGTACAAATACATCGACATCAACTAGATCCTAAACACCAATTAGATCCCCCGTCAGTCAAACACTCGCTATGCAGGTGTATTAATATCAAGAATAATAGTGACAAACCTGGATTCCCTTCTCCTCCGCTAACTGCCTCGCGCTATTTCCATACCCGCTCCTTAACAAGAAGTCCACAAGCAACCGATCAAGTCTTGTTCTGCTCCACCTATCATAGCTCTCATCCACTAAACTTGGGATGCTATACAGGTCCTGTAGGTGCGCGATCCTCTTCCTCGAGTGCTCGTGTAGTGTCTTCTCCTCGTCATGGAGGCTCTCCAGCTTTCTTTTGAAGCCTTGCATGCGGTTGATCATGCTATCTAATGAGGCCAGCGAATCCTCCGGAGATGCCCCAGCGATTACATCTTTGGCGGCGTTGTGTATTCCTTCCTTGAGCTCCTTCTGCTCCCGCTCAAAGTAGCGCTGTGCTGTCTTGAAGTTCTTCCGGAGGAGTTCGTGGGGGAGACGGAGGAGTGGTTGGTCCTGGGGGAGCTGTATCAGTATCCCAAGGGAAAAAAAAGACAAGTACATGTAGTTAAGTGCACGTGAGAAAAGCCGTGGAGTAGAGAGGGGCTCACAAGGAGAAGATGGTTCTCGGCATTCAGCTTGGTGGTTGACATTGACATGATGGGCAGAGTTTGAAAGACAAGCGGAGCTCTATGGGTCCACAGTACAGTATAGGTATGTGTGTGTGTGGAGGGGGTTCAGCTACAAACGACAAAGATGGAGAGGAAATGTGGTATGATATAGATACATGTATTTTGCGTGCTATTGTATGTTTGTGTGACAGTCCAAAGGTTTGAGTGGCTGCCCCTCCTTTCACAGCAGCGATAAGTTGCCGCTATCCTCTGTTACATACCCCCCCCCCCCCGGCCATCACGCACACCCACAGCTGCATTATGGCACCCGATGATGATGAAGATCCCTGCACACATAGCAACATGAACTGCCCACAACCAATGAAACTTCCGTGCCTGCTGCCGATCTACAGCATGGGGAAACAAAAGCATGCAAACCAACCCGACAAATACCTTACCAATGCCCATACTCTAAGATGGATACCTATATGAGTGCCAAAGTAGTAACTTATTCACATCTCTCATAAAATACAAAATCTCTTGACTATCATTTACCATACGCAACTGCATGGTATCTTTGTCAATAAAATTCCAACATTATCGCAAAACTCGCGCCTTATTTCGCCGTCGAAAAAATGACCCCGCAATCCCAAGAAAATCTTCCGCAAAAAAAAAAAAAAAAAAAAAAAAAAAAAAAAAAACTATTTGGTTACAATAGAGGACATACACAAAGAAAAGGTACAATGCAAGTAACAAAAACTAACAGAATAAATGTTCAAGCAAACCAAGATAGACGTTTAAATAAAATAAATAACTAGGAACAGAAAAGAGGGGAGGGACGGATATAGAAAGGAAACCCCTTACAATGCTTTATAAATCTCAATCATTAGCGGTCTTATTTTAACTACCAACGGCCCCCCACCGAGCTAGGAAAAGATGATGACTCCCTAACCCCCGCCATCTCTTTCTTCAGGTCCCCCAACTGCTCAATGTTTTCATCAAACATCTCATTCACCTCACTCATCATCCTCTCCAAATCCATCAAATCATTCTTCAGTCCATCAAAGGAACTATCACCCTTCGGAGAAACAGATCTCTTCTCGATTTTATTTTCAGGGTTGGTAATTGGAGTAGTGGTCACCAAGTATTCCTCGGCCACAGGGTTCTCTATACCGCTTCCCAAGGTACCACCACCAGGCACCGGAAATTTATCCCAATCTAAGTGCAATCCTCTTGCTTTGATTGAAAAGTAATTTGTCTGCATACCAGCGTTTCGGATACGCTGTCTCTTACCCCTACCATCGAGGACCATGGTTTCTGCCGGGGCAGGTTTTGTAGGTTTAGGTGATCCTACGGAGAGCTGTTGCTGCCTTGCACGCTTTCTTTTGGCAGAGCTCTCTGTCTCGGGTGAAGGTTTTCGTGACATCATCTCAGCAACTTTTGGGTTGACCGTTTCAAGGACCAGCTGAGAGAATTGCTTCATTACTGGAGTGAAGTTACAATCCTCAAGGTTTTCGACCAGGTGAATGTCCCGGCCAATAACCCTCTCATCAAAGGTATCTAAATTTAAGGCTTTCCGAATCTAGTGGCCGCTCTAATGTTAATATCTATAATTACGGCCTCAAACTAATCAAATCCCATTCTGGCAACTTACAGCGGCAATACGTGCGCGACGCCCTGGACCTGATGTCCTTCCCAGGTCCCTTCCATACGGATCCGCATCCTCAGTATCTAATGGACTTCTATAACATACTACCATAACCGCCAGTTTTGCGAATTCTGTGGCACCAGCAAGCCAACCAACTGCCTCATGCAAGTTGGCCCTGTCCCTCTTGAATCTCTCTTTATTTGAGATACTATAATCTGCGGAACAACCAAAGATAAACCCACCAACCTCCTTCCCTTCCGCCTCTGGGTCGGTCAAATCAAATTGGACCTCAAAAGTTCCTTTGTTAGACATGGCGATGCGAGGCTCGCCATTACCAATGAACTTCTCTATCCACCAATAATTTTTAACGTCAGCAGAGGTATTGCTGCTTTTACACAGGAGGCGCCATCGTCGGTTCCCTTCGCTGGTTGGCCACAAGGCCTGTTGAACCTTAGGAAGAAAAATCTCCTTGAGTGGCACTGATTGATAGGTGAGTGAAGTCATTCGTTGGACCTAGTGGAACAAGTTAGTGCCTTAATATAAGGTATGATCCACTAAACGTGTTACAAACCTCATTTATTGACCTATCGAATGCTTCATCCGGTATTTGAACAGGCCGCCACTGGACGTGAGGGGGAACTGGAGGGTTTTTCCGCCTCTCCTCGCCTCTACGCTTCAACATTAATTTCCGCGCCCTCGCTTTCCACGCATAAAATATTCTTGCCCCAGAACGACTTGTATAGAATTGCTCTGCGGAGATATCCAACGCAATTTTTCTGGCTACGAGTTTTTGGGCTTTCTCATATTCTTCTGCAGCCAACTCGCGGATGATATTGGCTTTGTCCTCTTCAACAGCGGACTGGACTACTTTTTTGGCCTCCCGTGTTACAATCTTATCAAAAATCGAGTTTGCGATCTCCCAAGCGGCGGAACGGGGTACCAGTGGCTTTGCAACCGGGACTAGAGGTGGTTGTTGAATAGACTGTGCCGAAGAGGTGGTAGGTATCAAACTAGGAGCCGTAAAGGAGAAGGGTTTGGCCAAAGATGAGTCCATGGAAGAGGCCTGAAGCCCAGGAAGCAATTCTTTGGGCGTGCCCGCCGGTTGATTCGGAGTATCTTCCTGGGACGGTAGGTTTCCGATACGATCAAACAAACTACCACCTGTTATTTTGACGGGTTCAGGGACACTATATGCACTGTCATCTTCATAGTCGTCATAGTCGGTAGGAGCTATTGGGACACTAAAAAAGTTTGAAGGAAAGCTCTTCTGTTCAGGGCGCGAACTGAAAACCGAGCCACCACTCGTTGGAACTGCCGCGGCCGAGTCTTGCTGAGCGTTTGGTGGTTGAAAAAGGGAGAATGATGGCGTGGTAGATGGCGGGAGGGGTAAAGAAGAGTTGTTTGAGGGCTGAAAAATCCCATTAGATGCAGGTTTAGAGGGGCCCTGTTGGAATATAGACTGAGACGTGGATGGCGCTTGACTTTGTTGAAACTCAGACTGTGAAACAATAGGTTGGAAAAATCCGCCAGGTGTCACCTTCGGAGGGGCTAGGAGGGGCTGCGTGTTTGATAGAGATTGCTGAGGAACATTGCGGAAAGGCCCCTGCTTGAAGAGTGAAGACTCCGCCTGGTTGGCTGAATTATTAGGAGCAGAGAAAATTCCAGAAGGCAATTTTTTGGCAGCTGCATCTTGAGGAGTTGGTAAACCACCTCTTGAGGTGAATCCAGAATTGGGGGCAGCGGGGGGGAACGCTGGGGATATAGCACTGCCCGGCGCGAAAACACCGTTTTGAGAAGACGCTTGGGACAAACGAGACTGTTGTGATGCTCCCCAAACGGGTGTTCCAGATTGGAATACTGAGGCCTGTGCGGCTGGTACAGCTGCCTTCTGGAATATATTGGAAGCCTGTGCTGAGGAGTTGCTAGCTTTTTGGAAAACGTTAGGCGTTGGTTGTGAAGCAGCTTTTGCAAAAATACCGGCAATGGGTTTCGATATCGTCTGCGGGAAGCCAACGCCAAATGCTGGGGCGGCTCCAGAATTCAATAGTCCAAACCCCGGTGCAGGGTTTGTAGGAGGGGCCATAGATGCATTATGCTGACCAAAACCCGAAGAAGGGAATGTGTTTGCCTCCAGGGCCACAACAGGTTGATTTATAAATTTTGTTTGACCAGGTACAAAAGATTCCGCGGCCGGATTAAAGTTCTTATTACCACTTGCCTGTCTACCATATATAATATCAGGAATAGACCTGTTTCCAATCTTTGATTCAACTAGATTAGCATGGAATGACTGCCTCAAAGCGGATAGTCCGTCTGTACAGTTCTAGTTAATAATTGCGCAATCCAAATAATCAAATCACATATCTTACCATTCCAGTTTGCGCCGCCTTTTTTAATGACCAAATGATAAACCATTTGGCCGTCAACTTCAACTTCTCCAAGGCCAATTCCATAATATTCACAGTCTCTAAAAGCCATCTCCTCATTCTCGTAAGCTAACATCTCAACGATATCCCTTAACAAGAGTTGCTTAGTATCAGGCCGATAAGTGTTTTTTATAGCCTTCAAGGCTGTTTTCCGGATCTCATTAAAATGGGTTTCAAGTAAACAGGCCATCAGATACGATGTACTCTTGGCCTTTACGAGTCTAAAGACAGTCCCGAAGAAATTAGAACATGATTCTGCGTTTCCAACCCTCATGTGTACAGCCTCGTCGTTATTCCGCTGGGTGAGGGCTAGAAATTTTAGGGCCTGTTGAACCGGCTTCGAATTGAAGACGTGATCCGGCCACCTTTGAGCTTGTCGCTCTTGATCCGGGTCGCGGAGGTGTGCTATTATCTGATATGCCCGAAATTCCGGCTCGTTGGGATAGATAATATTTACTAGTCTCGCATCCTCATATAACTCAGATAAAGTTGTAAGCACCTTTTGAAGCTGCTCCATTTCCTGATGCGGAACAAAGTTTTTGGTCTCTTCGCAGAGCTTATGCATCGCGAGGATGTGAAAACGAGCAATAAGCTCGTGACAAGCTACCGTCTCTGAGCCACGATAGTTCTGAAGAGTGAAGTCTTGCCGAATCCCGCGAGTACGGTCGCGCAAGAATGGATGAGTGAGCTCAAGAAGTTCGCCCCCACCGGCAATCTCGTTGATCAGATAGTCAAGTGTCGAAACAAGAACTCGAGGCGGGCGCACATCAGATGGGAGCTGGGCGTCATTCCCAGCAGCTGGGCGGTGGAACTGCTTGACAGCAAGGGCCTTGTCGATTTTCCCGGTTGATGGGTTCTATTTGGGCCGTGGGTCAGTACATCGGGCTGACCAGTGGAGGTTGGGCTGTTGCCTACAATTTCCCATCTATCGACCGCATTTTGAACCGCTCTCTGTTGACGTTCGAACAACGGGCACATATCCATGCAGGTCCCAACGAAGTCGATGGCGTGTTCCAAGGTTTTCCGCTTCTCGGGGTCATCGATAGTACCATTAGCGATCGCATCTCTGCGCTCTTGGTCGCGTGCTATTTTCAACTGGAATTTGTATTAGTACCGGTCATAGGGTATTAAATCTTTGCATTGCGACAAACCTCCTCGTAGGACGCTTGTTCTAGTGTGTTGCTTGAAAACTTGGCCACACGGGACGCTGGCGTAGCAGTTAGGTCGCGAACGTTGTCCTCGAATTCCTCGTCTGCTTCATTACCAGCCGGTGGTGTAGCTGCAGGACTATTCCAACCATCATTTCGCGCTCGTCCATCGTCATTTCGTCCCTGATAACCTCCGCCCCGTCCACGGTCGCTATTGCCCCGACCCCGACCCCCGGCAGCACCACCTCGCCCACCTCTTCCGCCCCCTCTCCCTCTGTTTGGGTTAGATGAACGAGTAGGATTACTCTCCATCCCGTGACTATTCAATTCTGTTTGACTGTAGTGAGCATTCTGGTGCTGAGACGAGTTTTGGAAGTTGCACTGGCTACTTCCACGGTTGCGATTATTGTGGTTCTGGCTGTAATTCTTACCGGCGTAACCCGCAGATAGGGGGGATTTAACTCGCTCGTTGAGAGGAGGAAGAGCAGGTTTATTTAGGAAAGCACTGACTAGTTGTCCCCGCTGGTGCTGTTTCTGTTGTTTCTGATAACCGTTGTGTTGGGGGTTGAAGGAGTTGAACTGACCCTTGCCTGGAGCATCATGCGCGTTGAAACTACCACGCCTAGACATACCTGGTTACGCTTGGCTGGACACGTGAGGCTGACCGGCGCAGATTCAGGAACCGAGAAAAAGCACACCCAAGCTGGTAAGGATAACGCAAAATATTAACAAGTATAACAAGTAGAGCAGAAGTACATGTGCAAAAACTGTAGCTAATCTAAGCTGTTGGGTGAATTATGAACGATGGTGGGTAAGGATATTCGAAAGCCTTTCAAAGAAATAGTATTATGTGGCAGGCCGTAGTGCCCCAAAACCTTTTTGTGAAAGAACCATGGAGACATGTTGATAAGCCAGTCTATATACATGTATCCTATGTGTGTTGATGTAGTCGCAATCAACAGGAATACATATGTATGTCATGTGCCTTAATGTTGTGACTGACGACGTGACGGGCTATAAAGATACATGCCATTTAATAGACAAACATCGACAATACATACATCTCTAGGTAAGTAGATTAATCACTACTAATTCATATAGAATTATTCTTAGAGCACCTACGTGTAGCATAACTCTCAGGTAATCTGATAATTAATCACAACTTCTCACTCGCTAATGAGCCACATTGATTGATTGGTTGGTTGATTGATTTATTACCTAATGAACCACATGAAAACCCCTTGAAATAACTGTCTCGAGACTCTTTAAACAGATATACAATGCTCAGGGTACCCGTCATATTAGACGAGAAATTAGAAGGTAAACTGGTTAAACACATTATAACCATGCCAGAAACTTTAGCCGTCCACACGCAGTTAATCATGAAAGTAAATATTTGAAAACTCCTAAAGACTTATACCGTGAATATGGAAGGGCCGCCAAGAACTGACAAATGTATGTATGTATATGTGGGTTAAATAAATGTATCTTAAATCGCCGCCGTTTCTCTCTCTAGCCACTTTAGCGCCAAGCTATCCTTTTCGAAAAAATCTTTTGTTTTCTCGTGAACCTCCGCATGGTAATCGTTAAGCCACTTTTTCTCGCCAGGGGTGAGAAGAGAGGGGTCGGTGAGCTTTTTGCACATAGGAACCTGTGCCATGACAGCAGGTTAGCCAGGTGTTTGGGTGGCTCAATAAATGACTTACCATAGTAACATGCTCAAACCCGTAGTAGGGCCGATCGCCAAAGTTGTGATTTGTCCGAGTTTCTTTTACCATGATTACATCTAGATTCCTGTTAACAGGCGCCCGGATAGGTATTTACAAATAGACCTACTCTCAATGCGAATACCAAAGGACCCATCCTCGTAGTAGCCGGGTTCTTTGTGCAACGTTAATTCATGGTTCTCAATTCTACCCCAGGAAAAATGACTGACCGTCCGAGATGACCATCCCTGGGCCGAGAGGGACCTCTGCATATTGTATCCTTGTACCAATTCCGATAGGGCCTTCATGAACATTCTAGTACATCTTTAGCTCCACGACTTCCTCAAAATTTATTTGGAATTAGTTTTTACCAAAAAGGATCCGACTCCATGCCCGGTTCCATGGCGGTAATCTAGGCCCTCGGCCCACAAGAATTGTCGCGCTAGTACATCCAGCGCAAAGCCTGTAGTTCCCTTAGGGAATACTGCTCTATCTAGTGCAACCATTCCTTTTAACACCAAAGTATATGCCTTTCTTTCTATATCTGTTGGCTCTCCAAAGTGGAGTGTGCGAGTCGTATCGGTAGTCCCGTCGAGGTATTGCGCGCCAGAATCACACAAGTAGATAGCTTTGGGATCAATAACTGCACATGCGCCAGGTGTTGGTTTGTAGTGAATAACAGCAGCATTGGCACCGGTTGAAGAAATTGTATCGAAAGAAAGTCCCATAAAGTCCTTATTCTTCGATCTGATTTCCTCCAGCTTGTCTGCAACTTGTACTTCATCTAACTTCTCACCTTTCCCCAATTCATTTTCCAGCCAGGCAAAGTATTCAATCAATGCTGCCCCATCACGAACATGACAGTTTCTCATTCCTTCTCTTTCTGTGTCATTCTTAACAGCTTTAGCATCCTCAATAGGAGATCGGATAACCTCAATATTTTCCTCGCCACCAAGTGCTTTCGACAAGGCCCATGAAGTCTTGTTGGAAACGAGCCATTTCTGGACCTCTTTCGCAGAGGTCTCGCTCTCACTAGCTGCCGACTCTTCTTTAAATTTCTGTGAAGTGGCGGCAAGTTCGTCGAAGATGGCATGGTAAGGGCGGATCGTTACCTCGTCGCTTAAATGGGCAAGGACCTCCTCGTCCAGCTTGGAGGAATCGATGTAAAGAGTTGCATTGGTGGGAGTTATAAAAGCGTATGAGAAGAAAACCGGATTGTAAGGAATGCTTCACAGAAAATGGTTGTCAATAAAGAACGAGTGATACTGCTCTTTCCGGCACGTGATCTTTCCAAGGGTGATGAGCCAGGAGTATATAGCAAAGGACCAACGGGAACATACTCGCTTCCTCTTAAATTATATAGCCATGCAATCTCATCCAACATGCTCACAACAAACCCAGGGCTTTTTTTTTTTTCCATTTCTTTCCGAAGAACTCCGAGCTTCTCCTGGAACGGCTTTCCGGCGTATTTTTGATCCAAGACGATCACTTTATTGTTAGGCCTCGCCGGTCTTTCTACGCCCCAGACCTCATCTATAAGATTCTTAGACATTCCGAGAAGGCCTGTACCACCCTTCTTCTTAATGCGAGTCTCAAGACCCTTAGCTTGCTCTATTTAATAAAGTTAGAGCCTGATCCTAAAAACGCAGAGCAATTGAAATATTACGAGCTGTAATGAGAGTAGCATCGACGCCGACAATTTTGCCCCCCTCCGCCTGCTGAACAACCCTACATCATAATCCATCAACTTAATGGACAAGTACCATAGGCGTATGTGGTTGAGTTACCATTCCTGCCAGGTAGGAACATCAGGGAGCCCTTGTTTTAAGAGCTCCCAGTTGCTATCCAACTGATGCTGTGCTTGGCTGAAATAACGCCCATCCGTAGAGAGTGCGGCCTTTTCCTGGGTGATTATGGCGCACCCAGCTGATCCCGTGAAACCAGAAATAAAGGCTAGAAACGTCAGAGACGAGAAACACCACAAGGACGGAAAATGAGAGACCTCTCCGGGCATCCGCAGCACAGATGTATTCACTGCTATGAGCATCCTCACTGGGCACAACTATAATTTATATGTCAGCTGTAAAATATGAGATTTACACTAAACCTAAAGGTTAAGTACCATAGACATCAACGTTCTCCCTCTTCATGAGCTCTCGCAGCTTCGCGAGGCTACCGGAAGTGTTTACAGGTTCCATATCTGTGTAAAGTGCAGAGAACAAGCGAAAACGCGGCCTTGTGGGTTTTAATAGGGGGTTTGAACGAAAACGGAGGGTATCTGAGGGCAGGAGCCGGCGTAGATTGCGCGTGAGATAGAAAGAAGAGGGGGCTGCCATTTGATGCGGGGCTCTGAACTTTGTGAGGAACTCTCTCTTTGAGTGCCACAGTGAACGCCTCAAGTGGCAGGGATCGCCATCGAAATAACCAACAAAACCCTTTTGTGGCGTCTGCACCAAACTACATGTACCTACATGTACCAGGTGCATATTGTAGGGGCCCAATGAGTGCTTATGCTTAGGTGTTTTGGGACCACATGTACTTGCGGTGAAATTAAGTATTGTCCCAATCACTTATTACGCTGGCAACCATTCAACCCCACCAGACTTGAGACCCTACAGAATCACAATCACTAGCTTAGTCCAAGTATACCAAACTCAAGCTACGGTCTTTTCTACACCAAAAAACAATTATATCCCACTTTAACCATCATGGTGAGGTCGGTTACTATCATGCGCGAGACAATACTTAATTTCACTGCAAGTACCTCGTGTATAATACTACACACAGTTATGACATAAATAGTTTTTTTTTTTCAGCTCCGATTCGAATGTTTATTCGATCTTGGAAAAAAGAATGGCATATTAATTTTCTTGTATGGGCTCCAGCTACTTAAGTATGTCTTACAAATGTCTGAGTGAAAGAAGGATAATTAACCGCGTATATGTATGCGTGTGCGTGTTTCTGTTAAGTACATGTATGTATATGTGTCTATTCAGGCAAGTTCGTAAAGATTAATCATGAATGATCACTCGTATAAATTTGTAGTGGTCTTCTGTGAAACTGTTCCGTGGGGGTGGCGCACAGATCACCGCACATATAGGCTAACCCAATTGAGACATAGCTGTGCAGTGTCACCTTTGATGAATGCCCCTCCAACAACAACAGCGCGGATGTGGCTCTTGATCCGCCATACTTTTGACGATAATGAACTTCCGCTCTTTTCTCTGATCTTAGGTTTCCCATGACTATTTTACATTCAAGCTTGACGTCAAGATTTTATTCGAATTTTCTAACATGGATCCCTACCCATTCCCAAACACGCTGGAGGAGGTTGTGGGTGTAAGGCTCTCCATAGTTTCCACCGTTTGTGCTGCGAGTTTCCGAATATCTCGATCGCTAATATCCATTGTTATAGCTCGTCAAACGTCTTTACCAACCTGGCTCTCCACAAGAGCTCTCTCAAATCCAGGCAACTTTGCAAGTGGTCCAACGTTCTTCAGAGGGATGGAAACTGGCAGATTCACTCCTTGGTATTAATGACGAACTGCTTCAGTTCTTTGGGGCCCTCACATTCACCGTGAAGCTCAATTCCGATAGGTATGAACTATCCCCTCAGGTTCGAGGAATATGCCCACTAATGTGATTGGATCGGTAGTGAATCAGTCACGGAAGAGGACGTTCCAATCCTTCGGGATCGCCTCATCGGCTGGCTAATTAATGTCGCCTCTACCAACTCCTCCCAAATGGTTATTAAAAAGCTTTGTTCAACCTCCGTTGTATTCTTCCTACGTTTCCCCGAAAGTTGGCAGAATCTCATTAGACACGTGGTCTGTTCACTGTGTTTGGGCCGCGTTGTACCGGTTGAAGAACTAGAAAGCCTTCCTACTTCAGATCTATTATTATGTAAAGCAGACAGCAGGAGTAAAATTACGGCCTTGTGGTTTTCAGCTATTCTTGTGGAAGAGGTGGGAAAGGTTGATGGAAAGAACGTCAAAAAGTGAGCTCGCAGGTCTGCTTGATGCACACAGTAAGCTCGGCTTGGTTGGATGGGAGCTAATCGAGACTTAAAGCCTCCGCTTTCATGACAGAATACATTCGAATGTGGACGAGGCTGTTATATTAATATGGGACTCTATAGCCGGAAGCTATGTTGACGGTAATCACACTACTCTGCAAAAATGAGGAGTTTTAATTTTTTTACTAACTTCCTTGCAGAGGCCGGAAACAGATCTTCCGAGTATGATACTCGGCTTGTGAGGGAGGGTATAAAAACGTTTCAGGTGAATTCCCATTTCTGTTTCACAGACTTCTTCTGAAACTAAACGTACTATAGTCATGGGTCTTCTACTCCCTACGTGCTATCCTCGATTCAACACACACATTTCCTGAATTAAAACGTCTAACCACGCCCGTTCTCAACTGGATGGCTCATCCAGAAATGTTTGACGTGGCATGCGAGGTAACCACAGAAATTCTTACCCATTATTTTACGTTCCTCACACCTGAGGATGAGTCCTGCCTGGCAAGCATCATTGTATCTCCATGGGCCCTTGAGCGCTACGAATTACTCACATCAGGGGATGGAGACTCGGAAGAGTCGCTCCAATTTGCCCGCCTCATTTTATCATATTCAGAGGCAACCGTACTAAAGATTGCACGCAACTGGGATAAGCAACAAAGTCGGACATTAATGAAGATGCTTCATGGAATGTTGAAAGTCCCCGGATGGGCTATGGCGGAAGAAGAAATATCTGGAATAACATTTGAATTCTGGAGTAGCTTTGCCGAGTTTTTGCTAGACCCGGAGGGAATCGACGAAGATCAGCTTGGAATAGTGTTGATGGCAGGTAAAAAAGAAATTCTACAGGCTGTTGAAGAGTATTGGAGGAAGATCCGGATACCGGGCGGTCACCAGTCTCAGTCGTGGTTATCATGGACTAAGGATCAGAGGGACGGTTTTATGACTTTCCGGAAGGATGTGGGCGATTTGGTGGAGGTGGTGTACGGCGTCTTGGGGGCTGAACTATTCCGGCGGCTTGTCAACCAAGTCTTGGGCGCTTTGTTCCAAGCAGATGAAGGCAGTGACGTTGTTTGGGAGGATGTGGAGGCGAGTTTGTTTTGCCTAAACTCTCTAAGCGACTCATTGAGTGATGAACCAGAAGAGGACGAATCTCTTGAGATATTATTTGGGGGAAAATTGTTTGTTATATTGGCGGATTTCGGAAGCCATATACCTATCAAGGCAAGGCAAACTGCTGTCAGTTTGATCGGTACGTTCCCTATCGTCCGCAATCCACTAATAATAACTGACAGCCATCTCAAGGATCATACTCAGCCTTTTTCGAAAGACACTCAGATTTCCTACCGACAGTATTAAATTTCCTGTTTATATCTATCTCGACGCCAACCTTGGCCAGGAGTGCATCAAAGTCTATATGCTCTCTGTGCGCATCATGCCGCGGTACTTTAACAGGCGAGCTTTCAACCTTTCTTTATCAATACGAGGTTTTTTCCGCCACAAGCACCGCAGATGATATTGCGAAGGAGCGGGTACTTTGTGCTATTTCTTATGTCGTTCAAGCACTGGGATCAGATGAAGAGAAATTAGAACCTGTCAAGAGACTCCTAGGTTTTGTTGAGAAGGATGTACAGGAATGCTTGTCATTGGTAGCGCAACAGAACGAAGAAGCGAAAGAAGTGGCTTTATTGGCTCTACGGTGCTTGATTTCTATTGGAAGAGGTCTACAAGTCCCAGAAGATGTACCAATTCTTCTACCTGGCGAAGGGCCACCTCAACCCCAATCGTTCTGGGAGCGCGGTGATGGACTGGTTGTTCAAAGGCGACTTCTAGATATTGTCCGAACCCTCGTTATAAGTTTGCACGAAGATGGCGAAGTTGTTGACGCCGCTTGTGCGGTCTTCCGAACAGGTTTCGCAGAAACCACCCCGGGTCCATTTGTCTTTGCACCACGCGTAGTCGCAGGGTTTCTACTTGAGAGAGCAAACAATGGTGTTCGAATTGAGTCTGTACTATCGACAGGATGTACTATGGTCAGCTCGCATTCAACGGATGGCAGTCCTGACATCTCAGTGGAGGTAGTACAATTCATGGAATTCATTATGACCCTCGTGGAGAGAATGCAGGACCCACAGGCAGACCCAGAGGCATCTCAAAGTGTGGTGGAGTTCTTAAATAGAATGTTGTCTAGATATGTCAATATTCTTGTGCAATACCAACCCACGGAAAGGATGCAGATGTTGTTTGGATTTGTGTTGAATGCCTTGGCGGTCAGAGAACCATTAGTGAAGAAAGCCGCAGCTACTTTCTGGGCGACATTTGTCTCTTTATCAGATCAACCACCACCTGTCCAGGCCGCTATAGATGGCGTTGTGGCGATGTGTGGTACAGCTCTGGCTGAGAAACTTGTTTGGGTAGGTAACTCGTTGGAATGTTCTAGGATTCACTTTTCTGATCCGTATATGAAATTTAGGGCGTTGGAGGTGGAGCTGCGAGAAGTGAAGTTGATAGCCTTACAGAGCCCCTTAAGAGACTAGTGGCTAGGCAAGTGAAGGCCAAAACTTGGCTTTCTACTGCTCTGTCTAGAGATGGTTTTCCTAGCCCAAACTTGACGGACAAGAGTAAAACACGGTTTCTTAATAGTGTCATCAAGTAAGCCTAAGCCTTTATCAAACATCTCTCGAGAATCTAACATAAGGCCGGGGAATTAGTTTAAGAGGAAAGCGAGGCACGAACCAAATCGTTAAAGAGTTTTGGCTGAGTGCAAGGGGCAGTGAGTTTGATTGTAAAGAATTCTCCTTTCCTCCATTTTCTTCACTATACTGACCTTTACTTACCTTGCTTGGCATATTTTAGACGCTTCATAGACACAATTTCATCCCTGTTTATCACTACAGGGTCTTATTGTGTTTGGTAATGCGAAGGCATCATCTCTGAATTCTTAGGGGTTCCTTTTCCTTTCTTTTTCTGGGCTGGGGATATCGTGTCTTGTCATATTCTCCAATTTTATAGTATCCTTGCTTCTTTCACCCAATTACCCTTACCCTTTTATGCCTCTTCCATCTTGGGACAGGCAATTTTCATGTACAGTACATCGTAAGATGGCAGTTTAAAGAGTTTGAAACGGAGCAAATATTGGGTCAATTATGAGGATACGTACATACATGTACTTGAGGTATGTTGAGATTAGAAGGCTTTAGGCCTAGTGGATTTCATCGGCAGAATAGCTTTGGGATAATCGCCTGACTTTTCATTGATTACGGTAGTACTTTTGCACATGTTTAATAGATTGATCATAATATTTTGCAGTTGGGATTAGTTCTAGTAGAATCCATCCAGGGATTGCGGTCGTTTAGTCTCGGTATGGCGCTACCTGGCATTGAGGTTGGGGTAAAGCACTGCATATGCTACCGAGCTGATGGAGGCAATATAAAATACATTGAAAACCAGTTTGTTTGCTTCTAGGAGCTATTTATTCATCGATTCTCACTCGTCAGTATTTGTAAGTAGTATGGTGACAGTATAATCCACAAGTTAGCCTCATAAGCCAGTCAATAAGCTCAAGTTGACTCGGCTCTTAGAAGCCCGAGGTTCTCAATGTTCCAGCCTTGGATGAAGGTTCGCCGCATGGGCTAGAATATTTAATATACGTACTATAGTAACTGACCTGCTTAGGCTCCGGCATCTATCTACATGTACGTAGCAGCCACATCACCCCCCCCCCCCAGATAGCCCACCATTACCACCATGTATATGAGTTTTGCACACTCTGCGTGTTGCGAAGGTACGAGATACCTTGATCCATAGACTCAAATTCCTCTAGTCCCGAAGGACTCTGAGGTGACTCGAGAGCACCCTCCAACCGCTTCTGTTCCCCCTTTAGACGCTGCCTCTCCTCTCTCAGGATATTATTAGCTTCCCGCTCCTTACGTCGTATCTCCTCCTCCTTTTGAAAAATTACTGCTCGCTCTGCCACAAGGTCCTCGTTTTGAGTACACCATATTACCAGTTCACGAGACGCGAGTGCGTCCTCCACGCAATCATGACCCGACTTCGAATCTTGAACAACCTGTCCCAAAAGCCCCTTCATGAGGGTCTTCAAGCTATTTCCCGAGGCATTAATTTTGGGGATACATAGAAGAGAATCGACGACCAATGAGTGGGCGAGCTGCAGTTCCCGCAAGTCGCAATGAAGGGAATGTCCAATGAGTATCGTTGAGCTATCGATCCACTTCCAAAGTTCCCTTCTAGCACCTTCAACGCCATCCAAGTACTCGCCGGTGGCTATAGCTTTCTCCATCATCTCACGGGTAACCCCACTATACTGGGTATTGTAGCTTCGCAACTTAACTTTCGGACGGACGAGCATGTCGATCAAGAGTTCTCCAGTGAAATAATCAACTACGCAAAGTTGGATGAGCTCGCTGGTGTTTGTGAAAGAAGTGCCCATCTCGCAGTCTAGAGCTACTGCCTTCCGTTTCTGTATCCCTCGCGAGGGGATGGGCGTCTTTACGATTCTTAATTTTTCGGCGATTGTATCGAAACTTTCGTAAATGTGCTGGCCGTTGACGACACATTTTCCGCAATCAGGGCCTTCGACTTGATCGCAACAAGGGTAGTATGTTTCTTTGGCCCCTGTGGCTCTGTTAAACTGTGTCCATTAGTATTACGTGCTTTTCTTTTGAGTTTGAGTTGCACCTACACTCTTTTTCGGCTTCTTAGCATGAAATCGGCAAGTAATGCTTGATCTAGCCTTGAGCCTAAAGCATTTTTCTGGGAAGCGAATGATTAGATTCTCATCTCTTTAAAAACAATGACAATCAATACCCACCATGGCAGTTTATACATTTTCTCTGATCCATGATATCCTCCTCGGTAAGTGGCTCCAGTTTATAGCCAGCTTTTTCTAGCAACTCTGCACCGTGGACCATTGATCGTAGCTTTTCGATAGCCTCTGGCGTCTCTTGTATGATCGACCACTTGTTCTTATTATGGCGAGCAGCATTCAACTCGAGTTTTTCTGAGGCGGCCCTGAGATGCGTATTCAAAGCTTCTGACGTCTCGAATTTGCGGCCGCATGGTGGATAACAGACCGTACATGAGAACCTATGTCCCGTATGAATGGGTCCATGCTGTGTGATATACCCTATATTGTAGGTATCTCCCGCGCTGGTAGCACGGGGGGCTAGGTGGCAGGCAGCTGTATGTTGCTCTAGGTCGTACTTAGTCCTGAATTTTTTATTCTTGCAGTGTCCACAGGTATGTAGACCACCTATCTGCCCTCTTTCAAATCCAGGAGCGTTACTGTGGCCCTTGGGGATGCCCCCGCTGGTAGGTTTCTGGCTGTGTACTTGACGTGGACTTGACTTGGCCTTGGGAGGGTGATTTAAGCTGTACATCATGTGTGAATTCAGCGCGGCTTCGTTAACAAAATCTCGCTCGCAAAGGACGCAGCGGGACATGTTGTGTGTGTGTGTATGTGTGGTGTGTGTGCGTGTGTTTGTGTATATGTGTACGTCAAGTTGTACGCTGTCTAAAAAGCGGGGAGAGGAGGCTAGAGGAGGCACAAATACATGGAGGCAAGGGTGCAGGAACGACTGGAAAGCTGAGCAGGAGGTTATTACGCGGTACATGTAGGGAACCAATAATGCAGTGAAATAATTCCAAAACTTGAGCTAGTCTAAACGTACATATATGGAGAAGTAACATGCCCAGAAATATCCTAGAGATTGCGGTGGCCAAAGTACCCATCTAAAGATACTGTACTCATAATGCGCACAATAATATAAGACCGGGGGGACTTATGCACTTGAATTACATACATACATGTACATGTAGTTATGGGCACATAACAGGCTTCTATAGAGACCCCTATATTTACTACATATTAGTACTTTTATTGTTTACCCCTTGAACACATAAGAGTATGGGGGGGGAGGGTTTAATTAAAAATTCCTAAGACTTAAGGCCTATAGAAATATAATAGTGAAACCTTGTACACTACCCGGACAGATAGCCTCTTAACCGTAGGAGGAAAAGGAAGCGTTTCTTATCACACATTTTCATGATCATGATCAGAATCAAAGGATGTCTACTTATAAGCTCTCTAAATACATGTAACCAACCAAGCTGTACTAACTGGATCTCCCTATAAAGATCCACTTGAGATTATGATACTACAAGTGGTTTCACATAGTTATAACAACCCAAATATAACCAGAGCTAAAGGCACGAAGACCAAGGACCTCAGGTTTGAGAACTGTTATAAGCTAACCCGTGACGATCGTATCTCGGACTTACGACCAGCTCAAACATACATGTATGGTGTCATTAATAATAATCATACAATGGATATAAGCTGTTAAAAACCTTTTGGGGAAACCAAAAATATGATACAGCAAAATTGGCTATCTCCGGCCAGGGATTACCTCCTTCACGATTGGTTAAAGGGCGTGGATCAGGTCTGCTTATAGGAATTGATCTTGTATGCATAGCCAATTTTTCGAGTAATGGCGCCGGTACATGTATATGCATGTATGTACACTACTAATTCTTCTACCCCAGCTCTTTTACTTAAACCACCAGGTAAATTCTCAATCATTTCAACCTCTCTTTCTATCATATCTAAAAGAAAAACTACCGCTTTGAAAGTAAAATAAACTTGTACGGGTGTGGTACTAAAGTGTTATTATACTGAAGTTGCTTCAAAATCCATCACTCGATTGCCAAGACACTGCTTTCCGAGGCTCTTTGAAATTTGGGTGGTTTCCACTTTCCCTGGACAATCTACATGTAAGTACATGTATGTACTTCCCTCAAATGTAATGCAATTTGGCTAAGCAATTTGAACAGTTGGTATCTTGGCGTAAACTCTGGCTAAAGATCGATCATACTTGCTGCAGGTCGTTCAAATTCTTGTCAATGACTAAGCATTCTCTAGATAATACTCCAGGGCAATCAGAATACATGATTTGCGTCAGGACAGTATCGAGGATCATAAATGTTGTTCTGGTTTTAACCCAGCTATCAGAATCCCTCAGCTATATCGACAACTACCCCTTGAAGATCTCTCTGGTTGCCTCTTCTAGCGGCCCCACCCAAATAAGTCTTGATTAGGTCTAGCTACTTAGCGTACTGCTGTTGGTGCCCACCAACACATCCTGCGGGAGCGGCCCGATCCGCATTAAAAAAAAAAAAAACGGGTGCCTTGCCTACGCAGAAGCAACTCTCCTAGCCTCCACCCCCCCCCCCCCTTCGGTCCCTTAAGGGGCAAAATAGTTAGAGAGGTAGAAGGGGACTTTTGAATTTTTCCCATTCGCGGCTTCCTACATAAGCAGTGACCTCCCATTTCTAAAGTACGTACAGCTAGCCGCTGATCGAGATCTTCTCACCCCAACCCAACGCAATTGCATATATGTGCCGTTGCTCTCTCTGTTGAAGCGGCTGATGATTCTCTTGTGTAGCTACTTTGCTCAAGTTCTATCAAGATAACCGATATAGTCTTGTGGGGGACCCTACATGTCTACGCCGAACACATCAAGTAGGTAGATGGCCACACTGCACAATCTAGAGTCTTGGGTGACCCAGTCTCGGGACACCCATTAGTAGAAGGCCGCTCAATAATCCTTTTATCATTGGCGTCTCCTGTCACTAAAGGTACTATGCTCGGGCCCCCACGTATGAGAAGTTCTGCATGCAATTACTGATGTAAACAAAAAAAAAAAAAAACGTACGAGGAGTTGTTCTGAGCGAGTGATATCTCATGAGTTAGTACATTACATGGCTGTGTCAACTTCGACTACAGCGACTGCGAAGACAGTGGCACCGGAACGGATAGCGACATCTGAAAACGGGGATTTATTATTGCTCTTTACGCCAGAGACCACCCTATTGCCCACCTTACCGATCTTTCCACCAAAGTCAGCCCCGAAAATCATCCGGACCATACTCCCCTGGCGAGCAGCGATAGCCCGGTCTCTCTCCCCCAGTTCACCATCATATCTGCCTTGACCCTATTTATACTTTCAAACCCTTTTGTGAAAACTACTTAGATATTTAAACTCAAAATCGGCCTAAATGCATCAGCGGGTTGGAGCCCTACTATTAGGCCTAACTCAAATTTTTGAACGGTAGTTCGAGGCCCTACAGCCATGTGCCATTTTTGAACCCTAATTTCGGGCCCAGATCGGAGAAATTTCAAGTTGGCGTCTGCCAAAAACCACTATTGTGGGCAATATATTCCTACGTCTTCATGCTTTGAGTACCATATCAAAGTGCGCATGCTTGTAAAAGTATGACGAAGCTATAATATATTACTAGATATCACTCGGGTATGCAATAAATCTCTTACCTAGCACTTACATATTGACATAGAACTGGGTTTATCCTCCATGGTGTGTGCGTGCTTTGCTAGCCGTCATGATACCAAGGTGGTTCCAAGATCCACTAGAGCATGTACCCTTCATAAGCAACAGAACCTACAAATACCAAGACAACGTGGTGGAGTGGTTAACACGTTCGCCTGCTATTGCCAGTATATACTGGTACAGTTGAGCGGATGCCTTCGGGCGCGAATCTTGTCGTTGTCGGTGTCATGTTCAATTAGTTCAGGTGAGATGGTACTTATCATATCTTCGTAGTCACCTCTATCAGATTTTTTAAATCATACACGTCCTGTTATCACATCACTGTGCACTGAACTATAAAACAAAACTAGCACTTAGACAGAGGAGATATTTAAGCTGGGTTTGATAGTTAGCCAAATGTTCTCAATAAGTAAATGTGTAAGACAGAAGTACATTGCTACTCGGTGCTCCCCATCGAAGTACACCAATTTACACCCAATTCGCCTTTTATACCATTTATTTGACTAATAGATTACTAACTAGCCCGAGGAAATACAGGGGAAAGAATTTTACAAAGGAAAAGAGAATGTCTGTGGCAAAAAAAAATAGTATTAGTTACACTAGTTACTTATTTGAAAGGGAGAGAGAGAAAAAGAAGGGATCCACAAACATCTTGAACCCTTTAATAAAATGTCTCCACCATAGTATCCCTCAGTGACCCTTGGACATTTCCAGGCCCCATACCCTCTCCGAGCTTGAAGACACTCTCCACGACTGACAGCTCCGTCGCGGTAGTGTCGAGCCCAGTAACAGCCATCCAGTCGTTAACAACCATTCCCGCACCGACGACGGGCGAACCACGATTGACACTACCAGCCACTAAGGGAACCTGAAGAAGCGATGAAAGCTCGTCTTGGTCTTCTATGGAGGTTTTAGGGTGGACAATACCGCCTTGGTTGGAGAGGGAGCAGTAGGAACCGACAAGGACGTTCTCTAGAATCCAGTATGAGCAACCAAACCAAGAGAAGGGGCGGTTTTAGAGCTTAAGGTTGGGCATACCGGAGATAGTCTGTCTAAAGACCTCGACCCCCAAGACATCCGCAATGATCTCCTCTGTCTCGCGCTCAATGTCGGGGTGGACCAAAGCGACATGGTCATTACAGCAGATAACATTTCCAAGCGCTGATAGCCGTTCCTCAATACGCTGAATTTTCACTGTCTCGGGGATTGAGTTCCTGAGGTGTTGTAGCTCCTGGTCTGTTGTTGAAGTAGGAACTAAGAGACCTTTCCGATTTCTAGAAGGTTATACATTAGCACATCCTTCAAATTTACCGCCCCTTCTTAATTTCGTAAGGGAGTTTTGAAGGTAGCATAAGGGTTTTCAGAGTTGCATACCCAGCGGTCAACCTCCCAACAATTCTGGTTCCGGCAATGGTGGTATGACATATGGGGATGATATCCGCCAATTCAGCCTCGAAAACACTAAATGAACCTCGGGTCAGTTCTATATCCCCCCATAACCTCGTTCTACTAGCCCATACACCTTCGGAAATAAAAATAAGCACCAACCTGTAAAAGTTCATCGATCCCCCTGTAGCGACGAGCGCATACGAATTTGTAAGGGTCGCAAAAACACCGACTCTGTAATTACCCGTGAGCTAAACCCAACCATTATAGTATCAAGTACACGATGCCAGCAGAAAACAGCCATACTCATTTGAATTCTCGAACTAAACAAAATAAACACCCCAATTAGCAAACTTTGCTCATCAAACCTAAACCAAGAAGGAAAAGGTTTCAAAGGTGTCTCGAGAGGAATTCTCTAACCTGGGCTCTTAGGGCCATTGCTACGGTTTATTAGTGATGGAAGTGTTAAAAAAAGCGAAACTAACAACAAAGGGTGTTATCTTTGTAGAGGGAGAGAACTAGCGATGTTTTCGGGAGTGGAATAAATTTGGCGTTGGACTGTTATAAGAGATGAGAGGAATGATGTTACCGTTTCTGTGCGGGGCGGCGACTGGTGGGGCAACGAATTTAGAGACGCCAAGACAACCCACTTATTACTCACTCAGACTTTATCGACTGGTTCAAACTTCGAGTCATTCTTTCACTGCATGACTCAGAGTGTAGAGTACAGACCCATTCCAAAATTTGCCGCAAATTAGCAAACAAATTTATTTCATGTCACAAATTACCATGTATGTAGCTAGCCTTCACACTAAAGAGATAGTCCTAGAGTCCCACTGGAGTTGGTAGTCAGTCCATTTATGAGGCATTGCCTGCCATTCACCTTCCCCCAAAGCTTGTAGCTACATTATAGTCGCATTCAGCATGTGGGTCATTATATTCAACTTCGTTGGTAATAATTATGGCCCGCGTAAATAAACCTAACCCTGATACAAAGTTAATACATGTAGATAATGAAATGACCTAGCTACTAAAAATCCACCATGATAATAAGTCATGCACAGACATCTCCAACTGACTACAGCACGCCCTTTGATCACTACCCTTAAGCAAACCAGGTCGAGATTTCCTAGGCTAGTATTCCGGGTGGCCGACCGTGGAGCACAAAACCACGAGGTACATGTAAGAATACCGGCACAGCTTTGATACATGCTCTGATCGGCTAGTGTGATTTGCTATTAACATATAAAAGAACTGTATGCTCATTACATGTAATATAGGCCCGAAAAGCAAGTACATACATGTATGTACATGTAAGTAAGTACATGTAAGTACATGTAGGGTTTGATTCTCTCTTCAGAAGGATTATAGTTTTATTGAGGCATTATTACTCTCAAACGCCAATCCTAGAAGCGCTAGGACCATTTCAATAGGCTGACACAACTGCATACCCCAAAAGAAAATAAGTATTTGTAGAGGTGCTTGACCTTATAGGTACAGACCAAAAGGAAGACAGCACCAATTTGAAAAACTACTCCTATGCACTTTGAGAGACAATTGGCAGTCAAGACCATAAAAGCATAATTATACACAAAAAGGTGATTAAACAAAAAAAACGTAAACACTTCTTAACATACCATCATACAATCCTTCACACATTTTCTCTTTATCATGAAAGAGATGTCCTCAACCTTACTCTTCAGCGATCTCGACAAGCGTGTCAGTACCCATATATGCCTTCTTGGCCATATCCTCCAACTGTGCCAGTTCACCGCTAGATTCGCACATTTCCCTGAAAATGCCTTCTGGGTTTTTCAAAAGATTGTGCGGGTGGTCGTACTCTTGAACCCTCCCTTGATCTAGCACGAGGACTTTATCGTAGTATATGATGGAGTTAAGCCGATGTGCGATAGTGATGGTTGTACTTTTAAGTTCACGTATGGTGGCCTGAATTTTGGTATCGGTAGTGTAATCAATCGAGGCAGTTGCCTCATCCATTAGAAGCACCTTAGGTTCCTTCAAGAGTGCTCTTGCAAGACACAACAGTTGCCTGGGCAAAGATCAGTATCATAGGTTCCCCAAAGAAATTTATTTGAAAGAATATTACTTTTGCCCCTGTGAAAGATTGTTACCGGATTCTGCAACTGCACTCTGAAGATCAAGAAAGATGTTTTTGTTGATCGACGCATCATCTCCAGCAACTGGTGCCGCGACCTCGGGTGCTTCGTTGATCAATTGCACTCTCTTTAACGCATTAAATATTTCGCCATCAGTGTAAATGCCAAATGGATCGAGATTGCTTCTAATCGTGCCGGTAAAAAGCGTTGGATCCTGTGGTACCATAGTAATCGATTGACGAAGGTCTCGGAGTCCAATTTTACTGATATCTACTCCATCAATGATGATTTTACCTGTTTCGGCCTCCAGGCTTCTGAATAGTGCAAGTGCAAGAGAGCTTTTTCCAGCCCCAGTTCTACCAACGATCCCAACCTTCTCAAATGGCTTGATCTCGAAGCTGACGTGTTTAAGAACTGGGTCAAGGTCAGAGCGGTAACGTGTTGAGTAATCGCTGAAGATAACAGAGCCACTTTCCGGCCAATCGGTAGAGGGCCTGTTTTCCGGAACAATCTCAGCGGCCTCTTGCTCAACCTCTAGATATTCCCTAATCCTCTCGACCCTGCGAAATAGTTAACATCAACACGGTTAACGAGTATTTGTTTGAAACACTTACGAATTCATGTTCTGCTCATTCATAGCGTATAATCTAACCACCCACAAAACGTTGTCCGTGAAAGTAATAGCATAAGTCAACGAAAGGCCCGCCAACCCAGCGTCAATCTTACCCACGCTGGAAACCACAAACACACCCGCAAAAAATGAAACCAGAGCGCCTGCAATATCGACCCTAAACCCGAGCCAACGATTACAAGCCCAGAGGAAGAAGAATGGCCTGTTATGTGCATCAATCTTGCTGAGATTATCCCTTACAAACCGTCTCTCATCACCATATGCTCGAATAGTGGAGACGCCTGTTAATGTTTCGCCGAAGTGTTGGTACAGGGGGCTACGTTGAATTGATTCAATACGTTTCAAGTCCCTTGATGCGCGGAGATAGAAGACCCCAATCAACCAGTACAGCATACTAATGATCACGCCTGCCCCAAGGAAACCAGGAGTAATGATAGAGATCAAAACCACAATGGCAATAACAGATGCCAATGAATGAACCATACCCTAAAAAATGATTAATTAAGCGCCCATAAACAACACTATCAGCGAGAACTTACCAAAGCAACAGGCGCAACCTCCTGATCAACGGCCTCAACATCTTTAGAAAATCTGTTGATAATCCTCCCCAGCGGAGTAGAATCGAAAAATTTAAACTTTGCACGCATAATATGATGCAAAAGCCGTTCATGGATCCGCTTCGACGCCCTCAAGGAGCCGTAAAACACAACAGCCTCCCTGATAAAGGACATGGTGGTGTACGTTAAACCAATGAGCAGATAACCTATGAGGTAATACCAAACATTAACTTTACCCTTGTTGCTAGTAACTCCAATAGTATTTGGCGACATTGGCGCTGGAAAAGCCCACGAGCAACTTCCAGATACAAAGCAACCCCCTGAATAACTGAGTGAGGGCGAGGGTACACCGTGAGCTACAATCGACGTAGTAAAGTTACTGCCTTCATTCGTCTCGGTCTCATACTCTAGTGCCCACTGACGGATCCAGAAAGAGGTGGCCACAGTGCCCATTTGTTGCGCCCCGAAAATTGCTAAGACGATAGCCCAATACCACCATGGCCCCATCTCAGTCAGATATAGTTTATAAACCTTCCAATCAACGCTGCCTTCGAGTTTTGTTTCCTCTCCGGATTTTTTGTCTTTCCTCCCAGCTGGATCTATAGACCCGTTAAGTGGTTTTGGTTGAGATATCTGATCTCCACCATCAGTTGGTATCCCAATATATGACGGAACTCTCGAGGGCATTCTTGAAGCAGGTCTCGATTTGATCCCCAATTTCAATAAAACATCATTTCCAAGCGCCCCAGAATCAACTACAGTCTCCGGATCACCCTGCATTGAGACGCGTCCATTTTCCATAACCACGACATGCTTCGCCAAAGGAACACAAAGCGCAACATTATGAGTGACCAAAATACAGGTCCTGGCATGCATCAAGGGCCCCATTATGCAGTAGTCATAGATCCATTTTGCAGTATGGGAGTCAACGGCGCTTAAGCAATCATCGAGCAAAAGATGTTTAGAATTTGAATATAGGGCTCTCGCAAGTGAAATCCTTTGCTTTTGCCCTCCAGAGAGGGTGATACCCTTTTCTCCGACTTCCGTTTCGTCGCCATTATCCAAGATCTGAAGGTCACGTTCCAACGAACATGCAATAAGGACTGCATGATACCTTTCCTCATCATATGGACTTGCAAAAAGAATATTGTTTTTGATTGTATCATTCACCAACCATCTATCTATTGTGTCAGTTTGTGACTAAAATTGAGGGTCAACTAACTCACGCTTGTTGGGCACAATAAGCTACAGAGTCGGTTAGTCCAGTTTCCGGATCTACTATTAAGTCCTCCCGGCTATGTGCGCCGGGCAAATGTACAGTCCCTTTAATACTTGTCATCTCTCCCAACAAAGCCATTAGCAAGGATGTCTTTCCAGACCCTGTAGGGCCCGCGATAATATTAAGAGCTTCGGGTATAAAGCTGATATTAAGCTCCTGTAGCTGGAAAGCCGATATCCCGCTCTTGCTTTTAACTTGCTTCTTACTTCCCCAGGTAAAAGCCGCATCTTTAAAGCCGATGAGTGGAGCGTCTGGATCCCCATCCTCTGTAGACTTGAGTTGAGTATACTTCTCCGTATCCTCCTCGTTCAAAAACTCTTCTACACGATCAATAGATACCTTGGTTTGTAAGACGTTTGTGACCATGTCTGCCAGCTGATCTAGCGGTACACGTAAAACATTGAACAGAGACAACGCGGTGAAAGCGACAGGCGCGTTGAGATCTTTCCCTTCGATGACTGTATAGCAGAGGAAACTAAGGAAGGTGATGATGATCGGAGATCCATACCACGAGGTTGCGGCCACTGCCCATAGTATGTAACGTTTTCTCAAGTTTTTCAGCTCTGCGGTTCTAGACTCATCCACAACCTGCCCAAAGCGCTCTTCCCAGGCGAAGAATTTTATGATCCTGATGTTCTGCAGGACTTCGTTCGTGGTGTGAATCCGCTTATCCGTAGTTGACATAATAGCTTGCTGGATCTTGCTAAATTGGCTAGAGATATAATAATTTATAGGGAGTAAAAGAATCATGACGCCAATGCCAGCAATAGAGCTCCATCCAAGGATCTGGTAAAGTAAGGTCACAGCGATAATTACTTGAACCGGAACAGCAGCAACCTACAATTGTCAGTTCAGCCCACCCACAACTCACGATATTAAGAGCATACCAAGAAATGTAGATAAGCACAAACTTCCGCAACCTTAAAGGAATCGACAGCCATCAAGTTGATGATGGCACCCACGTTGGCCTGGTCACCATTATCTTTATCTTTATCTTCCTCTTCCTTGTTAGTATCCGTAGGTTTCTTCCCGACCTTCTTCTTCTCATCTTTTTTCCCTAACTCTTTATCGGCACCAGCGGCAGCCTTTCTCCTAAGTGCTTTTGCATAGACCTCTCCAATGATCACAGCCCTAAGGCGAATACAGATCCTACGACCAATGAACAAAGCTTGACCGTTTCCAATAGCAGAAATGGATGCAGCAACAAAAAGCAAGACCACAAAAAGCCATGCAACGTTCTTAGGTGTATCTTCTGGAGATTGGACATATTGCAAAATCACCCTCAGAAGAATGGTAGGTGCAAAGGTGAATGCGGAAGCAAACACCGCCCATGCAGACTGAATGGCAAGATCCCGTTTGAAGTGCCTTAGTAGAGTAACGGCGAGGGTAGTAGCTTTCCTAGTTTTTGTCAATACGATTACCATGGGTTTTGTGTCGCAGGTCCACATACTTGGTTTGCCTAAATGTACTCAAAACTGAATATGCAATATCATCTTCCCTTAGATTCCAAAGTTCTTCGAGGACATAAGGTTTCCAATAGCCCTTCCATACAATCCCATCGACCCAACTAAAACTAGCTAACGAAAAAAGCGAGGCAAGAGGCTCCCTGGAGGGCTCGAGACCATCGATAACCTTCAACTCGACTGGCTTATTCCCTCTCCTGCTGGAAAGAGCGATCATACAAAGCAGAGTGACAAGTGCGAATTGGGTTATGGTAAAGGCCTCATAAGTGCCAATTTCCTTCTGGATCAAAGCAGTTCGAAATCCGACAGTAGCGAAGATGAAACTAAACATATAGATAAGTGCCGTGTGATCCCAGAGAGATGGCAAATCCCGACCCCCGGATACTGAAAACCAGAGCCTAAAGGTTGCAAGTAAGGCAACATAACCCTAATCTATGTCAGCCCAGCCCTCCCCAAATCTACGTATCTTCTAAACGTACCCAGCGTACGACTCCTAAAACCAGTGGCATTCCTGCATAGTTCCAAACATCACCGTTCCTCATGAAAACTTCGGCAATGAAAATTCCCAGAATTGCCGAGGCCCCGAGCACTTCGCAAACAACCAAAACAACCTCACCCGTTGGGGCTAGGACCTTCGCTTCGGTAAATGTACCATGGCTCATTGTATGTCTTAAGCTCAGATGCTCTGCAAACTCGTCATCGTCATCGTCGGCTGAGTCGCCATCACCAACAGCCGCCGCTCCAAACGCGTTCTGGTGAGTTGGGAGCTTTCGGTACCCCTTTGAGCGGCTTTTGGAAGCGAGGCGATGTATAAGGGATGTACACAGCCATAAAACGGATAGGCCAACGACGAGAGATGGTAGGAGGACCTGGATGAGGCTGATTTTGATCGAGTGTTAATTACATCATACCCAAACAACCGCACAAACATTCAACCAGTGTTTACTGGACCAACTTACTCCCTACGTATACATGTTGTGAAATCGTCCCCTCTCCAGAAGGGACGTTCGCATTGTAAGAAATTGGGATGCATGCCCTTCCGGCCGCGCGACCAAAGAGTAGAACTCTAGGGCCAATCGACTGGTGGGAGTTCGTTAATAAGAGAAAGTTCAGTCCTCGTTCAGGTTGAAATAGGGTTTAAAGCTTAGAACTATCAGTAACACTAGGTTTGGGGGGGGGGGGGGAGTATGGTCAATTGAATGGGAGAAGCTGGTGGGTGGCCCTGATAAAGGGTAAAAGGAGGATTCTGTGATAAGATGAACTTATATGCTAATCTGGATCCGGTGATACAAAATCCCTTGGGTACACGCTGCAGCACGGAGGTGAACGCAAGTTACGCAACGAGATGTAACAACCAGTCCAATTAACGGGCAAGAACAAGGTGCATATAGAGCTGAGCAATGACTATGTGTCCATGCAGAGTGTATGTATGTACCTAGAGTACTCTATCTCTTGAAGCGAAAGTCTAGAGAACGGAAAGTCTTGCTCCCCAATCGCTGACTGAGACTTCTTGTTCCAGCCCATGCATTTTAGCGGGTGACGATAACAAGCGTTAGCGTATGCCATGATTTACTACATGTACCTCTATGCACCCTTGCATTTACTGATTGGGTTTACCGGCAATAGATGTCACTTTTGGGGTATAAAAAGTAGGGCCGTCGTACGCCACTGAGCGGAGGGAGAAAAAAGCAAAATTCTAGAACAACCTGCATCTAAGGACCTGCATGCATCAAAAACGGTCTCGGGTTGAACTTAAAACCCCAGAGGGACCCGGGGCCAAGTACATACATGTAGAGTACTCTATATAAATGTTTTTGACTACAATTCAAGATTCAGTGCATATCTCAACTAATTCTGTCTTCAACTACATGGAAGTTTAATTTAATTCCCATGCTAGCCCCCAACGATTGTAAATGCATAAACATCGAACACGAACTCAAGCGCTTGAAGCTACATGCGATACATACATGGAATGAATGCACAGCGTGTCTCACATACGGCAATGCTACAGCATCCTATGCGACAGTTTAAGCATAAAGAAATTCGAAAGTGGTTCAGATATCTACCAGTGTCAACAAGCTTCGCACGCATACTCTATAGATATTTACCAATGGAAAAATTGAAACAATTGAAAGGAATTCTTATACAGCCCAATACCAACATGCAGCTAAATGTTTTGTGGCCAGTCCTAGACCCTGGGCCTGGCAATTGCCTCCCAAGATGAGACTTTCGGTCTGGTCCTATAACTTATCAGGGGGGCGTTCTACACCTCTGGATATATTCGAAACTTACGTAGAGTAAGGCTTATAAGCAGCACGGCTAAATGTCTGGTTCGGAATATGCTCCTTGTTTTCCCAAGGTCTAACATCATGCTTCATAATCGGCTCGGAGGTCGGAGGCTTATCGAACATGTACGCGAGCCATCCGTGCCTATGTATTGCGTCAAATTTCCAATCATAAAGTTTTGTGCGAGCAATAGAACTATCGAGTGATCGCTTATGAATGGTGTCACTTACCAGCCGGGCTCTACCATGGACCTGCAGGTAGAGTTAGAATACATCTCCATATTATGATTCAGTAGGAACTCTTACGCATCATATTCCTTCCACTCTTTGTAGTCAACCCACTTGGTTCTCACTGTCGCCACAAGCCCCATTAGTATACTCTAGGTAGCGCACAACTGCCTGTATTCCCCGGACAAGACTCACAGGGGAGCTCCTCGTTATTATTCTCATAGTACTTGTTCCCGTATTTGTCGGTACCGACAAGAACGCCGTACTTGGTGTCACCTATATATTGTCAACTCACGTGCGGATCCATTGCGCGGGTAAAGAAAGGTGAACCAATGCGCTACGCCACAGATTAGCAAGCAAATTACACCAGCATCAGGATTTTGAAGATTATAGCAATTTCCGGGAGTGTGTGGGGAGGCACATACATTCATCTGGTAAGCATACTGCCCAAGCCCTATCCGCCTAAGATACCTCAAAGTCCTAGAGATTGTCGACATATTTTTGTAACTAATTAAGCAAGTCTGTAAGCTATGTGTCAAGCAAAAAGACAATAGGATCCTAGGAGGCGAAATAACCTGGGAGTGGAGAGTTTTGCAAGGGTGGAGATGTCGCGGGCGATATCTGTCGCCCTGTGGATGACAGGTTACCCTCCCGAAAGAAACGCCCCACTAGTTATGTATTTCAAAAGTCCTGGGACAACAGCCTACTTTTAAAAATTTATCCAGACAGCAACAACGAACTTTAGTGAACGGAAATCTATCAGAGTCTAATGAATCATTAGAAGAATTCAAATCAGAGCCCAAACCCAAAATAAAATCATTGTTTCATGGGTGATAATCATTTTTGTGGTTTGTACTGGAAATCTAGGTCTTAGTGGAAGCTAGAGCTTACTATACTACCAACAATTGGAAATCAACGCAAGATATTTTACAGAGGGTACTTTAAAGCCTTCTGAGTCTATATCATAAATCCCAAGGCTTATCGGTTGGTGGTGGTGCCTGGAGAGTGTTGCAAAAAGTCCATATTTTGGTGTGTTTTGGCCGTTGTCCCGCGACTTTGACATCGAGCTATACCTACATGTAAAGTACATAATACCAATTCCGATGTTCCCAATACTAAAATGGGCTTCCCCCTCCGCCTGGATGTCACCAGCTCAAGAATACCGAGACGCATGATTCGCGATACACTAAGTCTCATGATATCCCACGAGCTCAAACAGGGAGGAAATGACTCGGTTTTTATCCAATTACAAGGCTCTGCTCGAGCTCTATTACATTCATGTGTATCAAGTACTCAAATCGCTTTCATAGGCAGGCCACCTAAACTCCGCCCGTGCCCATCATCAGACGTACATGTATGATGCATCTTTAGTCCCACCCCCGGGTGAAATTACATGTATTTCCCAATGTGTTTGCTTAGTCAGCAGAGATTAACCTTAGTGTAGATACCTGTGGTACCTCCTACTAGGACGACGGCGCAATTGCCTTAAAACAACCAAGGACTAGAGCTCTCTTCATGATAGCTATAACCCTCCAACGTACTCTACTGCGGTCTTCCGTATCTCGTTCACGTTTCTGCATTTCATGTGCAAAGCGGAACTTTGCATCCTCACACCCACCCCTGCACAACGCTACACCAGTTCACTCGGCTTCAATGTTGGGTACTCTAACCGGAGAGTTAGATAAGCTTGCGCCCCGATTTGAGATTCATGCAAACCAGATTAGGATACTAAGGGCTCCAACCGAGTTTTATGAGACGTTAAAGGTAATTGTTGTTAGCCTTGGTGTCAATAAGAGGAAATGATTGAGTTTGAGATTCTGAGAGTATTGGGGTGAACGAATAGGAGCGCATTTTAAAAGCGGAAAAGAGAGTGTTTCTTAGCACGCTCTATATAGGAAAGACTGAGTACGAGCTTGTATGTTATACACATCCTTTGACCATCAATTGGGTTTTTTAGTTGAACCAGGTGAATTTAGATTGATACACTACGACAAGCGCTACGTCGTCAACCCAATCTCCAGGTTTCAATATTATCTGATGCCCTCCGTGGTACCAGAGAGGCACCAAGTGCATCATGCGCCTCCCTTCTTACTCCACTAATTGAGGAATTTGGGGATCGCGTTGAGATTAGAATGTATCACACCCCAAACCTGCGCGGATTGAGGAAACAGATTGTTCCAAAACGTCTCAACGAGGGCTGGGGACTTCAGCACATGAAAATTTACGGCATCGATGATGAGATTATAATTTCTGGAGCGAACCTTTCAGACGACTACTTCAGGAATCGACAAGACAGATACCATGTTTTCTCATCAAAGGATCTGACAAACTACTTCGCCGGGATTCATTACGCTATATGCTCAATCAGTTATAGGGTTTTACCTGCGCCGATAGATGTTGGAGGGTTTACTTTAGAGTGGCCAGCCTCTAATCCAGCGCCCCAGCCAACGGAGGACCCAACTGCATTCAAAATCTCCGCAACCTCCATCCTTGGGCCCCTCATACGTCCAGCAACCCCTGCAGTGGCTTTACCTCAGACCTCAAGTAGAACAGTTATATATCCTCTCGCTCAATTTACTCCCCTCATGCACCCTACAGATATATCAACCGAGCACCCAGGTCTCTTGGCGGTCCTACGGTTACTCTCAAGACCTGACTGGGCAACATCAAAATGGATGTTCACGGCAGGTTATTTCAACATTCACTCTGAGCTTAAGAAGTTGCTGCTAGAATCCAAGTCAGTCGAAGGCATCGTCGTTACTGCGGCCCCTGAAGCGAATGGATTCTATGGGAGCAAGGGTGTTAGCAGCATGTTACCGCCGGCCTATACGTTGCTCGCAAGACGATTTTTAACAGATGTCGTTAAAATGGGCAAGGGTGAACGAATACATGTCCGGGAGTGGATGAAGGGTGGGACTATTGGGAAGGATCCTGATGCCTGGACTTATCACGCAAAAGGTTATTCCCTCCATATTAGTATTTACTTCTACTAAAGCTTATATAGGGATCTGGGTAACCCAACCTCAAGATGAGAACCCAAGTATTACGCTCGTGGGATCATCAAATTATACAAAACGATCATACTCCCTCGATCTAGAGGTAAATGCGCTGATAGTTACAGAGGATGATGGATTGAAGAAGCAGCTCGGCGAGGAAGTAGAGTGGCTACAGAAAGACTCACGAAAAGTAGGTATGGAAGATTTTGAGAGGGTGGAAAGGAGAGTCAGTCTAAAGGTTAGGTTAGCTTTATGGTTGGTGGGTGCTATAGGGGGCCAACTATGAAACCCCCCTTAGAGAAACTTGCTTAAAAGCAACTAGTAATTTTAAAGCGGGCCTTGGCTTGTCTGATTTCGGCCAATACGATCTTGCCCATGGGGACATTGTAGCAGTTCAGGATCTTGCAACTATCGATTCCCAGGAGGACAAAGAAAGGATACCCTATATTTAGGTTACTTTTCTCCCTATATACCTACATATACATCATAAATGCAGCCCCAACACAACTCAACCCCCATCTACAAACCGGTACTACGAATTCGTGTTTGTTTTCGCTGTACTATATACACAAATGTTCTTTAGGCTATATATTGATTCATAAGTACGGTGTACCAAATGTAGCTGTTGCCGTGTGATTACTATTTTAATTTCACAGAATTAAACATCATAGGGTTGAACAGTTGATTCAAAGTTGAACCCTCAACCCACATATAAAAATTTAGGCATTCGATTCGGGGTGGAGTTCTACATCTCTATTTTATCAACCAAGTCGCGAGGGTAAGGCAGACCTCCCAGGAAACTATCTGTCAGAATTTCCAATAATCTCCACATGTAACCTCAGGGGTCCGTCCATTTGACGAGGTTTTAATAAAACAGTCATTTCACTGGGTACCAGACCTATACACCAAATACAGTATTCCGTCTTATTCACTGATCGTTTTGGGTACACAATTGTGGTTCACGTTCACCGCGGTATCAACGATCGAACCTTTACTTCCGTGGTATAGTACAGCATAAACAAAAAATCCAGTGTTTATACCACCGGTGGTAAATGTACTTACGGGCCTAACACTTCGGGTACCTAGAACCCTCTGATAATTCTAGTTATAGGTGTTGCACGCACGTATATATCGAAGGGTTAGCTCATATGAGGTTGTGGTAATGGGGATTAGATCGAAGGGGAGGCTCCCTATGGTTGCTTCGTAATGAGGAGAATGAGAGATGGGTCACAATCCTCATTAGTGGGGGATTTTGCTTTCGATCTACTCCAAGCTTTGGCTACAAAACACACAATCTTTTTTCTTTTTTGGTGTTGTATCAATCATGATATATCACTCGAGGGAGCTTGTTGCTGCATGGGACTGCTTAGGGCCCAACCCTTGCACGCAAATTTCAAATTGGGCCGAGCCACACACACACACAACTTTAGTAAATCTTTCCTGGTACGCAGAACAGACGTTGACGACAACAGAACAACAGCAGCACCACCACCAAAAACTCAGTTACCATCGATCACAATGGGAAGGCAAGTCACGTAACGGTCTAGAAGTTGGGAATTCGGATTGTTAACGGGGCTGGGATTATAGAGTTATCCGCAATCAGAGAAAGGGTGCCGGCTCCATCTTCACGGCCAACACCAGGCTGCGAAAGGTCGGTTTTTGATATCCAGTAATTTCGTGGTTGGTTTAGAGAAAGGCCCACTGACTGAGGCTTCCGTTTCAATTTCCAGAACCCAGCCAAGTTCAGAACCCTCGACTACTCCGAGCGCCATGGGTACATTCGAGGTGTCGTAAAGGATATTATCCACGACCCTGGTAGGGGTGCTCCTCTTGCCAAGGTTGTCTTCCGCGACCCTTACCGCTACAAGCTCCGCCACGAGACGTACGACCTCCCGTTCGATTTTTCTTAGCTTGTTTTGTGGAGCTTTGGCTGCTTGGTGGGGTATCAGGCTGACGGGTATGGGAACAGTTTCATTGCCAATGAGGGTATGTACACCGGTCAGTTCATCTACGCCGGAAAGAAGGCCGCCATCAACATCGGAAACGTTCTCCCTCTTGGTTCCATGCCTGAGGGTACCGTCGTTACAAACGTTGAGGAGAAGACTGGTGACCGTGGTGCGATCGGCCGTACCTCCGGAAACTATGCCACCATCATTGGACACTCTCCCGATGAGGGTAAGACCCGCATTAAGCTTCCCTCAGGCGCCAAGAAGGTCGTTCCCAGCGCTGCTCGTGGAATGATCGGTATTGTTGCTGGTGGTGGAAGAACCGACAAGCCTTTACTCAAGGCTTCGCGCGCCAAGTTGAAGTACAAGGTCAAGAGGAACAGCTGGCCTAGAACTCGTGGTGTGGCTATGAACCCCGTCGACCATCCCCACGGAGGAGGTAACCATCAGCACATCGGAAAGGCTTCAACAATCTCCCGTTACGCTTCCCAGGGTCAAAAGGCCGGTCGTAAGTATCCCAAAATGGCAATTGTCAACGCTATGCACCAAGTCCCCTTACTAAATTTAAATTTCTTTAGTCATTGCTGCCCGTCGTACTGGTCTGCTGCGCGGTACCCAAAAGACCAAGGAATAGATGGTTGGGTAAAGGCTGGGTTGGTGTTTTTTTTTTACGATTTCTGGTTCTATTTCTTTTTTTTTGTGGGACAGGTTGTTTCCCTTTTTTTCTTTCCCAGGTTAGGGTCTGAGAATAAAAAGGGAGAAAGTTGCATGGCTACCAAACAACAGAAAAGTGCCATGTTTCGAAAGCAGCATACCCGAAAGGAACTAGAAATCTAATGGCGTCCTGAACAAAATTTGGTGCTTGTGTGGTTTGGTGATCTTTTTATAACTTTTTCTTATGGTAGATGTGGGTTCTAGTACGGGTGGGGGTTTTCCCTCAGATCCAGAGGTCCAGCAGCGGTCATCAACGGATATTAATGATATCATTCATGCGTCGGATATCTCCGCATCAATGCGTTTACGCACATCTTCAGAATTAAAGATCGATAACAAGGTTTAATGTATAGAATGTTCGAGCGATTTCTTGTGTATAAAGATACATAGCTTGGGATGTTAAGTCGTTTATTGATAGCCTGGGATAGCTCAAAGGCCGCAATGGCACCCGAAAGAAAACTTCCCTAATCAAAAAAGAAAGCACAGAGTATATTTACTATAATGGACCTCCTCTTTATTACTATCCACGACTAGTGATGACCACGAGACTATCCGAATTAAATAATACTGTCTGCTTGACAATCGCAACATCCGAGCCAAAATGAGGCACCTGTAGACTGCCAAAAATTATCTGAATAGTGCATATGTGTGTTGTATTTCCCCTAATAGAGTACAGGGCTGAGTACCTCACTTGCCCAGGCACGTGCACGTGAACTTCGTGAATGCATGTATTAGCTAGCGAAATAACTTTTGTTATATAGTACATGTATTTCCGGTACCTCAACCTATGTACATGTAGTTATGATGCTGCGTGAGCCCAAGTACTAGATGGTCGAAACCCTACACCTAGTATAGCCTAAAACCGCAAAACTCAATCTATAGTAAATTCGTGTACGAGTAATACCTTAATTGTGACGTAGAACAACCTATCCACATGAAAACGCATCCACTATTACGTACTTATCGGAAATTTATTGATAAACAACCAGGGAAGAGGGAATAAGTAGTCTAAAACTATCTAGGGCCCTAGTCCAGTCCCCTCATGTATTAACAAGAATCTTTAGTTCCCTAAGCATATTTATAGGTCGAATGGGCTCATGTTTTGTTCTGCATTGTGGAGTTATGTATCAGTATCAGTTCATGTGACTTCTTGGTTCCCATACTGGCTACGTTTCTGCATTTTTAATTCCCTGGTTGGTTTTTGGTGATAACCACCGGGGGTTAATTGTAAGGATGGATGTGGTATCTGGGGTGGGGGCTAGCTATTAAAATTAAAACCACAAAACTTATAGGAGATAGAAAGTTCGGCAAGATACATATAGATAAATTCACTCACAGTAATTGAGAATGGTCACAGAGATTAATTTCCTCACCTAACCCTAACCAATTCCCAAGTACTTAGCCGTACCTCCCCCTCCCCCCCCGACCCTGCCCTACCGAATGTCTCATTATTTCAAGTGCAAATTTAAAGATAAAGTGGTCACTAGTTAGTTATTTCAGGGGGGGAGATAATAAAAGGACCGGTCGCCCGCAAGGATTACAATGTCCCTACTACTAGCTCACCACCCAAACAGATAACCCCCCCACCATCCTCAAGCCCGCCGTGAGGGGCCATGGGCCGAATTAACGTTCCTACCAGCCCGTAGTACTATGTATACGTGTATTAGAATATCCAAGTAGGCCCTCCCCATCAACTACGTTCAACATTCGCCGGCTACACGCATATACATAATTGCAAGTGCCGTAGTCTGAGACTCCTCTTCTTTTTTTTTCCCCCTCTCCCCCGGGGGGGGGGGGGGGTCACATGCTTCAAGGGTATCAAAAGATTCCTTTTCCATTTTAGTTACGACGGTACGCGTATCCACGGCCTTATGAGCAATGGGCCGGCCGTGGGCCGTTAAATCATGATATATCACTCGCAATCTACCAACATGGGGGAAACAACAGATTATCCGATTGAGTGTTCAATACATGGTCTGCTATCCCTACCCAACTGTACCTACATGGGCCGGGGTTTATCTCAACCACCTCATTGGGGCATAATATATTTTGAAGATTCTCAATTCCAGTCATGATTATGTTTCCGACTGCCTTACTGCCTTGACCCAAAGATTTAACGCCACACGTGTGAAGATACGCGAGGCCAGAAATATACAATACAGAGCTCTTGATCTAAAAAGAAAACACAACAAACTCCTTGATTATTGCGTCACTAAGCCCTCTCACCGTTGCCACAAAGAGCCTAATGATAAAGAAAATAAGAAGGCATTGTGGATCAATTACACAACTAAATCTTCTAAAATGGATTCAAGTTCCTCCTTCTCAAAAGGTGCCCACATGACTTCTGTGCCTTGCGAGTCTTTTTTGGAGACGATCATCTGATGGTCTTGAAACCTTGGAGAAGGTTAGCGATTTTCACACGAAATCGATAAGAGGGGAAAGTACTCCTTTAGCAGCGTCTTGAACGCCATATCATTACTGCAAAGAAATTCCTCCACCGCTTTCTGGTAAAATACCCTATATTCTATCCCCCACTCCTCAGTAGCTCCACCTTGACCGGCCGCAGGATCATCCATCATAGCTTCGAGCTGATGACTAACAAGGACTCTGAAAAGATTCCTTGCATTCATGTTCAGCGATGACAAGACGTGTTTAGCACCTCTCGTTCCACCTGCTCTCTTGGAGCCACCAATGAGGGCAAGAGATTCATCAATTGAAGACTCAACAGCATATGGCGCAAAGGTGGTCGCGTCATGCCAAAGGAAGTTATATTGTGAAGCACGTGCAGCATCCCAGAGGAGAGGGGCGCGGAGATGATCAATCGTGGCTACAAGGGAGATTTTTGCGTGCGAACAGAGACGAGCGATAAGAACTTGAGAGCGTTCTCCTCGGATAGATTCACCATCGAGGTTGTGAATTATCAGTGTAAGCTTTTGGACCTCGTCCGAATCAAGGATGAGCATTACGTTATCGAGCATCTCGTTGGGATTGGATCCGAGCTTGACGTTGTGGCCCTGGCCGAGAATGGCATTTGCAATAGATGATAGGATATCTTTGACTGTGAGGGTAGGGACGTATCCGTTTACAACAACGAGGGACGAGGGAGTTGTGTAGATTTGTTTCGCAAACTCCATCACGAGTTTGCGCTTTGAGCCGTAGCCATGTAGTAAGATATTGAAGCCTTGGGAAAGCTCGAATTGCCATTGATCGAAGGATTTCTTGTGGAGTTCTGCGAGGTAAAGTCGGTCCTCAACGTGGTCGGGGACGTGTTCCCTTATCAACTGAAAGTAGCGTCCATGGTCTAGTGGGGATAGGGACGCGAGAGTGCTATTTGAAGTAATTTGTCGCGCTTTCTTGTTTTGCGCAAAATACGACTCAAAGCCCTCTGTTGGTGGGGGTGGTTCCGGTTCCTTCGGCTTCCGTTTCCTCCCCCGGGGTTTCCCCTTCTTTGCTCCAGTTTCGTTAGCAGTTTCTGGGATGATTCCATCCTCGTCACCCTCATCTTCAGAATCTCCATATATCCGCCGAACAAGCTCGTCCTCCTCGTCCTCGCTAGAATCACCAGCCACTACACGGGCGACAATCTGTCGCGCACTCTTCTTCCTAGCTGACCGGTCCGCATTGGTGACAACTGGAGGGGGTGATATTACGTTCTCTGCGAAACGAACCGAGCTTGAATTATCGCGTCGAGGCGTTCGTGCTGGAGCAGCGCGCTTTAGAGGTGATGAAGACATGATGGTTTCAGATCCCAAGCTGGTTCCTTTTGTGCCAATTCTGGGGCTAGCCCTGTTGGGCGCGCTGGACAGGGTACGAGAGCGGTGTTTCCCGGTGGTCTCTGGATGTTGAGGCAGCTGCAGAGGAACACTTGAAGACGCGGTAGCGGGAAGCAACAGCTTAGAGGTTGAGGAGGATTTTGCGGCACCGGGAGAGTTGGACGACCGTTTCCTTTTCATGACGACCTTGTCTCACTGTAGACTAAGACTTGCCCACGTAGGAATGGGCGTGGTGCGAATTATACAGGGATTTACACTGTATAATAGGCTGGGCCAGAAACCCTATCAGAGGCACTGTACGATCTAATCTCCCCAACTGCCAGCGCCCAAACACCCCATAACGCAACTGAGGGCGCTATGTTCCTGACTGCGGAACAATATGTACAGTAGGCTCTAAAGCACCGTGTGATATGCCCAAATCCATAAGTCTTGGCAGTTGTCGGATGAGGGACTCAAAGGTCCCCCGCAGCAGTCTCAAGTTGGATGCTCTAAGGCGGAATTGAACATCTCAATCAAGCTCGAACCTGGTGGTGTTGGAAACAAAGCCCCAAGATATAGTGATTCCTGAACGGGTTTGGTTAAGACCGAGTGACAACTGGTGAGGAATAAATTTCTACCATGGTAAGAACCAGAAAATGCGAAAGGATTATTTGTATGGTAAATAATCCTTGACTTTGTCACTCACATTTTCTGGTTCTTATGCTGGTAGACGAGTACATGTATGATTCGCAAGTTGATGGAACTCTATATACTTCAAAGAGTTTGAAGGCCTGACAGTTAAAGATCGTCTCCCACACACAATCTCCGGAAACCCCTAACCCTAGCAGTTAACATTCCCCAGCCCCAGATCTAATTCCCTACCCCAGAGCTTACATGTATCAATTGTAACACAAACCCACCACGCGAAATTTTCCCTGCAACCCCGAAAGAAAAGGCGGCTCTGCGTGGATAAAAAATCTCTCTCCTCCCCCACTTATGTTTGTAGTTACGACTCCTCACTCCCTCACCCCCTCACCCCCCGCCTCTACATCCCTGCGCTCGAAAGCTACTATCCTTTACCTATCAATTGACCCTCTACGAAGCTGTAATGCTTTCTAGACTCTCTTCAAGGCTCCCGACTCGTGGTGTCGCTGTTATGACCACTCGCGGCTACGCAACTGGGCCTGCGCCAAATGCAAAGTGGAAATACGTCCCTCAGAGTGGTAGCTACCCGCAGGGCTTTAATGTTGGTGGTATTCACTGCGGAGTGAAGAAAGACGGGAAGAGTCTTGACCTTGCGCTCGTGACTTCCGAGTTACCATGCAGCGCTGCTGCGGTCTTTACGAAGAATGTCTTCAAGGCGGCCCCCGTAGTCATGGGTAGGGAAATGTTGGACAAGCGAAAGGGTTACGGGATCAAAGGGCTTGTGGCTAATAGTGGATGTGCAAATGCCGTCACCGGAAAGGGTGGAATGGAGGATGCATTGGCCATGGGGAGGGGAGTCGATAAGCTAGTGGGAGAAGAGGAGAGCAGCACTTTGGTCATGAGTACTGGTGTTATTGGACAAAGGTGTGATGTTGCCGTTGCGAAATTAGTATTATATGAAAGGCTAATTTCTAGGATTGACAAAGACTCCCGATTAAAAAGATTCTCGACGGGATCCCGGAAGCCTACAAGGTTCTCGCTCAGTCCCACGAGGCCTGGCTGAATACCGCGAAGGCAATCTGTACAACAGATACCTTCCCCAAGCTCTGTTCTAAGAGCTTCACCTTCCCCGGATCCTCAACAACCTACAAGATCGCCGGAATGGCAAAGGGAGCCGGTATGATTCATCCTAACATGGCTACCCTCCTTGGATTCATGGCCACAGACGCTCCTGTATCACCAGAAGCTCTCCAGGACATTCTCACCCACGCCGTTGAGCGCTCATTCAACGCCATTTCTGTAGACGGTGACATGAGCACCAACGATACCGTTGCCCTCCTTGCCAATGGCGCTGCAGGTGGTAAGACCGTAGAGGCAGGAACTGAAGCCGAAGCGGTTCTCAGAGCGGTCGTAACAGAGTTCGCTGAAGAGCTCAGCAAGCTGGTTGTCCGTGACGGAGAAGGCGCAACAAAGTTCGTGACCGTCAGCGTGAAGGATGCAAACAACTTTGCAGATGCAAAGCAGGTCGCATCAACCATCGCTAGATCTCCGTTGGTGAAGACGGCCCTTTACGGGCGAGATGCTAACTGGGGTAGGATCCTATGTGCAACTGGATACTCGGGTATCGAGGGAATCATTCCGGAGAAGACTAATGTGTCTTTCATCCCAACTGACGGCTCGCCCGAACTGAAGCTCCTCGTGAACGGGGAGCCAGAGAATGTTGATGAGGAGAGAGCGAGTGAAATTTTAGCTATGGAAGATCTTGAAATTAGGGTTTCGTTGGGAACTGGCAAGGGTGGTGAGGCGGCATATTACACGTGCGACTTTTCACATGAGTAAGTTGAGCCCTAACCCTGAATTGAGGATATTGTGTCTTTCCTTCGTTGGTTGCTAGGATTATTGCTGACAGAACGTTTTGTAGATATGTCACGATTGTAGGTTTTTCCCTATTGACTCTTTGGCTCCCCATGGACGATAGAAAGGCACCATGCAATATATACAGGAGAGAAAGCTAACATTCGGGTTAAGAACGGAGACTATCGCACTTAGATTAGGTAGAGGGCTTGGTAAGGTAAAGGTGGAGGTCACGTGGCAGAGCTATATGTTGTTAATGATCACCGAGAACGATTAATGAAAATTGAAAGTGATACCCGTGATGAACGTAAGCTTATTCTTGTCCGCCTGTGCCTGGGTAGATTTCGAATTGAATCGAGTAGAAATTAAAAGAAGGGGAAAAACAAGGACTGGAAGTAGATGGTGAGGTGCTCTAGTAGAGGTATATCTGTCCAATCAACCATATCATCCACACACTGATTCAGGCCACATCTGCTTACTGTGGGGGGAAACATAAGAAGATGTGTTGTTCTGGAACTACATGTAGGTAATGCCGGTCCCTGTAGGGAGGGAATCTTATTTCGGTTGTGGTGAGTGAGCGAGTGAATGAGCGACTGAGTGAGGCGGCGTTGTGCGGACGGGGATGACAAGGGGCTAGCGGGTTGAGCCCAGCCAGAGAGATGTGGCCTCAACTCTCTTCCTCCAACTAAAAAAACCCCCGAACTCTCCTGAACGTCTTCCTTTCCTTCTTTCTCCCAGAACCATCAACCATCTCTCAACCAACTCTCATCTCAACGGCACTCTCTTAAAGCGTGCTTGCCTTCCATAGCGAGGAGACTCTCTTTCTCTTCGTTCATTACCCATCTTTCCTTTGAATTTTCTATAGGCTTCTTCTAATTCACCGCAATCATGAGCGGCTGTGAGTAATATCCGAGTTCCAATTCCGCTACTGAAGAAACTTTTATGTTTCGCAATTCGCTTTAACTCTACTGACTCTGTTTCTACAGTGCGATTCCTTGATCTGATTAAGCCGTTCGTGCCCATCCTCCCAGAGGTGGCGTCACCAGAACGCAAAACCCCATTTAGACAAAGGCTAATGTGGACTGGGGTGAGTTTTTCTTCGCGATATTCGAGCCTCGCTTGGTAGCAATGTGGCCTTATGCTGTGCACGGATGCTGACGTACTATGGCGCGGATAGTTGACACTTCTTATTTTCTTGGTTATGTCCCAAATGCCGTAAGTTTTCTTGTTCCAGATTAATTGATCCTATTGGACAGCTTTACTGACCTGCATGAAGATTGTATGGAATTGTATCTTCGGATACTTCAGATCCTCTCTACTGGCTCCGTATGATGTTGGCAAGTAACAGAGGAACGTTGATGGAACTGGGAATATCTCCGATTATCTCGTCTGGAATGGTTTTCCAGCTTCTCGCCGGTACTCATTTAATTGATGTCAACCTCGATCTTAAATCTGATCGCGAGCTTTACCAGACCGCCCAGAAGTGTGAGCAGCCACCCAGCCCCATGTGCGATTCTTCAATGGCAGTGCGCTAATGGTGTGGCGTGTAGTATTTGCCATTATTCTTTCTCTCGGGCAAGCTACTGTCTATGTTTTGACCGGCCTTTATGGACAGCCTAGCGATCTTGGTGCTGGTGTTTGCCTTCTTCTTGTTCTCCAGCTTGTTGTCGCAGGTCTGATTGTCATTCTTCTCGATGAGCTCCTCCAGAAGGGCTATGGTCTTGGATCCGGTATCTCTCTTTTCATTGCCACCAACATTTGCGAGAGTATTATCTGGAAGGCTTTCTCTCCCACTACCATTAACACTGGACGTGGACCTGAATTCGAGGGTGCCGTCATTGCTTTGTTCCACCTTCTCCTTACCTGGGGCGACAAGAACCGCGCTCTTCGTGAGGCTTTCTACCGCCAGAATCTTCCCAATATCATGAATCTTTTGGCCACTCTTGTTGTCTTTGCCTCGGTCATCTACCTCCAGGGATTCCGTGTCGAGATCCCCGTCAAGTCCAGCCGTTACCGTGGAACCCGTGGAACCTACCCCGTCCGCCTCTTCTACACCAGCAACATGCCTATCATGCTACAGTCTGCTCTGAGCTCCAACGTTTTCCTCGTCTCTCAGATGTTGTACAACCGCCTTCCGGACAACCTTCTCGTTCGCCTTCTCGGTGTCTGGGAACCCAAGGAGGGATCTGCTCAGCTCTACGCCGTGTCTGGTATCTCATACTACATGTCTCCTCCCCTCAACTTCACCGACGCTCTCGTTGACCCTCTCCACACTGCCTTCTATATCCTGTTCATGCTCACTGCCTGTGCCATGTTCTCCAAGACCTGGATTGAGGTTTCTGGCTCCAGCCCCCGTGATGTTGCCAAGCAATTGAAGGAGCAGGGTTTGGTCATGGCTGGACACCGTGAGCAGAGTATGTATAAGGAGCTCAAGCGCGTTATCCCTGTTGCCGCTGCTTTTGGTGGTGCTTGTATTGGTGCTCTCTCTGTTGCCTCAGATCTTCTTGGTGCTCTTGGCTCTGGAACTGGTATCTTGTTGGCTGTTACGTAAGTTTATCTGCTGCACTGAGGTTATTAATATTGGACAGCTGCTAATATAATCCTGTTATAGAATCATTTATGGGTATTTCGAAATTGCTGCTAAAGAGGGCGACATGGCTGGTCTCGGCCAGTTCGTTTCATAAGTACGTTGCCAATAGCAAGATGCATTTCTTTTCATGTTGATTGACATTTTTTGTTTCCTTGTAAAGATAGAGATGTGTTCCTAGTGCAGGAAGAGAGAGAGAAATCAGGAGTCTGTTTTTACCCCCCTGCGTTTTGATGAAGAATGAAGAAGAGATATTAAAAAAGATGGACACAAATATCGATACCTGGGTGTCAAAGCGATCTGGGACTTTTTTTCTGGGTACTCAAAAAAGGTCAAGGTTTGTCAAAAAGTGTGTGCGGCTTTTGCGTTATTATTTAATGTCGCTGCCTGGAGCAAAGGAAAGAGCATGTGTTATGTATTTAGTATTTGTTTCCGGGTTTCATGTGGGTATTTTTGGGGACTGGTAGGGCGAAATGTCGAATTGATTTTTTCCAGGCCCTCTATCCGTTTCTCTCGCTCCACCTGGATGAGTGAAATGTGGATTAGTCAGAGTAGTTGAAGTAGTGATTTCTAGGTCTTAGGAGGGATCAGTAAATGGTCGAGGACTGGTGGGCGGGGATAAACTTGGAATGTATGACGATGAAATATTCACAATCACAGTGTATCACTCGGCTATATAATACCTGAGGGGCAGTCTTGATGCAATAACGCCATACAACTCCTCCGTAGAGATTCTTTCTCATTCTTGGATACGGATCGAACCAAAATCCGGACGGTATTTATAGGTGTTCCGTCCTGACCCGATTCGGTCTCAAGGGGATTTCCACATGCTATCTTGGCTATATCTAGATGTCTTGATTCTAGGGAAGCGGATGAGGGTCTATTTACTAGAATCAAGCTAAATACCCTATCTTGGCCCGCTAATGGGTTATATAGACTCTGTTGGGGGTATACGGAGCTAATAGGAGGGGAATAGAAACGATAAATTCCTGTAGAAATGCGCACCGCTTAACCCTCGGGGTTAGTGGGGGGCACGAGACGAGACGAGACGAGACGAGACTTGGGGAAGTCTCGTCTTTTCTTGCATTATTTGGATTAAGCCTTGGAAATCTCGAGACAATGGTCTAGTCTCGTCAAAGTCTCGAGACTTTTGGTCATGTGACCTAGTTTCTGGAGAACCTATATAATCATGAAAGTTAATGCAAATTGAAGGTTGGGAGTTTGAACCGTGGCTGGGGAGTATATTCAAGTGTCCAAAAAGTGGCTGGGGAGCATATTTAGGTGTCCAAAAAGTCTCGAGACTAAGTCTCGTGCCCATCACTACTCGGGGCGTTTTGGTGCCCCCAAATGCGCTTTTGTGCACAGTGCTAATGGTAAAGCCTAGAGGCAGTGTGTAGGCTCTTGCCTACGCCCCTCTCAAGGTGTCGAGAAAACCGAAGCCAAGAGCCCACAGAGAACCAAAAGTCCGCATAAAGGCAAAAGCGGACGAGAGTGGGGACTATCAAAACCGAAAGGTCAGGCAATACCTCTTAAAACATCCTCGAAGCACCTAAGAAGCGACAACTAACGGACAGAAAAGCTTACACTAGAGGACCGAAGACCTTACAGAAAACCAAATCGTAACCATCCAGAGCCCCAACGTCTCACTTGTCCATCGGGTCCTCGGGGCAAATCAGCGGTAAATACTCATTCACTCAGGAATCTTTTTTACCCAGCGTACCCGTACCCGCATATTACCCCTAGGTGATGGGTAAAGTTAAGGAATTGGTACTCTAGGTGGGGACGTTATGTTAGGGGGGTTGTAATCTGGCGATAGCTAAGAGCTATGCGTTTATGTTGGTTACAAGTACAAGTAAGTACGGACAATCTTGGGATGGACCTGACCGGGTGGTTGTATGGCGTGAAAACGTTTTGTCTTGGTGGACTATAGATACACGCATAGGTGTCACTTTCTTGCACGTGGGGTGTTTTGCGTAGTCCAGTTGGGTTAGAATCTCGAGAGCTTCATCCATAGACATCATCCGTTAATCCCAGGCCTAACGACAGCCCAATGATTACCCAATACTTGTTTTCACTTCATAACTAAAAGGACAATCAATCAGCTTAGTCCCGATAAATGTAAATTCGCCCCCAATACGAAACGACTGTTTAATAGAAGCTCAATAATAACTTCCCTCAGGTCAGCTAAAGATAGTGAATATCAATGGGCTTGTGAGTATCAATGGGCTTGTGAACAGGCGTCCCCCATGACCTATAGCGGGATAAAGCTAGTAATAGTTCCTTAGTCTTACTTATCCGCAAGTTCTGCACCTGATCACCTCCCTTAGTACAATTGCTCCAACAATCAATCAATGGATATGTGGATGGAGCGTTGATTATACTACCAAGACTCAAAACTTTCATGGATGAGTTTGGGCCAAGAATATCTACTGGCTCAAAACAGATCTAGGGATGAAAATTCTATTATGTCGGCGGCTGCCAAAATCGAGTGATCTCCTATGATCACTACAGCTTACTTCACCAATCCCCTCTCCTGCCAGGAATACGGACGGAGTATGTTGAATACTCGCCATTTATGGAAAGCCCTCAATGATTAGCTAATCTAGAATAGATATGTCCTAATATGCTTCTTCCGTACTCGTCATAGCTACAGTTAAAATTTGAGGGGTATCAATATCCGTTCTTAATGTTCTATTCCCCCTCCGAAAAAAAGAAAAAAGAAGAAAGAAGAAAAGGATATTCGCTTTACTTATTACACTAACTATGCTAAACATTTTGTTATCTATAGTGATCATTTCGAGACCTCGTTTTGCAACCTCTTACTCGCCATCACCGCCCAGTTTACAAAATCAGTAAACAAGCCTCCCTGAACTCTCCAAGTGCGGTCCGTCAACAATTTTGTCAAACTCTTCGTGTAAATACCTACCGCTCTCTCTACATCTTCCTTCTGCATGCCCCCACTCGCAACCAACACCTTCATGATGGTAATACTAGCCTGCGAGCACGCTGCCTTGTGCTTCTCTCTCCCAGGTCCGCCATCCTTTGCCGCCTCCGCATGGATCTCCTCCAGCAGTGACCACAACGCCTCCTTCTGCGGCCCATTTTCAAATAGCACATCGACTTCTTTCCCTCTGAGCGAGTTCGCAAAATTTCTTATTACGAGTGCTGCATGATCCGCAACCGGCTTACTTGCCGTCCTCCGCGCGCATCTCAGTAGAGGCAGTATCATGGCCGAAGAGATTCCGATATCAAGCGCCCTCGAAGACTTTGCAAAGATGTCGAGTAGGTCTAGAACACGGTTTTTAAAGTTCGTAATTGTCTCTTTGGCAACTTTAGTTTCGGCCTTTTTCGACTTCTCGTTACTGCGCTGCTTGAAGATTGTGATGAGATGCTTATCGAGTGCAAGCATGGCGTCATCGTCCATGTCGCTGCCATCGTCGTCCGAGTTTGCGGCGGCGCCGCTGGCGGTGAGTGCTTCGGCGAGGGCCGTCTCGAGCTTGGCAGCTTCGGTCTCATCAACTTCTCCCTCCTCATCTTCCTCATCGAATGCGGAGGAGTCGTCGCCGTCACTGGTATCTTCGTCGAGATCCATCTCCTCGGCGTCCACGACCTCTACGTCCGAATCCTCTTCGTCGTCACTGCCGTTCATATCAACATCCCCCTCCCCCTCCTCCTCATTCCCGTCGAAGAGCTCCTGCTGCCCACCTAAACTCTCTTTCGTTTCTAACACAACAAAAGTTGCCTCAAGCCCCCCAGTAGTAATCTGGTCCACAAAGCTCGTGAACACCTGTTGCGCCAACTTCCGTAACAGCACGCTTGGCTTCGACAAGAAACTAAGTAGAATCTCAACCAGCACCTGGCTCGCGTCCACATCCTCGTCTTCGCTACTCTTCTTGGCCCGGCGCACAACCTTGTCGTAGCAAATCTGCAGTTCATCAAGAATTCCCAGAGCGTCGGTTTCGCCGGCGTAGACTTGCAGGATGACGAGCGAGTAAAGGAGTTCGAAGGAAGATAGCTGTGAGGATTTGGTATTGTCTTTGCCTGCTGAGGTAGCTCGCTTCTTTCTAATACGTTCAAGTGTCTTGGTGGCACTCTTAATCGCCTCGGCGATCACATCGTCAATCTCGATGGCGAGTTTGTAACCATCGGCCTTCTTGAGGGCACCGATGGTCTTTACAGCCCTGTAGGGCCAGGTCTCATCGTCATTTGTTGTCTCTTTGAGCGTGATTAGATGCGACAAGCAGCTCATCAGGCGGCTTCGAAACACTCCCTGGCTGTTGGCACTGATTGGCGTCGTGAGCTTCAGGACGTCAAAGTGACCGAATGTTGTGAGCATCTCCACCACCTCCCCGAGCCAGCCCGTAGACTTTACACTCTTACTGCTGCGCACCACAGAGATGATCTGGTCGCACGCCCATTGCCTGCGTACCTCTGCCGTTTTGATGTCCTCCGCAGCCGGAGTTAGTATGATGCCCCTTAGCACACGCACAATCTCGACGAGCCCGTCCTCGTCGGCAAGGCACAGAATTTTCTCAACATGCTTCCCCTTTGTCAGCGAGTCGAATGTTGGTGTTCCGTTGTTTGTAATGAGTTGGGTGATAATGATGGGTGCGCTCCAAGTTGCCGCCTCCGCTTTTGCCAGCAGCGCGCGTGAGCATTTAGTTGCAACTTTATTGAGGTATCGTGAGGTGTCTGAGATCTGATTGATAAAACTACGCATAAAGTTCTTCGTGAAAAGCGCTGCGAGGTGCTGCGGAGATGATGATGTTATCTGATCAAGGGCCTTGATAAAGAGTAGGAAGCCGTGAAATTTACGCTCTTCTGAGGAAGAGGTTGAAAATAGCGATTCTGGGGGTAATGATTGGTTAGCGAGTTTTGAAGGAATATGCATGCCGATCATTGGCCCTCGGGGTGGCGATGGGGGGTTCCGAGTATACTACTGGGCATCGAATTGAGGCAATCCTGAACAACCAATCCCTGGGAAGATACTACTACAGCGATTCACCCTGGAGCAAAGAATAATATAAAAACTCACCATCAATAACAACTCTCCAGAGCTCCGCCCAGCCGGCAATTTCAGAGCTGCCCCTTAGTTCACTCCAAACCTCATCTTCGGCCAAGTAGACCGCAAGGATAAAATCCCATACAAAATGTAGCTTCTGGTTCCATGTGCCCTTTGCCGCACCCCCTTCTTCTTCTCCCGAATCCTTCAATATCCTCCCTAACGTTCCTAGGTTGCCTGCCCCTAGCGGAGAACCCCCACCCCACACCTCCTTCGGCGCTGCAACTCCCGGGTGATAGGCCGCAACACATAGCCACACCGCGACCCCCTCCATTGTCTTGGCCATCCCGCTTTCCACCAGCGCAGCATAAGCCAGCGTAGCTGACTCCACAGTAACCCCGCGTTGCACAGACTCACACACGGTCCACGCGCAGCTCTCGCGAAGCCATGGCTTCCGCTTCGCTAGCTCAAACAACAAGTTGAGCACTTCCTTGTGCGCGGCCTCGCGGCCGGGAGCCGTCGTAATGCCTGACGCGAGGACACTCTGCAGGCCGAAGAGACGGCCGAGATGGTAGTCGCGCTCCTCTGGGCGAGTCGTGTGACCGCTCTGCGGCGCTGTGTTATTCTTCACCGCTCCTAGGATCGTCTCAAGGCTGATGTTCCATTTCTCTGGGTTTCCCGAGGACTGGAGGGAGCTGATGAACTATGTGGTCTCCTCAGGGTTGTGTTAGAGAACAGGGAGTGGAATTGAGAGTGATTGAGGGAGGCATGAGGGGGCGTACCTCGGTGAGAACAATTGCGAAGCCAGGGCGTGAGGAATTGCTCCCGGAAGAGAGACCCTTGGTGAGTCGGGAGAGAGCGTAGTCGACATCCTTCTTGCTCTGGGGCGTGCGCTCGGTGGTGAGGAGGGTGTTGAGCTCGGTGGTGAGTGTGTGCGCAGTGGAGAGGCGCACAGATTCGTCATTTGAGCCCAGAGGCTTGTAGAGGTGTAAAGACATTTTTGGTGCCCTTGCTACTATCTACTCTACTATAGTGAGTATGGGTTTTTAAGGAATGGGTTTTCTCTTCTTTCTAGGTTGGTGTCGCCAAGAGGAAAGATTTTCTGAGACTGGCGCATGAGCAGGGGTGCGCGGAAGAGCCTCCTACGTCAAATGTAAGACACCCCCCACGACGTCAATGATAAAAGATAAGATATATCTTAACATCACGAAAAGTAGTACAATACACACTTTCTTATAATTGTTCAATTTGAAGGAAACTGATAGCTACTAGTGAGGGGTATAATTAACCAAAAAGAAAAGAAGAAAAAATTTACTACTACCTAGGAAAAACTGCGACAGCAGTGCCTGTTATGATGCTTTTCGCACCCCAAAGAAAAAAAAAAACAGCGCAAGAATCCACCCCAACAGACTCCTTAAAAGAAGCAATATCTACACCCGACTGTTCTCTCTTTCCAGGATAGATCTTTCCAATCATATTGTCACCTGTCCGCCTTCACTAGACTTCCGATTGAGAAGGCGCTTCTGGACTTTGCCTTCATATCCGCATATTTTGACGACCCCAGCCTTTGCGAAGAACTGCGACTCGGCTTTTCTGTTCTGTGCGATTTGGTAATGGTAGCAGAAGAGGAGGTTGACTCCGTTAATGTCTTTGTGCGCCTAGGCTTGCTAGACTTCTCAACAATGATCTCGCCGCCGATGGGCATTGTGTGCCCATGAATGAATGCCGGATGATCTGAATAGCTGGTGTGTCCGTGTCCGTGTCCATGTTCATGTCCGTGTCCGTGCCCATGTCCATGCCCATGTCCATGCCCACTACTATAGCTACTTGGTGAGGGTGGGGTCGGCGGCGGCGGTGGCGCACGCGGGAAGAATGTCTGGGGATCAATATCGGCCATTACTAGCCGACCCTGATGCTTAACGACCTTATCTAGTCTCGACTCTGTCATTGGCACACCCGTCAGCACCCCCCGCCACACTCTTGAAAAGGCTCCAAAAACCCTCAGTAGCACCTACCATGCGAGTACGATACTATCAGCGAATACCAAGGCCAACCCTCCCCCTCCTCAAAAAACAACCCATCCTGCAAATGATCCCATGAATTCTTCACATCCTTATCCAGAAGGAATGCCAAAAAGTCATATGACTTGTCCGCCGAATTCCCGGTCTGCAGCTGCGCATACTTCTGTCGGAATACGCTTGTCTCCTTGACTGGTGGGATAAATAGTGTTCCGTTATCGTCCAAGATCCTACACAGCTCCACCCTCAAATCGCAGTCGAGTGGCACCATATTTTCTGGCGCTGCCTTGGAGGATAACCGGCTGCTTTTACTACTAGTAGTCTTGGCCATCCGCGTCAGGTCTGCAGTGATTGCTGCGGAGATGGCGGCATAGAGGCCGCCTATATCGCCGGGGGCGATGGCGGTGAAGTCCACTGCTACGTGGTGGTGGCGTGAGCCACCCCAGTATTTGCGGTAGCGGACTATTGACTTTGGGGGCGCGGCCGTTTCGATGTCAATCGTTTCGACGGGGGCAATGGGGTCGACGGTGGACATGGCTTTTGGTGGTGGGTGTTGGTGCGAAAAGAGGCCTGAGATGAGGGCTGACATTGACAGTGGGTATGTGGGGGGTTTTTATTTATTGATCTGTTGGTTGGGGGGGGGGGGGTTTGTGAATCCCTTTGGTTGGAGGAGGACTCGCGCACGATGAGACGATCGCGATATCAGACGCATTACGAGGACAGATAGACTGTTACACTACAATGAGTCGATGACAGTTGGCTCGTTGCTGGCTGGCTCACCGGGTGAAAGAAAGGGAAAAAAAGGAAAAGAAAAAGAGGCATCCCCCTCCTCCTCCTCCTCCTCCTTCCTCTCCTCCTCACTCCTCCCCTCCCTCGCTTCACCGCCACCATCCACAAACGCACCCATCCATCTATCCCCTGCGACGAATAGAAGCTATGCACGTACTCTACTGGGCAGAAGGAACTTCTACATACATTCTCTGTGTGCTCCACTGTAAACTAGAGGCGTCCCATCGTGATAGAAGGACAGGCAGGGAAAGGAGAAGCTACACACATAGACAATAGTTCCTCTGTTCTACATGTAGTTCATGTCCCTTCTTCTCCCAGCTGCACAAGCTGTGCCTGCTGCCGGACCACATGTATGCAAGCCAGTTGATCCCTGCAAGTACCTGCCAAGGCGCGTCGTCGCAGAACATTCGAAACCACACGCTAGTGCTAAGCAGCTAAGGCTGTTGAGTGAACAACAACAACAACACTCTTGCATTAGATGCGATTAGTAGTAATTCGCAGGGGAAGAAATAAATTAGAAGTAAGGCCATGTGCGCGGTAGAGATTTGACAGTTTTTCAATACCCGATGTTCCGGCAGATCGAGATTAGCGATGGGGAAGATATATAGGTAGTTAAATACATGTACCTACATACTGAGAGGGGGTGGAATGATACCTACGACCGGGAGCTGAATCAGGAACGAACGAGCGAAACGTTGCAGAAAATATTAATAGGATGGCAGATGCAGCAGAGAGAGAGAGATTCAGATGGGACAGACAGCTCATAATGACGTAAAATAAACCAGTCGAGGTGCGAGGAATAGGTAACTACAAGAGCTACATGTAGGTACTTGTAGTTATTGCTTTGCTTTTGCTTTACTGTAGGTACGGTCTAGATAGCGAGAGGGCTTCAAATGCCACTTGGAAAAAGGTTTTACGGTTGCCCCCCCCCCCCCCGGATTATGTAGTTAATGCTTGTTGCTTACGCTACTTGATACACCATAAACTGAATGCCGATTCAGCCAGACCTTTTTTTTTATAATACCCATCATACCCGCCCCCTAGGGTACCATGATTGAATTATACCTTCCCTCGGCCAGTTAAAAAAAAAATCCAGTAAACAACTAAAAATAAGCCAAAGGGGAAAAAAGTTGTAAAAAAAACTAAAAAAAAACTAAAGCTAGGAAAACAAGCACATCAAAGTTAAAAAGAGGAAAAAAGAAAGACAGGAGACAGGAAAGGCTCCCTAGCTAGGGGCTCCCGCCCCTGCTCTTTCTCGCATACTCACTCTCCCGCATCTCCCGCCTCCTTTCCTTCTCCTCGCTCTGCTTTCTCCAATGGCTGCCCTCCTCATAATCCGCCGAGATGCCTAGCGCATTCCTGAGTCTCTCGCTCTCAACTACAACACCAATCAGCATCTCTGCCAGCCAGAAAGAAAGAAGGAGAAAGAAAGAAAAAAAAAGGAAAAAACCCAGCACAACGACCAGGACCAGAGAACAAAAAGACAACATACCAAGCTTCGCGGCCGCCAGCTCATGCACCTGGTGCGGCTTGAGGCCCCTCGCATTGACGCTGCCAGCATCCCTCTTCATCTCCGCCAGGAGTTTCTCCCGGAGCTCATCGACCTGTCTATCGATCTCCTCCTCGTCGACCCTGCATACACCCCATCGCCGTCCATTAGCCACTCGGTCCCACTCTCCCACTCCCTATTGCTTCTACTACTACTCCTACTACTTACTCCTCATCTTCCAGACGGTCCCTAAGCTCCAGACACCGCACTTCAACCTCGCGCTTGCGGTCGTGCTCCAGGATCTCCTTGTCGGGCTGCCGCTGCTTGTGCGCCTTGAAAGAGTCGTAGTCCTTGGGGTAGGGCGCGATGTTGTCGCGCGGCTTGAGGTGCGAGAGGTTGCGTTGGACGTAGCCTGAGGTGCCGGAGCCGCGGGGAGTGGTGAGGCCGACGTTAGAAGACATTTTTTCCCTTCCTCTTTCCTTCTTGCTTTGCTGGTTTATGAGTGTTGGGCGGAGGTTCCCGTGGTACTCTGGTGGAGATGACAGGGGGGTCCTCTTTGGATTGGATTCGTGTGGGCATTGGGCTGTTACCCGGAAATCATGTTATGTCACTCGGGGTTAGGTGGGTAGCCTGCATATCACTCGCCGGCACTGTAAAATCAAGTAAAAAAAATTGCAACCTGTAAGAGTAACCAACAAAAGAGTTCGGTACCCAGGATTCCCGCATGGTCACCCACTGCAGTACTAACTAGGCGATACGATGGTTGGGTATGGCAGAGCGGACGGGATGCCCCATTTTCATCGTTCTATGACCGAACACGGCAGGTTAGTGGTTTTAGGGTCAATTATTATAGGACTTTGATTAACGGGAATTAAAATCCCGGGTAGAGCGAAATTTGGGACAGCAATTTAGATACTTACATGTATGTACGCTGTCTCCGCTCGGTATGTATCTTAAGGATTACGCCGCTCCCATTAAAAAGCCGTTATGGCTCCGGCCGGATCAGTGACCACAGCTACATGTACATGCAGTATCAGAAATTAGGCAGGGCCAGTTACTTAATATGTACTAGAGCCGATACAATGCAAAAGCACACTCATGTCCTGGATACCTACAAAACTACACGCACACCACACCCGCAGCTGGCTCCATGGCGCAGCGAATCTCTATACGCTAGGCCGCTAGAGCTTACTTAGTAAAACTTAGAAGGATAAAAGGACGCCGTTTGACCTCGAGCCGTACCAGCCGCATGGTAAGATGAAACTGCAGCGGCATCAACTAAAACAAGCATAAGTGTAGAGTATGTCAGCTACCTACTTGTAGTATTTCAGTACAGATCGGGTCCGGAATTGGTTCCCCCGGCGAGTTATCCAAACATTCAAAAGCTGGAGCTTAGTTTTAAAACTACTAAAGTGGTGACTGAAACTATTGGTCCTAGTATATAAACTATATGTAGCCTCGTGTGTAATGGTGTTTAAGGTCACCACCAATGTTGCAACTGGGAAAGAAAAAAAAGAGAGTTGGAGGGAAAAAGAAAGGGGGGGGGGGGGGCGAGAGAGCTCAAGGACATGCCTGCTGGGTGTTTACTTTATCGCGGAGAGCAAAGAATACTCTTTCTTTTGTATCTTGAAAAGGCCATTACTGCCACCAGAGTATTTCGCCCTAAAAAGGGGTGCTTATTCTTCTACAGCCTTACTCACCAACTATATACATGTATCTAATGCCCCCTGTCGTAGAAATATACCTACTAAGTACCCATAAGTGTGTTTGCTTTAGTTAAGATCATATCTGGTTAGGAAGCGTTGGAAAATGTTGCGCTTTGGGTGATATCCAAATCGGGGCTTAATTTCTTGGTCTCCAAGTATCACTCGGCTTGGCAAATGATGCACCCGGGCAACTGATGCCCCTGCCCAGGGTTCGGGATAATTTATATATAATTGCATCAGGCAGAGCTATATAATAAATAGTATATGAAAACAAAAATAAAAAGGTTGACTGGGTCTAGCTTTGATGGTGGCCGCGGCATTAGAGTGTTGAGCTCGATCATTGCATCACTTTGAGGACCCCCGGGGTACTCTCAACGTTTCTAGAAAGTACATGTATCGCTGCAACACGACACCCACTGGGACCATGATAAAAGACTGTCATCCCCGGTCGCCTCTACAAAGCCGCTCTGACAAAAGAAATACGAACGCAAAAAATAACTAAAACGCTATGTCAAAACCGTCTGTGATTAACACTGCATGGATAGGCAAGCATAAACCACCCAAAGCGTTATCTACTTCTGCTTATTCGCCTTATTTATCCTGTCTGTCGCTCTCCTCTTCAGGATCTCCTCCTTCTTTGCCTGAAGCTCCATTTGAATGTCCTCAATCTCCCGAACCGGATCATCTGGGACCCCTAGGGAGCCTGATTGGAAGTTCTCCGAAGATGCGGATCTATGTAACTCGCGAGCTGCGGCACGGCCAACCTTATTCTTTAGACGCTGTTGGAGCCACGGCTTTCCGGGAGAGTTAAAGAACCCAAGGGAGACGATGATGCCAATGTGAACGAAGAACTAAGAAATTGGGTTCAGCTGGTTTACTTCTTTTTATGGACCAGAAAGCTTACGTATGCTCTTGACCACAATTTCAATGAATCCTTAAAATCAAGGATGATAAAAGGAGCAACGATGTACGCAAACGAGAACTGGGTTACCAGTAGGCCAAATACATCGTACATCTTCTTGTATGGACCACCTGACTTTTGATCAGCGGTCATGAAAAGTGGTCTGACATGACGGCGGAAGTCTTTAAGCTCACTGTTAGCTCTTGGCTATCACTGACTTGATGGAGCACATACATTTTGCAACAGTCTGTACAAACGACGCAGTAATAAACGTCAAGTAGTACCCGGGGGAGATTCCATGCCAAATAGCAGAAGTCCCAAAAGTAGCCATAGAGCTCCTGAATCCTGGTTTCTTGCCTTTTGGTGTAACCCTCAGGTAGACGTAGTTTTTGAGCCATTTATTTGTGTTCATGTTCCAATTTTCGAGATACGCGCGAGTGTTTTGAGCAGTCTCAAGAGCAAGCGGTTCAACATTGGTTAATCTATCCCAGCGTGGCTGCTTTTTATCATCGAGACCGTTGTATCCGAGACCCGAGAGGATGCAAGCGCCTTCAGTGAGGTACCAGGCGCCATAGTACTTCAGGCGTGAGGTGAAGCTAAGAAGATAGATATACCAGATCCTGATAATATACTTAGCATCAGGAATTTGTCTCTCGGCCTAGAAAGCCTTTACCTTTTGAAAATACCATATTCCAAGAATTCGTCACTGAGAGCAAATTCTGTTGTATACCAGCTCGAGAACTTCAAAAACAGAAAAATCCATGCTAGTCCCTTCACCGCTTTTATTGTCGCAGGGATAGAACTACTAGGAATCTTTCTTTTTCTCTTGGTTCCACCCCTCTTGGTATCTGGAATTACGACATCAAACATGCTGCAATCAATCCATCTGCGATATTCGGCATAGTCAAAGGCTGGGCCCGCGAATAGAGAAGGGAAAAACAACTTTTGTTCGATTTAAACTCAGCCATTTTTCTCGAGCTCCAGGGGGGGGGGGGGGTAGCAGAAAGCATACCACGTATCCGGCATAATCGAGAAAACTCGGCATCTCCGGTATCGCGCGATCCTGCTGAAACTCGGAAAGCTCTGACTTTGGCAGACGTCCATCATGCACAGACCAACAAAATGCCGTCAACTTAGACACCGAACATTGTTAGACTCCCCACTCCCTAACTTTTAGGCGTATAGAGCAGACCTTCATCACCAAGACCATCTGCGCGCCCGTAACATCCACCACCCCAGGTTGCGGATACATCTCCCGGTGTATATGCCCCACCAGCATATGGCCCATCAGAAATACGAAAGAAATCCATGGCATGTACGGGCCTTGCACGAACATTGCAATCAAATACGACCCAACAGAGGCGATAAGAAGCGTCCTAATTCCCGACCAGAGAGAGAATACACCGATTAGGTAGAACAACGACACTCTATTCACATGGTTCAGTCAGCACCATGCACAGGTCGCTATAAACCCCTGCCCTTTCCACTTCACCAATAAAAAATCATATTTAAATCCAATTAGCAAACAAACATACCCGATCATGAAAAGGTTCTTTTTCGCAGGCTCTGTATCTGGAAGTCTTTTCAGGACGCCCGCAAGCGGGTAAGAAAGTAGGATTGTGAATACAAGCTTGACTATCACGCCTATAGATTAGCTCTATACTTTTCTCCATTATTTACCTGGAGAGCAAAATTCCACTTACGTTCATCTTTCGGTACACCTATGGTATCCTGAAGCCAAATGAATGCTGCAACGGATAAGGCAAATTAGGGCATATAATTTCCTCTAGAAACCAAGAAAATTTTTTAAACTCACGATAATCTATGAAGGGTATCATTGCGATAAGTTGTGTAGGGAGAAGAAGGGTACAAAATTTCTCAGGACATGGAAATGGGGAGAGTTCAAAAATGTTGGGACAGCTGAATCAGGGCAGGATGTGTCCAGTGCTACATACTAAAAACCCGCTACGTATGACGGAAGGTTGAGCTGCAGCCACCTTGCATATCATGGGATTATTATGTCAGCTGGCTTGCGACACGTGCGTTTCATGTGGGGTCACTCGTGGTTCCAACCGCCACGCTTTAAACTACATGTATTAGTGACTGCTGCAGCCAGTATCAATATCAACCTCACCTGGCACCGCTCCAAAGCCTCTTTACTACGCGGCTCCTGGGCATTTTTCATCTTTCTGTGTTAGGGCTCTACCCTATGGACTTCTAAGATAGGATGTAGCTAGGAGAACTGGTAGTATCTAACCCTATGCGCGAGGCGGGGGCAAGCCTTGGTTACAATATTCCAGAGGGTTTCTAGAAGCAATCTGACATTGAGACTCGTAAAGTCGAAGACAACATCCTTAGACCCCCGGAATCACTACAGATCACATTTTCACATCTACAAATCGTTGAAACACATGTACCTACGGGACTCAAAAAGGCAAAGAGGCTCTATTAGTGATAGATTGGGACCCTAGCTCTGCATTTGCACTAAAATACCGAGAAGGACACGCTATATGGACAAAACTCCTACAATAGTTCTTTTTGGCAAACAAAAGACTTCCTCTTATTTCTTTTTTTGGTGATATGAACTCTTAAGTGGCGCGGGATTGAAACAATAGCATACTAAAGGAGAAAAAAGTTTTAAAACCCAGGAATAAGATAAATCCCTTACGCTCCACTATACCGCTCTTTATTCAGATACAAGATAAGTACGTAATAGCACAAAGACAAAAAAACGGCGAAAAGCGAAAGAAAGATATCGAATCCCCCGACAAGCATTCCCCGCAAAATACCCCGCTGTTTTGCTTCTTCGCCACATACCTCTCCCTACTCTCCACCCACACCCTTCAGCCACCGGTTCTTTTATTACTACGCCAACTTCAAAATCTTTGATCTTGCACGTAGACCGGCCAAATCGATTATTAAGTTTAGAAGCACCTAGGAAAATGTCAGCACATGCACTATGCTTGGCAAAGAGGCGGGGGTAACATACTTGCGGTGGACGATGGAAGGACCACTCTCGTCGTACTCCTGCTTTGAGATCCACATCTGTTGGAAGGTGGACAGGGATGCCAAGATAGATCCTCCAATCCAGACAGCTACAACAAGGTTAGCTTATAAAGATCCCCTGATAGCTAAGAAACTTCTAAACTTACAGTATTTCCTCTCAGGGGGAGCAATGATCTTGACCTTCATTGAAGAAGGTGCAAGGGAGGTGATCTCCTTCTGCATACGGTCGGCAATACCAGGGTACATAGTAGTACCACCAGACATGACAATGTTTCCGTACAAATCTTTACGGACATCAACATCACACTTCATAATTGAGTTGAAGGTAGTGACGTGGATTCCACCGGATTCGAGACCGAGAACGGCAGGCTGGAAGAGAGCCTCAGGGGCACGGAAACGCTCGTTACCAATGGTAATGACCTGTCCATCGGGAAGCTCGTACGACTTCTCCAAGCTAGAGGATTGCGAGGCGGTCTGGATCTCCTGCTCAAAGTCAAGGGCAACGTAGCAGAGCTTCTCCTTGATGTCACGGACGATTTCACGCTCGGCGGTGGTGTTGAAAGTGTAACCACGCTCAGCAAGGATCTTCATGAGGTAATCGGTAAGATCACGTCCAGCCATGTCTACACGAGAGATAGCATGGGGAAGAGCAAACCCCTCGTAGATGGGGACAACGTGGGTGACACCGTCACCAGAGTCAAGCACGATACCGGTGGTACGACCGGAAGCGTACAGAGACAACACTGCCTGGATAGAGACGTAGAAAGCAGGGGCGTTGAAAGTTTCGAAGACAATTTGTGTCATCTTCTCACGATTGGACTTGGGGTTGATAGGAGCTTCAGTCAAGAGAACAGGATGCTCCTCAGGCGCCACTCGCAACTCGTTGTAGAAAGTGTGATGCCAGATCTTCTCCATGTCGTCCCAGTTGGTAACGACACCGTGCTCGATGGGGTATCTCAGAGTAAGAATACCACGCTTAGACTGAGCCTCATCACCGACATATGAATCTTTCTGACCCATACCAATCATAATACTAGCGGATAGGACGAAACGTTAGCTTTGCCCAATTGAGATACCCATATTTCACCGCTTGTGGCCCCAAATTTGTCGCCCATTATTGCGCATCAACTGGAGTAAAAGGGGCCAGAGCTGGGGTGGAAAGGGGGTTTAGGGAATTTTTACCCATGGTGGCGAGGACGTCCAACAATGGATGCTATCCAGTGGTCAGCAAAAGTCGTGTTGTACAAATAGCGGGGTAGTACAAGTCACAAGTCACTGCTCGTGGGATTAAGGGATGAAACTTACGGAAAACAGCTCTTGGAGCATCATCACCGGCGAAACCGGCCTTGCACATACCAGAACTATTTACGGGGTCAGCATTAAAGTTCCATTGGACCCGATCAAGTTGCAAATTGTAAATCATTGCTTACCCATTGTCGATAACGAGCTGGAAGCGTTTCAAGTCATGTTAGCTTTAATTATTTCACAGTACACCTAACCTAAACAACCCCACTTCGAGTCCCAACAACGGACAACACATGGAATTTAATAGGTTCACATACGGCGGCAACTTCTTCTGTTGTTCACGATTAAAGTTAGCACAATGAATCCCAAACAGAAGCTATCATCTCGAGATGGATGAAGATGAACAAAATTCAGGGGAACTTCTACGGACCTTCCATTGTTATTGATGAAAAAGGTCTATGAGATTAGAAAGTTTAAGGAATTCGTGAATTACGTGGGTTGATAGTTGAAGTTGTAGAACTGAGATGAAGTAGCAGGGGGGAACTGGCTTCTCCGGGATGGGGGACGATGGATGGCTTTTGTAGATGGGAGATAGATGGGTGTTCGGGAGGAGAGAAGAGGAAAAGGGGAGAGGAGGAGGAGAGAAAGGGAGGCCCGCACGCATTTGCCCACGCACACACCCACCACCCACGATATGCCCTGTCTCCGCCCTACTTCCGCCCCCAACACGCCAGCGCCATACTATGGAGGCTTGGCAAGCAGTTGTATTAGGGTTTCTTGCTTCACAAGGAAGTCGAGTTTCCTTCTTTGTCATCGATGATGAGGACAAAGCGCTGACGCGGAGATCTTACTGGGCAATATACCTACATGTACTTATTCGCATGGAATTAAGAGGTCCTATTTTTTTGTTTCATCCACGGAAAACAATCTTGGTGCTGTAAAAACTCTTGATACTGAATATGTTTCGCCCTATTATTCTAAGTGACACTTTCAATGGGTTCACGGAATGTAAGCTTTCACCTTCACCGTACACGCGGTCAGCCTCGGCATCTTGGCATATTTCGTTCCTGGTAGTCTGTGTGGTAGGTACACTGATGATGGATCTGTGCTTCTAGAGAGTAAATTGAGTACCGGTAAAGACCTCGTCATTACCGTGCGCGGCTCGGCCGCGTTTCCCAGAGCGTTTACTATGACTGCTTAGTCGCTGTGAGCAGAGAATGAATCATCTTGCTAGCTGACGACAAGAACGAGCGGGGCTTTCGTGTACTGAATATCTTCCCGGCCACTTTCTTGGTATACATAGCTGGTTTGAGGCTGAAAACTTGATGGCGGGGTAAACGCGGGCATGGTGGGGTTTCGACAACTGTTTCGCCAGTGCAACAAAAGTCAAGCTTCATAAAAATTTGTTTGAGAAGAGCTAAAGCATCACAATACATGTATGTATCTAAATATGGCTTTAAAAGCAAAATTTGATAATTTAAAATATGAACTACTCTTTGGCCATCTTTATCAAGGTAGAATCTCGGAGTGTAGCCCCGAAGTGTCTTCTTGTTTCCAGCTATTTCGGCGTCGCACAGAAATCTTTATTAAACGCTCAGAAAAAGTAAGGCCTACGACAACAACCATCAGCAAAGCTCCCAAAACACAAACCACTATAGATCATCATGTCGGATATGTCAAAGCTTCTCTCCTGGGGCATCGAGAATTCGGTTCCTGGGGCACCCGAAGATAAAAGAACCGAGTTGGTATGCTACGACATGAACTTTTTGCTCCTTTTTTTCTTTTGTCCGCGTGTTCTCAGACTAATTAATCTTCATCGTTAGGATCCTGCTCTTCTGGCCAAGCTTTTTGGCAACGTAAAGGATGACGCTACCGTAATGAAGGAGTCTATGGCGGCGATTCAGGACCCTGAGGTACCACTCGTTGATAAAGAAACCGCCTTCGATAACTTTGAGATGCTTGTCGAGAATCTTGACAACGCAAACAACATCGAAAATCTCAAGCTCTGGACCCCGTTGATCTCTCAGCTCTCTGCACCTGAGTTTCAGCTCCGCTTTATGGCCGCTTGGTGTATTGGAACTGCTACCCAGAATAACATCAAGTCCCAAGAAGCTATGCACAAGTACGGCGGTGTCCCAAAAATCGTCGAACTTGTCCTGAAGGACCCTGAGGAGAAAGTCAGGACCAAAGCTGTCTATGCACTCAGCAGTCAAGTCCGCAATTATGGACCGTCACTGAAGCAGGCACTGGACTTGCTTCCGGAAGAGCTTGCGCCAAAGAAGGATCTCGATGCGGAGGATATGGACTCTATCGATGAGTTGATCCGGAAATTGAGGGAAAGAGTGAAGAAGGTTATTAGCGCGTAGAGAGATAATCACTATTTGTATCTTTCTGTTTTTTTTTTTTCGATCCCCCCTTTTTTCCCTTCATGCTCTGTACATGTTCTGTATATAGACGAATTAAGGCATAGACGCATGTATTTGTCACTGCGTCATGTTGAGGCTCTTCCCGTTGACACCTCTCAAACCCAACCCATATCGCGACCACTTGAGCTTCATCACCCCCGACACTCAACTCTTGCGAAAATGCCTCCCATTAGAACCAGCAAATCTTCGAAGACCCCACCGGAGGGCTTTGACGATCTTGAGGACATGCTCCTCGAGTTTGCCAATAAGATGAAGGACGGTAAGCTGATCCCCATCATCTGCCCGTGGTTTTTCACCCTTGTTGCTTTTCTTCACCCGCTTGCCCATCCCCATCTCTACTTCATAGCAACCAAATGAACCCAGACTAATTTAGAAATTGTCACATTGCTATAGCCGGAAACGCGCCTCATGAAGGGAAGCGAAAGAATGAGGCGACATGGGAGATTTTCAAGATATCCCACCAACGTGAGCTTCGCCACTTACCCCAACCATCGCGCGGTGAGGTGCACGAAGCTTACCCGACCGAAACTTAGGTTCGAGGTATATCTACGATCTATATTATAACAAAGAGGCCATCTCGAAAGAGCTCTACAACTACCTATTGAAGAACAACTATGCCGATGCCATGCTTATAGCGAAATGGTAAAGCAACGTCTACTCTTCTTGCTGTTATACGAAATCTAACGACGAACAGGAAGAAACAAGGCTATGAGAAACTATGCTGTCTTCGATGTATTCAGGCGAAAGAAAACAACTTCAACGCTACCTGCATTTGTCGGGTGCCTAAGGCGCGACTCGGAACTGAACAGCAAACTGTCGAGTGTGTGAGCTGTGGCTGTAGAGGCTGTGCTTCCGGGGACTGAACGCAACTCGAGATTAGACAATACTTCAGGAATACGAATAGCTAATAAGGGTGTGTGGCACGGATACATGGAGGCGAGCTTAGGCGTTTATTAGGAGCAGGGAGGTCCCAGAACAAGAATGAGGACACGATTCTTATTTATGTATGCCCAATAGCTAGCGAGCGAGCGAATATCTCTCGTCAATCTTAATCGGGATATTTTATCTCTTGAGCAGTATCTTATATTCCTTTATCACTGCAATTAAAGTTTAACCAAAGGCCCGCCTAATCAATACCCACTTACATCCTAAAAGTCGGATCCAGTTTCATACAGATATGGCATTTCGGTTGAATTGTTCATACATTTTCGAGGCTGTGTTAGACCTCCTTGTGCCTTCACGTAAATTCATAATGCTCCAAACTTGATATGACCCGTATCGGAAGTTCTCCCAAACAAACCTCTTCCAATTTAGTAACTTTTTGTGTTTCTACGCACTGCCATCCAACTTTCCCAAGACCCAACTAGACCTCCCGTGGCAAGCACATAACGACCAGTCCCCGCCCAACGTATCATATACTTACCCGTCCTAATCCCAAACAACGTCTCCAGAACCCCGGAACCTCTAAATAGACGCTCCAGCCTGACGATAGAAAAACACACTAAAGACACCATTACGAGGGACCAAACCTTCATTCGGTTCCACGAAGTCCTGCTGGTGGAGGCCTAAACCTTTCCGAAACACAGCAATGCTGGAAGTGAATTGAGCGAACAGCGTGGAACAAATGTCCGTTGGACCTAGGCAGTAAAGGGCCTCCACACAAGACTCTAGCCGTGGTTTAAAATCTCCCACCGCCGGGGTCCCAATGTAGTTCGCTCTCCTTGTTTTATGGTCATCAGTTATCCGTCGAGTTTTAACTACATGTGGTCTTCCAAGTACCATAACCAGAAGGTTACACACAGTTAATGAATTCATACAATCAATGAATTAATACTAAATAAATCAATCAATCAATCAATCTGTGAAAGTCGAGTGAGATTTCATGAATCTAGCTGATAACTAGCAAGTCCTACACATCTTTGCTTCAAGCTGTAATGTACGCAAGGGAACTGTGCCAATACACTTACTGGTTACTGTTCCTTAAATCGGTGACATTTGACCGCACCTATTCAGTACTGTCATGAACTTGAAGAAGCGATATATTCAGAGGTGATGCCTGCCTCGCGCGATATGTACCCAGGCTAGTGTGCCCATCTGAGTGATTTTAGGGTGATCGGTTTCTAGTACTCGTTTACCACGAAAAGAACCAGAAAATGCAAGTGACTGAAACAAGGATGATTTGTAGGAGAGATCATCTTCAGTCCATACAAGCTATCCTTGCCCTGAGCAACTGCATTCCCTGGTTCTTTTTGTGGTAAACGAGTATACTATTGTAGTTCACACCACTGCCAGAAATATACTGAATGGGCCTATGAGCGAGACTATACTAGGTATTCGTAAATCTGAAGAACATCCTTGCCTTTCCCGGGCTGGAGTAAACCCAATGAAGTAACCAGTGTAAAAGACCAGCCATGGCGTCGGAATTCCGAATACCCCCTTGTCTCTCCATACGATTGATCAGTCTTGAGCTACTAGGAACAATACATGTATGGCTCTGGAAGTCCTGGCTCTGTGTGTAGTCCTCTGGGAGGGGATGGGAGGACAGTGTCTTAGTGCAAGGGCTCCGCCCCGTAGAACCAGATTTAAGACTTCCGGAGCCGTACTCTTAACAGAGAAGCTGACCGTCATCTCCAAAGCTAAGGCCGTGAGAATCGCCAAGCCTTCTTCACAACCCATCACTCGCAGAATCCACACATCTAGCTGCTCTAATTCTGCGTTTACATGCATGAAACCCGCCAATGCTGCGTTGTCTCCGAGCACAGCCAACCAAAGTGCTTAGGACCATTTGTCCGGTAACATGTATTGTAACGGGCACTGTGGTTGGGACAGGATTTCATTCTGACACTCTTTTTTCTGAGAACAGGGTGCTCTTGATGCTAACAAAAGGACTATAGGATATGAGAAATATGGGACAGACCCCACTGATACTGACCAAAGCCCCGAAAGTCCAAGACAATTTGATGTCGCTGACAACTGACGTCCCAACCACAGTGCTCGCGACAGTATATAAGTACTATGTATCTTATACACTACGTTTCCCTGCTCCGCGAGATCCCTGTTGACTAAAAACCACGGCCTCCGCCGCATAAAATCTGGCCGCCGAGCCTGCGGCCAAGAAATATTTGTATGTGAATCTCGTTGAGTAGGGATCTCGCTGAGCAGGGAAACGGAGTACATATATATATATATATATGACACCCTATTGTACTATAATCAGTCATATAAATCAAGTCTTGTCCTACTCAATCAATTTTGAAAGCTTGCCCTGTCGCTGTCGGTGTTGTTGTTGCTTTGTTTTTAAGCCCTGAGCGAAATGAAGTGAAGAGATATGGCGCGAGAAGGCATAGAGGGTGGGTGTGTAAACCTCAGAGGAATCTTTTTTTGTATGGGAATTAGACCGTTAGGCTAGGCGCTAGTACAAATATTATGGGAGTAGATCCCCCAATTTCTATAGACTGATTGGCTGCAAACGCCGAAGTTTACACACCTACCCTCCATAGATTCTCAAGCCATATGGGGCAAGAACTTGCATATCACTCTCTGATTGGTTGCTCTATAGAACCAACCCTAACCCAAACATACGTATCCTCAAACGAGCCAATCAATCATAAAGTCTAAGGCATGGAGTCTCCTAGTGTTATGTTCTATTTTGGAGTACTCTTTCAAACATTAGGGGTAAAAGTAAAACCCTACATTGAACGCAGGCTTAGCGGGTTCTTTTAGTCACTCGAAGCTTTGCCCTAAGTCTTCGCTATTTGTATTTATTTAAATACCTGTGTGAACTTAAGGTCTTGTAAGACTGCATGTACTTAGTTCATCAAGTACCCTCAAGCTCCAACAAGGTTTCAAATTGTAGTGGCGCCGTCAGGTTTTGCTAGGGTAAATTTGAAACGGATATCACATTGAGGCCCAAAAGTTGTGAGAGTACAGATACTTTAGAATTTATAGCCATATTTTTTTTAAAAAAAAAAGAAGCTTGGCCTTGGGGTGGAAAGTACATGCATTCACGCAAAGATTATATAAGTTTGTCATTTATCTTTAAGCGTACTTAGAATTTCCGGAGCTTGATCGTACTTATACCCAGAGAAGTTATAAGAGCAAATAGACGTAGCATAGTTAGGTATAATAGTAACATAGCGGTAATTACTTAACCACCGCACCAAATATTTTATGGTAAAGGTTCACACCCAATGAACAGATAAATTTTAGAATCGCATAGATTTCTTTTTCCCTCCTAGGGGAAAGGCCGATTAATCTATCTCCATTCTCCAAGCGTTTCCATCCTTTCCCCATCTTCATATATATATTCCTCATCCTCATCGTCATCACCCTCCTCTTCCTGCTTATAATCATCCCCCTCACTCTCCTCCTCCTCCTCCTCCTCCTCCCCCTCCCCCTCCTCCTCCTCCTCCCCTCCTCCCCTCCTCCCCTCCTCCCCTCCCCTCCTCCTCCCCCCTCCCCCTCTCCCTCTCCCTCACTCGTCATCTCTTGCCCCACCTCGTCTTTACTTCCCCGCCTTGCCTGCTCCATCGCAGCTTCTTCGACACTTCTCTCCTCGTGCAGCCTACAGTCGATTGTTTTTTGACCAAATTTAATATCCAATCCCTCCTCTACCCTCTCCAAGAGGTCTTCCATCCCCTCGAATGTATTCCCATAAGGTAACGCACCCAGAATCTCACCGTTAAGAGCCAATTTGCTGGAATCCATTAAAAGCTCTCTTTTTTTCATCACGTCTTTGATAGATTCCGGAACTGGCCGTGATTTCTTAGTAGTACTCATCTTCTTACCACCGGGGGTGTCGAGTACTCCTTTTTTACTCAGAGTTTCAAACCTCTTAAAAACGCTTAAAGATTTCTTGATGAATATGGCTGATTGATCATTAATTTCCTTATCCAGTGACTCAAAACGCTGGAGTAACTCTTGGTGAATCAAGTGACGTTCCATTTTTTCTACAATTCTCTTCTTTCTCCCAATGTTTAAAACACACTGTTTCTTTAGTGTGCCCTGGAGTTCTTTTAGGCGGACTGAAACTTCATCTTTGGGCCCCTCGTCCCAGAAATATGTTGTGTTCTTGTCAAAAAAGCCAATGTAACGCAACTCCTGGGCGAGCCTTTCATCGGTTGGTCCATCCTCAGTAATATGAAAACCCAGTTCCCTTAGGCCCGGTAGGGTCGTGGTGTATGTTTTTGACTTCGATAGAGGGTTTAAGTGATTTTTCAGGGTTAATAAATTCTCATCAACACCCCTCAATCCTGAACTGCTGGGATCTTCTGGATCTCCCGGATCCTCTGGGAGAATAAGCGCAAACAGACGTGCAGTCAAGGGCCTGGAGATATTCCCCGCAAGTGGTTGGTCTTTGATAGTGACCGAAACGCCTCGGGACGAGTCAGAACGCCGCCTACTGTCCTTCGGAGCCCCTAATCGGTCCTCATCTGCCCAAGTCTTGGAATAATGCTGGCCCAGGTCTGGAACTACAAATGGTGTTTTCATGTCGCCCTCGTCTTTCAAAAACGTTCCATCTATGTGTGTCAATTTCCTGAAATATGGCTCCACCCATTTATCAAACTCCATTTGAGTGCAACTTGTCGTAAGCTCCTCCTTTTGGTATAAGATTTCCCCGTCTTTCCACAATTCAGGCATGAGTCCCGGAGGGCACTCGCTCGAGCCTGGAAGACCAAAATCAAGAAATTCCTGGGTAGACACATTCAATCCTGGGGGCTGGGAGCCTCTAAATTCAGGGATCTCCATGCATGCCCAATTACCTCCCAAGCTGAGTTCTGGCAATGCGCATTCATGTGGAAAATTTGGATAAACCCCAGACCCACATCTGCTGCTAAGGGAATTTGTGGCCTCTCTATTTGGGGCTTGGGCCCCAACCTCAATGGGTTTGTATCCTCTGGTCGTATCTTTTTCGCCCTCGATTTGTTTGGCTTTGGACTTGGTTCCTGCAACTGCACCATAATTAGCAAAAAATATAATTCGACAGGCTTCAATTAGCTTCCAATCATCATGAACCGCTGCTAACCAATCAATGGCCACCCTTTTCGATGTGATATAACCCAACCATCCATCCATTCACTTGTTTAATCCCTACCTTTGTTTCTGTTCGGGTTCTGCTGCTTCTTCAGCACACCGCGTTCTCCATCCTTTCCTTTATCCTTTCCTTTATCCTTCCTTCCTCTCTCCTTTAACTTCCTCTCTTCTTGCTCCATTATTTCTTCGTCCAAAGAAAGAAAGCTGCAGCGCCTACGCTTCCGATTTCCATCTCGCTGGACTCCAGACGAACTCTGCTCATGATCAATTGGGCTTTGGCTTGAGGCCATTAATTCTGTTGACGGTACTTCTCCGGTAAAGTTATTCTCTTCCTCTAAGATCTGTGGATCAATGGGTAACTGGAATGTTGTTTCGAGTGCAGAGGGGCAGGGGGATAAACGTCTTGGTGTTAGTGGTGATGACCCGTAGCTACCACCACTACCACCACTGAGAGAACCAAATGGGTTGTGGTACTCAACCCCCGCGGATTCATCGTCCATATTCACGTGTCCGCTACTATAGATTATATTACTCATCAAGGGCTTCTCTTCTGAGAGCTTGGGGTTTTTAGGGAAGATATTTGAAAACAAGTGAAAAACGAACGAGATCTGGTGAGGCTAGCCAGAATTGGAAGCCTAGAAAACAAAATCTGATAGTAAGCAGGTATGCTTCAGGTATCTAAGGCATGGAGACTCCCCAGTAAGTTACATATCTATGAGGAACTTTATGAATCTGCTGTTAAATCATGCCGAAATCTTCCTTGCCAGGCCAGATAATCCAATACTTAGATACTACGTATTCACTTTCAGTTATTGCCACGTGATACAAGAGAATCACGTGAGAGTGGTAACAATTGAGTGTAAGTAGACATGGGCCTAATACAATACAATCGACCAACTTCTTATTGTGCAATCGTTTAGGAGATGATTCCCAGCTGGGTACTAGCGCCGCGATACGGCGCAAATCTACATTCAGTTCATCGTTACTGTTCTGCTCTGCAGTATTAATTTGTTCCCTGTATGCCCTGCAGATCTAGCTAACTCATGACGTCGAGCGCGCAACAACTACAACAAGATGTTGGTATCATATGTAGTCTTGTTATCCAATTCAAAGACTGGGAAGTACGGAGCCTAGACACCGGCGCGAATTTTCTAATTTTAAAGGTTTATAGTACGTACTTAAAACTATATCATTGGATTATAGCTTACTGGTACGTAGTTGGTCATTATGACTTGGGGTGGAAGTTTTTTAATCAAGGTCACGACAAAGGTCAGATAAGTCCATGGATCAAGGCCATATTAAATCAACCCATTAAATACGCATAGCTAATAACCTGTGTTCAGCAAACATCTACCATAGCATAGTATTATGTTAACCACCGAAATTGTCCGCAGGCTCATACTGGGTCGATATCTTCAATTGTTGATACCCCGTATATAGGCCCATTACCAGCCTGCCTCTTTTTTTATTATGCCTCAGTGTTTTAAATCCACCGTACTTGCAGGATACATTGCTTCAGTTCGATCCGATGTTCTAGACCCCCCCCCCCCGCAATGCTTCGCGATCTCACGAGTACCACGGTATATCTGAGCAATTTTCAGACAGCAACAGACCGTGACAGCACGGGTAAATACTCCAAGAACCACCACCCCGAATGATCTCACCGATCTCCAGATAGTGTTTTTATGCGGCTTTTGATAGTCCATAGACGCGTGCTCGTTCCAGCTACTCTAGGTTTGTTTACATGTACCCCTCCATGCATAACAGTTTACTTCGACCTCTATATTGGTCCCTTTCTGTTTGTGGCTTGGGGAAAAAAGAACACTTCCAGCCTAACTCCGACTTCCATCGTCTCAAACTCGCATGTGCATGAACCGTACTCTATTCCTGTTGCTGATCAATGGGTAGCTGGTTCGGTTGCAAATACGTCGCTCGCAGTACTCTAGATGTGCTCTTTTTGTCTGGGATGTGGATGTTCCGAATTAATTATCAGTCTCGTATCATTGGTACTAACCGGGTAACTAGCCGATAACAGTGAAGTCTCCAGCCCAACGTCCAGTAAGAGCGCGGAGGACGAGGTGAGAGGGAAGGTTACAGTGGTTACACTGCCTTACAGAGTCCTGCGCGCGAGATCTCACCACCGCTCCATATCAATACACCCATCATCACCTCCATTCCGCTTGTGATATGCCGATAGGTAGCCCTACTACGTCAATTCTCACAAGGCGGCGCTCATTTTTTTTCTCACTCGTCCTTCCCTGTCAACAGCTTTAATCGCGTGACGACGCGAGCGCGACTGTGATACGCGGTGGGAGGTCACCCGATAAGGAGGGGAGCTGTTGCCTGCGTGCTGAAATTCGAAATTCTAGGTTCCTATTGGAAAAAAAATAAAAAATAAAAAATAAAAATATTTAAATACGAAATACACAAGGGATTTAAAACTCGCAATAATCGCGATATCTTACGGGATCTTCACTGCAGGAAACCGGCGGCCTTACAGGGCAGGCTTTTTGAGTACTTCTTGGTAGAGTACAGTAAAGTATTGATTCAAAAGTAAGATAAAAAAAAACAGAATTCCCCCGCCGAACCCAATTCCCAACCAATAAAACACCATAACTCGCGATAATAACAATGATGGTACCAATGTGTGCTCTGGATATCATCAAACCACAAGCTGCTAAAGAAAAAAAAAAGTAAACAGGAAACATGCAGAATGACCCCATCACCCACACACGCAAAAAAAAAAAAAAAAAAAAAAAAAAAAAAAAAAAATACACACTCCCCTCACTAAGCTCTGATCTTTGTAAACAAACAGCATTACCCGCCGGTATTCAACAATGCCCCCGAACGAATTCCAAATCCCTAGGTGCTGGTATTATTACCAAATGAGAAGAAAACAAGAGGGTATTATAGCCTAATGAGTATGGAAGCAACAAAAAAAAAGTTTTGTTGTGGCAAACAGTTGTAAAAATAAAAAACCGCACTCAAACGCGTCGAGACTCCAATGCGAAAAATGATATATCTGCAGTCGCTCAAATAGACGAAAACTAAAACAAAAAAACAAACAGAGCCCAAAACATGAACATGAAAAAAAAAAGAAAAAAAGAAAAAAAAAAGATGAAAAAAAAAGAACACCCCCACCAGACCCGGAGAACCCCGCACTGTAGAAAAAAATGGCCAATAAGAAAAACCAATCCAAGAGAATAACAAACAACCAAAAAAGGATAACAGGGTCCACCCAGATGTATGGCCCCCATCCCAACCTTCCAGCTCCATCATGAACGTCGTGACTTCTTAAAATAAAAAGAAGCTTTGAAAGAAATAAACATAGGCGCTCCCTGTCACTTTTGTCCAGATTCCCAAAAGATAGATAAAAAAAATAATGGAATTCGTAATTCGTAATGATCGTTGTCGCGTTTCATAGGAGTGGGAAATAAATAATCTCCCTATTAAAAATCTGTAGTCTGGCTTCGGTCCAACCCGGGCCTGCTTGGGGACCCGAAGCCGTCGTTCTTGAACTGTTCAAAACCGCTCCTCATGACGCCATATACATCGATACCAAAAATATCCAGCGGTTCAAGGAAGCCTTCGCCGAGAAGCTCCGCCGGCCTTAATTCGCCCCCGAAGCATTCCCTGGCCTCTCGCCGCTTTGCTGCACGTTTGTCGGGTGATCCGTAGCAAGCTCTAGAAATTATTTCTGTGATTTCAGCGTTTTCGTCATGGTGCATATTGTAATTGTAGTCGCCAAGGCTCTGGTACGCGTTGCTCCAGTGATTATCTTCCAAACAAGTGATGTCACGGGCAGGTGATGTAAGCATCCTCTTCACGCGCTCACGATGTAGTCGCAGGTTTGTGATCGGGCTCACAGACATTGGGGGCTTTTGTGCACGAAGCACAGTAGCAGGGGTGAGAGGAGGGAGCATTGGATTGTGGTCGCAGCCTCGTAGTGGAGATGAATTGAGAAAATTGTGATAGCTACTCTTTGCCGATCTACGAATAGGGCTTTCGTGAGACGAGTGTCGGATACGGGCGATATCTTCCTCGGCTCTTCCGCGCTTGATTCTGGGCCTGTCTTCGTCGCTGTTTGGTCGCACAACTGATGACTCCAATGAAGAAAGGTAGCCGCTATCGTTCATCGCACACATCTTCCTTTTCCTTGTCTGGAAGACTGGTGGAGGAGTCGCGTCGCGGGGAAGATGTAGCTGGCTTCTGGTCACCGGAGGCGATGAACACATTAGAGCTGGGGGTGACGAGTTTGCAGCGATAGTTCCTTGTGGTGATGATGGTCGGAAGATATCGTCGTCGTCGTCAAGCATGACTCGAGGCTCAGGGCTGGCGCTTCTAGTAGCATCAGATGATACGGCAAGTAACTCTGAGTCCTTCCCTATGTTCTCCTCAATTGTATCTGTGCTGTCGATCTGTTCAGAGCGGTCGATATGAATATCAATATCCTCAGCTTCCGCCGCGCTTTCTATTTCCTCCATCATTGTTGCCTTTGACGTTGAGAGTTTCTTCGAGTGAGATCCGGAGGCCGACTTGCGTGAACTCTTATTCTTCATGAATTGGTGTTCAAACCCTTTACCAACAATCCAGTAGTTTCCCTTACCCGGGTCGTCCTTGGGTCTCTCCTGTTTCACGAACGCCTTATTGAGTGATAGGTTGTGTCTGATACTATTCTGCCATCCATTGTTGGAAGTCCTGTAGTAGAGGAAGGTATCTGCAATCCACTTGTATATCTGAGCAAGTGTTAGACGACGAGAGGGGGCCCGAAGAATAGCCATGCCGATAAGAGTAGCATAACTGTAGGGAGGTTTTTTGCCATCATCGACTATCTCCGGCGGTTCCCATGAGAGCGACTCCTTCTCGGGTGAGGCGTTATTGACAGGGGTCCTCTCTTTAAGCGGCTTCTTTTCCTTAATTGGGGCAGCTTCCATCAGGACTCTCCTGGGGGCACCTGATCTCTGGGAAGATGACGATGACGATGATGACGATGATGATAAAGAAGAGGCGACCTGCTTTCCACCCACTATAGTAGGTTCTTCTGATGAACGTGCATCTGGTATCATGTTTTCCTTTCCTGTCATGGCCTTTGCGGTTGAGCTAGCTTGGAAGCTAGTGAACAATGGTCTTCTCTGTTGCTGGGTAGCTGCCATGGGAGCTGATGAAGTATTGAATACTGAGATGGGGGGTTTCTTCATGGGCGAGTCAGTGGTAAAATCGTCTGCTTGTGGCGGAGGCATAGATATCCTTTCGAAAGAGTTTTTGAACACACGGTTAGGTAAAGGGATTCTCGATGGGTAAAGGGTATTATTGTATATAGTCCTGCTTAGGATCTTTTTTTTAGAAGGAGAAGTTGAAGGACCGACGATGGGAGGACGGAACATTATGGTCTGGTTTCCACGACCATGATGAGTGCGTTGTAAGGGGGTGTGCCTGGATGAAGCGGCGGAAGCTGAGAATAAAGGAATGGCTGGGATGCAAGTCTTGGACAAGGAGGTGTAACCGGGCGTTGACGAGGGTCCGAGCGCGTCTCGGTAGATCTTTACTGGTCGCGGACGCGTTGAATTCATAATGACTACCTTTTTTTTTTTTTTTTTTTACAAGAATTATACGGAGGGGACGAAACAAAATTGCAAATCGCGTTCAAATCGCGTAAGGAATTGGCTAGTTGAATGTTATATGGAATGGGGGAAAGTTGACACGAAAAATGTTGAGCGGAATGAGGCACAAGAAAAAAAAGGTACCGGGTGAGGAGCTGTGAAGTTGTGACCCAGAAGCAATTAAGCAAAAGTAGTAATGAGCCGCGTCGTGACTTGAATAATTTCTGACTCGACCAAAAAGAAGAAAAACCATATAGTAAGTTGAGTGTTCGAGACAAAATTCTTAATTCCTCCCTCCCCCCCACTCGTCATGTCTTTGCATGATCCTTACAGAAGGGGAGAGACGGTGAATGAAGGGAGGAATATAATGGTGCATGTAAGGAGCACAAACCAGATGGTACAGGCGCCAAGTAAGCACTAGAACGCGTCCAGCAGATATGTGCCTTTTTTTTTTTTTTTTCCTTTCTACTGCGATAGAAACCGCTATGCACTGTTCTCGAAGGGGAGAAGTAGTGCACGAATCTAAAGTGAGGGGGTGGGGGATATGAGGGGCTCTGTCTCTCAGGTGGGAGATATATTGGAATAGTTAAACAATCAACTGTGAGGGGCCGTTGATGGGAGGAGAGGAGGGATTGTGCGAGGTCGAGTTGAAGATATGGCGATGATTCTCGGAGTCAGGGAATGAAGGAAAAAAAGGAGGGGGGATACGGAGGGGCGGGGGAGGGGTTCTTTTGTATGCTGGGGATGTGAATTAGCTAGAGAGTGTGGGTACCAGGCGACTCCAGCCAGATAACCGGACCTTCCACCAAAAGGACCAGGGAGTGATTGAGTGAGTGAACTGCGGCGACCAAGCTGTGTAGAGGCGTAGATCACAGCTAGAACATTATTTAATGGAGGTGCAAACGTTAGCTACTACTCCTCCTACTGTTACTACTCCTACTACTACTTCTACTTTAATATCTTGAGTACATACATGCACATGTACAATAATTGTCTATTCCACCGATTAACATGCTGCAGGTCTCCTTACATCAACCGTCATCTTCTCATCTTAACAGTTGACCAGTGGTTGCTTCCCATACCATCTTTTCCTTAGCACTCACACGTTTTGAGATCTAGAGCTCTTCCCTACATCCTCACCTCTCTACAGGGCCGATTAGCTCCACCTCCCCACCTACTCACGAGATGACGCCCTCCATGGGCCTTTTGATCTCCAACGTGTGCGTTGTCCGTCGTTTAGCAGCCCAATATCGCTTCTTTTACTGGGTCTACCCCAGACCCAACCATCAATCAGATACCTGATATACAAGCACTCCATCTGGTACTGGTACATATCACTATATCGCTATATCCTGTAGCCTAGCTTACAGGGTATGGGGGGGGGGGTGTTTCGCCTTGCTCATTGTGGCAAGTTTTTTCGTGCTTGTTGAATTTCCCATTTATCCCATTTCGGATATTCAATTTCGTTGGCTATTTTTGGGACCGCGTTTCTCTCGTCGCGTCAAATCAAGGTTTGGGGTTTCGATCTACGGAGCGCTGCTTGATCCGAGACACATCTCTGTCTGGATAGACGCTCCCCCTTATCAACATGACAAGACGTAAAGACTACGGGAAACATCTCGGTATGTTGATGTTTGATACCACTAGTAGCTATCTATCATTACTACTATTTTCAAGACTATTGTCCCCCCACCAGTATCACCTAACGCGCGCTCACTGGCTACATGTATTCAGCTAATATCTCCCTTATGTCGTTCAGATCTAAATATTTTCACACTCCCAACCTCCCAACGCGCGTTCAAAAAAGAAATAAAAAAAGAAAGGTTCTTCTAAGTTCCCCTCCGTATAAACTAATAATAATTAAAAAAAAAAATAAGGGAAAAAAAATAAAGAAAAAAAAAATAAGAAAAAATAGTACTCTGCAACGTGTACAAAATACGGTAGATTTACCGTCACGTCAATGCGCTTGTCCCAGGTTTGGTTTTCTCTAGGGGAAGAGTAATTATTAGTGCGCGGCGGGTACGTTAAACTAGATATAGTAGAATACTGCACCTGCCCTCCATAGTGGGACAGCTGTATGTCACCGGCGCGGGAGGGACGAGAGGATAAGATCTTATCACTAGTCTACCGGAATATGCATCCGACCCTGGCCTGGCCTTCCTAGACTTCTTCTTCTGACTTCTGCTTTTGTTCTTAAAACGGTAGATTCCTCACATCTTGACATCCCATTCTGATGCCAAAGATCTTGAGAACGTACCACTATCAAATTCTAACCACGCGGGGAAGAGAATGTGATATTCGTACCAGATATGACAAGTTGAGCATGTAGGTAGACATGTATATAACGTTTCAGGAGCCCATATTGCAGCTCAGCTGACAAAAGGAGGAATTGACCCCCTAAAAGACATGGATAATGGTGGTGAGAAAGAAGAAGTAACTGCGCTTATTGTGCCCATACTCGTTCTCCCATTCGTCCTCTTTGAGTCTACATTTCTTATTCTTTTCTGCGATGATTTCCACTTTTTTGATTTTTATCCCATTTTTCCGCCGGCGATACGGTTGGTCCTATTGTGGATACCTCCGCGATCACTCGGTCTCGTACTGGACCCAGCCCAAGAACCGAAATGAGAAAGAAAAAAAAATACCACCACCAACCATGACCCCCTGCAGAGACCATTACGTAGGATGTGTGAATTCCCAATTTTTTTTCTATCCACTGGGCCGGCGATCGCGGCCGTAAAAACAGAGCTGCACTGCGTTAGATGTTCAGCTCAAATTTGTTTATTTGATCAGCAGTGCGCCACAGACGTCGTCAGTTTTATCCGCTAGAAGGCTAGCCGAAGCCACAGGATGAGAATCAACCACCTCACAGCCCAATTTGACGCCGTTGCCAAGCGGCCGCATTCGAGGCTGTGATCTAGATTTGAAGATAAGAAGTAGGTATACACAGCAGTGACAGCACCGTGAAAACATACAGTGCTGAAAAATGCAGGCTGAGCAGTCTGGGTGGGAGGCTTTGCTGAAGTTCTGGATATCGGTTGCCATGTTGGAGAGGATTAGGTTTTCGGTAAAGCCCTCCTGCCCTGCACGCACGACGTCGCACGTGAAGGGCTAGCTAGGGCAGGGCCACACTAGAACAAATTAAACTCCCATCTCGTTTAAAAGCGTCAAATAGCCTGCAACAACACCCAATCCAAATCCCCAATTCGCAATCACAACCACCACTATGTTAGTGGGCATTATTGACCTGCAGTTACATAACAGGCAGTTAATAAAATGAGCTTCACACCTAAATTTACTGCATCTCGTTCCGTATGACCCCCATATTCAGTACGCCTGAAAAAAAATATGGGGTCGAGAAGGTGCAGTTTGCGATCCCTAGGTATGCTGCCCTCACCATCGTCTTGCGATAAGTCAAGCGGAATACTAAACCCGGGACGCGCTATTAGGGGCCGGTCGGTGGTCGGTGGGTGTTACGCCCCGGGATGCGCTGACTCGGGGAAGCCGGTGGTTTTGATTGAGATCCCATGTTTCACTCAGCGATATAAAATTCCGCACCTGTGACTGTGAGTGACCGGGTAAGTAAGGATGTATACCTACCATGTACGCACAATTTGTGAATATTAATTAGAAAAAGAAACACCGGTATCATAAGACAAATATACATGTAATTGTTACATACCCAGATTGGTTACGGCCGAAAATGGACCGGTTCAATTACCGGTCTATTGCGGAGACCAGTTCTTCCGGTATCACTCGATCGTGAGGTGACAAAGCAGTAGTTAATGGCAAGGGTTCAGAATGACACTTGTTGACCGTCCTAGAGTTTGTCTTAACTCTAAAGTACTAATGCACCGGCAAATAGGCCGAAAATTTGTGGAAATGAACCGTGGGGTTGCCATCGAGAAATGCTTTTTGATTCAATAGCTATAATAATTCGAGCCCTATATAAGTCTAATTAACATTCAAACATTTAAGAGGGTCCAGATTCAGAGAGTCTTACTTTGTAGGGTCTCTCGCTCGAGGAGTGGAACTTATACCCAAGCTCTGGCACCACCTAAAATAACGCTCGGGGAACTCAAACTCATCTCATTCTGATGCGGGGCTTCAGTGGAGGACGGAGCTTATAGGATAGAATAATGGGGAGTTGAGAGGCTCGTGATCAGTTACCCTCTCCCGGGCTTTTACACAACGTGTCTTTCTGAAGAACGTCACATCACACCTCGGACTAAAACGTCGCACAGTCGACTTGCCTTGCCATTCCAGGGTCCACTTTGGACTAGAAGCTGTACCTTTACTTGGAGAGTGCCTACAGTATAAACCGAGGGTTTGTGCCCCTTTAGGGTGATTACCTTATGAGGCGGGTGAATCATGCATCTGCATGTTTCCAGAATAGGTGAAGTACGAAACATAAATACATACATGTATCCAGGTACATGGGGTGCTAGCTGGAAAGATGCCGTTGAATATCAATGTAATGAAAGATTGCTCTCTTCGTAATGGGTAAAGGTGGAATCTGTATATACTAATGTACCTATAAAACTTGACCTGTGGTTGTGATCTATCCCACCGGTGCTGTGTCCCCATTATAACAGTGACCTACTACTTGTACCTATACTCAAAGCTTACATATATCAACTTCATCGATACCATCAAAACCAGCAAAAATATCATCTTAACGCTGAAGGATAGACCTAAGGCTACTGGTATCGATATCCTTACTCTAGGTATAGGGCCTTTATGTACAGTTGTTTCCTATGTACTTGCTATAATTATAATCAAACACGCATGACTCAAATTAAGGATTGGTGGGTACATGTACACATGTACATACATTTTATGCTTGGAGTAGCGTACGAGTGTGTGCCAAACTCTCAAAAGCCAAGGTGGTTAAGGTACAGACATGTATTTTTTATGTGAGCTAGGGTTGTGTGTACATACTTGTATATGTATGAGTGGGGTAGAAGTTACAACAGATCTAGAGGAGATCACTACATGTACATGTATGTGGTCGTGAGGGGTAGGTTGCCTTTATGATGCTTCTGAATGTAAGATGGGCGACTTCGCCGGTGACATTTACATGCACAACAAATCTTACGGCTTCCGAAACAGCGCACTGAAACAATACATACATGTACCCTACAGGATCTTCCATTTTATGGGAGAGTTGCCATGATAGGCATTAATTACATGTACTTACATGTACTTACATGTACATTTAAGCCAAAGAGATGGCGGGTAATTCAAAGTTCAAGTTTTGGTGCAACTGTAAACAAGATCTCTTCAACAGCAACATCACCCAAAGACAAGCGCTAGATCTGCGCTGAACAATTCATTCAGGACTATAACGTATGAGGTGCATAAGAGTATTACATTTACTTCGCTAAAAATCTTACCGCCCTCCCAGAAGAACCAAAAAAGAGGGCCCGTCAACCTCATCTAACCCAGAACCATGGTACCAAATCATCCGCATCTAGGAATAGGCCCCCGCACAAAACCAAGGAGAACCCCGCCCCCACATCTAAATTATGCCCCAAAAGTTTAGGCTCTTTTCTCCTCCGCAAAAGGTTCCCCGTATTGATTACTACCCTCGGCCCCGCCCGCACTCCCACTCCTCCTCGTGCTACCTTCGACATTACTCTCCCCATCAATCTCATCACTCTTCCAGAAAGTTTTATTCCCCCTACTAGCCCTTACAACCCACTTGGGGAAGAACCCACCTGGAATCCTCCAAGTCCACGCATCCTTCATTTCCTCGCCGTATGGTACTATCCTTCCGCCGGAAATCTTTTTAATAACCCAGACACCGACATTGAGGACGATATATGTGATGATTCCGGCAATCAGTCCGTAAGCGATAGAGTATGTGAACGGCATCACCATGATGGTGACGAAAGCTGGGATTCCATCACCGGGGTAGGCCCAGTTGATGTCTGCCGCAGCCTTCATCATCATACTGCCGACGATAACAAGGGTACATCCTGTGGCCCATGGTGGAATCGACGCGAAGATTGGTGCAAAGAAAAGAGAGATAAAGAAGCAGAGCCCAGTGATCATGGCGGTGATACCAGTCATTCCACCTTCTGAGATACCGGCTCCGGATTCGATATAAGCGGTGACGGGGGGGCATCCAAAGAGGGAGCCGATGGAAACACCAATGGCGTCGACGAGGTAAGCAATAGCTGAACCCTCGAAATCCTGGGTGCGTTCGTCGATGAGATTGGCAAAATGTGCCATGGAGTAGAGGGTACCAGTGCAGTCAAGAATATCCACATAAAGGAAGGTGACAAGAGCTATCATTCATTGTTAGTCAAGAATTGGACGGTGGAATCATATAAAATCACTCACCCAAACCAAATTGACTTCCAGCACCGCTCAAATTCCACTCCTGGGCAACAAGAATCTTCTCAATCTGTGTCCGGGAGTGTCAGTAACCCGCACCCCACATTGTTATCGACTTAAGGACTTACCGGGTGGAATGCGACAACTTTCTTGAAAAAGTCGAAATTGGAGTTCCCGGTTTCGGTATATGGGAAGTATGTGACGTCCGTCCCCCTAGGCCAACTGATGATTGAAACCAATGCGATACCAGCAATAATTGCGCCCTTGACTCTATACATCATCAAAAACGCCGTGAAAATTCCACCGCAGAAAATACCAATCCACAGTGTCGGGTTTCGCAGTTTGTGACTCTCACACATTCCAGTATCCGCATTCTTATATTCATCAATACATCCAGCAAGTTCCAAAGGTGTCGACGTAGCACCAGTAACGGCACCAATACCGGCAGAGTAGGTAAGTCCAATAAGTGCCAAATACAAACCAATTCCTGCCCCTGTTGCGAGTTTGATAGAGGCAGGAATGGCTCTCGCAAGCCACTGCCGCATTCCAAGAATGGAGAGCGCAATAAAGATAAATCCTTCTACGAAAACAGCGGTTACAGCAAGACTATAAGGGACTGGCCCTGAACCGTGGAATCCAACAACTTGATATGCGAAGTAAGCGTTAAGTCCCATACCAGGAGCGCAGGCAATTGGCATATTGGCACCAAGGCCCATCAGAAAAGACGTGAGAGCGGAAATAGCAGCAGTAGCGGTAACAAGATCACGATTAACGACACCGACACAAAGGAGATATTCCGTGTCATTCGCACAGATTGGGTCGTCTGGCCCGGCATTACAAACACAAGTCCCGCCAGATTGTGAAGTGATGTTTGCATTTACCTATCGATAGCATATTATTAATCCTGTTTCTCAAAAGTTGCCCATGAGGTTGTGTAACTTACAGAAATGATGTAACTGTAGATGTTGAACAAGGCGTAAGTTAGTAACGGTTACCCGTGGTCGAGCCTCAAACCCGCAAATAAATCCAATTAAGGGAGTACTGACGCCATAGCAAAGAACCTGCATAGATCCCCATGATAAGCACTGATCCGTCTTGGAAGGTTCAATAATCGAAACTGTGGAATCAACTCACGTAGCCAACCCCGCACGAATCTCAGTAAAGAACCGTGACCCCTTCCTCTCCTTCTTGTGTCCCGAGAACTCCAGCTGGAAGTACTTCCCCACAGGACTGGCCGCAACGCGCCTGTTGAAGCGTTCTACCCAAGTCATGATGGCCGAAAACTTGTCGTGTATATCGTAACGGACTGTAGATTAACAAGTCGGGAGGAGTACTGCGTGCGCCTCTCGATAGATATAATATTTAAAATCCCAGGTACCAGACCTTTTCAGCGGCGAAGGGAGTGGGTACTGCTGTTTTTTTTTTACAGGAACCGAGGATTGAAGACGAGGTTCCCGGGTATATTGTCGTCCGTGGTATCGTCCGTGGGCTGAGGAGATCTACCGGATATTAAAAGAACGGATTGACCTAGGTGTGTATCTGGTGAGGTCCCCCAAGCAGGTTTTTATGATTGATATTGGGTCTCACAAAGTAATCACTGACCTGGAGAAACGCTTGAAGGAGTTACAGGAAAGGAAAAAAAGGGGGGGGAGAGCAGAGCACACGAACATCAAGGCTACTCACTGGAAATATTTTCTTCGGTCCCTGTAGACTTGCTATCTTTGTCTAGATCGTCCGTATTCTAGTGGGGCCTTCTAACGCCTAGCTGGCTAGCATTAATTTAGAGGGCGTTGATCGGAATCAACCCTCAAGGCGGAGCTTTTTTGGATAAAGTAGTTGCCTAGGCGCCTCCCTCGTTCCCACAAAATCTATCCAACGGCTTATCCGTAGCATGTGAGTGGGTAAGGATCGTTTCGACATGTAGGGTTAGAGTTATGAGTAGAGTAGCTATTGGCCGAGTACGGTTGGCGGCGCTACCTACATATCTTAGAGGAACAGGCATCACCGTTCTTTGGAAAGCCATTACCGGGCGGTATTATCATTGGATTGTTAGGATTATTACGATTGTTACTCGATATCAGACACCGACCTTACCACTTGAGGACCCTTTCAAGTTAACAATCATATCAAGAGAAAGATATAAATCGCTCGCGTGGAGCTGGGGCTGCGTTACAGCTTGCTTGTCTACTTCCAGTCTACTCTACAGGCTCTTTAGCGGAGGCCGCCGTTTACTACCTTCCTGGTAGAGTTTAACTCTCCCGGCACGGTATGGGGAGGGGGGGGGCGACTTGGCCAATTTTACTTCTTTTCTCGAAAGGGTCTACAAAGTCTATTCCTCTACTTCGGGAGCATACATGCACGCTACTTGTACCAGCTCCAGCTCTCTATCGCGAAGAGAGAAAAAAAAAAGAATTACATCTGTCAATGTCAAGGGTCCCCACAGTATTCTGGAAAAAAAAATGAATGAATGAATGAATGAGGGGAGACATCGCTCGCTTCAAAAGCTTGTCGCTGCAAGTTGCGTGTAACACGCATGTATGTACAACCGGAGGCCTCCGGTGCGCTGCGATAAGTAACTCAAGTCTACACTACCTTTGCATGGGTATCATTCCCTTTTTTTTTTTATCGCGGTACTAAAGTCGGAGGGCTTCAGTGTGCTTCTCGCAAGTCTCCAGATTCCTATCTCACGAAGTGACGATATGATAGTAGACTGAGTGAAGGGTGCTGGCGCCTTCCGCCGAGTGCTATTTTTTGCTTATTCCTTCAGCGTAGACATGTGGCGTAGGATAAGTAGGTTAACAGTGTTGTTTGCTTCTTCGTCTTCTGCTTCAAGTTCGCACTGCAGCTCTGGAAGCTTGCCGGCCACGAAAAATTAGAAGGGCTGAGAATCAACAGCTGCGGATCAGAGCCGCTTCTTTCTGCTCTTACTGTATTCAAGATCATAATCGATATCTCAATTCAAAGGGTGGATCCACACGTCGTCCCGATATAGGCTACCTCAGATTCCTACATGAATAACGTAGGAAAATATATTAATTAGGCAGGGCAAGTAAAATACGTACTGGTACCGTCTGATAACACTTGAGTTTAAGTGGCCAACCGGGGCTGCTGCTTTCGCAGCCCGTAGGGGACGGGTACGAGGTACATGTATCTACTTTATCTGGACGCATGTAAGCTTCCGCCAGTCTGGCAGGGTTTTATTTTCCTCTTTGGAGGGCGGCGTAAGTATTGGAATATATACCTATAATAAATCATACAGTGTTGTAGGTACTCTACCTATCATTCCCCCACCTCTAGCTCTATTGTAAAGACTGGATGGCATAGCATGATTTGATCTTGCATCTCCATGCTCTCTACTCTACTGACGCTTTTGAAGCCATTGAGCTCCGGCATTGGGTCCCGGAGGAGGGGTGAGGAGAGGAGGGCTTTGGTCGGGGACATGTCCGGAAACCCGGATACCCGTGATCAAAGACGGTGGCTTATAAGTACCACAGTCCTTCCTGCGTCCTTCTGGAGTGGTTCTGGAATGGGGTGGTAGTCTGTCTCTGCGATCGGGACCCCTAGAATGGATGGTTCTCCCCTGAGTGTAGTGGCAAGTGGAGGACATGTCCTTTATCGCTCATGGGGGAGAGCATCAGACACTAACCAACTTTTTAAATTGCATAAGCTGCCGTCGGTTTTTGTCGAGCTCAGATGATAGCCATATACTTATATACTTACATGTAGTTTTCTCCATTTAATGATCCATAAGAATAAGTGCATGGTGAAATATGCTTTCTAGAGCGTCACACTTCGGCCTTCAATTAATCCTAGCCTGAGGAGCATTGACATTTTCTCGGAATATTGATAACCCGTATGTACTCTACTTGAATGTCATCATATCATTTCAAATAGAATCCTCTTCATTCGACCGCCTTAATTCGGGTACTTATGCAACCCCGCATATTCGTCACCCTTAGGGGCCTTCCCTCGTTAGTTAGCGGCAATATATTTCATGTTCCAGGAGACGAGATGGCGAATTAAAGGACCAAGCGCGTCTTTTTTTTTTCCAACTTGCCGAGTATGCAGCGGATTAATCTGCAGGTACAACGAACATGCAGAGAGATCCATCAAGAACCGATGGGAGTCCCCCACAGTTACGTATTGAACCTAACTACAAGTAATTAAGTACTCCACAGGCCATCACTCGTCGCCATCACGTGATGGTCACATAAGTAAGGGTCGCATCATTTCCCTTATCGATTAATTTGGTTGTTCGAGGTTTCTTTTTTCTTTTTTTTTTTTTTTCACCCCGCCAAACACCCCGCACTTTGGACAAGGTTTATATACCTCTAGCTCTCCCGCCTACCACAAGCTCTCTCTTACCAATTCTCCAATCCCTTCAACATACCAAAAACCTAAAAGAAAATGTCGGCGCCGCAAGCAACAACGGCATACCCGCCCCGCACGGCGGTAGTGAACAGAGACACAAACGAGACAAAGGTCAAAATTGCCCTTTCGCTCGACGGTGGCTCGCTGGACTCCCTTCTTAAAGCTACACCCGGCGCCCATGACACCGCGCATGCGACGCAGGCCTCAGGCTCGCAGACCATCGCCGTTAATTCGGGAATTGGGTTCTTGGACCACATGCTACATGCGCTCGCGAAGCACAGCGGGTGGAGTCTGAGTCTCTACTGCCAGGGCGACCTCCACAGTAACCCCCCCCCCCCTCCCCAGTTCCGAATTGAGCTAACAGCGTGAATAGTCGACGACCACCACACCGCCGAAGACTGCGGTATCGCACTCGGCGAAGCCTTCAAGAAGGCGCTCGGGCCCATTCGCGGATATAAGCGCTTCGGGAATGGGTTTGCGCCGCTGGACGAGGCGCTGTCGCGCGCGGTGGTCGATCTTTCGTCGCGCCCTTTTGCGGTGGTGGAGTTGGGGCTCAAGAGGGAGAAGATTGGCGATCTGTCGTGCGAGATGATTCCGCATGTGATGGAGAGCTTTGCGCAAGCGGCAGGCATCACGATGCATGTGGATTGCTTGAGGGGGTTCAACGACCACCACAGGGCCGAGAGCGCGTTTAAGGCGCTCGCTATTGCCATAAGGGAGGCAATTAGTAGGACGGGGAGGGATGAGGTGCCTAGTACGAAGGGGGTGTTGTAGGAAAGGGAATGTATGCCTAGGTTTATTTATAGGAGAAATTAGAACTGGTTCTTGCGAATATGACCTCTTACACTGTAGCCAAAGGATTCGGGGTGCAAGCTATACAGTATAGCATTTCTTAGACAGGGCCGCTCAGCACAAACTACATCGACAATTCTGCAATATGGCGTATCGCAAAGCTATCAAAGTTGTGTTCTGACGGACTTTAGGGCGATATCAAGGTTGTGTCCCTAAATCGCTGGGTGAATTCTTGGGGAGCGGTGATTGAAATGAGAAAGAAGGACTGTCCCTCTATATAGCACACTTTAAGAAAGATAAGTATCTGTAAAATAAAGGTATGACTGGCCATGGTTGTCCATTGAACGTTAAAAAGTAGATTGCCCAAAGAAAAAGCTACTGTAGCATTTAGCCTACTTAGGAGAGACAAAAGACTTACTGCAGTGGGCCCGAAGCTATGCTGGGCACTTCTTTGCCCTCATCAGGGGACGAGGACTTCGAGAATTAGAAAAAAACACCAGAGAGGAAGGGGTATGGCCGATCAGAAGGGCTACGCTATGATATCTGACCAGTCCGCTGGGGATAGTGGATTAGGATTATCCGGCCCTGACTCTAGTATAGAAGCTTCACGCAGTCAGAAAGTTCCTGACATTAGCAGAACTAGGAGCCCAGCTGCAGATGCGGTCTCGCCCCGGTGACTGATCATAGAGCCGGAGTTCAAGTCAGGGTGGGGGACCAGGCAATTTGTGGTCTGGGCTCTGGCTTGTGATTCCAGCCTTTTTATATGCTTGGTGATAGTACATGTAGTTATAGTTGGTAGTTTGACAGGGTCAGGGTTAGATGCGGGGCTGTCTTTTAGGAATGTGCGGCACGGGATGTGGGAGAGACCGAGAAGCTTGATTTCTGCCTCTACATAACACAGCCCACCATCGATGCTTCCAACTACTTCAAGCTCCCGAGCACAATAACCTCCCCTCCCAATGCATCCCAATCTATCACTCAAGACTCGCAGTCGAGCACTGAACTCATAACATTGCAGCTACTACACAACCATGGTCGAGAAGCATGTCAACTATAGCTAAGTATGTACATGTAAGTTACTATGAACCCTAATGTTAATGGTATTTAAAGGTGCTGTAGGGGGAACCATGCTAACCTGGTAGCTACAGTATCTAGGTGTTAGTTTGCGGTAAGCGCAAGAGATTTTTTTTAGAGCGACGGTCGTCGGGCCAGTGCCACTCGCATACCGCCGGAGCAGTAAAGACGGGGTGCAGTTTATCGAGAAAGCAGCCAGTCTAGCTATAGTCTGCGAGGAAATGCACCTTGCGGATACCCTGCTCTGACGTGCTAATATAATTTTTGCTATGGTGACAGTGTTTAGGCTTCGAGAATAGTTGTGTCCGTAGACGTGGGGGAATATAGTGTGCACCGCGGTAGTGTTGAGATGTGGTGGTGTTGTCAAAGGTTGGTGGTCCCTTAGGGGACATTCCATCACAAGTCATCACTCGTCTCGCACACCCTTCGATCACACTCCATCACTCGCATCATCAGAACAAATTTTATCAACGCTCTACCACCAGCCAAGCCGATAGAGCTACTGTATTATCGTACCATATTCTTTGCTTTTGAATATCGAGATAGAGAGAGATGAGAGAGAGAGAGTTACAGAGATCTACAGCGTCATTATTCCAAACAGTTAACAATGATATAAAAAAAAAAGCTACCACCGCTCCACAGTAAGAAGGGAGAAGAGTCAAAAGTGCAGTAATGACCCTCCCCTTGCTCCCCTGTTTTCCTGTTTTTTGTTTTGATACGTCACGCCAGTATCTGTTGAGAATAGATCCTAGGATCATTCTTCTTCTAGAGGCGGTAGAGTGGGGATGGTGATAAGATTGGCACACTCGTTGAGGGTGATGAGGGTCTCAACGCAGTAAGCCGAGCTCTCGCCCATACACCCGAGGGTCATGTTGAGCCATTCAGGGCCGCATGTCCCAACAGTGATTCTGCGGATTAACTTAAATTAGCTGGGGACGGACAGAGAGGACGGGAGGCAAGGTGAGATGAGATAAGGGGGGACAAACCTGTGCTGGAGGCACCATTCAAAGGCCCACCGCTCCTCTGTGCACAGACTCATATAGTTCCCCGCACAGCCCTGGATATCCGCAAGCTCGCCGGGGCAAACCGCACGATTCTACATTATTTGTATGTCAGTATGTGTTTGTCACTGGTGTGCTGCAGGAGCGAATGAGGGGGAAGAGAGGGACTAACACCCGGCGAGGCAACCAGGGCCAGGTTCTGCCCGATAATTCCGGAGGTCTGACTGGCGATAAAGACATAGTTACCCCAGTCAGGGGCCTGACGCTCGGAAAGTCCAACTTCCTGGGAGGCAATCGGCTTGGAGCCAACGAGGGAGAAGCAAACAACCAACAAGGTCAGGGCTAGAGAAATAAAGTTCACCATAATTACTGTTAAGGGAGTTGGCTTTTTGGTTGCAGTGTTGTTTGGGAGGGCGGTGGGGTAAGGAAATTAGACTGGTGGAGTATAAGGAGTTCTTATAGAGGAAAGTTGGGTCTGGGTGGAAGGTACCAACGTGAGATGTACCTACCGTACCCTCTAAGGGTTGAGTGGTTATTTGGGGTGTTATAGGGAAACATTGGACCGATAGGACTGGCGTGGCGTCGAATCCGAACAGAAGGTACGATTGTTGTAGTAGTGGATTATATGGGGGATAAAGGCTGTCAACAAGGGCTAGATGGAAATTTATATCACAAGGACAAATTACAAGGCACATAATTAGAATCAGACAAAACAAATATAGCGCGAAACAAAATGTAGTACGATCTTCTCTAGAGTAGTTGAGATTATGTGATTTGGTTGTTGTAATATTGGTTGACCGGCCTTTTGAAAACATACATGTTCTTTCAGGGGTTCTTAGTATTGTCCCTACACAATACTAAGAGGAAAAGCGTGACTGACCGCACTGCTACATAAAGCCTCGACTAGCGAACTTTCAAAGGAAAAGATTATGTATAGCTACGCCTCGTTATAAGAAACCTCGCTGTGTGAAAAAACCTCACTGTAAAAAAAACGCTTAGGGTACACACTAAGGGCTCTGCACCAAAATCCTACCCGCTATAAGATAAGAAACGGAAGTTGGCCTGCACCTTAGCGTTTCTTATAGAAAGTTTCAACTATAGGAAGTTTAGTTAGGGTCATTAATTAACGAAAGAATTCGATCCTTCGTACTATTGTATAAATAATTTCATCATGAGTATTTTTTCTTAATCCATTGTAGAGGTTTAATGCCAGCTCCCCGTTGAATGTTTTTGGACAAGCTTTCTTGCCGCGCCGGGAGATTTCTGAATAGAATCTTCTAAAACCGGGGGTTGGAAAGTCAGCCTATCATATACCTAGAGTAGGTGCGGGTGGGCCCAGGTACATGCGTTGTGCATAAATACATACTAAGTACATGTATGTAGATCGTAACAACCACTAGTCGAACCCACCCTATGGGTGTAGCTTCCTAGCTTTATTAGAGTCTATAGGGGGTATACATGTATTCCTTTTTGGCTATAAAGGAGTGGGTTGAAGCCTTTTCCCCTGGCGGGGGTCAATAATAAATGTATATACAATATACATATAGTTACTTCTTATATACATGTAATGTAAGTACATGTATGTATCCCGATTATCCTGGGTGCATTAACAAAATCTATATCAGGGCGCATATAAGATGTAATAATAATATAAGAATCGTCCGATGATAGAAAGACGTATTTTCCGTTCTGCTGTCCATACCGGAACATCAAGCTTTATATACATACATGTAATTAAGCTTAGCTAGAAAAACAATGAGCGACCAGACCCCCTATATCCCCCAGTCAACCCAAAAGCTACATACATGTATGTACATGTACATGTAGTAGTAGGTATATCAGCCGATAGTGGGAAACTTTTTAGCCGTGAGGGGCGATGTTCGCTTTGGGTGCGAAAGTCGGTAGGAAGTATACACACATACCTACATCATCTGTGGAGTATCATGATGACAGTGTCAATACATGGTAAATACTACTTGGGAAACAGCTCATCAATATAGCAGCCACGCGTCGCCGTAGATGGGGGAAACATGAAAGCTGCGCAATCATTACATGTAATTATTATTAGATTTCTTGTGAGCCTATGGGAGGTGCATTTCAAGTTTTTTTTTTTTTTTTTTTTTTTTTACTGAGATGCGCGTAGACAAGGCCCAAACATATGTGTCAAAATTCCCGGACATTAACTTGGCCCGAATCCCGAGATACTTGTGTTAAGTGCTGTAAATCATTGAATCCGTAGGTACCGAAAGATTCGGGATCCGGAGGCCTACAGTGCGGGTTAGTTAGAGAACTAACTCGGTATTGGTTGGACTCGACTTTTCTCGATCATGCAGTTTTAGAGAACGCGTGGCTTGGTGAAACACTCGGAGGGTCTTCCGCAGGACTTTCATGCATCAGTCTTTTTCTTCAACAACCACCCAGCGAATCGCAGATATAATAGAATAGACTGAGGTGAGAAAATGTGTGTTAACAATAATAGTACGATTCCCCCTTATCCCTATGGGACCCACGCCCCCAGCCAGCCTAACCCTTCCCCCCCCCCCTTCCCCAAGCCTGCGCCACTCTCGGCGTGTAAGCTTATGGGTTTTTTTACCCCCATCCCCATCCCCCAACAGCAACTCTACCGCACAGCCACTTTTTTATCTTTAATTTCCCGCGGAAACTTGCCTCCAAATGACAGAACTCTACTACTGCTGCTAGTACTGTTCTTCTGCACCCAAGATAGCCTTGACCCTGGTCGAAGAAGGCTGGTAATTTGGCCTCGTTTGCTGTTTGTCTGGTGCGTGCGTGTGTGTGTCTCTGTTCCCTTTATCTCCTTTATCTTCTTTATCGTTTCCTCCTTCTTCTCTTTCTTTTCTTCTCTTCTTCTTCTGTACTGTTACTTCTCTCTGTTTCCCGTCTTGGTATTTTTCAGCCTCAATTCGTTCCTGAAGGGCTGAACTCACTAGGGGTCCCAATATTTATCTGCACCACCTCCCCCCCCCCCTTTATTCGCGTATACAGTTGTTATCGAGAAAATCATTTTTTTTCTCCCCATCATGAGGAAGGGTGTTATTGCTTTTTTGATCGTGAACCTGATAGTTATCGGGTTCCTGGTGAATGCCGTCTTCACCTTGATAACATTGCTGTTCGAGGACTGCTCAGCAGACGCCATCCACTCCTCAGAAATTCCAGCCCCAAATTCCATCCTCATCGACCAGCGGCCACAACTTATCCCAAAAATCATCCATCAGACATGGCAGAACGAGACAATTCCAGAGAGATGGCAGGCTGCGCAGCAGTCATGTGTCGACCTTCATAGCGACTACGAATACAAGGTTAGTTTGTGTTTTTCTTTCGGGGAAAAGAAGAGATGGCCATTGAAGAAAGAATGGGAAGAATAGAGGTTGTGGGATATGCTTTGGAAACTCGGTTGGTTAACATATAGTATAGCTGTGGACGGACGCAAAATCACGAGAATTCATCGCGACTGAGTACCCCTGGTTCCTGGAAACCTTCGACAACTACCCGTACCCCATCATGCGTGCAGACTCTATTCGCTACTTTATCCTCGCCCATTACGGTGGTATCTATGTTGATTTGGACGATGTAAGTTCCCGGGGTAGCAAAGAAAAAGCTGTTTCTTAACCCGCCTTCTGACATGTCTCGGGTGCGTTTTCAGGGTTGCAACCGCCGCTTGGACCCTCTACTTTCATACAATGCTTGGGTGCGAAGAACCATCCCAACTGGTATTTCAAACGATGCGATGGGATCTGTGCCGCAGCACCCCTTCTTTCTGCGGGTTATTGAGAGTCTGCAACTATACAACCGGAATTGGCGTGTTCCTTACATTACCGTCATGTACGGAACCGGGCCGTTGTTCCTTAGCGTGATTTGGAAGGAATACATCCGGTGGGGGACAACTGAGGAGGGCCGAGTGAGAGTTCTTATGCCCGATGAGTGAGTTCCAGCTGCCGCCCGATCTTGATGCAATTATACTAATGTTGTCCAAGGTACAACAAAAACTCGTGGAGTTTCTTTGCCGTGTACAAAGGCTCGTCTTGGCATGCAGGTGACGCAAAGGCCATCTTCTGGATGGGCCAGCATTGGCTCTTGATCACCTTTGCTGGGTTTGCGTTGGCGGGCTGCCTTTATGGAACCGGCTACATGATTTATAGAAGACTTCACCTCAAAAACACGAATTATAACGAGAAACCCACCTCGTCATGGTTCCCATGGAGACGAAACACCCCAACCGGCGCTGGATTCAAACGTCTCTCACAACACGAAGTTTGATGACCTTGAAGGACCTAACAACCTAATGACTTTTGTTCTGCTGTAAAAATTCCCCTTTAGTGACTATACATTTTATAGTTATTGGTACTAGTATTGCAAAGTTGGGCGGCGCAATATTTGATTTTTCTTTTTTTCTTTTTCCCTTTTTTTTTGATTGTTGCTCTATGAGGATCGAATTAAAAAAAACATGGGGACATTTTGGAGTTTTTCCCCCCCCCCTTTTTTTTTTTAAAAAAAAAAAAAAAAGGAAACATGCATGGGCCATCGTTAACTTGTCGATCAGGCATGGCTGTTTTTTTTTTCATTTCTTTTTTTTCTTTTTTTTCTTTCTTTACTTGATACGCTGGTGGTGGTGGCCCCTTCTGCTTTGTGAGGGATGCCTTTTAATCGTTAACTTCATTTGGTCCGCGAAAAAAGCATTAGCTGCTTAGCTTTTTTTTTTTTTTTTTTTTTTTGATAAAAGGGTGGTTTGTATGTTTAATCTTTTCCTCTTTAGCTTAGATATCTTTACTATCTTTAACTGTAAAAATTCCTGTATATATAGGATGAACCACCATATGTGGAGGATGCAAATATCCAGAAATATTTATTATATTGCTAAAACAAAATGCGAGCGTCCGTTCGTGTGAATGGCCCCGTGTTGGATGGAATTCGGGTTGTCGGGACTCAGGCACTTGATCTATTGGAGAGATTTGGGCCATCATCCTGGACCTTTCTACCCTGCATCGGGGTATGTACCTACTATGTAATACTCTACTACTGCACAACTATTAAACCCTTGATCGCTGATTGGCTTCCCAACCACCAGAAACATGATGATTCTCCGGAAGTATATGCAGGACCTTAGTGGTATGCGCAGAGTACCTACACTACTACATACTTACTATCTAGGGTACATATGTAGTGTACCTACATCATCTACCCGGCCTACGAAAATAACCTCGGCCAACCCCCCATGCCACCCCACTCCGTGAAGCCCATATCTCTCTCTTTCCGTCCCCCACCCCCGCCCTGGCCCTAGGAGGATGGCGGGGAAGAAGAAGACGAAGAAGACCCCTTCCTCGCCCGGCTCTCGAGCACCTCCAGCTCCGCAAGCTCATCCATCATCTGGCGCTCGTGTGCGGCCTCTAACTGCTCGCGCCGCTCGTGCCGCACCATGTTCTCGTAGATGCGTAATCGTCTTTCCCCACCCGCATAAGTAAGCCCCACTACACTATACAAGGGAGTTTTTTTTTCTGAGGGAAAGGGGGGGGGGGAGAGGGGGAAAAGGGACAGGGTAGCTCAATACCGATCCGCTTCCACCATGCTGCCGATCGTGGTGGGGCACATCCACAGGTAGACCTTGAACTGGGGCGTTAGGCCACGGAACAGCGGCGACGTGAAGTACGCGATTACGCCGGCGACGACGGAGAATGCGCCCCACTGCGGCTGTGCTTCAGTAGAGTGGTCGTGGTTGTGGGGGCGGTGGTGGCAGTGGTAGTGGTAATAGTTGTAGGAGGTGTGACACTCACTCTGGCGGCGCCGTTGACGGCGCCCTTGGCCGCCTCCATGGCGGCGATGTCGGCTTCGCCTGGGGTGGGTGTTAGTGCGTGTATGCATGTGTAAACTGAGAGGGAGGGGACCTGTTCTTCTTCCGCTGGTGGGGTTTGGCATGGTGGTTTGGTTGTGGGGATTTTGGTTGTGGGGATTTAGGTTGTGAGGATTTTGGTTGTGAGGATTGATATGTCGTCATGAGAAAGGGTGTGGTGGTTGGATGGGTGCTCAGAGCCTCAGGGGCGCTAGATTGGCCCCCGGCTTTTGACAGGTGATAATACAAGATTAGGCGGTGCCTTGTGGGGATTTGTGGGGGAGAGGGATCCGGAGGTCTTTTTTTTTAATTAAGACATGATGAGCCGTTCTTAATACATACTTTATGAGAACTTCTTTTATACTTATGTAGACTATTGCTACTTTAGAATTGAAATATATATTGTAGAGATCCGCTAATTCGCGGCCCGAAACTTAAACCCAACCGTCAATGATCATTCAGCCTTTAAAAACGCCCCCCCACCCCCCCAAGCCAACAAAATAGGGTAACCCTCTCATTGCCAGTCCGCACAGCCTCAAACTCAAACTAACAACCAAATCAACACCATATACAAAAAAATAATACATAACAACTCCAAATGGTAACCTCCTCGCCCCCTTCATCCTCCTCCGCAGTTGTGACCCCACGTCCACTCTCCGACCTCCAACCCGACTCCGACCTCCTCCACCTCCTCTTCCACCGCAACAAGAACCAGCACCGCTCCGCCAAATGGTGGAAATGGTTCGGCATGCTCCGGCGCAACATCCGCAAGCTCCTTCGCCCGGAGGAGGGTGAGGCCGAGGCCGAGAATATCGGCAAGCGCGTGGAGTATATGCGCCGCGTGCTGGTCCCGAGCTGTTATTCGTAAGTGTGGCTGTTGGCTTTATGATGGAGAATGGGTGGGAGGGGAGGTGAGGACTGACGGTGCGTGTGCGTGTGCGGGATACAGGGCGTTTACGAGTGTGATTGCGGATACACAGTTTGCGCCGCTGGGGCTGGCGCTGCTGGGCGTGCTGGCGAGGGTGCATGCGATTGTGGGGCCGGAGGCTCCAGTGCCAGAGGCGAAGAAGGCGAAGGCGAAGGCGGGGGCGGAGGTGAAGGGGAAGGGGGTTATCGAGGTCGTAGTTAGGGACACTGCGAGCTACCAGAAGAAGGAGGGGGCTATCATGGAGCTAGACAACGACGGGGAGGACTTTGGGGAGGCCATTGTGCGAAGAGAGGAACTGGCCGGGGAGGAGGGGGAGGAGGGAATCGTGGTAGAGAAACAGGCAACAATTTTAGGGGGACAGGAAGTAGGGGAAGGAGTAAGTGAGCATGAGGCACCGGTAATACCGCGCCCATCTGCAAAACCTATCAATGTAGTAGCCGCTGCCATAAAGGATCCAAAGCGGGACGAGAAGAATGCAAAGAAAAAGAAGAAAGCGGCAAAGCTGGCAGCATCTTCTTCACGGGTACCTTCCCCACCGCCACCGCCGCCACCAACGGGTGAGGAGAGACAGAAGAAGGCCAAAAGAAAAGCCGGCGAGAAGGAAGGGGCCAAGAAAAAGAAGAAGCGAAAGAAGGCGGATGAGATCGACGATTTGTTTGCAGGGTTGCTATAATAGCGATAAGTATTTAGGCATTCATATCTAATTTCTAGTTACAAGTCTGACTGTATCTTGCGCGGTACCAGTATCATTGGCCTTTTAGGTATTGACTACAGTATGTTCTGTGAATATGCCGAATGATTGAATCTATCTTAAACTAAACACTAAAAACAGGGGCTTAAATGGCAAATTCGTTTACTCTCTATGTGAGCCTAGCCTGTAGCACAATAAGGTATTATACACATCAAATCAAACCAAACTTCTCCTACCAACCCATCCCATCGCCCCGCCCAGGCCCAGATTTATCAATATATGGTAACCTAGAACCCAAGCCATACTGTACAAATATTTTGGGGAGAAAACAGTCCATATAAAGAGATGCGACCTCAGTATCGTGCAAGCAACCATCACAAATGCCACAGCGGTGCAATGGAATGACGTCAATATAATCGTGTGTCTTGAGTACGTAGACTTATCCAAGACACGTCTTTTTGTTAGTAGGATAATCCCATAGCAGCTCCAGTAAATGGGTCCAATCCAGTTGCTGACGAGCGTTAGGATTGCAACAACGATTACATTATAGTCAGATACACCATTGTATGCGTTCGAAAGGTCAATGGAAGAGATGGCATTAGCCCCACCGAAAGCGAAGAATGAGAAATGCGACAATACCATTGTGGAGACTGTGATTTCCGTTGCAGACAGCCGCATAGTACTGAGGAGCCAAGAAACAAGTTGAAATAGCAAGAAGAGGGGTATGTTGACCAATCTGGTTTGGGTAACCAAAAGGACTGTAATAAAATCCATAAAGACGACAGCTGCGTTTAGAGAGTTTGGATTATCTAAATAGTTAGTACGTATAACTTTCAAGTTCGGGCTGTTTAAGGCAGGCGTACTGTACGGGACACTGCTTGGGAGCTCGAAAGATAGTGTATATAAGATGCCGGCAAAAATAGCTCCAAATGTCGCTCTCGCGAGATTCACCAGTGGGACATCCTCCAAGCATTCAGCCACTGGGACCAAATCCAAAGGTATTAGCTCAGGTGTGTCTTGAGCAGCGAATGCAAACTTGAAAGTCAAGGCCGATGCCATAACCGTGAAAGCAAAAACGAAAGCTACCTCGCGCCCAGCCCTGCGAAAGGTCCTATTGAATAGTCGAAGGAAAATCACAAGGTAGGCGACAATGACTAGGAACCACAAGGTACTGGGATATCTTTGGAGAAAGTCTTTAGAAATATCAGATGAACCAGCATGCTTTTGACCTGTCTGATTCCAACGACGAGCAACCCTTAACAGCGCTAAAATTGCCAATGAAGGTAGTGCACCGATTTCCTTGTGCCTTTTTTTCCCCTCCTGTTAGTAGGGCTTTGTCAGGCGGCATATATAGAACATACCCTTTGACAAAAATGCAAATAAACCAGCCTGAGGCCACCCAGTACCAAAAGTGATGTTCCTCCTCAACATAGCTACTGGCGAACATCATGATACCGTACAACAGAGTTGATATAGGGAAAAAAATGTTGGCGAGCCTTGAGCTCTCTGAGGAAAAAATGATACCAACGGCGGAAAGTATGGATGTGAAAAATGTCAAAGCTGTCCCAGTAGTCATCAATTTGAGATTATAGTTACTTGCAGCCATTGAGAGAACATCTTGGCAACGAGTAGAGAAGACAGAAAGCAGCCCAAGAGTAGTTTCGTGATCCATGCCACCAAGCTTGAAGCTGCCATAAGCGTCCTGGGACTTTCCCCACCAGCAAGCCAATTCTTCGACATCAGTGCTGGCTTTTCTGCAATTGCTCAGTGGGATTTTGTCATCAAAATCAGGAAACGCTGCTCTAACAATTGCAAGCAATTGTTGAGCATTTTGCAACATGAGTTCAACACGACCGGGTACTTTAAATCGGTCAGTACTTGCTTGATTCAATAAAACAAATGACCAAGAACCACGGGGGCCTTACCATCCCACATCTCAAGCAATGAAGGAATAAAAACTCCAAGATTGTTTTTTGGTACAGGAAAGCCGAGAAGCCCTGCAAGTGTTGGAACGACATCCGATTGTTCAACCGTAGTATAGAAACCGAATTCCTCTTTCGGAAGTGTCGGGCATTCCCTTCCCCCTTCGGGGAAAACCTTTTCAAATTTTGGGGAGATGAGAACAAGTGCGGGTGATGTCTCACCAGGGGCTGAGCCTCCGTGATTACCGGCGTCGTTCATACCGTGGTCTCCAGCCAGGACAAAAAGAGTTGATTCCAGATGTGGTAACGTTTTTAGTGCATTGTAGAACTCCTGGACTATATTATCCATTTCCTCCTGCTTGGGTTTCATGTAAGGACTTCGTGGTCCAGCTTTATGGCCGATATGGTCAAGGCCCAAGTAATGCATAATCATCGCATCCCAATCAGTTCTTACAAGTTCATCTTTATGATGTCGAGTGACATTGTTATCCACCTCCGTGAAGTCCTACAAGTATTGTTAGAGCTTTGCGCTGCGCTAAGGGTTAGGGTTCTCGCGCTCCTGCGTACCGAGACAAAGAAACTCGAAGTCCCATCCGAACGCACAAACATGCCTGGGAACAATTTGAGCCACGTGTCATCTCCAAACATTGTTATTTTACCACTACGCTGGCGAATCTGCGCCAACCAACTGTCTTGGTTGGCTAAAGTTGACGACGTGTCTGATTCTGCGAAGTTGAGAATCACATCTAGGAAACTTGGGATTGAGCCAGTCGTGAGAGCCTTCACCCGTGGCATTGTAATTGTCGGAGACGTTGCATGTGCGGTAAAAGGCACAGCTGAGCCTGAGCGTATGAGACTGTAAAATGTTAACAAGCACTCGGAGGTGCAAGCTCTTGGAATAAGGGTCAAGCTATGAACCTCTGGGTGAATTTGAATCCGGAATTTTCAGAGAACACAAAATCGCTATCAAAGTTTAGTTATGCAAACCGATAGAACTTCTGGATATAGTAAATACCTTCGAAGCGCATCAACAACCATAAAGACAATCTTTTCAAAAGGCGCCGGCGGAAGAGGCTCTGAGCTGACATCGAGACCAGCGAGGCCAGGGAAGACTGGTTTATAGGGGAAGAAACCCTTTGCGAATATAAGAATTCCAATAGGGAGAATGATATTAGCAACTGCAACGAGCAGCCAGGAGTTGATGGCCTTCATGCCCAATTCGAGTTGACGAAGCGTAGGTGAGTTGTCGTTGATTCTGTAGTATACATATTTGGTACCTGTCCTTTGTGTAACCTACTAAAATGTGGTTGTCCAGGTCCTAGTCACGTGTTGAAATTGAGTTCTATCTACTTGGATATCTATAACGTCAACACCCAGATTATAACTCCATAACCACAAGAGATATAAAAGTTCTGTTTCATATAAGGGCAGTTCTCAAGAGGTTCAAGAAGTAAATCTCACTGATATCAATTTTTGCCTAAATACGGACTTTGGCGGCTGCGAAGATTTTCGGTTAATTTTAAAGGCAATGTAGAGTATGTGAAGGGTTAAGGGCAATGTACTCTATATATAGTATATGAGCCAAGGCTGATATCTATAGAATAAAGAATAAAACGCATTTTAGTAATAATTACAATACTGTTAGAAACTTCATTTGGAGACTACAATACAAAAACGGGCATATAGTACTTACCACATTCTCAGTTTCTAAAGTCGAATCCTCTGGGGGCTTAAGGATATCAATAATTGTATGTATTGATTGCGTATATTACTGATTTATGAAACCCTAACCCTTACACATGTCAACCTGTCGCTGGCATTGTTGATTCCCTTAAATACCCGTGGATATCCATGTTGATCCTCGCTGAATATAAAGCCGGCTTTCCGATCATCGTGCTCAGTCTTAGGCGTAGATAAATCTCACTACAACCAGAATGTCTTATCCGAAAACTCCTATTAACAAAGTCAATAGATACAACCACCGAGGTATGCTCTATCTAATCCCAGGGGCTACCCCGTTTGAAAGCCTGGTCCTATATTCTCTTTTAATATAGGTCAAGGCTGAGGGGAAGCTGCACTTGAAGATCTAAAGGGACTTTTTCTCACGTTCAATAGCGAGTTATGACGCATCGACTATCCATCGAATCATCAATTCAACATCTGTACTTCATGTCTCTTTTGTCATGCCCTCAGATCCTAAAGACCCGTCATCAACCCCACTTCCTATGATCCTTCCCATGATAGGACAGATGGGGTCCTTTGACTACCCGAGCTCTGATGAATCAGATCCTCTGGACTGGTAACTATATCCTGCTTCACGCATCCATAATACTTGCCGACATAAAAGTCTAATATCCTACACTAGCTATCTTCATGGTTACGTTTCATCTCGAATCATCAATCTTGCACGTGGGGCGGAAGGTTTCCCGCTCTGTGTTGCTGCTACCAAGCTTGATGGACTCGTGCTTTCCTTAACGCCCAACACTCACTCTTGTAACTATCGTTCTGCGATTCTTCACGGCACCGCAACTCTAGTTATTGATCCGGCAGAAAAGCTTTATGCGATGGAGTTAATTACCAATTCTGTAGTCCCTGACCGGTGGGATCATACCCGCGTACCACCCGATGAGGCGGAGATGAGCTCGACATCCATATTGAAGATGAAGATCAGTAGTGCCTCTTCAAAGATTAGGACCGGGCCCCCATCGGATGAGAAAAAGGATATTGAACGCCCTGAGTTACGCGATAGAGTATGGACTGGGGTAATACCCGTGTTTGAAACCATGGGCGTACCAGTTCCAAGCCCAGATAATGCAGTGAACGAGCTGCCCGAATATGTGGGCGTCTATGTTGAGAAGCAAAATAGAGCTGAAAAGATGCATGCGGAGTTGGCAGCTGTGGGGAAATAGTAAGCGTCGGGAACATGGTCATGAGCACTGCACCTTGTTTACTAAGTCACTTGCGATGTCATACAATTGTTTGAGGCGTTCCTCTCCCGACAGTATTTGTTATATATATATATATAATCAAACCTTGCTATCTATATATAGTGGTGAGCCAGCTCTATATTTCGATTATCTAATTGGCAGACTTTGGGATCGGCACCAATTAGAAATGGAGCCGACTCCATTTGCGCAAAGTCTCTAATACCGCTATATCACTATCGCAGTTGAGGATCAGCGTGTTGATAAATACCGCCTTTCCACCAACTTGATTAGGAACTCGGATTGCAATATATGATGTAAATAAATGATTACATAACACCTAATAATATCCATATCAAGGTAGGTTTGGCGTTCGACGGAGGGATTAGGCATCGTGGAGATTGCGGGCCTAAATGTAACATATTCTAGCTCACCTCAGCCCATTAAACAATTATTGTAGAATAAGCAAGAAGCCGGAATTCCAACTAAGCGACCAACCCCGCTTTTTCTTAACTAGTAAAGGATATATGTTGCGCACAAGGTTAGTACTACTGTATTCGCGATGCAGTCCTCTTTAGAAGCTGAAAGTCAAGTGTCTCACAGACTGTGTGTCTCGTCCAAGGGTCTAGAGAAATAATGGCTATGCCTTTTCGTGTAATTAACCTTGCATGTGTGTCACCGATCATACGTCTCTAAAGGGCCTCATGCAGATTGTCGGTACCAAAGTTGAACCTTTTCGTCTTCAGCGTGATCATTGGCGCCTTGTTCCCTGCATGTAGCATTCCGTGAAGAATTAGTTGACTTAGCATATCGCAAACTTCATTGCCCCTCTATCAGTCTCAGCTCTACAAATACCCCTCCTCATCCTTCTTCATACTCTTTCTTATCCTTTATCAGAGCCTAGGACTGCACACTATTAAACTTCCTGAATACAATTCCTTTATTCATAGCAAAAAATCATGACTGACTACGTTGATATCACCGGAGTGACCGAGGGACGTAATGGCCCCGCTGTCCCGCTCCGTACAGAGATCAATGAGTTCATCCAGAACAAGGATATGCTCAATATCTATCTTCTCGGATTACAACGCATGCAAGGTCTCCCAAAGACCGACAAACTCTCCTGGTACCAGATTGGCGGCATTCATGGACGTCCCTACAAAGCTTGGGATAGTGTTACGGGTATTTCTGGTAACAACATTGGCTATTGCACTCATTCAAGTGTCCTATTTCCAACATGGCATAGGCCGTATGTTGCTCTATTTGAGGTACGAATTTCGCCCCATTATCATTACTATTTGTTGCCAAAGCATTTGCCTGACGATCTCTCAATCCCATTTGAATTACACAGCAAGCACTTTTTGCAAATGTCAAGGCGGCTGTTCAAGCATTCCCCGAGGGAGCATCCAAGACTAAATACATGCGTCTTGTCCCATCTTTCCGTATCCCGTTCGTAGCCACTATATCCAATATGTAATGGACGAATATCTCATTGGTTCTATAGATATTGGGACTGGGCTGCAAACTCAAAGCTACCAGATATTGTCCTCAGACAAGAGAATGTTGTTGTTGAAACTCCTACCGGATCAAAAACGATCAAGAACCCCCTGTACAGTTATAACTTTGGTACCATCGATAGGGCAGACTTTCCTGAACGCCAGTACTACACTTGGCCTGCCACTATCCGCCAACCACAAGTTAGAGGCCGCGCCCCATCTGCCACCGATAAGGGTAGCCCAGACCAGGTCCAGGCGGGCTTGGATAGCAATTTCAGGAAGTATGTGAATTCCTAATCAACTGTTAGGGGTTGCTAACCACCTGTATCTCTCTAGTCTTCGTGATAGGCTGTATGCTCTTCTAACTCAAAATGGCTACAAGGATTATAAGGCCTTCTCCAACGATGGCTGGGTTCGAAACAGCCGTACAGACGATTATGATTCCGTAGAATCCATTCACAACTCAATTCATGGCATAATTGGAGGATATGGTATTAATATCACTAAAATTCTTCAAACTAGTTACTAACAACCTTAGGTCACATGGGCGACCCCGGATACGCCGGTTTTGATCCTGTTTTTTGGCTCCACCATTGCAACGTTGATCGTATCTTTGCCCTCTGGCAGGCATTGAATCCCGGCAGCTATGTGACCGATCAATTAGCCCTTAGGTCTACCTTCTGGTCAAATGGAAGCCAACAGAGCAACAACCCCACTACTGAGGGCATCAATACAGGTAAGAACTTTATTTCCCTTGACTAAGAACTCTCGGGTTTCGAGTGAATGATCTTGGTGACTAACCAACCCTAACAGGACTGCTCCCATTCCACAAGAATGATCGTGAATTCTACACTTCTCAAACATGTCGAGACCTGAAGCAATTCGGCAGTACATACCCTGAACTCATCGACTGGGGCACTGTCGGCCCAACTCAAGTCAAGGCAAACATTGTAGCGGCAGTCACACGGTTATATGGTACGCAGGCTCCTGCAGGAAGAATTACAGGTGCCAGTAGCTCAGGCAAGAATGTCATCGCCGCTGCTATCGCGCCTTTCAAAGCCACGGCTCAACATGCGGTCGGAATTCCCCAAACCGATGGACCTGGAGATCACGACCATACAGACCATAAACATGCTAAGGTCCACAAGCCCGATCCTAAGAAGCCTTTTGTTCCCGTAGCTCAGGGCGGTCATCCGAGTCTACTCGAGGACAACCACTTCCATGAGTACTTCGCCGATATTCGCATTGATAAATATTGCGTTGGTGGGCCATTTAATGTCCATGTGTTTATGGGCGATTTCAACACCGACCCAGCGCGTCGTATGTTGGACAGTAATTTGGTTGGAACTTTTACTGTCTTCGCCAATGACAAGGAAAGCACTGGCTGCGGTAAATGCAAGGAGAATGCCGAAAATGGGATGATTGTTACGGGGTCTGTCCCGCTTACCGGAGCGCTATTGGACCGTATTCCAGACGACTCTATACCGGAACTACAGTCTCTGGAACCCGATATTGTTGTTCCGTTCTTGAACAAGAAGCTCCATTGGAGAGTTAACAAGGTATGTATTTGATTTGCCGGTCCGGGGGGGGGGGGGGGTCAATCATTATACTAATACTCCAGTAGCTTGACGGTACAGCTGTTCACCGTAATGACGTTCCAAGCTTGAAGGTTTGCATTGCTTCAGCTATTGTCGATCTCCCAGACAACGAGAATGATTTCCCAACGTATCGTGCTTGGAGGCCGCTTTACGGGGCCACTGCCGGAAAACAATGTGGTGTTGTGGAGGGTGATGATTTGTAGTCTTTATGTGCTGGTGCAACCGGGTGATCAATCTCCTAGCAGTTTCCTGACAGGGTTTTTGCGGCCACTAGCTTGTAAAATCTCTACAATTGAATGAATTTTCAGAGCATACGTACCATCGGTGAAACAATAATCCTCTACGGGCCTTTACCTACATGGACTTTATATTTACTCGGCAGAGGCCATGTCCTTCTACTCTTAGCTACAGTGTCTGTAAAGGTCTAGTGAATAGTGCGGGTGATATATTATGATTTAGCTACATGTACTTACATATAAGTATTGTAAACGCATGATTGTCCCAGAGCCGCCAAGCACAGAACCAGACAGTACATGCACTATCTAATAACTCCTCATTGATTATTACTACACGATACCCACTCATCTCAGCCCAGCTACGCGTGTGATGTTCTCAGGATGACGTGCATGCCCCATCCGCTCATCCCTGTTACAATTGTCTCCTGCCCCCAGGGTTCTCCGCATCTTTAATCCTCCGGATTCATGACCGATATCAAGTAGGTATGTAGATCGAACTCGGACACGCCGGAAGGGAGCTATCAAAAGAATGAACGAACAGAGCCGAGGCCTGAAAACAGATTTTGAAGCTCCATGCACTGCTTAATTCTGGAGGGTGTGGATGAGTGACCGGCTCTCCTCAGCCAACAGCGGATAATCTACGGTATCTACAGTACACCACGGCGTAAAGTGTGTACTCTATATATGCACATGTGATTCATGCATGTTCCAATGGTGTGCTGTACCGATGCTCCACTTCCATCGAACGGATGTCGGACAAGATGGCCACACCTCCGAAACGTTCACCCCTCTTTGAAGAAGACATGGTAAACCTGGTAGAATAGATATAGCCGTCCTTGAACGTTGAAAACTTCGTTTCCCCTCCTTCTCTTCACTTGAATCTCACCCCACCAATAGCCGTCTCCACGATGTCCGAAACAAAAACAACTACTAAACATAGTCGTCCTCTCTCCCCAGAGCTCTCACCAGGAGCTCACACGCCCAGTACCCCTCGTCGGCGTCGTCGTTCATCAACATTCTCTACTCTGGAGGCAGTAAATAGCCGGCGGAACTCTCTGACGCTGCAGGAAGCGAAACAAGTACTCGGATCTGCGGCAGAAATCGTGCTAGCACCTACCGACGGCGAGTCTCCAACATGGCACAACATTCCGTTTGCATTTGCTGTTCTTCCCGCAATCGCTGGGGCCTTTGTCACTGGCGGTGATTTCTTCATTACTGATATAATTCTGCTATTTCTTGCTGCTATATTTCTCCACTGGCTGGTCAAATTTCCCTGGTCTGTAATTATACTTTTTTAAAATCGTTACTTTTTTTTTTTTTTTTGAATATTTAAACTGATAGTTTGGTTGTGTAGGGAATGGTATCGCGCCTCACAATCAATCGCGTCGGAAAGCCCCGATCTCGACCCAGCTCCAAACCCTAAACCACCGAAAACACTCCGCGAGGCCGAAATTCGCGCCGCAGCAGTGGATGAACTCCTCCTCCATGAGCATCTTGCGCTACTATGTTGCTTTATTGGGCCCATTGTTGGCGGTTTGATGCTCAATATGATCCGTGGTCAACTCTCGCGACCCAGTGGGGGCCTGATATCGAATTTCAATCTTTCGACCTTCGTCCTAGCAGCAGAGTTGAGGCCATCTGCACAGCTTGTGAAGTTAATCCGGACTCGGACCAAATATCTACAGAGCACTGTCCATCATCCTCCACCTGCAAAGGTTGATCTTTTGGGCGCAAGGATCGATGAACTCCAAGCAGAAGTCAAGGAGCTTACAATTTTAGCCACCCGCGCAATAGAGCGAGACCCTGACCTCGACGCACTGAACCGTAACCCCCACTCTTTTGTTACACCTCAGATATCTGAAATAAATCTAACCTGTTATCATAGGCGCTGTCCGCCGTTATGAGAAGAAAGAAGCCCTCCATAGCCTGCACACCGAAACTCGAATCCACGAAATTGACGCTCGGCTCAATGATATCCTTACGCTTGCTGCAGCGGCAAGTGCACGACAGAAGGAGCAGACACTTGCGGGGGTACTGCTGCAGTGGAGCTTTGCGCTTCTCGTGGCACCGATCACGTTTGCATGGAACGTTGTAAGCTTGCCCGCGAAGGCTGTGGAAGCGATAATGGACATGAAGAAAGGAAGGTTGTTGATAGGTGGCCCTGGACCGGGGATGTCTGGGGGGAAGCCACAAGGGAGGTTGACCTCTAAGAGCCAGGTAAGGCTAGGGAAAAGTAAGGAGAAAGAGAGGGTTAAATGAAGAATCGAGATTTACGGATATGAGATATAACAGCGCGTAATGTTGTAGTACCAGGCGTTTTTTTGATTTGATTTGGGAGATACTGTTGCTTTGTTGGTTAGTGAGTTATTCATGTGCTTACGATATCTACTCGTGGAGAGCTGGTTCAACTTGATATGTCATGGAATAGTGAGATTTACCAATTTCGAAGGGATTTGATTGAGGCTTAGCATGCTGCTGTAAAATAAAAAAAGTCGCTGCTCAAATGTGATGTGTTCACCTACCTATTGTGGATTAAACTCATCGTGATTTCTTTTGTTTTAAAATAACCTATTGGACGCAATGTGAACGGCGTGTGATGCATTGGAGAGATGGTTGAAGTTAGCCTATAGGAATAAAGCCTACGATCCGATCTAGATCTACCCAGGTTTAATCGCGATTTTATCCACCGATCCCGATCAAATATGAGGTTTTTTGTTTACATCGCAGCTGGTGTTGATCCTGATCCTAGGCCAGGGGTGGGGTGGTTTGGTTGAAAAGGTGCGTGCATAAGTGGCCATCATTGAAATCGCACGTTCCTTCACAGAGTGTCACTCGTGGACTATGAGCAGTGGTATAGACGTAGTATTGTAGATTCTATTGAGATTGGGGTGTCAGATGTTAGCAAAATTCATTTATCGTGTAGTTGGTGGGAAGCGTTAAGTCGGCCAAACAGCTCCCCATAATGTTCGCTAGTAAGCAACTCCACAGTCATAGGATTATGAGGTGTTAGGGGGGGTCTATCCCCTAGATTAAACACCCTCCTTCCATCTCGTTTGCCCAATAAGTTTAAATTCGTTACGGGTCAGAAAATAACTTGGCCCGCGCTGTCGGGAGGAGAGTATGTCTTACCCTGAATGAAGCCTCTAGTGTCTTCAAAGAAGGGCGAGGTGTTTATTGGAGAGTTGATTGGGTGTTTTTTTAGGACTTATGGGGTTTCTGGGTTGGGCAATTATATCGAGCCAGCTTTAAGATGGAGAGTGGTTTGAGGGCTATGTACGTACCAGGGGAACCATTGATTAATGTTAACAGGTACATGTATACATGTATGCAGCAGTCTGTGGCTGAAAAGCTTATTCAAAGTCCCAAAAAGCCTAGAATTAAGGTTTAAATCTGCTAAAAGCTATCGTTTGACCTACCTCAATTGCATTGGCTACATGTATGTATATACCGCCAATACCAAAGGGACAGGTTTTTTCACGGTCAACAATACTACCAGCTATAAACGTGATAACTTGCCCTTATCACTCCGGTTCATCTTCTCCATGCATTCTCATGATTCTCCCCTGCCATGGCCACTAAAGCCTCGCTTGTGGGATGAACTCATGTACGTAATAGGAGCTGTATATATACATATATGTATATATTAGGCCTATGGCCCTAGAAAATTTCTGGGGTTTTGTTTTTATATAGACGGTTTCCGTGAAAATGATACGTACTGCCTGGTAGGGTCGGCCCAGGTATAGGAAGTGTATGGGAGACCGTTATCCTATCGTGTCTGTGGTGTCAACAAAGTAGAGCCTCGAGTTATAGTAGGATCCGAGAAACTTAGGGAAGATACGAGGATGGCGATGGATTGAATTAGTTCTAAATCTTCTTCGATGAGGATCTACTTCGAGCTTCCCTTTGAATCGAGACTGTCTACTCTACATATATACCTTACACCATGCATGGCAAACCTGAAGCGTTGGGGGTGATGTAGTGTCTTGGGTTAGATTGGTGCCGTTGTGGTGGCTGTTTGGGGTTGTTTGTGGTGTGAGGGCGTGAGAAGGTGGGGGAATTACTCGAGGTACATATACTACATGTAGCCAACAGAACACGAGGTTTTCCGCTGTACAGCAAACATAACCTAGTTAATGACCCGCAACATAAAGCAGAGCATAGTTGAACTCATCGTACTAAGTTTAAGAGCTGGGGATCACACTCTCCGAATTGCAATCATATCCTATCACTCGCGTAAAATCCTACCTGGGTAGTGTTTCAATCTCCCTTTATATCAGCTGGGTTTGAGGGCGGATACAGCAAAGCTAGCATCATGTTACTTTGTCTGAAACCTGTCTTCAGCGCTTTGGTATTGAGAATGGGCACGCAGGTGTAGAGTCTGGGCGAGAGCATATAGAGCACCAAGGGCGGTGGGTGTTAAGGATGCCGTCTATAATAAACCTCTCTGTCACACCAAAGGCCTCAATTCCTTGATGGTTTCTAGCAGACTAATAGATCTAGCTGCCATCAGATCACGGTATGTGGCTATGTGAAAGTCAGGTAAGTACAAACGTACGTACATGTATTGATTGAGTTGTGAGAATTTTCGTAGCAACCACATAATTTGGCGGAAACATATTCTCACCACAAGTATACTCAGGCGTTAATAAGTCTTGGGGAGGCTTGGTAGCAAACACCTCACGCAAAGTGGTTGGCGGAAACTTATTCTCGAGTCGAGTGGAGCAGATGAAAGTTTAATTACATGTATTTCCGACCCACGGTCACCACACCTACTACATGTATGATGTACCTAAGTCTCCCGAACAGTATTCCAATACCCTCTTAGCACATTACCTCTACTCTAATAGGACCCGGGAAACTGGACCCTAGCGCGGGGGGTAAACCATTAAGTCCAGAACTTAACCCGTCTATCTCCTATCCCTGGCCTCTCCGTCTTATCATGACTATAGACAACCCTTCCCTCCCGGCCTCTCCCACATCTCTGTTGCCCGATACCTCGAGGCTCGAAGCTGCTCTTTCAAGGCTACAATGATAAACACAATTGAGCCCGTTAGGGTTTGACAATTTACGACGCAAGTCAAGCTGCTGTCTACTTCCCCCCCCCCCCCCAAAAAAAAAAAAAATCTTTTAAACATCATTTAGTGTACAATTAATGCCCATTGGTTTTTGGATTTCCCGGACTGGCCTGACCTGTTTGACGGATAAAGGGACACATTTGGCCATTCTCATGCTAGGATCTCGGTCTAGGTGCTAACTACAGTCAATGTCGTGCACAAAGACCCTAAACCATGAGACTAATCCCACAATATCACATCTCACTAGCGTGTTACAAGACATTGCCGTCGATTTACTTACCACGGTGACATCGACCTGCCACTACGTATACTGTGATCCCGGAAGGAAGAAACCAGCTCGTCTCGCACCCATTCATCAAACTCTCCGACTAGTGTTAATCACCTCAATCGGTATACGGAAGTTTTAAGAACTTTCCGGGGTCGTATTACCGATCCCCCAGCCTTATAACCTAAGCTGCCGGAGAATTGATGTGTTTATGAAAAATTGACTGTGGCCGAAAGGGATTCGAAGCAGTGCTCATCCATGATCAATAATCATCTCCGCATAGCTCTCTGAGCTCAAGACAGCTCGAGTTCGTCGGACCTACTAATTAGTCATTGGCGGGCTTATGCCCTTAAAGTTACGGGTAGATCCAGGCATTAGAAGCCTAAAACCATTAGGCCAGAATAGCTACGGCCCCACAGAGCTTAGCCACCCTCTCTCAATAGCATTTGGAGCCAGCAGGGATGAAGGATGTAAAAAGGTAGAGGGATAGACTCTTTCTGCCATTGCTTACAGGTTGGGTAAAATCCCATCTATGTACTCCAGCTTTGACTATATGTAGGTACTCCAACAAGGGATCAAGGGCTAGAGGAGGAGAGAGGAAAGAGAACAAGGAAAGGAGAACCCTCGGCCCTCTCAACCTGGCCTCAAGTTCTCTGAAAGCTCACTTCTCTATTGATGCATTCAAGTTGTAAGCAAGAACCCCACCCCGATCAAGGCAATTTTGATCTGGGGAAAGCTGCTGCAGTACCTAGCTCTACCTCCATCTGCCTCGTTCCAGAAGCTGTTGGACGCTGAGCGCCACAAGGCAAGGTACCCGAAGAACGCAGGGTACCGTAGATATCAGCCCTCAGCAATGCACTCGGTAGGCTGATGCCAACCCGTTGCCACCAGCGTTATCAGATGGGAGATGCAGCGCGGGGGTTTATTGTAATTTTTTTTCCTCATGGTGAGGTGATGCAACACCGGAAGTGGAAAAAGTAAACAAAATTTTCTCTTTCACCTAACCCACGAGAAAGTGTTTCGTCCGACATATAGATAACTTTTTTTTTTCACATTGAAAAAACTAGCAAAGGAGGGTCTCGGTTTACTACGGCAAGCGGGCAGCGGCGGCGGGAGTGTTCGGCCGGCAGTGATCAGTGGGGTAGCAAACATGTCCGAGGCGTGGGATGCCCATCTAAGCTTTTTTATTTTTTGTCTTCTTTTACCCCCAAATGGTATCAATTTGCCCCTTGTAACTAGATTACCTATTCAATTCAGTCAAGCATTTTTTTTTTTTTCGTCCCTCCTTCTATGATGGGTGTTGGGCCAATACAGTCATTTGCGGATTGCGCTATTATCACCTCTTACTAAAAACACATATATATTGTTCTACCGCCCACATTTTCTCTCTCCCTTCCACCCCGCTCCCATAAAAGTGCTCCGTAGCATAAAAAAACCCCAAACTACTCTATTTCGGTACCTCTAATCTCAACAACAGAAATCATGTCCAGCGATCTCCCAGTTAACGGTAACGTCGAGCGCTCAGCGCTTTCACCTCAATTTCTCGTCAAGGCTGGTTTGGCAAGAATGCTTAAGGGAGGAGTCATCATGGACGTTGTCAATGCCGAACAGGTATATAACAATCTCACCTTTTTTTTTTCTTAGATGGAAAAACTTTTCTCTTCTTTCCTTTTTTCCTCTTTTTTTCTTTTTATTTTGTACCAGCATCTAACAGTTATTTGTCTAGGCCAGAATCGCTGAGGAGGCTGGTGCCGTCGCCGTTATGGCACTTGAGCGTGTCCCCGCTGACATTCGCGCGGAGGGTGGAATTTCAAGAATGTCTGACCCTAAGATGATCAAGGAGATCATGGAGGCCGTTACCATTCCCGTGATGGCCAAGGCTAGAATTGGCCACTTCGTGGAGTGCCAGGTATGTTTAATATGAGTCATTGACTTTCATCTCTTATTGCGAGTAGCCTAAACTAACGAATACGCTAGATCCTCGAGGCCATCGGTGTCGACTACATTGACGAGTCCGAGGTTTTGACTCCCGCTGATAACGTTCACCACGTCGTCAAGCACAACTTCAAGTCCCCCTTCGTTTGCGGATGCCGTAACCTTGGAGAGGCCCTCCGCCGTATTTCTGAGGGTGCCGCCATGAGTATGTTAACTACAATGAGTCATTCCCGCCAGATTGATATTAATATTTCTATTTAGTCCGCACCAAGGGTGAAGCCGGTACCGGTGATGTCGTTGAGGCGGTCAAGCACATGCGCACCGTTACCAACGAGATTCGCAAGGCCCAGGGCCTTGCCGATGAGGAGCTCTATGTCATGGCCAAGGAGATTGGTGCCCCCTTCGATCTCTTGAAGGAGACTGCCCGTCTTGGTCGTCTCCCCGTTGTCAACTTCGCCGCCGGGGGTGTTGCGACCCCCGCCGACGCTGCTCTTATGATGCAGCTGGGATGTGACGGTGTTTTCGTTGGATCCGGTATCTTCAAGAGCGGAAACGCATCTGTCAGGGCCAAGGCTATTGTCCAGGCCGTCACTCACTACAACGACCCCAAGGTTCTTGCCGAGGTGTCTACTGATCTTGGAGAGGCTATGGTTGGACTCAACGTTGAGAGATTGCCTGAGAACCAGAGGATGGCAAAGAGGGGATGGTAAGCACCGTCTCCAGGAACTGTGTTTTTCAAAAAAAAAGGGGGGGGGGGAATTGGGTTGGTTTGAGTCTTTTTCAACAATAGCATATGGTTTGGGGGTTTCTGTTTTTTTTTTTTTTTTTTGGCTGGCTATAAAGACTTCTTTCTCCTGGGTTCTGTTAACTGTTTTCTCTTTTTTATTTTATTATATATTCTTTTCTTTATATTATACTTCTCTCTTCTCACTGAGTCAAGTATTCAACTGCTTGGGGGAATTATTAAATAGCTATCAAATATCCCGCCCGGAAATTCTCGTGAATGCGATATTTTTTTAGCGATCGTCCCCCACTTTCCTTTTCTGGGTGATCGGCTAAACCCGGTGTTGAGCCGCATTGCGCCATTTGTGATAGACAAATACTGCAGGTAGGTAGATTCTCCTATGATGATGATGATAGAGTATAGTAGATGGTGGTATAGCCTTCGTCAGTTGTCTATCGCCAATGAACCTCAATACCCTGTAGTTCCTATGGAGATGGAGGTACTGGTTGGGTTCTCACGGTGCGGACTCCACCCATTGCCCTCATCGAAGATAAGCATGAGGTACAACTGAGCTGCTGTAGGCGAGACAGAGAGACTCCTGGAAAAGAGAACGGAGATGGGGGACTTACATATTCGTAGATGGTATTACCAGTCACCTCTCCTCAATAAGCATTTTCAGGCACACAGCTCTGCAAAACAAAACAAAAACCAAGCGTTTCCTACATGCAGATGTTTCCCAGGACCCCTAGATTTGGAACTGCACCAAACCTTCTAGGGAGTGACTGGTCATGTATGTGTAGCTCGATTCGCGAGGCGTATATATCGAGCTGCAAGATCGATCTCTTCAGCTTGTGCTATGTGCTTCTTGGTGTTGGGGCTGCTGCACATGACTGCTTGTGTTTCCGGGTTGGGGCTGCACATGAACGCTTTGAAGGTAGGTCAAGTATGCTATGTACCTACATGTATGCAGCTGGACCAATGCATGGGAACAGATGCTCAGTGAAACCCTCGGATGTGCCTGCTGAACCTTTGACTATCGTGTGCGGCGGACAGGTATGTTCATAAACTATCACTCGATTTACGGAACTCTGCTTCACCTGACGAGGGTTTTGAAACATACCCTCCGGGGCCTGCTAAAACATTTGGAACTGGTCAACACTCATACAGGAACCACTCGTCTCAATCCGAGAGCCACACAAGCAGTACACATGTACATATAGGGACTTCGCTCCAGTACCCCCCCCCCCCCTTTCCATAGTCTCACTTCGTTAATAATAATAGACATTAGTTACAAATATCATGTCCTCCGCTTCACGCGATTCCTCCGCTTCACATGATTCTTCCGCTTCACATGATTCTTCCGCTTCACATAGTTCCTCCGCTTCGCATATTTCCTCTGCTTCACGTGATTGCGCCAGACGACTGAATAGCTCATATATCATCCTTTGCTCAGGCTTAGGGCCGCGGCGAATTTTGCTAATCATATCAGAACCCGGCGGGAAATTAACCTCGAATATAGGCTCTCCAGCTCTTCTCATGTTGGCCATTACTGCCTGTCGGAAGTGCCAACGCAAAACCTGATCGACTGGTCGGCGCGGATCCTCGAGAAACCGCTGGTCAAGATGCGTCCCGGCGATGCCGTTTTTATCCTTGTCAAAGCACACGATCTTGTAATTATCCTAAAACAATTAGCCAATAATACCTCATGAAAATAAGGTATTTATACATCAGGATTGATCGACACAAGGTAGGCCTCAAAAAGCTCATGAATGCTACTCTCAAGCAACAAACCATTTTGTACAGAGTTGATTGATCCGCTAGCCGATGGAATTGTGATCCAACTACCATAGTTACAGTACCACCAGTAGTCTTCGTAGGCCAGCGGAAAGATATACGCAACCTTGAAGCCCCTCCAGGAACCTTGAGCACTTATAGCCTCTTTCCCAGTTATGACGCATCGCCGGTCTCGCTCACGAACAGCATCACGGAACGCTGCGACACGTTCAGGAAATACCGAGACCGTACGAACCATCCAAGGATCCTTGTTGACCTCGAAGAGACCTATTGATAACTCAGCTGCTTGGCCGCGAAAGCATAAAGAAAAGCTCACCACCACCAGTGACCACATAGTACTTCCCGGGCTGCAGTGGATGGTCGTCCCTGTGGACTAAATTGCCACCTTCATCATACAGGAGGTATCCGTTATCAAATATGATGATAATCTCCACCATTGAGTGGAAATTGGCATTTGTCACGCCGTTGGTGATAATGAGACCGCCGAGAACCGTGAAACCGCCTTTGTCGTAGATGTGGACGTCGCGCCCCAGTGAGCGATCAGCAGCGGGCATTGTGGTGTTGATCACCAAGCGAAGTGTATACTAAGAGGGATGCAGGATCCCTCGTCGAATGGTGGGAAACCCTCACTAATAACATGCCAAGCGCCCCTTGACTTTTACCTGGCTTATATAACTACATGTACATGTACTTACATGTACATGTACAAGTGGAATGCCGCCTCCGACCGCATACGCAGTATGTGCATTCCATGCAGACCGTCTCTGTCTATGAGAGGCCTGATATTATACTATTCAGAAAAGCTTATACTTTTTAGATAATATAGAGACATATTTATAGCCCTTTTACGCCTTGGCATAGTAGACAACAGAAAAAACATACATTTTCTCCGTGGCATGACAAAACATAATCCCTAGGATATCATTTCCTAGGTTTGTACCCCGGGGGCCCTCAAAGTGATGCAACAACGATAAAGAACCACAATTTCGCAGCTATTGGCCGCCGTGCCCAAAGTTGGAGATGCGTGTGATCCATATATGTATTGAGATCGAATTGAATCAGACAGGGCTATATAGTAGCCGGAAGCAAAAATGGGAAAAGTTAACTAGGTCTAGTTTTGGTGGCCGCATCAACAGTGTATTGGGCTTGTTGCATCATTTTAAGGACCCCTGGGGTACAATATTTCCAACAGGTTAATGAATCAACCAATCAAAATCAACCAACAGGTATTAACTTAGTGAAGCGAGTGATAAATTGTGATTCATATCAGGATCTTACAGTTGATCCGCCGCCCGCGCCCCAGAAATATACTAAACGAATGTTCCTTTCTTTTTGATAATTTACATGAATTTTGGTCCCGGAGTGAACACCTGTGCTCCTACAAAAAGTTCAGTCCACCGAGATCAACACAGCCGTCTTGTATAACAAAGCAACATTTAACTCTGATAGGGTTTGATGAACGACCATAAGATTGCATGGGCGTATATGTGAAATCAGCTAGTTTTAGCCAGTCCTTGGGTATCAATTTGTGATATCGATTCAGTATATAATACCCCCTACCTGGCATGCAACTTCTGGTTGTGGGAAATACCCTACGCGTGGGAATAACCGACCAGCTGAGACAACGCCCTAGATGTTACGTATTTTTCTTTTTTCTAGTGACTTTACAGATTTAAACGGATTCAGTTGTGCAAGAGATGGGTTCTTGGCACACGAGTGATACCTTGTGATTATATCTACGCACGGTGCCTAGTTGGCGATACACAAGTGGGATGGGGGTTTAAGAGGGCGAGTCACCAGCCGAAAGAAGAGTCAGAAGTTGAGGGATACAGGAGAAAGTGGAGGGTAGGGAGTGGGTGAGACATAATACCCCTCGGTTTCTCAGAAACTAGTAGCTAGTAGAGCTCGAGACATGCTCCCTGGCCTGGAGTGAGGAGGGGGATTGTTGGGGGTGGAGGAAGGAGATGCTAAGATAACGGGTGACGGAGACTTGAGGGGGGTGGGAAGATGGGAGAGGAGGCCAATTTGCATACAGATAGCTTTGATAGCTCTCTGAATATAGATTGAGTGTCTACAATACAATACAATTGACTTGACGACTTGACCTACATTACAAGGCTGTGATTATGGCATTATGTACATATATATACTTTCATAAACCACCCACTGTATCTTATAGAGTAAAAAGGATCATGCATGCCATACGTCGGCGGTAGGCCACAGATAAATGTTGTCTCTGGTGGAAGTCCCTCTATACATTTCTAGCACAACATCCGAGTACTAATGTAAGAGGAGGTTCAACGTCAATCACACAAAGCCAGGACATACAAGAGCCAGGAAGGGGGGAAAGAAAAAAAGAAAGAAAGAAACTTTTTCCGAAACCATGATTGATACTATAATCCGTCTTTAACTGTACAAATAACCTTCCGTAGCCAAAGAAGCTACATGAAGTATAACTACATGTACCCTCCCTCCCCCGCTGCTATCCCAGAGATGAGAGTTTCACATAAAACATTCCTACAGTCAACACCTTTAAAAGGGTACTTTCCCCTTGCTTCTCTATCTATCATACACTACTCCGATGGCCTCCCGCCTTATATACCACCGGCTCTCCGCTAAACGCCTTCTCCTGCTCTGCCGCCCACGTACGTCCCTCCTTCGACAGCGTGCGTAGATACTTCACGTAGCCGCTAATCTCGTCACTGTCCTCCGTGAGGATCCTATGCTCAACGGCCTTCTTGCGTCGCAGCTTGACGCTGTTGTAGGTGTTCCATGCGCGATCGTTGGTCCGCGCCTCAATAATATTGTACTCGATGGTCCACTTGTCGGTCTTGGAGAGGTGTTCTGGGCGCAGCACCGCGCGGCCGTTGACGAGGTTGTAGGTTGTAAGCGTCATGGCGAGGATAGGGGGTTTGGACGATTGGGGGGGGGTCTTGAGGGCCTCGGAGGTCTCGGAGGCAGCCTCGTCTTCCAACTCTTCGAGCTCCCCAGACTCTTCAGCGATCTCTCTGGATTCTCCTAGATCTCCGGACTCTTCAGAGGCCTCCCTAGACTCTTCAAGTTCCCCAGCCTCTTCAGAGGCATCCTCAGACTCTTCAGAAGCCTCTCTGGACTCTTCAAGCTCCCCAGACTCTTCAGAGGCATCCTCGGACTCTTCGAACTTTTCAGGCTCTGCGGAGGCCTCCCCGGTGATCTCTTCAGAGATCTCCTCTACAGTCTCCTCAACCACAGTCTCCTCCTCGACCACAGTCTCCTCCTTAACCACAGCCTCCTCCTCAACCATAACCTCCTCCTCAACCACAACCTCCTCAACCACAACCTCCTCCTCAACCACAACCTCCTCCTCAACCACAACCTCCTCCTCAACCACAACCTCCTCCGTAGCCTCCACATCCTCCACAGCTGCCTCTGTCTCGAGCGAGCTCCCCATACCCGGCTGCCCCTGCTCAAACGGCTCCTCCAGCGCTACCCCTCCAACCTCCCCTGCAACCTCCTCTTCTGCCTCCTGCTCTGTCACCGCCGCTGCCTTGTCTTCCGCTACCTCTACCACGGGCTCCTCCTCGATAGCACCAAACTTCTCCGCGATCCTTTTAGACTCTGCCTTCTTCATGACGCTTTCACGTTTTTCTTCGAGGCTCTTGAGGAACTCGTTCATGTCGCGCGTGTTCCTGTTCTGTATCTTTTCAATCTGCTCCTCGGACACGGGCTCAGCGATGATGTACATCTGCGGCGTCTGTGTCTCACGGGTCTCGAAATGGAGGCGGAGCGACTATGTTTCTGTTAGTTTCCCCTACAGAATATAACTGCGAGTGATCACTCATGATTTACATACCTGCTCCGGGAACTTTTCTGTCGCGCGGTCCAGAATCCGGTTCAGTAGAACCAAACTGGCTTTAAACTCCTTCTCGCCCACGCCCGAACCATAGCCTCCATGTATGGTACTGTCCATCTCGTCGAGCCCTACATACTGGAACCCAAAGATACGCTCTGTGTTGTGAAAAGCCACAAAGATACCATCCATACGCCCCATCCTCACCTGCAATGAGTATTTTAGGAATGCCGCCCTGATCATGTCAAAATACTCGCGCTCAAAGCTCTCCCACTGCCCCTTGAGGGTCTTGATCTGGTACCCGCTACCCAGATGGAAGTTACCCACGTCCATGCGCACACTCACAACAGCGCGAGTCTTCAAATCGAACATCCCTGTTCCTGGCAACCGTGGATCGTATGCATCGAGCTGCGAGCGCATAAGGAAGTCACCCAGCGTGCTGTAGTGGAATGTGTCTGGGTGTTGCATTAAGCCCGTGTCGTTGCCGTCGCGCTTCGTGGCATTGACTTTGCGTAGCGACTCATATTCGGCTGGTGGCAATGTGAGCATCTTCTCTAGAGACCGTCCAAGCAGCGAAAGTATGCTATCGGTGTCAAACTCCTTGTCTGCGTCAATAGCATAGGTCCCATTTCCCTTATACCTCAAGAACGTTGCCACGGGAGCTCTCGACAGCTGCGTGAAGGAGCGATACTCGACCGGGAATCCCTTCGACAATGACTCTGCGTTTATCCCACGCCAGTGTGAGAGCAGGTAGTGGAAGTGGGAGAGGATGGACGTCATTGACGATGTAGAGCCCGAGTACTTTTTTCCCAGCGACTTTGCAAGGCTCTCGAGCTTCTTGTCCTTCGATGAGGTGATGTACGAGTCAACGGCTTCAAAGTCGAACTCATGCACGGGCATAATGTCACGCAGGTAGGGTTCGAAGTTGTAGACACGCGAGCGTGGGTCCTGCAGATGGTGCACACCGGGGTTGAACAGAACGCGGTCGAGGTCGTGATGGATATTGGGCGGGTTTTGATGGCTGGGCATTTCAATTGCTATCTTTCACATTAGTATCATTCCCCATACCCTCCCCCCGTTCCCACAACCACAAAGACACAGAAGCACTCACGTTCCAGAATTGCCGCATCTGGGTCTACACTCTTGAGTCCTACTGGCCTCGATGCAGTCTTCGCCCCCTTTTCTTCTTCTTCCTCCCACTTCCTCTTTGTGCTCCCACTTTCTGTGCTTTTCGCTAGCGCTTGTGCCAAAGTCATACCACCTGCCGTGACGGTGGCCCTCCGCTTACCACTAACCAACCTCGCCAGTGCCTTTTTCCTCTCCACCTTTGGCTTCTTCATCTTTGCTTCCCTCTTCCTTCTCGCCTTCTCCGCCGGGTCCGCGGCCAGTTGCTTCGCGACAATGGCATCAATGCCCTTCTTCATCTCATCGACGGGACTGTTGTCGGTTTGTACTTCTTCAGACTTGGACTTCTTTGCCTTCTTGGCGGTGCTAGCGGCCGAGGAGCGTTTCTTAAGGCATGGGGACGTGGTAGTGAGGGTGCGAAGACTAATTCTTAGTGGGGAGAGGGTGCTGGATGTTGAGGGTTTGCAGAAGAGGCAGACGAAGGGGGCGCTGCCGGGGGCCCGGCGCAACGCATTCTTAAGCATTTGGCGTCTGTGGTGGTCTCTTAGAGTATTTGTCTATCTGTATGAGAGAAAGTGAATTGATTACTGTGGGGGGGAGAGAGAGAGAGAGAGAGAGAGAGTGGTGAAGATGATGATGGTGGTGGTGGTGATGGTGATTGGGGGTTGTGATTTTGATTACGATTGTGGTGGGGCACACTTTTTTTTTTTCTCTCTCCCTCATCAGAAATGATTTTCATGCAGGAAGTGAGTGATGCTGCCGGTAGGGTAACCGCAAAGGGGGGCCCCGCCATGCAATGCACAACACCCCACCAGATGAGTTACAAATATATACATGTCGAACCCGAATGCAATATAATAGCTACAATTTATCAATTCGCCTGACATAATTAATTATTCGATATCTGCTCCGACATTATGACCACCAGAATGATCGCTCTCGGCCTTGAAGGCTCTGCCAATAAGCTCGGCGTTGGCCTCATCAAGCACACCCCCGGCCGCCCCGCAGAGATCCTCTCCAACATCAGACATACCTTCATCTCCCCACCCGGTGAAGGCTTCCTTCCCAAAGACACAGCGAAGCACCACCGCTCATGGGTCGTGACGCTCGTAAAGCGCGCGTTGAAGGAGAGTGGCACAAGTGTCAAGGACATTGACTGCATCTGCTATACGAAAGGTACCGATTCGACTCGACTCGACTCTCGGGTGCTGGTTATGCTGTGCTGTTTTTGTCTGTTGTGCTGAGCTGAGCTGAGCTGAGGCGAATAGGGCCCGGGATGGGTGCACCATTACAGAGCGTCGCGATCGCGGCAAGGACGCTGAGTCTGTTGTGGGGGAAGCCACTCGTGGGCGTGAACCATTGTGTTGGGCGTATGTCCTCCCTGCCCAGGCCGCGGGCCAGCTATTAAGCTTATATATGTGCCTGAACTAACCACCGATCAGACATCGAGATGGGCCGCGAGATCACAGGCGCCGATAACCCCGTCGTTCTCTACGTCTCAGGTGGCAACACACAAGTGATTGCCTACGCCGAGCAACGGTCCGCCCTCCCCTTACCCTCACCCTCACCCTCAATCTTTTCCTCCACATACAAAACTAACATACCTTAGCTACCGCATTTTTGGCGAAGCGCTCGACATTGCTGTCGGCAACTGCCTCGACCGCTTCGCGCGCACCCTCCAAATTTCCAATGACCCTGCCCCTGGCTACAACATCGAGCAGCTCGCCAAGCGCGGCCAGCACCTCCTCGACCTCCCCTACACCGTCAAGGGCATGGACTGCTCCTTCAGCGGGATTCTTGCCGTCGTCGACAGCCTCGCCACGCAACTGCTAACCTCCAAGCCCAAGCCCCTGCTCACGCCCTCGGGTGACCCCGTCACGAAGGAGGATCTCTGCTTCTCGCTGCAGGAGACGGTGTTCGCCATGCTTGTCGAGATCACCGAGCGTGCAATGGCGCACGTGGGGAGCAGCCAGGTGCTTGTTGTTGGCGGGGTGGGGTGTAACGAGAGGCTGCAGGAGATGATGGGATTGATGGCGGCGCAGCGCGGTGGCAGCGTCTTTGCGACAGACGAGCGATTCTGCATCGATAATGGGATCATGATTGCGCATGCGGGGCTACTGGCGTATGCTCAGGGGGAGAGGACGCCGTTCGAGGAGAGCACCTGTACGCAGAGGTTTAGGACCGATGAGGTGCTAGTGAGGTGGAGGGACTAGAGGTCGAGTGATAGGGTGTGAATAAACCCTACCCTATGCTAAGTGATGAATACCCTAACCCTAGCGAGTTAGTTGATATCTGCTTTTTTTTCTTCTCCATCCAACTATTCGATGTCTTTCTGCCTATCATTGACATCGTCTCCACTATTACACGTATTATTACCCCATCACCCCATCATCACCCCACCCACCCCGTTCTCAGCCTATAGATGATGGTGGTAGTAAGGATGCATCTGCTCTATCTCTGCACCCCGCAAAAGTAGAGTAAAGTAGATCCTCCGGAAAGTGAGAAGAGCAGAGTAGACTCGGAAGGTACTTCATGTAGGTAGAGTAGGTAGAGGGCCAAGATCGGGCCTAAACCAAATCCAATCTCCACTGTCTCACTTTTTCCTCTGATCCAGTCTGAGACATTTCTCCACGTCACGGCTCTCGCACACTCTAATTCATGCATCATCATCATCGTCTCCTGCATTCCCTCATTTCTCGCATTCCCTCACTCCCCAATGAGCGTGACTGGCGAATCAAATGACTCCCAAAAGACTTTTTTTGACTTTTCCAAACGAACGTTTCTGGCTGGCCAAAACACACACACCCACACACCCCTTTTCTAAACCAGACTGAACTGAACCCGCGTCGTTTTCTCTAGCCCCATGCACCCTCAGAAATTTACTCGAGACTGAACACATGGATATCGGGAACCAGAGGGCCAGTTTGTGATTGCAGCTTCCATTTTTTTTTTTTTTTTCTTTCTTGATTCCTCCTTTCTTTTTTTCCTTTCCTTCTTTTTTCTTTTCTTTTTCATTGCTGTGCTTGCTTGCTTGCTTTCTTGCTTGCTTGCTTATGTGTGGTTCGGAGGAAGCACGAGGGAGTGGGAGCTAGGGAGATCTACGCCTAGAGTGAGGTACTCTAGGTGTATAGAGTAGGTACTCTAGAGTACATGTACTAGAGTACATGTACTTCTTACTTGACTCCGAAAGACAGAGTACATGTACTCGGATCTAGCCCAATTCGGGGGTGTTGCAGATGTAGCGCGGCGATCCCGGATCGTCGTTCGTTCGTTTTAAACCCTCAATTCCCATCCACTCCCGTCCGAGCTCCAGTCTTTTCTATTATGATGTCGGTATTGACGGTGTCAGTCGAACTCAGTTTCTCTGTTAGCTAATCAGCACCTAGGTAGATACGTACAAGGGGAGTTCAACTGGCCCGCGCTGATTCTGTTGGTGGCTATCCCCCCACCCCCCTCTACTGAAGAAGAAGAAGAAGGCAGTCAATCAGGACTTTCCCTCCCCAATATGATGCTTACACTCCGTCAGTGACATTGTTGCTTGCTCTGCGTGCAGAATAACTGGGAGGGGGGATAGCCATCATGCGAAATCACTCGTGTCTTGGCGGCCCAGAGGTGAATGCGGCTAGGAAAGGGGAGAGGGAGAGGATCTACCCTAAAGTTCTTAGCGAGCGAGTCCTAACTAAACGAAACGATCGCCTGTTCGGTAATCTGCTACGAGGAAGTGAGTGAGCAGTGCTAAGCCAGTGGGTGATGTCATTCTGTTTGGCCAATAAAAGGTGCAGAGATGGAAGCTTAGATAAGGATAAGCGGCGGCGGCTTATCTCGTCCCATCATATCCACTGGGTTGTATGATGTGCTCGACATCGTCCCGTATAATCCACCGCTACAGCCAGTCAAGTGTAATGCGGCCCCCGACGCGAATCCGATCATTGACAGCCAGCCAGCAAATGACCATATAGCCGCCGTCGACATCACTGGTCTAACAGAAGCCGCATCCAGAAAAGAAAGAAACACGACCAAAAGTGGTGGCAAATGACCCCGAACCTTCCATAAACCCTACAGGACATACACAGGCCGCCGTTATCAGTTGCATTGTTATGTAAATGCCAGTGAACCAGTTGTGCGAGCCCGACACAGATGTTCTGACAGACACACAATCAATAGGGCCATCATCTCGCTAGCTTTCTTCATTGTACCGGCAGCGCGCAGACCATGATAGAGTCCCAAGTCCGCGGAGAACAGTATAGAGCACATATCAGATTTTTTTAGCAAGCCAGACGATCGGTGACTTACGATGCACGGCGAAAAGTTGCATTGAGTTGAGTTGAGCTATTATCCAAAGCAGGATTTGTGGCCAAAAGTTTAACCACCAACGTTGCACTACCAGTGTGCAAAGAGAAGAGGTCCGGACAAGGCAAGTGTGCAAGTGCAAGAAAGTAAAAAAAAAACAAAAAAACAATAATAATAATAATAATAACAATAATTAATAATCCCAGCTATGCTGAGATCTGGCCCCAGGAATCGACCAAACGAATCGATGGGCTGGGAGATCCGGATCTATGTTTCAGCCCATTAACTCCAGCCTTTTTATGGTCAAAGATCGAGTTTGGTTGAGCCTCTCTGGCTCTCTGCCAATCATATCGTCAGCTGACAATACGTAAAGTAGATCAAGGAAGTCAAAGTCCGGCGCGAATCAATGATCTTTTTGGATTCCTACTCTACTCAATTCACTCGTGGAGAGTATATAGGGAGAGTGTTGGTATAGTATGGTGTGGTTTGGCAATGGATGCCTGCATACACCATTACCTGTAACCAGATCTCGCATCGGGATTTGCACGTTGGACCACCAACCACTACCAATCTAAAACATTCTCGCAACATAAACCAAACTGACCAATTATTACAAATACCTCCAAGCCATCGGCGATCTAGTCCTAGACACAGTCGGTCGTCTTGTTTCTACGCCACAATTAGTAGTTAACATTGCAAGCCGTCCTTTAAAACTCTTTACTGTCTTCCTGGCTTCTCTAGCCACCCGAGGGGAGCCCCCCCCCCCCCCATCTCAAGCCTGCTCAGTGCAACGTCATACAATATCACTCGTCCCACCATCCACCCAGAAAAGGCTCGCTTGGGGAAGCTTAAGCCAGCTGCATACATTGCCTTCGTGGTGACATCCTGCCGATCGATATAGTTTATGCACAAACCCGTACGTCTGCTACCACTACCTATACCTCGGCTCCTCACTCTCTCTACACGGCGCGGGGGGGGGTCACACGTTATGATAATTGCATCCCCCCGGTTTTAAAACGGCAAGACGGTACAGCCAGTAGATGGTACAAACACTGCAGAATAGGGTAATGTAAAAATCATCCCTCTCGTATTAACCAGTCTCTCCTGGTGTGGTGTGGTGTGGCGGTGAGGGAGTTGGCCTGGATCCAAATGTCGTCATGCAGCGGGCAAATCACCGTTTCAATGTGACCCTCCATTATGCCTTCTAAATGGGTGAACAAACGAATTGTTGTATCGCATGGGTGGGAAGGGGTGAAGATAGATGGACGTGATGGACCCATCGATCTACACACCGTTTTTTTTTTCTGCCTACCTAATATTCTAGTAGGATTGGAGGGGACGATCAGGGCTGATGTACGGACGATTGGGATGGTTGGTTTCCTCTCTCTCCCTCTCTCTCTCGGAAGAATCTCTCGGGCCTGAAGCACCATAAAGAGGGAATCTAGTGGCGCAGAATATCAAAAGTAATCTTGTGCCGGAATACTGTAGGTAATTGTTTATTTGCAATTTTTTTTTGTGGGCGAGGAAGGATTCAAGGGTGCCTAAGGAGAAAGAGGTTGGGGCATGCACGACCTATGTATGTATATACCTGGCCTATCCTATTCTATTACTCTATTAGCTGCAACTCCCAACCCTATATGTGGAGATTAGAATACTTACATGTAGCACGCGGCTGCAGTAGATGAAGGAACTCATCAGATAGACGGACGAGTCAAATCACGCGCCACGCACACCACACGCGAAACCCTGTGACGGATAGATATCTACACCCGTCCTAAGGGTCCTAAGGAGTGGGTTGTATTCGTCAGTAATCGCCGGTATGTACTTGAAACCGAAAAGCGAGAAACGTGCTGCCGCTACATGTACCAATTTATTAGCATGCTTATAGACTGCGTATCATATGAGTGATATATATATAGAATCACCCCCTAGCTAGATGAACCTACGTGTAACCAGGGATTGGTCAGTCAGCTGCCTCAACCAACCAAAAACGGAATATGAGCTAGTAGGTAGGTATAATGTATGTAGGCTGATAGGATGAACAGAAAAGTGAGGGTCAACGGAATTGTGGGGGGAGGAGAGGGGGGGGGGGCAGTTGCACACTAAAAAGAGTAGAACAGGTAGAAACTATTAGATGCTGATTGATTAACTGATTATGATGAGACCAGAGGGAGCTGAAAAACAGTAAGAAATACGAAATCATTAGAAAACACACCTCAAAAACAACGCGCCATGGTTATTCTAAACAGACACCTTTGCCTATATACCTACATACCGTACCTTCCCAGTAACGCAGCTCATCCGTGTGTGCGTGCGCACAAAGCAAAGTATGATAAGGACCCTGGTGCGAATGGGTTTGCTACCCCGGGCGCAGCATCGAGTCCTGGGGCACGCATCAGGTGCGCAGTTAAGACAGTTAAGACAGCATGTCTCCGTCCCCCCTCCATCCAAAGAAACGACTTCTGCCTGTGTGCAACCGAGCCAATATGCTCGAGTGTCTCCATGTAGGAACTGCGCGCCGAGACGTACTGCTTGGTTTGACAAACCCGTGCTACTGGGTCGCGTCCAGGTTAAACCCCACATAATATTTAGACTTTTCCCGGTGTTCCGAACTCCGTAGGGGTAGGTACATAGTAGGTACGTACATGTTTATGTACTCAGGTATATATTTCTGCGGCGTACATAAGTATCTTACTTTGAAAAGTCAGGTAAACACAGAGATTATGGAGGATTTAGGACGCGGCTACTTATATTAAGCATAGATTGGGAAGGAGGTGTCAAGGAAACAAGTACAAGACGTTAGCTGCATAACTATGGGCCGTGCTGAGTGATCGAGTGATAGATCGTGAGTTGACTCGGCACAAGAAAGGGGGACGTATCTTTTTTTCCTTAGCGTGCCAAACATTAACTAAAGTAGATCTTCATACGAGGGGTTCTAAGGATGATGAGGAGAGGGTAACCTGGGAAAGTCACCGAGCAGTGGTGTGTCTTTTACAATCCTAGTAAAATTGCAGTGACAGTAGTAACTGCAGACCATGAACCTAGCTGTGGCAAATGAGCGGAGGAGAACACCAGAGGTACTCGCAGTAGTTTCAACCAGAATTGGATTTAGAAAAAGTGATCGTTGTGCCGTAACTCCCCAGGAGGCTGAAATTTGATAATTTCGTCCCCGCCACTACATAACATCATTATTTTTTTGATGTTGCAAAATCTCGGACATATGTCTCAACAAAATTCCGTGCAGGTGTCGGTAGTGTCAAACATCAGGGGAACGAGATTCGAGTGGTAGAGTAGAAAATCGAACCGTTCACTTGCTTAGGACGTGCGCGAAAGACACACTACTAGTCGTTCGGTCTTTTCCGGCAAAGAGTTCGTATTCCTTTTTTTAAATAATTTTCCTTTTCACGATGCAACCATAACATAACATGCTATGATGACGAGTTCGGACCGAACCGTCTATTTTTACCAAGCTGTAAGTGCAGGGATTCCTACTGGCTAGTGGGTAGTACAAAGTACTTTCTAGGCCTGATTCTACTAAGGGACATGTTGCTCCAGTAGATTTTGAATTTTTTTTTTTCCTTCGGGGCTTCAGGCTTCAACGTTTATTGGAGGACTGTGTGTGCATGCAGCATGCAGCATTCCGATCGGACAAGGAACGAAGCAGCAGCTGTTGCGGCTGCAGAAACATCCATCTTGGAGCGGCTCGACCAGATAGGAACGATTTCAAAGGCTGCACTTGCAGGGTCAAGGAGCAGAGCCCATACGCTGGGATCGTAAAGCAGCGGGGTATTACGATAGGCCCAGGACGACTGAATCCGGACCACTGACGCAAGCGGGTGGTGGATCATACTGCTTTTTTGGTTGCTTGGCCTTGAGTGACGCCGTGTGTGGCTGTTATGTAGTGGAGATGGTTTCTTTAGATGGCTGTATTGAGATTTCTAGTTCGAGATTTTTAACCTCTCGCTCGTCTGCTCTAGACAAGGGTTGACATAGAGATTGAGTAGGTAGGTATGTCTGTCTCTCTTTCTCTCTTTGACTTTCACTGCAATGCAGGCGAAGGTGCAGTTATGGCTTGTCCTCCTGGTAAGCAAGTAAGTCCTGCCCAGCATTGAAGCGAGAACTAAAGAGCTCGGCAGGCATCTGCCAGTTCGTTCCGTCTGTCCTGTTTGTCTTGTCTGCTGTCTCTCTGGGTAGTGGTGGACATGGTGTGTGGTGCCTGGACTCCTGGCTGGCTGGTTTTTTGTCCGTGTGTCTGGTAGGCTGTCTCTTGTATCTAACTTTACTTGCCCATATTTCAGGCTATCCTATCTATTTGTCTTTCCTTCCAACTATTTTTTTTTCTTTTACCCTTTTTGCTTCGTCCACCTTTCTTCTACCGCCCAGTAATATTCTACATACCCCCCCTCCTCCCCATCGAGTGCTCATCCTTCCTAAATACTCCGGGTGGTCTCTCATACTCTTTTCTATCCTTCTCTTCCCCCTTCCTCCCCTAAAATCCTTCCGCTCTCCTCATCACCTACCACCCTGACAATCCACATTCTATGGGGTCTTCAAAATTCACTCCCCCTGTTACTACTAATAACTCTTGACCCAATTCGTGTCCCTATCTCCCCGCCATCGAATTGCAGTACATTGGTTTTGTGGTTTCTATTCCTTCTCTTCGAGCCAACAACCCTTTACTCCCTGCCATTTTTTGCTGATAGTACTCATTTTTGAATACCCATCTTTGTTTACCAGGGACGCATTGCGTCTCGCGTTTCTCCAGGCTGTTATTTTCGTCATTGTTGTTTGTTGTCTCAGTAATTCGCGCTTCAACCGTGCTTGTGTCTCACCATTCGTGATCAAGCCAAAGAATGTCCGCGTCTCACGATGGTGCACTCTCAACTAGACGAAAGAGCTTTGGTTTCTTTACCCGACCGTCGTCGATGTTGCCCGACGTCGAACCAGCTGCAACATGGTCCTCCAGAGATCACGTCATAAAGCAGAGGCCGAAATCAGCATTCTTTAGCAACGGTGCTGGCGACTACCAGGAGTACACTACGGTTGTGTCGAGCAACGTTGGGACCCATGCCCGCCCTCGAGTCCTTACAAAGAGCCCAGCGCAACGGCCAAAATCGATGTTTGGATCCTTGAAACCCCGGGATCGGGATCCTGGCAGCCCTGTGATTGGGATGCATTTCGAATCTTCCGGCAGCTCCTCGATAGATTCATCACAATCAGATAACGTTCCGATTAGTCCTAGCAACAAATTCGTGGTACACTCGGGGGAGGTTATATCTACGGGTGGTTTGCTGAGGAGAAAGAAGGAATTCATGGTTTTGACAAATGAGGAATTGCTGAGATACAAATCGGAGCACAAGGCGACTGAGGCCTTCGGAATCCCGACGAAGTCTCCAACAGGCAGGGCTTCCTCAATAGGATCAGTGGGGGAATTGAGCAACGAGCATTCATTGGTTACTACAGTGATTCAGATAGTCGCGGTGTACAGGTATGGCGGGGATGCAGACCTGGCATGCACGGTTCAGGTGGATCACCTAGACGATGCGAACGGAACGCCCTCGTCCACGGTACTACAGGTGTCTACACCCCAGGAAGCCCACGGGTGGTTGGAAATATTACGGCAGGTGACTCGCCTTACTAGGGCCATCAAGGCGCCTCCTCCATTCTCGAATTCCACGGTTGAACATATTGCTCGTCGTTTAGAGGCAGAGAAGGACTATTCGCCTTCACACTTTCAGATATTCCGAGTTGTTCAACGGGCCGGTAAAATGAACGGCCACAAAGCTGGATCTTCTGAAGACCTCCAGAAAATGTATTCGACAATATGCTACCTTGTAATTGGGATCCACAAGATCCATCTAGTTCCAATACCCAAAGCTTCCCCCAACAGAAGCACCACTTCCTTGTCTGCTGCCACATCGAGTTCCTACGCAATCCTTAATTTAGTTGGCCTTACCATATCGGATACGGATGATTCGTTTACTCTTTCGTTCAGGTAAAAAAAAAAAGAATGCCGTAAATCCGTTTTTGAGGCTCATGCTTATAAAAGCCTCAGATCTCCGTGTAGAGCAGTTCAAAAGTTGCACTTAGCTTCGGTAGACGCATCTGATATCATTCAAGCGATCCGTCAGGCCTCAGAATACTTAAGACCGAACTATCTTATTACGCCTTTCTCTAGGGATCTTCCAGAATATATGAATGATGAGGCTTTGCCAGATATTCCTTGCACCCCCGGTGATGATTTCAATGGGTTTGATCGTACATTATCTGCTTATTGTAATTTTTTACCGCCACCGATCCTGTAAACTCTTGCTAACAATGGTGCCCAGGTACTGCCTACGATCTCGATGCGTCGAATATTGTTTACGGCATTCATATGGATGTAGAAGATGCGCCACAATTCGTACTTTACCCGCCAGCATTTTCTCGGAGGAGGCAATACACGGACCTAGAGTTACTAGCGGTTATGAGATCGCTACGATGGAATGACTCGTTTTGCTCAGTCTCTTTCAGAGGAATTAACCTTGAGACTTTGCATAAAGTACATGACGTTCACGGATCCGAGTATGAACCACTAACTGATCGTTCAAACCAACCCTTAAATCTGAAGGCGACGGGTGGTAAAAGGAGTTCGTTGTTGATACATGAACTTCGAGCCTTGGCACTCTACAGTGGAAAATTGAGACGATTGGACTTTTACGAGTGCATAAAAAAAAAACCACGTGCCGGAGAGAGTGCGGGGAGTTCTGTGGCTCAGGGAGGATGTGGAATCCTGGAAGCCATTATGCCATTGTGTAGGAGGGGTTTGACAAATGTTGATTGGTTTGACCTCACGGGTATTGAGCTGGTTGAATCGGATCTTGACTGGCTAGTGGATGCAGCTGCTTCTAAACTTGCACATTTCCGTGGATTTGAGCTCGCACGATGCGGTTTGACTGAGAGGTTTCTGACGGTATTTATGAACTCGTTGATCACACACGAGAACACCCTGGAATCCTTAGACCTGGGCGGAAACCCTGGGCGAATTCATGCTCCAAGCTTCAATAACATCATGTCTCATTTTCCTTTCCTACGCAGATTAAATCTGTCGAGGGTTTTGAGGTCTGCGGGTGACGACGCTCTCCTTACGGCGGAGACACTGCTGAGATGGAGATTAGAAGACCTAGACTTGAGGTTTGTGATTGTTGTTTCTGGGTGGTTATATAAAGCCCGTTGCTAACTTTATGGCAGTGAAACAAAACTCAACAATGAGACGATAGACGCCGTTTCAGCTTATCTCGCCAGCCCGCAATCAGACTCCCTTCATCACCTAGCACTTACTCAATGTGGCCTAACATCCAGAGATATCGCTATATTCATGCATTCCATGTCCCGGTCCCCTGGAAAGCCTAGAAATCTTCACCTTTACATTGGTCAAAATCAGGTCGCTATACAACATGATAAACTTCTTGAGTGCATAAAGAACGGCATTACCCCAACTCATTTAACAATGAGGATGGTTGATTATCCCAAGGAAGATATGTTTAGGGAATTGATGGATGCTTTGAGGGTCAATAAGACAATTTCGTTCCTAGATTTATCCAAAGTTTCTTTACCATACGAGGCAGGTCAGGAAACTTGCAATGCCATGGGTGAAATGTTTGCCAAGAATACATCGTTAAAGGAATTGGCACTTTCAGGGGAGCAAGGAGTTCTCGAGAGCGCTAGGTACGTATTTAACAATCCACGTTTCATCCACAGGCGACTGATTATAAGTTAGATTGGGGGCAGGTTTAAATAAGCCGCTTGGCCGCTTGGCAGAGAATAAAACCTTGGAGATTCTAAGAATCGAGTGTAAGCCTCCTAAATCCGCCTCGAATTGAATTATGATATTAATATCTGGGATGAAGTACAATCATTAGGAACTCCTGGTGCGATGGAGTTGGCTTCAATGTTGACCAAAAATACAACCCTTCGGGAACTTTATTGCGAAATGAACGAAATCCATCTTCAAGGCTTCAGTGCCATAGTTAACGCATTGGAGAAGAACAAAACATTGCTTTACTTCCCCCGAATGGAACGCGATAGGGCTGAACACGTCAAGTGCCTGAAGGACAAGCTCTTCCAGCCGACTGATACCGAAAAGTCAAAAAAGGAGCTCAAGATGAAGAGCAGCCTGGGTCTGAAAAAGATAAGCAAGACCGAGAAGAAGAAGGTTTCATTTTCCGATGACTCGTTGGAAGGCGGGGCAGAGCAGAATCTTACCCTTCTTGAGGAAAAGTGGGAGAGTGAGACTCAGAGGATGCAATTCCTTCTGGCAAGGAATCTGGAATTGCATCACTCAAAGATGGTTCAAAAACGTTTTAATGCCCCACTTGGTTCTCAGATTTGAACCATATACACCTATTAGACGAGAACTCTCCACGTCAACTTTTAAAAACTTTCTTGTTTATATTTTATACGGGGTGGTGTTTTTCTTTTGTTTGTTTCATGTTTGGCATTTACAATTGGTTTGGAGGGAAAAAAATTACCGTATTTGCTGGCCCCTTTTTACTGTCCTTTTCAGTTGATTTGTTTGGGTTGTTTGGGCATGCTACGAGGAGTTTTACTGTTTTATCTTTCGTTTTTTTTTTAACGCACACACTCTGAACTAAGAGAAGTTTATTTTCTTTCCTATCGCTCCGAGTCGGAGGTTTGAGGAGGATGTTAATGGAAGGTTAATTGGTTGGGGAGTTATAATTTTTATTTCCTATGTATTTTGGGGGTTAATGATGGTTTTGGCGGAAAATGGTCACGGCTTGGGCAACTGGCGCTGGATGTTGATAGCGGAGGTGGTTTTGAGGATGGGATGGGATTTGGGGGGGGGGCAGAGGAGAAGGGGGTTCATTTGCTACATGTAGTCTTTACAGTGTAATCTCTCTTATGTATATTACCGCGGATACCCTGGTATAAATCCGATATCAAAGATTTTCCTTTGCAGGTTTCGATTTAACGAAGAATTAAGTGGCCATGTTACATGCACCTAGGGACATTGAGTACATGTAGGTTCTTATTCAACAACAATCCCCCCTCCCTCTCAATTGCTACGAAAACACAGCCCGACGAATGTCCTCCCTAAAGGGATCTACAACTTGTAAGATGAACCCCTTCCCTAGTCTCCCACGTGCGTGCGGGACCATCGTTGTCGCTTAATTAACAGCAGCGTCAACCCGCCAGGCACAGGCACAGGCACACAAACAAACCGCTACCCACCGTTATTTTGCTGCGACATAATCAAATTATGACAAAAAGTGTTTTAACTCCCGTCCGTGTGGGCGGTGGTGCAGAATAGAAAAAAAAAACACGGTAATAAATAATTGTTAGGAACGCTGCACATGGGGGGGGGGGGATATTTCCGGTCAAAATGCCTATCCGCCAATGAGAGTGCCTCAACGACCAACACTCAACGGATCTTTCGTCCGATGCCAGTAGAGAGACGAACAACCATTCCCAGAAAAAGAAGGTGCATAGGGGGGGGGGGGGTCCTATACAATCCGCCGGTATCTGTTTCCAAGCTTTATTTCGTCATCAGCGAAAAGCGTGGGCAGGCGAGTGATTCCTTGTGTTTGTTGCGCGTTTCTTTTTTTGAGACACCAGTACAATATGCTGAAGTGCTGTTCTACTACTCACTCATAATCATAAGCTATCACTCGCTTCTGTGCACCCCCTTGCCCCACTTTTCTGCGGTTTCCCCACTACCGAACATTTACCCTCGGCATTGCAATTGCCTGATGTAATTCCCCTCAGAGCACATATTTTGCTTTATAGGCTGCTCCATGGGCTACGTCTTACCCGGTAACGCGTCATGTATAGCTTACAATGTAGATCACGGCGTTGCCGGTTTTCGGGCCGCTTCATGCCTGTATGTTGATCCCTTTGGTTTCCCCGGTGTTCTTGCCGCCGTGTGTATGGGTTGGCAGAATCCTATCTAGGTTCGGGAGAAAGGACGCAGAACCTTAGGGCCGAGACTGCTTTACCCATACGTGTTTAGGGCAAGTAGTAGAGTGGGTACACTGATCTGATACATAACCTTGGTGGAGCAGGTATTTTAAAGCACTCCATGTACCCTAGAGCACTCTCATGCACGGTCCGTTATGTTAGGAGTATGGCTCGAGCGCCCCGGGACCCCGCGACGGTAATATTGTTATCACTACACCCATTGGGACGACTGTTTCTTTCTCTCCAAGGGTCGAGGGTGTTTCCTTGCATCCAGGCCGGGTTTCAGTGAATTGCCAACTGGGATAGCTGTAGACCAAGCTGTGATGTTTGTCGTCGTCACAAGCCGGGTACAGTGGAGTACATCACATCATACCGTTGGTATAAAAACCAGGTATTCTTCGGGGCATAAACATGGATAATCTTTTGCATGTGTTCAAAAGATTTTTAGCGGTTCCACTTTTTTTTGCTCTCGCCCTTTTGGCGGTAACGGTTTGGGGGGGTTACACGGCTGGTTCAAGCTTTATATACTGCCCTATGATATATAGGCGGCTATATGTTAAACTCCCCCCCTTGCTGCAATAGATGTCTGGAAGCTTGTTCCGCGGATTGGAGTTCCAAGCAGGTATTGACCGTGACCCAGGCAGGGTCGGATCCCACCAACCTCGTGATCCAAACCGATTTCAACCGTTCGGGATCAAGGACAGGTAGAGTCCCTGCTCTTCGGTGGTACAATAGTGAAAGAAGTGGGAAAGCTTGGTATTCCCCGCCATTCGTGGGGACTGCAGGTGGAAACGTTTCCCGCCCCGAGTATCGACAGCTGGGATATGGCAGCAGCCTTGCTTGGTCAACAAAGATCAGCTGGGTATAATGCTGGAAATGTCAATTTGCCGTCGCATGTATGTGTATTCGGTGGTTTTGACTATGTTTGGGCGTTTGCGTGGAAGTGATGGTTCATGGAGTGTAGAGGGCATCAAGGGCTGCTGCTGACGAGAAATGGGTTCAAAACGTCCCACTGCCGAGGGTTGGTGGGGCCAGCTCCAAGAACGCAAAGTCTCTACATGTAATTTCTGAGCACAACTACTATTGCGCGACTCTCCCCGAACTAGGTACAGAGGAGCCCCGATAGCAGCATGCTCAACAGCAGCATAAAGTAGGCATTCTCGACAATAGCAAATTTGTTCTCGATACAAGCATACCCGCGATAGTGGCGTAGGAATTTCGATCCATCCTACCACTATCGAGGTTGCACTGCACATGTATACAAGTATCCCTTGAGCTGATCCCACCCCAGAAACAAGCAAAAAGGTGGTATATTATAGCATTTGCTACCAGCTAGATCTTATCATCTCTCCTATCAAATCCCGGCCCTCTAGAGTACTATAGCTATAGGGGATCACCGATGGTCATGTAGTACCGACTGGCCCAAGTCCTAGCTCGACATTCGACAAGCGGGAGCGAGGTATGTCAAGTCGAACACACATCGGCACCCTTAGCTTGAAGGAAGCGTCATTGCACGTCCTGTATATCATTCCTGCATCCTAGTGAGTAGGGCATCGACACAGTCTACTCTATTTGGACCGGGGTTATTAGAATGCTTCACGTTTCTAGTCTAGTGATTCGTCTCCCAGACCGCGGCATCTGCTATACCGAGTAAGTAGAGTAAGTACACCACCACCGAAGCCAGACATGTAGAGCCAAGCCCACGGGGTAGTGGAATACACCAGAGGGTCGGATATCACATATACTCTTTAGTTTTGTATGTGGTAACACCCCAAACACACCCGCACCCTCAACGAGTGATATCCCATGACCCATCCACCTCCATCCACTATCCTCAAACTCAGTCATAATAGCGTAGTACACAAAACATCAGACGGAGAACCGTGGTACGTATATATACATACCTTTTTGTTTATTTCATCCACCAAGTCTCCTCACCCACCCAAGAAAAAAGGAAAAAAAAAGAGAGAGAGAAAAAGATTATTCCAGACTCCTCCGATCCGCCTATATAAAGATATCTCTTAACCATTGTCCTCCATCCCCCTCCCACACGATTTTCATTACAACAACAATTCTAGAAAGAAAAAACCCAGCCCCGTCTACATGCCCATGTAGTTATGCCAGAACAGAACAGAACAGAGCAGACAAGACCCTAAAACCAAAGCCAAAAGAAAGAAAAGTAAATCCGGAAGCCTAACTAATATTTAAACAACACTAGCTAGCCACAAAAAGAAAGGAAAGAGGGGGGTATTATCTAACAAAAAAAAAACTACCGCTAGATCCACCCACCACCATCGGATGACAACTCGTCATCATACACATCCTCGCTCTCCACAATCCTCCCCCTCCGCTCAATCTCCACCCCATCCACATCCGCAACCGACAAACTCTCCACATCCGCATCCGCATCCATCTCCGCCGGCTCCGCCATATCCTTCCTCTGTGCCCTCTGCGCCTCAAGCCTCTCCCGCTCCCTCTTCCTCTCCTTCTTCTTCGCCTTCCTCTCCTTCTTCCTCAGCAGCTCCTCCTCGGGGCCACCCCTCTTCCTCTCCTTCGCCTGCTGGCGGGCATGGAGATACCGCTCATCTCTCTCTTCCCTCTCACGCTCTTCCCTCTCCTCCCTCTCCTTCTCCACAGATGCCTCCTTGTAACCAAACTTCTCCAAGACCTCCCGCCCAACCCGCTCCCGCTCCTCGCTAACGCAGAAGCGTGTGGCCCTGATATATGCCGACACATTTCCCTGGCGCCTAATCTCCTCGAGATACCCGGTCAAGTTGACCAGCACCCGGTCCTCCCTTATCTCTCCGAGGGTGCCGAGAAATTCCGAGACCTCTACATGATTATACGGCTGACCGAGCGCCTTCGCCGGGCTATCGTCGATCAGCATCGTATTTGTCTGGTCCCAGCCCTTGTCTCCCCCGCTCTTCTGCGGATACGCAACCTGGTACACACCCTCCCACACCCTATCCAACCGCTTGTACACCTGCACCTTCTGGTTGTACTCGCTCCTGGTGAGCCCCAGCGTGTCGCGCGCCCATTCCGCTACCAGCCCCCTGCGCTGCTCCCCCGTAAACAGCGCCGCCAGCATTAGCGCCACATTGTCGGGTCGTGCGCTGCTCCACACCATGACGCTAAAGCGTGCAAAGATGTAGCGCAGGAATGCATGCAGCCCGGGCCGTGGCGTCGGGTTGATGGAGCCCGACTTTGCGCGGCCGCACTTTCTTGCCAGGAGCGTTCCGTTGAGGTCGAGGACGAGGAGCTGTGAGCGGTCTTCCACCGCGGACGAGAGCGGTTCAGACTGCAGCGACCGAGATAGGTAAGACGTGGTCGGAGTTGGCGTAGGGCACCTCTCGAGCCGGTGTGGAATGACTGAGGGGCGGTGGGGCGGGGGTTTGTTGAGGTCGGAGCGGGGAGCAGAAGGAGGGGGGGGGGAGAAGGGAGGGGGAGGAGGAGGATGAGGAGGGTCCATCCTACCGCGGCCAGCGTGGGGCTTGGGCTCGCGGGGGAGGCGGAATGGGCGCTCATTGTAGGGGGTTTTCTTCCCGCGGGCGGCTTTGGAGCTGAGAGATGGCGGGAAGGATTTGTGGGCGAAGGGTGATGGCGCAGAGGCTGTGGAGTATCTGGAGCGCTTGTCAATACCCTGTCGGAAACGCGAGGATGATAGGGGGCCACGTGGGGGTATTGGGGTAGGGCATGTGGTGGGTACGTGGGGTGTGTGCGGAGGATGTGGAGGAGGATGAGAGGAAGGATGAGAAGGAGGAGGGTATCGAGTTTCGGACCTGCGAGTTACGTCTTGTCGTGGGGTAGCCGTGTGGTACTCTCGCGACGAGACACGCCCCCGAGAAGGCTCGCGGGAAGAACTGGACCTGAAATCTCTGGGCGGCGGGGCATAAGGTGCGCTCTCAGGATAGCTGGCCATGGAATTTGGAGGGTACGCTGGCTCTCCGCCTCTGTAGCTCGAGCTGGGGATCGGCGGGGGTGGCGGCAGTGGGCGCGCAAAACGGTTGTAGGAGTCGTCTCTGACATAGCCAGGGATTGGAGGTAGCGGAGGAGGCGGCGGGGGGAGGTTTCCGCCTCGCCATTGATCGCGACCCCGGTAGTCCTGCCCGTCATCATACTGGCCTGGGAGCGCTACGCCGCCGTTACCACCACCGCCGCCGCCGTCGCTGGGCACGGGGGTGCTGGGGTAGGTATATGACCCTGACCCATTTCTTGAAGCGCTGCGGCGGCGGCGACTGCGGGCATAGTCGGGCGAGTTGCGGCCGTGACCGTGGTCGTATTCGGGTGTGCCTGCTCTTTTGAAGCCTGTAGTTGTAGTGTGGTTCGCCCGCGATGAAGATTGCGCGTAGGCAGAGCTAGAGCTCTGGCGATTGTTGTAGCGCGCCGGCGAAGCTCTACCCCTGTCCCTGTCGTAGCCGCCATTGCTGGCACGGTGGGTATTTCCGTAGCCCCTCGCGCTATCGTGGGGCTGTCTCTCCTGGTTGTCTCTTGCGGTCCAGGAGTCGTCGAGGTCCCTCCTGTCCCTCCTGTCATTTCCGTAACGTGGTGGTGGGTTCTCTGAGCGGCCCCGAAGCAAGGATAACGGCGGCGGCGGCAGTGGTGGTGGGAGCGGCGGTGGGAGTGACGGTCGAGAGCCGTAGCGATCCATTGGCCGTGCTAATGATGATGAGGATGATTGCGGTGGTGGTTGTGGTAGTGCAGCCCCTCTGCCACGTCGGCCACGGAACGTGATTTCTTCGCTGTCTGAGGGGGGTTGTTGCTGCTGTTGGTGGTTGCGGTGGGGTCGGCGATTGTAAGGGTTACTGGCTTTGCGCCGTGAGGCGCGGGTGGACATGTGCGACATTGTATGTGATTGAGAAGGAGCTGGTAATCTAAGGTAATTATACAGCTTTTAGTATTGTTATTTGAAGGGGGGGAGGGGTATGTGAGGAGAAGAAGACAATACAGACCTCAGACCTAGACCCAGACCCAGACCCAGACCCAGAGCACCGACGAGAGACGAGATACGCGACAAGGGCAGACGCTTTGTTGCGGGTGATGAGAAGAAGGGGGAGGGGGGGAGGTACATGAACAGCCACCCGCCTGTATGGGGGGGAGGTACATGAACAGCCACCCGCCTGTATGGGGGGGAGGAGAGAGGGGGAGGAGAGGAAGGAAGGGGAGGAGAGAGAGGAGAGAGAGGAGAGAGAGGAGAGAGAGGAGAGGAGAGGAGAGGAGAAGAGAGAGGAGTGGAGAGAAAGGGAAAGAGAAGAGGAGCAAAAGTACTGTCTATCTGCACTGGCTGTGAATGCAATAAATAGATGATGATGCCTCGATGGGAAAGCAAAATATCGATTCGATTTTCAAAAAGTAAATACGTACTCTTTTCTTTTCTTTTCTTTTCTTTCGTTCTTCAGGCAACCAAAGCAATCGACTAGCGTTGGAATGTACGTACTCTGCAGTTGGGTACATGTGGGCACTCTGAAGTTTACTGTTACTGCTTAATTTACAGGCAACCAGACAGACAATTACAGTCGGTGTGCATACTCGAGAGAACTCCTTCAGACATCACTCTTCTACTTGCCAAATCCCTCTATCAATGCAAATGGCTGTAGCAACCGACAATTTGTTAAGGATAGAATATCCACCCTTTAAGCAGTTCACTGATCTGGCATGAGTCCTAGGGCTTCGTGCCAGACCCCATTTCCCGATGCAGAAGTCATGCTGACACAGAGAGATGTTACCCGGCCACCGCACAGAGGTATAAAGTAGAGGCATCATCAGCAACATGCACCTGTTTCTTGATGATTTTTGGGCCTCAGGAGACTCAGGAGACTCCAGCCATAGGCTAGGGAGAGAGGTAGATTCACTACACGCATACATGTATCTGCCCATTCAAGATTTTGCCTTCATTCGTACTAGTAAGTAGGCCCTTTGCGCTTCCTAGTACCTATCCTAGGCGCAAAGGGCCTAGTGTAGAGGGGATAGATTATTATTATTATTATTTCGCCAATATACCTTCAGTGGGTAGGGTAACTTTCCTGTTTAGGAAAGTGTGTGCTGGCACATAAGCTGGCCGTACAATTATTTAACACGCTCGCTTACATAATCCCTTCGCTTTCTCCTATTGGTCCCCCGTGCGAAAGTAGTAATATTCTAAATTAGTTGCCACAAACATCACCTCCATTGTTCAATGCAGCATACAATCCACCAGAGCGGAAAAGTGATTCATCCATAACTCTATTCCTCCGCCCATGTCATCAAATAACACGTCGATCTTAATTGTCACACGTCCCATCGTAGTAGCCAACTTTCTCCAGTTGTAATAAGGCCGTACACTACATCTCTCATCTTTCTTTGCCTTTCTGCTTCCACAAAAACCAAATCCACTAAAAGAGATTCCTCATAGCCGCCCGTCGTAGAGTCCTTGGAGATAATTCGTTTCCCCCTTTCTGACCGTATGCAATTGCATCCGGTAGTGCGTCTAAAGGCGGCGATTATGGGAACGATGGTAGCGAAAACCAAGTCGTTGATGCTGGCTTCTTTGAAGTTTGGATTTGCCTCTGTAGGACACTCCATGCTCATGTTGGAATAGGAGATAATCTTTCTCTTCTTCGTTTGCTGCTCGGTGTTATCACCATCGTATTCAACGTTGGAGGATGTCGCTGTCGCTATACCATATTAATCATGTAATTCCAGCCATAGGCTAGGTGCTAGGGAGAGGGGTAAGGGAGTGGGAGGGAATGCCTCGACTTCCAAAACTCTGTGTAACAGTAGCCACAACACTAAGGGCCAGGGTTCACACACACGGCATCTTCCGACGTCACTCTAATTTTTTTTATCTTCAACCTTCAACCACAACCACAACCACAGCTACAACCACAACTACTGCCACTACAATCTACCTCACACCACCACCCCAATCCAATCCACACAATGAGTCTCCCACGGGTGCGCCCCCAGATCGAAGACGACTATAGCAGCGATATCGAAGAGGAGGACGAGGACGAGCTCATGGACGACGATACACCCCCAGAAGAAGACGACGACAACGACGAGAGTGATCAGGACCAAGACGGATCAGAAGACGAAGAAGACGAAGACGGGGGTGAATCAGAGCTCGAGGTATACCTACCTACCCCCTCACAACCCCCTCCAAGCTAACCCCTACAGGAACCTGCCACAGCAGCCCTCTCCAAGATCTCCTTCGGCACGCTCTCCAAAGCCGCCTCCTCCCTCCAGCGCACCACCCGCCCACACCCACAAGCAAACCCAACCTCCGCCGTCGCCACAGCCATCAAAGCCCAACTCTCCGCCCTCAAATCCTCCCCCCCCACTGTCACCAGCAGCAACGAGGCACGCAAGCCCAAGCCCCGCTCCGAGCTAAAGCGCGCCTCTAAGCACGCCCCGCAAGAGGTCTCGTCCAAGCGCGCCGTGACGCGGCGGCGTGAGGTTGTAGAGCCCCTGGTACCTGCGGGCCTGCGCCCGCGGGACCCGCGCTTTGACGGCGCTGTCAAGGGCGTGTTCGACGAGCGGGTGTTTCGGCACAACTACGAGTTCCTGGACGGGTACCGCGAGGAGGAGGTCAAGGGCTTGAGGAGGGAGATGGAGCGCGAGAAGAACCCGCGGCGCAAGGGGGAGATGGAGAGGACGGTCAGGAGTATGGTATGTTATCCTTGGCGGTCATTTGGTCTTGGGTTTCCCTTTTATTGCTGGGGGGCGAGTGATGGGTGGTGATGCGTTTCTGACCCCCCGCGGCGGAAAAACAGGAATCTCGGAAGCAGCAGCAGCAGCAAAAAGCCCGCAGCGAGGAGCTCCTCCGCGAACACAAGAAGAAGGAGCGCGAGATGATCAAGCAGGGCAAAAAGCCCTTCTACCTCAAGAAAAGCAAGTCCCCCCCCCCTCCCTTTCCCTCCCACCAAACTAACACCTCCAAAAAAAAAAACAGCCGAGCAGAAAAAGATGCTCCTGGTGGACAAGTACAACAAGCTGAACCCAAAGCAGCTCGACAAGGCCATCGAGCGCAAGCGCAAGCGGAAGGCGCAGAAGGAACACAAGAACATCCCATATGCGCGCAGAGAGGCGTAGGCATAGGTGTGCCACTGATGTCTTTTTTCTTTTCTTTTTTTACGGTAATTATTACTCTTTTTTTTCTCCTTTGGCCCTGCTTGATGCGGTGTGTGTGTGTGCTATGGCCGGTAGGCTACGTAGAGAGGGGGGGGTGCGGTATGGATAATGTGCACACGCTATCATTTCCGGGTGAGCTACGCACATTCCGTTACATCACACGTGGAGCCCACAAGCATTGAGGTCGGGTACATGTGGTTGGCACCAAACACCGGCCAGTCATTTGTGAACACCCAACCCAACCCACCACCCCGCCTCCCAGACCTGCATTACCAGCGCCCCTCTCGTTAAACAAACCCCCATACGCACAATAAACAACCAAACCAAGTTGCCTTAGAGATTTGGGGGGGGGCAGACCCCATACCGTCTATACAGCTCCAATGGTGAATACATGTGCATGCTTACCAGCCACCCAGCCAACACCACGAGTCTCCTACCAAAGGTTTAATAACCCGCGTAACCCCATGGCCATATGGGACTGCATGCCTTGCAATGATTTCTCTTCGAGTCTACCATATAAGGCCCAGCTTGTTGGTGGTTGTGGTGCTTGTAAGAACACTCCCGTCGGGGCAGCTGGCCGAGTGAGCGGCCATGCGCCAAGCCTCACTGGCAGACCCGGATTTGGATTGTCAGCCTGATCGAGGGGCTAGCGACCAGACTAGATGTAGTTTAAAAGCCTAAATCTAGTCCCCCATTCCAAAGAACGTGATAAAATGACCGAGTGAGATATAATGACCGGCGTATCAGAGGTTACACATAAAAAAAAAGATAGTGACGTGAATTCTTCATTAGGTATCACTCGACAAGGGCAGCAGCTACAAGCCTTCTTGTTTGCTGCATGGACATAAATTCATCTAGCTAGTAACAAAAAATGACTTTTTCCTTTTTTTTTTTTAAGTTCCCATTTATTACCCCTCCCTGAAAACGTCTATTTGAAGACCTTTCCATCGGCAAAGTCATAAGTCTATTGCGAAAAAAATTAGCTTTGGTCTAGTTAGAAAAGCAACCAAGTGCCATTGTACGTACCTTTCCGCCAACGGTGATAGGCTTGTCCCAGGCCCATGCGTCGTTGACAAACTCCTTGTCATCATCTTTGGTGGGGTCGAGCTTGGTGAACTCGTATGACTCAAAGTCAGGGGCCTGTTTGAAGGGGGGGAATCAGTACCTTGATGCACAGCAGAACCTAATGGTATTACGGAATACTTACAACATCGAAAGCGGGGAGGTAGTCCTGTCCACGGACCAAGAAGGCACCGCTGATAACAGATTCGTTGCTGGCACCATACACGGAGGCGGAACCAAAGAGATACTTGCGGGAAGCCTCAAGACGGTTGAAGAAGCCTCCAATCAAGTTGGAAGACATGAAGACCTGGGTCAACTCATCGTTGTACTTGTAGTCAACCTTGTAGAGGGAGTATTCCTCAAAGTTGACATTCTCCCAGAACCAAGGAAGGGCAACCGAGCGGGTGTCCTCGTTAGAGTACTTCTTCTTCCAGTCGTCAAGGGCAAGAGTGGGCTTTCCAAGAGCCTCAAGGGGGTGCTTAGGCTTAGGAGCTGGTTTGTCCTCTTCTTCCTCTTCCTCAGGGGCAGGCTTCTCAACCTTAGGGGCAGCCTCCTTCTTTGGCTGTTCCTTCTTTGGCTCCTTCTTGGGAGGGGTGTACTGAACGGCCTCGTCAATGAATGAGAGCTCTCCAGCGGCCTCAGTGTAGATTGACTGGCTGTGGATCAAAGTGTACCAGCGGGTAAGGTTGGGGTACTCAGCGCGGAACTCCTTGTCAAAGACCTATTTTTACACGTCAGGGGGAGCTGAAACGTTTCATAATCCACTAGGTTCCTAGACTTACGTATTGGAATCCACGGGCAATGCAGGAGGCGGCGAACAAATCGGCAAGAGTAAGTCTCTCACCGACAAGGAAGGTCTGGCTAAGGAGGTGCTGTTCCAAGACACCGATAACCTTAAGGGTCGCAGCCTTGGCAGTATCAACAGACTTCTTGTTGTATGGAGAAGTACCGACCAAAGGACGGAACCAGCCACCGAGGTTGGAGAGGATCTCGGAGTTGGCGAATGACATCCACTTCAGAATCAGAGCATAGTCCTGCTTGGTCTTTCCAAGAAGAGTAGTCTTCTCGTTCTGGGCGGTAACTATGTGTATCTATGAGCAAGTGCTAACACGGATATCCCGCGGCTCCAAGAAGAAAGAAAAAAATAGGCCCAGGGGCACATAGCAGCTCAGGCACAAGATTACAACACGAAAATTCAGAGGCGGACATCTCATACGGCAAAGGATTCGCTGACGCATCTAGGGCGGTCCAAGCTAGAGAGATTGATAGCATGTTTGCAACTGGGAAACTTACGGTAGATAGCGATAGCAATGCATTCAGAGAGGACGAACCCATCCTCACCCTGGAAGGTGGGGACTTTTCCGATGGGGTTGATCTTGAGATACTCAGCGCTCACACCCTTGGAAGGCTCCTCATTAACAACCGTGACATCAAGGTCGTTCGCCTTAGCAACAGCTAGGAGAACGGTTGTGCGAGGGTTTTGCTAGGGAGAACCAAACTATGTCAATATAACTGTAACTCAATTTGAAGGAAATCAACTGGACGAGAAGTAAGGCTGAAAGCAAGGCTCAACAGGAACACGTACGGGGTAGCTGTAGATCTTTCCGAACACCATTGCAGGATATGTAGGAGAATAAAGGGAGAAACTTAGGGGATTGGAGAGATGTTTGATGCGAGAGAGGAGAGAGAAAGTTGGAAGAGGGGTAACAAAATTATTTGTCCCCCCGCTCTGACTAAGCCACCCCACCTCAAATTTTGAGTTTCCATCACATCGAGCATTGCATACATGTATGCACCTCCGACATCCTTTTGGCTTTTCGCCATCGCGCACCCACATCTTGGACAATTAACAAGCCCGTTTGAGAGGAGCCACTTCACACGTTTCAAAGTGGCTGTTGACTCCCAATAGCTTCATTTGGCCAGATTTCTTGGTTGATCTCGTTGACAACAAATAATTCCAAGTCTAGGGCTATCAAAAGACCATGGGCATCGTGGTCATCTCTTCACTGCCTTCTAAAACGGCCTCAGCCCCGAAGCTTTTAATTTTGCCACTGCTAGTTCTTGTTTTTGAATCTATCATGAAATGGACCGCATGGGATGTGTGTGTGAACCTGGAAAAAAAAAAAAAAAAAAAAAAAAACAGGTTCATCACGTGACGGCAACACATACAGGTAATTTGTAAATCCGTTCCAAGGAACAGGACCTCACATTAACAATATGCAAGGGTTAGGGTTTGGTCATGGCGCATCAATCGGCAGAACATCATCTAATCAGTAACCGCAGCTGCAACTGTAACTGCAACATGGGTTTCTTGGCCTGTCCTGGAAACTTATGTATGCGCCCAACCAACCAGCGCGAATCGGAAGAAGCTTCTAACTCTTTTTACACTTTCTTTGTGGATACATGTAGTACCATGCTCGGTCTCGCGCCTATAAGCACCATAACCCGATTCTAGAATCTTACCCACGTCATGTGGGGACCGTGCTTCCTTGCACCCCTCCCTCAAAGGCCTGGTATTTTTTCCCTTCATTTTCCACCCCTCTCATTTTTGTAACTATTTATTTGAATGAACCTTGAGGAATGTAAGGCTTACGGGTTAAGGATGTAGGGTGCGTTGTTCGACTAATTCATCGGGATGGAAAAAAAATCAAGAGTAAATGATTGTCGCGCCTTTACGGTCTTTTCTCCGTGTATAATTCACATTGTATTAATAGTTGTTATGGTACGTACTACTACTCTAAAATACTGGGGTAGAACACTGCAGATTTCCTCTCTCATAGATACTATTGTATGCAGTGCTACCGCCCTGGGAATTTCCATTCTGTCAGTAATATCGGGATAAGCTCGGTACTACATGCCAATTTACTCTACAACGGTCAGGGTTATGTTTGCAGTCGGAAGGTACCTGGGGTCGATCAAGGTACCATCGTGCGACTTCCCAACATGCTTGAACCCATAATAGTTCTAGTATTAATTAACCTCCCCCGAATAAATTGAGTCGAAGAAAAATCTCCCCTGTAATTGGTGGATGCTCAATACAACAAATTAGAATAAGGGCCTAAAGGTACATCTTAATACGCCGAGGAAACCGCAGTCCATCACAGGCAACTCTAATCTTGTATCCTTCATGTAAATCCTTTTTTTCCCCCTGCGCGCCTCTTAATGTTGCGTTCTATGAATTTCTTTTGTTGATAGGGAAATATACACTTGATTGAGCAAAGGACACACTATAGATCTATCTGCAGTAGGATCCCAGGCCTCAATCTATGTCTCCCCTGGTCGTCGGTGTTAATATTAGTACCCAGTTAATGCGCAATCACTATTACTAAAACCCAATCACACGTGGTTATCATTCCACTCCGTCCGCCCAAAGTATGTACAATTTTTTTTTAGGGCTCACGGATACCGTCCCCAGAAATGAGTAAACTGACTACTCGCGTCGATCCGGAATTGACCCAAACCTAAGCCTTACAGAAAGCTACCTCTCGCCCAGACAGGTAGATAGGGCGGGGCCCATCGATCCATCCCGGCCCACTATTTAGATAACATATCATCACCGAGAGTGTTTATCGCCCAGTTCTCCTTATTGATGTTGCTTACGCATAGCCATGGCACACGCAATAATGGGACGAAGAGAAAAGAAATATATATATCTAGGCTCACAAGGGATTCGGAACGGATATAAACGGAATTGGGTTGAATGAATAACGAATAACTCTACCCCTCAACTTAACGATCCGTCACGATCGGAAACATGATGAGCGGTTTTGCTTGCCTCGGATACAATTGGGGGGTTTCAAAAACCTTGGATGGCCTGATAGACGAGGCAGCAAGTAAGGCTTTCGAGGACTAAAATAAACTTATTATTATTGCAGTACTTTTGCGGAGTCGAGGTGGTACGAATTGTAATGTTCCGGCAAATGTGGAGAAGTCGTTTGTAGAAAATCCTATGTACCATGTCGGATGGCCTACCAGATCCTGCTTGCTTGCCGAATTCTACGATTCCATGATCTTTTCTTTGTTTCGGCCAGACCGGACGTGTTCTTTGGGATTCATGAAGACTACATAACCGGCTAGCTTGCGGCTCGCGACAACCGTTGCAATACATCGGAAGCACATCACCACCTGGACAGAGTGGGGGTAAATAATTACCGGTTGGTGACTATCACTACGGACGAAGTATCATTCTAGGACTGATCGAAGTAGATTAGCGATTGTCATGATATCTACATGTAGGTATGTACATGTACACAAGGGGGGGCGGGGAAAAAAAGAGAGTTAAAGAGGTGAACAAAAGGAGGAGAAATTAAAAAAAAAAAAGGAAAGAAAAAAAGCTCAACGGCCAAATGCCAGCTTTATGCCATATGTCCGCCATCTAGAAACTACAGCAATCCCATCGCGCTTGTAAGGATGATTAAGGCGGGAGAAGCGGTTCTCTCGGGCCATTGCCGAATGACAACCGGCATCTTCCATGCCTGACTTATTTCTGACAACGCACTGGCATTAAAATTGTTCTCTCGAGGCTTCCATGATATTTCCTTAAGTGTATAGCAATATCTATGATATCAATCAATTGATGATATCATTTTCGGACTCTTCCGGCCGTTCACCAAAAATTATTGACTGTCCAAGATGTGGAAATTAGTAGTGTTGGTCTTGATCGGTGGTTCAATATGTTTCTCCCTTTCTCCAGACCCCACCATCTCCCGTTCACTCATGCAGACATACCAATGGGGTGTTGGTGACCCGCAAGTTCGGAAATTAAAGAAGCCTAGGTGTTTCTAGAAAACGTCCCTTTTTTGACCGGATGTCACTGCGACCGACTAGCTAACACTCCAAGTCCCGGCCTCAGGTAGTACAGAGATAAAGAAGACTGTTCTCAAGTAGTAAGTATAGTTTCGGAGCAAATTTAGTTAGATCACTATCTGAGATGTGTGAATCACGATCATTTCATCACCCTTGGGGGGTATTTGCGACATTTTTCTCCATCAGATCAAGTATCTTTAAGGCTTTGCCTGCACGCAAGACACAAACCAACGGTTGTACGGGGTATGGAAGCGAAAAATAGGCTTAGGCTTAGATCGTGGAGAAGAAGGGGCGCCCTGTTGTGTGTATGAATCTCAGTGTCTAAAGTTGGGTTCGGTAGTCATAGGCAGGATTTGTGTTGCGATGCGATGGGGGGTGGTGGACTTACTGCTGCAGGTGCGGACCGGCTGTTTCTGGTCCCTTTTCCCTGGCTTTCACCCCAGCACTCGATCCTTCTCGGTGCCCACCAGGTCCAATGACTGCATCCGGGACCACCAGACGACGGCGTATCCCCCATCCCTAGGTCTCTGGAAAGTTGACCTCCCTCTTTATTATTACGACCAGCCTCCTGGGGAAATGCGCCACACGTTTCAAGAAGACTGTCGCAATCTGGTTAAAATGTGAGGGAGCCATAATTTGCTTTTCATTAGCAAGAAAAATACGTCAGGGAAACGTGGTACTGTCACTCAACGGAAGAGATCCATACGGCCATTTAATCTAAGCGCAGAAACAAAATATCAGTCAAGCAATGAGTTGTGGGTGTGACCATGCCAAGTTATTATATAGGTAAATATTACATGTATCTACCATCTACCATTTACCGTGGGTGCTTAAGCCCAACTTCGGAACTCGGGATCGGAATAGAGATGGAAGATTTACCATCTGCAGTGATGAACGACGGGAACCGACATGAGTGATACCCTCTAATGTAGTTGTAGCAGGGTACTCTGTAAGATGGGACGAGAACCCTGCATTGGGTGCCACGTTGTCGTGCGAATGAGAGGAGAGAAGGAAGAGAAGACAGCTTCCTTTGCAAAGTAATTCAACTCAATGAGTGGCACGCATACCCAGCTGCTGAAAAGAATGAAAGAAAAGAAAACAAGGGGCAAAAAGGCTGTTGGATGGACGGGCAATATCCTCTGCTTGCGTCATATTTGATCCACCCAGAGGGAGCAAAATACGCTTCGTTGATTTCCGGCAATAGAAGAGCCCTGTTCAATATTCCCCGTCTTTACGATGTCTCGCCTTGCCTGAACCTCTCTGTCGGGTGCAGGATGTGAGACGAGGACGGGCTTAAGGGCGGGAAAACAGAAACAGAACCACGCGCAGAGAAGGATATGGGACCACTCGGGGGGGGAGGGCGTGGGGTCAAAGCAAACATAGTATCTCGAGGGAGTGTGAGAATGGAGCGAGAGACTGGAAACGAACAACATTCGGCGATTGACAAACCGATTCGTTACTGTCATGTCAGCCCGAATGGGTATCTTGCTTTGGAGAAACTGTTACCACTTCCAGGGAACGAAAGGTACCAAGTCCAAAAATGGAAGAGATTTGCATATGATACTCAGGGTCTCGAACCTCCAACCCACGATGCCCATGGTGTCGGTCGACAGTGGGGTTCTGAATGGATGGAAGTCGTCGATCTATACCTCCACACATTAACTGGGAAATGTTCCAGTGTTAACATCGTGACAGCTTTGCTGTCAGCGATCATCCCACATGTTGAGATGTACGAGCTTCGTGATGCTGCTATCGTGCTTTGCTTTTTGGATGCTCTCAAGTACTACTGGCTGTTTGCTACTCCTCGGGATCAACATCCATCTCATAATCAAGTCATCGTCATCTCATCTGATGAGGCGGGTCCCCTTGCAGCTTAGTTGTTGTTTTTTTTGTTTTTTTTTCCCCCAGAACTGTTCGTCCGAGATGTTTCTCTCTTCACCACCACCACCACCACCACCACCACCACCACCACTCTTCTACTCTTGACCTCACTCCACACAAGCCCACCGCCGCCCCTCTTGTCCCCTTTCAATCACCTCCACACCTCCTCTACCCCCGCTGCTCAGCTACTCTGCCACCCTCCACAATACCCCCTCCGATCTCTGGAAATGCTTGTCGATTGTTCCACCCATAGCTCGGCTACTGGAAGCCTCATTTCCTCTCATCGTCCTTATTTTCTGCCTTCCATGATGTTGTACCCTAGCCCTTACAGTTTACTGGAGCCCCATAGCAATAATAATTCCCCGGACAAGCCTCCTGCAGAAAATCTACTACTCTCCGAGCTTAAACCCGTACTTAGATAGGATAGCTTCTCCCCCACTAGCTATATACATACCAACTCCTACATACCTAGCTCCAGATCTGGAAACCGTGTATGAGGCTATTTCCTCTTCCTCTCAACGTCCGCAGCCTCATTCTCACTCTCATCTCCAGATTCCAAAGTAGGAAAGGCCCGTATTTCCTTTTCACTTTTTAAGGACTTGACTCTTTCACTACTAAAACTACCCCCTTTTGCTTTTTATCTATTTCTGGGGGCCGGTTTTCATACGTCCTACAAGACTCGCTCCACCATCCAATCGGCCCGTGAGGGTCCCTGAGCTAAAAAAAAAAAAAAAAAGGAAGAAGAAAAAAAAAAAGACAACTGATCGAGAAGAGGTACTCACTAAGTCTAACGGAGACTACTTCGGAGATCCTTCCCATCTCTCCTCAAGCATCAACCCACCTGCTCTGGTGTTCCAGAAATTTTAGAAGGAAGTAGCCAGGGCAGATCCAAGGTCAGCGAGGACAACACACACACACACGCCTACCTGGTACTGTCAATATTGCCAACCAGCTGTGCCCCTCTATAGTCTAGTGTCTCCCTGGGTTTCGCTACTCGTTAAGCAGTCAGCACGGTATTCGTCATATACAAGGTCCTCCCATCTGCGCGCACATATAAGCTCTCCGGTACAGCAAGCGATCTGATTTTAATGATCCACCATCTACTGCAACTCACTCTATTCAATAAGAACCACTACTTCACCTCCGTCTCAACCTCACTTGCCAGTTCCACTAAATAAAGCCCCCATTTCCTACCTCCTACAACAATCCAACAGGAATATATTACTACCATCTACTTCTCAATACGTGCAGGTATCTGCATGCAACAGTCTCGAAAAAAATACCCTTCAATACCAGCAAACTGACGTCTACAACTTCTCTCGTTTTGCCTGCCGCCAGCGGGGCAACGACTTATCATAACCAATTTGTCGCAGACAGCGGATTCTTTACACTGAGGGGCATGGAAGGAAGTGATCGGGATAGACCATCAGCACGCCATGGGGACGATTCACAGCCTTCATATGGACAACCTTTGCTCAATCCCATAAACTACCAAAACGAGTATTCCCAAGAACCTCAATACAGACAGCAACATCCATCCTACGCCTCAAACCATATTGTATACAACATTCCCCAGCCATCACAGGGTACCAATTATGCGCCGGGCTACCCACCACGGCAGAATGCTGCGATCGAGGTATTATCGAGTCAATTTTCTGGTGCTTCTCAATACTACGGGGACTCGCCAACCTCTGCTCCCCATCATCAATCGTCCTCGCAGTTTTCAAGCCCCTCATACGCTCAGTACAGTCCTACTCCAGGTCGCCTTCCACATACGTACGCCTCCAACCTTCCAGAGTTGAGCCAGCCTACTGCGCCGGAACCAGTCCAGAATGATAATGAATTTGCGCAGCAACATCATGCCGCAGCCCTAGATGATGCTTACAACCAGTATCAAGGCGCCTTGAAACGAACGTTTCAAAACATGCACGATGGTCGACTGGGCGAGGCAGGGACATCACTCCTCACGATTTCTGACTGGTTATTAACAAATGCTGTTGAGTTGGGTATGCAAAAAATTTCATTTAATTCTTTCAAGGATATTCTATCTTATTGCTAGTATGCGCAAGGAAAAGAGTTGTTTAGTAATTTGGGCTAAGAACAGTGACAGGATTAGTTCGCGACGAGCAGGAGTTGTACGGGGACCGGACAAGGTTGTGGAACGAGTTCAACACTTGCTGGTTGGTAGTACTTCAAAAGGAGAAGGAGATGATTACCGAGCTCAACGCTACGGGCCAGGCTCCTCTGCCCCCACGAGAAATCATTAGGGAGGATATGCTAGAGAGGATGGGACGGGAGTTGATCGCACTATGCGATTCCATGGAAAGGCATGGCCTGGTAGACTACCAGATGGGGGTATGGGAAGAAGAGATACTAGGAGGTATGGTTATCCATGAATAATTGCTTTTACCTCTTTAGGCACGAATATTGTTGACTCACGGACCATGTATTGAGTAGCGATCCAAGAATGTCTGGATCTGTTGGAGGGCTCTGGTGCGCCACCAGAAAGATCTGCTTCAGCTTCAGCCGCGCCTTAGACACCCCCGACCGTATAACTGGAAACAAGCCGTCTCGCTGAACACGATTCGCGTCTCTTCGGGACCCCCGACCTGGGACAGCAATTAAATTGGCCACTCCATAGATCAATTACTATGAAGCGGCGGCAACAACAACAATATCTCTCTAACAATTTTCTTTTGTAATCTCATTGTCGCTCATTTCTTCTTTTTTGCCTTCTCCTTTGTACAAGCATGATAGATGTTTCGGATTTCGGGGTCTAAATCGGTGTTGGGGTCGGTACCTGTCGTGGAGTTACTGGGATTATAGATTATCGCGCATGTATTTGTATGTATTATCAAGAGACGGACTCATGGGCATATCATTTGATTTGGTTGCTGTTTACTTAGTCTATAAATTATACTCTAAAGATTTATGTCAGGCAATAAAAACAATCGATATAGAGTAAAAACAAACGACGGGAGTGCAGGGAACTTCCGTATCACCATAAGGAGTAGATGGTAGTACGAACTCCTACTAAGTTTGAGGCGAATGAACGAAGGGGAAAATATTCCGCATGTAACATCCTGGTCTTGCCGCCTCATCACGGCGATCTTTACTTAGTGGCTTAGTTTGCCTTGAAGAAACGAAAACAATTGGTCCCAGAACACCATCATAAAAGAAGAGGAAGAAATAGAGCTCCTCTACCGATTGCTTCATAGTTCACGCGGATAATATATATATATATATATAAAAAGACTACGCTAAAAGAGTCACTAAAAAAAAAAAAGAGAAAGAGAAAACTCTTCTACGATCATTATACTCGCGGTTTTAGATGGACCAGCATTTGCCTAAAACTGGTCCAAGGTCATCATGCTCATGGAGACATCAGTGTTCTCTACCATCTTGCAGAACTCTTCGAAGCTGATCTTCCCATCCAAGTCTTCGTCGGCCTCCATCATCGTTTTGTCCACGATCTGTAAATAGAAGTTGTGAGACATACATTAGTCGAAAGCCTTATTTTTGATATCTCATTTCATGTGCACGTGCGCGCGTGTTTATTGTGGTGTGGGGGGGGGGGAATTAAAGGGTGTTGGGCAGGAATTTTGGGGCTTGTGGAAGATGCAGGGGCTAAATCTAGGAAGATTTGGGGAGTTGGGACGCACCTGCTGTAATTGCTGATCCTTCAAGTTGCTGCCAACCATCATTTTAAGGACGATGAATAGCTCACCATTCGAGATATAGCCATCTCGATCGATGTCATAGACCTTGAAGGCGAACCGAAGCTTTTCCTCCTTATTTCCCTTGCTAGAGAAAGCGCTCAGCCCGGAAACGAACTCCTGGAAGTCAACATCTCCGCCACCATCCTCATCAAAGATAGCAATCATCCTGTTAGAATTTATAAGCCGTGTGTTCGAGAACCCCATTTCTTTTTCTTTTCTTTTTTTTCTCCCCTCTATTCTTTTGTGAAAGAAAAAAAAAAAGGGTGTTTAAAGTGCAGGCGATTTACCTGGTAGCAAGTGGGTTTGAGGAAACTTGAGGAAGACTCAAAAACTCCTCGCGTTCGATGGTGCCAGAGTTGTCCTGCATAGTAATGACCCCGCAATGAGACCTTGATCCTCTCCTCCAAGAACAAAAAAACTGCCGAAAAACACTTGGAGCACACCTTGTCCAGCTTCATAAATCTCTTTCGTAGTCGGTCCACCTCATCGCGGTCAACTGTGTAACATGTTCAGTACCTAGAAACCGCAGATATAGCTTATCAAGAGCGGGGGTGGGGATAGGCAAACAATTTGACCCGGACACAATGTTATCCATAATCTGGGAGGAGTTTTGGCCCATGGTTACTGCCCGAGGTGAATTGACAAGTAAAAAGGTGGCGAGATTTGGGCTGTCGACGAAAGTAATTGCAGTTTGCAGCTGTTGCAGTCGACTTGATGGATGATAGGGAGAAGCTGTAGCGGTAGTCCCTTGCTCCCAGTAGATTTGGGAATTTTGCTGCCAGGGGTAGCGAACATCTGGGAACGCAGCTACCAAGCCTTTCAACACGGTCATACCAAGCCTTTCCCCTTATAGACTAGCGCAATAGTGCGTCCACAACAACACATGCAATACAGCCAAACAAGGCTTTGCTTAGTGGCATAGACCGACCTCAACACCACAGGAGATAGGGGTCGCGACGATTCTTTCAGCCCTTGCGACCGCTCAATATCATCGCTTTTCATCACATCCCCAGCGTGTCCATCAAACTCGGAGCTTCGCTCTTTCACCTGAGTCTAATATTGTTAGGACGATTTTTTCGCGTCTGAGTCGCCACCATGACTCGGTCGGGTGCAGGGAATCGCTTCAGGCAGCGAAAACTGTCGACGAAGCAGTCCCTGGCCGTCCTACGAGAGAATCAAATCGACTCTGTAGACGACGATGCGCAAAGAAATATTCCACAGATAGAGACAGGCGTTGAGCGTCAAGAAGAAATCGTGCGTTGTCCTCTTCTCCTCTCAGGTGCTATTTTTGGAACACCACCCGATAGTTTCCTTCCAGAACAAGAAGTTTTTGATATACAACACCATCAAAACAGCCACCATTTGTTTGGTGTGTGAGAATGATTGAATGACCTCAATTTTTATTTCAAAATAGTTATATGTATTTTTTTATTATATCTGTTCATTTTGATATTGTCTTGTTACATTTTAGCACTCTCAACACACATACAGTACAATATTGTAGCTAATGCCGTTTCCCGATACGTAGGAGCACCATCTTCAAGCTGCGATATCAGCCTCACAAGCCGCAGTTGTTGGCGCAAAAGTTACACAAATCTTTATTCCAACCCCCAACACTGCTGAAATCGAAGCTCGGCACTATGAGTCGCTCTACCCAAGGCGATTTGACCGACCAGCGAGTTATATTCGGTTTTCGTCCACAGTTGAGGACTGTAGTGGTGTCGCTTACTGTGTATCAACTGAAGATGAAAAATACCTTGAGAAACTAAATGCAATAACTAAACGTCCTAATGGGGCCCAATGCAAAGTCAATGATTTTGAACTCATTATGGATCATTTTGAGAAAACCACTTTACAGAGACAACCATATCTATCAATGGATGTTTCCAACATTATCTCATATGAAGAAATGGAGACTACCTTCGATGGTATCATTAGTGATAAGTTAAGGGTATTTGCAAAACACATATATCAGCACTGGAAAGACCTAAAGATATCACGAGAAGGACGTGCTATCATCCCAGTACTGAAGGTATGTTGGCGCACATCCCTCCTCCAATGGAGTCTTGTAGCTGAACTTGTGTCTAGTTTGAGCAAGGGAACGAAAAGGATGACGGCGATCCATACGTTTGCTTTAGACGGCGTGAAGTCCGACAAGTCCGCAAGACCCGCAGAACAGATGCCCAAAGTACCGATAAGGTTAAAAAACTTCGGCAAGATCTTGATACTGCACGGAATCTTGTCAAAGATGTCTTGCAGCGTGAGACTATGCGTAAGAATGGCTTTGCATACGAGGCTTCGATATTTGAGCACCGACGTACGTTAATTGCAACAAAACGAAAATTGGGTATCAGAGGGGACGACGAAGATCTTATACCTGCAAAGGTATGAAACCCCCCCCCCCCTTCTCCTCCTCCTCCTCCTCCTCGTCCTAAAACCCATTTATAATATCATGTGCTTATTGCTCACCAGCCATCATCTACACAGCCGAAAAAACCACGACCAGTCGATTCAACGTCCAATACTCGGATACCGGTGCGCCAGGATGGGAAGCCGGCCGAGGCAGATCTCCGGCAGCTATCAAATTTCAAGCTTGATAAGGAGAAACAAAGGGCAGAGCGTTATCTTGAACTGAAAAATTCAAGGGTCGTTCCTAAATATAATATTGTTGACTTAACTCCGGTTTGTTCTCTGAGGAACCGTTCGTCCCAACCTATATTCTGACTCTTCCTTTAGGATGTGCTCTTCGAGCATGAAACACCCAAATTAACGGGGCCTAACGCTGCATTTTGTGCAGTGCAAACATATTTTCTTCCAAGCCCTCCAGCATCAGCTGATTCTATGGATTCCTCACCGGAATCCAGCCCGAGCCATCAACAAGCTCAGAAACATATCTCAGTCATACAGGCTTCTCCCAAAAACAAGCCCTTGAGAAATCTCCCTACATTTCGTCGAAGAATTGGGCGTGGTGGACGCATTCGAATTGATAGAAGATTACCAGCTTTTGATCCACTTCCGGATGTAGAAGAGGTTGTCTGGGATCGTATGAAATACGATCGAGAAGAGGATTATTACCCCCAGGTGTATGATGTAGACATCAACAACGACACGTAAGTTTAACCACTACCATTAAGTGTTTACTCAGTTCTGATACTTACTTTCTATCACAGTAACATACAATTTCGAGCCCGTATGCTCTCACCCCCACCCGAAACCCAATCATATCAGCATCGTAGATCAATGATGGGATCCCCCGCGATGCCTCAGGGGGGTCCAGGCCTGACGATCAATACTCAACAGGCGCAAATGATGAATGTCCACCCAGGCATGTCGAGCGCTCTGCTGCAACAACAGTCACCATACCAGCAGTCCCCACAGCACGCACAGCACCGGATTGTTAATGGCCAGCAATACCCAATGATGACTCAACACGCCCACCCAGCACCTCAGGCCATAATGGTGAATGGTCACGGCTCACCTGGTCTCCCTCCCAATAACAATAACAACCAAGTTCGGCGCTAAGTGGAGCAATGATGTCACTTTCAAATTACTACGCTTTAATCCCCATCTTCGATTAAATTTCCTCTTTTCCTTTCAGGTATATAATTTTGCATCTTTACAGATCGATCTTTGGATCTATGTTTTTTTTAGTCATTCTATACTCCTCTCATTGCTCATTCCCCGCTTTTATTTTTTTGCCTTCTGGGGATATAAGAGGACATTGGGACGCGATGTGGATCGAATTGGAATATTCGCTCGAAGTCCATCCTTTTTTCATTTCATCATTTTCTTTTGTTTTTCATGATTGTCGGTAAAGAATGGAACATCCACGGCGCGCGCGGCTCTTTTTTTTCTCTCTTTTTTTTTTTTTTTTTTTTACGTTTTGTTCTTTTTGTTATGTACGAGTACTGGGTCCTTTTCAACATTTTTCCTTTATTTCCAATATTCACAGTAGTGAAAATTTGATGTAAACTACTAGGACGGGCTGTTGGTGTGGCTACCTGCGTTTCTTTTTGACTCTCGTTTTATTTGGTGGAAGGCTGTTGGGTTGGTCGGTGCAGACCTGTTGTAGACTGTGGAGTCCCTCAAACTTGCGAGTTTGAGGTGGATGAAGCAGAGATCGCGCTTTTCTAAGAAGTGCAAAGATTTCTCTTCAAGCGCTCCAGCGGTTGGATGGACGTGCATATCATGAGGATGGATGTGTGGGAAATTTCAAAACCGATCCCATCTAGTCAGATCAGATGATCCATCTCCACTCAAAGTTCCAGTTTGCACTTGTGAAAGCTCGTCAATGTGAAACACCAGATGGCACGCCGGCGGCAGTATCAGGAGTGGACACATGACCTTTCTTTTAGTCATAGTTTTTTTTACTTTCCTTACATGTTCCATTGACTTTATTGAAATCACTAGCTATACAAGAGGTTTATAGATTTTATACCCACAACCTCGATCCACCACGATGGGTCAATTGAACCGTAAAAGCGCCACATAGCTATAAAACCACTATAGTTTACCCCATTTTCAGAGATTTAGAGTCGTATTTTTTCTACCGCGCCTCTTAGAGCTCCTCTAAAGAGACATGGGTTTTATCGGGTGTATTATCGGACCTGTAGTAACAACGCTTATTCACACTGTGTTATATAACGATACAAGCTACCTATATGTAGTTATGTACCATAAAAGTAATTATTAGACACCCCTAAATCCTTCATCAATGATTTACACTGTTTGGGGATGTTTCACCAAGTGTGTAAAGCCTGAGTTATTCCAAAAATGACAGAACTACGTATACAAAAAAAAAAAGAAAAAGAAAAGAAAAGAAAAGAAAGGGTGAACAAACGTTTTTACTAGAGACGCAAGGTTTCAAATATATGACTTGCACATTATAAAATAGGGCTGAATTACTCACTCGCAAAAAAAAAAAAAAAAAAGATTTAAGGGAATAGATCCGCAGGACGTTCGCTCGCACATGCTGCGTATCAAACATACATGTATACGTATACATCAGGGTAGGACGAACACCAGTGAGGGGATGGATTAATATATATTAACCTCTTCATACCGATGCTAGTGCTTCGCGGAGCAGTTGTGACGGGTTATGATTAACCACCCACTGGACCTCTTTGCACAAAAACCACCCCCGTCACGAAAAGATAACGCACCACTAAACAATAATCTTCTGAAAACCTTGGCACGTCCTAGTCTTTGTACTAGTAAAGCTTCCAGTATAACCTGTTTCAAGGGGCTGCTGTCCAGCTCTTTGATCTTTGTCTCAGAATGCAGTTAGATACCCACACTTCCTACTATTTAATACTAACCCAGCCGGGTTGCCCCTACCAACCACTACAGATTCATAGCCCATCACTCGCATACGTCATCGCCTTCCGTTAATTTTTTTGAACCAACAATTGTCGCACACTTATGTATTTATATTCACTATCCATTCTCAACAGCGCCCGAAACCAACCAACCAACCAACCAACGATATCAAGAAGCAAGAAGAAATAAAACAGAAAAATCCGACCCATCCGGGCGCCCCGACCTAACCGGACGACCCGCGCTGCTCATACTGCAGATCGAGTTCGCATTGTTCACACCATGTCCAGTTTGGTACCGCCCGCCTATCCCGACCCCAGTCCAAAAAAAAAAAATCACATCCCATAGATAATCCATAGATAATAACCAACCCGAATATGAAAAACGCAAGGAAAGAGACCCGTGTTCAAGGGAGCTATAGGAAAAATACTAAAGAAATAAGAGGTAGGTGAGGTGGAAATAATGAGGTTATGGTAGGTAAAAACAAGCAATAGGTGAGGTATTGTATGTAACCAAAATGAGAGATAGAAAAAAACTCAAGTAAATAAAATAAAGAAAGATGTGCCCCCCAAGCAACATGAACTGACGATAATAACCAAACCTCCACACAATTATTATCTGCTGTAGAAACTAGAGAAAAGAAACAGAGATATGGTGGATACAACAATAAAGACTCCTTGTACATGAAAAAAAGAGAGAAAAAAAAGACGATAAAATAAAAGGAAAAAAAAAATCCAACACTGTCCCCGTCCCCACCCACCCAGCAGCCTTTTTTTTTTGTCTCACACGCTAAACAGCCGTTTCGCGTTCCAACGTTAAAAGAAATAAAGAAAACCCGGCTTATAAACCTCGAGTATCGTTAGTACTCTTTTTTTTTTTTTCAGAGATCCCCGGATTTCCCCGACTCCTCCCATACCGCCCAATCCAGCCCATCCCAATAACCTGTTCCGAAACCAAAGAGAAACTTGGAAAAATAGAGATGAGAAATGAGATACAAGAATGTTAAAAGCACAATGTAAGGCAAATGAAACGAATATGATTTTAGGAACTGGGTGGGAAATGAACAAACCATAGCTCCCGGCTATTAAATCAAGAATGGAACAACTCCCACGCTCTTGCGCACAATGACAAAAACTCCTCCTTCTTCCTTCGTTTTGCGTCTGGGCTATCCTCGCTTCCAAAGCTGCCGTCTCGCTCCCCATAGTCTTCCCTTGTTCGTCTCCTCTTGGTTCCACTGCTGGAATGTGGTGGGTGCTCTTGCGTACCATTTACCATCAATTTTGATGGGGTGTGTGCGGGTGCTTGTGGTGGGCTAGGCGGGGTAGGTGGTTGGTGCCCTCCATAGTGAATTATCCGTGGCAACAACTCTTCCCGACCACCTGACATATTTGCAATGGCCTCTTCAGCAGAACGATGCTCGCGTGGTCGAGGATACGCCATATTGTTTGGTGATGGGTATGCAGGTCGTGTAGTAGGATAGTACTGTCGGTTAGAGCTCTCTTCCTGAGGCCTGATGCCACGGGCTGAATCCAGGCGGTTGGGGCCAAATACAACATCAGTAATAGGAGGTAAACGGTTCACTTCCTGATTCTGGGGGTGTTGTTGAGAGTTATGATGGGATGGAGGCGGGGGGTGGTGTCGGCCTGTAAATGATTGGTGAAGAGGGGCCGATTGTACCACTCGCTCATGGGCAAAAGCACGATGTGATGGAGGTACTATTGTCAAGCTATTTGGGGGCCTTCTCCTTGGTGTATGTGCGGACCTATCACCTCCTCGATCACTACGATCACGTGCAGATGCGGGCGGTTCGTCGCGATCAGCTCTTGAGTTTGGTTCGGCGTTGGGCTTTGCATGACGGTGAAGCCGTGATTCAATTATTGAACGTTGAGCTTCACGAACAGAAATACTACGTTGGAGTTGCTCCCGCATTGTCGGATCTTGGGTAGAGAAACCTGGGGAAAGACAAGCCATTCCGACATCTTGAATAGTGGCTAGGTTACCATTCGCAGTGCGTGGTGTAGCAGCGCCAGAGGAGGTATTGGGAGCGTTTGAAAGATTGAGTTTTGCCGGCCGATGGCGAGAGGGGGGACCGGGAGAAGTTGGTTCCTTCTTTACAATGATCTTGGGCAATTCATTACGTTTTCTATTTGCGCGCCAATGTCAGAGGTCTCCACAGGCAACGCATAGGACAGACAGGGCAGAAGGAGAAAAAGTAAAACATACTGATCTGGAGAGCGCGCAGAATCTTCCGACGGAACTGAAGGTGCTTTTTTTGGAGATGAGTGAGCCTTTCCAGGACTTGCGCTCAAAGATTTAGCAGACTTTGAGGTTGTCGCTGTTACGGACGGAGCATGGGTGATTGATGGTGATCTATCCACGTCCATCACTGTAGGAGGGGGAGGAGGGGGGGGGGTGCAGTAGATAGTGCCTCCGTAGTCATATTGTATAAAGCTCAATTAGAGAGGCGTTGATGCTTTAACGTGATTAAAGTAAAGATGAGGTAGACCCAAGAAGCGAGAGCGACAAACCCACAGCGATATGTCGTCGAGAAAAAGCGAACGGACGAGAGAAAAGGAAGCGAAGGGAGGAGGGAAAGGGAAGGAAATGAAGAGTAGGGGTGGAGGGGTGAAGAAGACTGGAAGGGGGGGGAGGGTAAGTGGTAGTGGATAGTGTGGTATATGGGGCGGGATGTGTGAAGGAGGTAGGCTTAGTGTGTGGAAAGCCTTGAGTGAAGGAAATAATACAAGTGTGAAGCACCGAAAAGGAAGCTAGTCAGATAACAGAAAGAGCGAGTTTGGGAAGGGGAAATGGGAGAGTGAGAAGGGTGAGTGAGAAGGGGTGAGTGATGTGATGAGTTAGAAGTGGTGACTGGGGGGGTGTGAGAGGAAGAACGGATGGATGGAAAGATGAGTTTGAGTTTGAGTGGATGGGTGGATGAGTAGATACCTCCTAGTTGGTAAACTCAGGGTCTACAAGTTCCAGGAGAGTGAGAACGTAAAGGGGAGAGGGAGAGGGAGAGGGGGGAGAGGGGATCTAAGATGTGTGAGAAAAACGGTTGTTAAACTTCTGGACAAACAGAGAGAACTGCGGGCTAGAAACGAGAGGGTTAGAAACAACGAAGAGAGAACGGCCAGAAAAACTAATGAGAGCGCCAGACTGGGAATGATCCAACCAGGTCATCTATTACACGAAGAAACAGCGAAACAGAGCAATCAAGCAAGAGGGAGGGAGAGAGAGAGCGGTCTGTCTGGCTCAGTTAGTAGCCTCGATACTCGCGAATTTGTTAACCAGTCTACTTACAGACCAGCAACACAAGGGGAAGATCTTTTCGCTACGCTTTTTTTGCTGGCGTTTCAAATGTCCCCTGTCCAGGGGCTTAGTGTTTCATATTTCCCTCAACCGCCAACCCTCGGGCGGCTATGAAACTGGTCTTGTTTGATCCTTAGGGTTAATGCTATCCCACATCATCTGAACTCTACCAAACCTAGAGAAATAAATTGGTATATTATTTTAAAGTTCCTCCAGCGTGATATCTCAGACGTTTACGGTCTTGTTCTTCCCTTCGTCTTTCATCTTTTGAGATACTTTTTTTTTTTTTTCATTGTCGCGTTTTCGCCTTCTCCTGTTCCTGATATTATTATGTTTACCCCTTTCGTCCTTCATTGAGTAAATGATCCACCCCCCTCCCCCTCCCCCTCCCCCTCCCTCTCTTCACCCCTCGCCTTTGCTTTGCCCCCCACAAATCATTATTACTATTTCTCTCTACGCCCTTCCCAATCTGTCTACTTTTTTTTTTTCCCCTTCCCTTTTTTTCCTCTCTCTGCCTTCTCTCTTTTAACAGCAAAGTAGGGTAGGGGCTCACAGACCGCTCGACGGATGCAGAAAAACTATGGGTAGCAGGTTGAAATTTCACGCGGACAAATATATATTACCGTATGTACAATTCCCTCACCTTCCACCCAACATGCCGTCTAGCCAGTCATCGTCCTTGTCGTGCTGGTAACCTTCGTTGGTGCGACCCTTGCCAAGATCACTGCTTATCTCCCGTGACCCAGCTGGGCGAGTCGCGGTGATCTCTGCGTGAGGGGCCAGCATCAGTAAAATAACCACCTAAAACGAGCTACACGGGAAAGGGAAGGGGATGTTTTATAATGAAAACTCCACGACAAAAGGAGAAGATATAATAGGAAACAACCAACGATCCATCACTGGCTTATTTGTAGAACAGAAAACCAGCAGAAAGGTTTGAGAGGAGGAGAGGAGGGAAATCAAATAATTAAAATTGGTCTTACCGACTACTTTCAGTTCTTCCAGGAACGAATCGACGTCGTCGTCGCCCGGTGCGTCCTCCCCTGTACCCCCGCCCCCGCCTCCAGCACGAGACTTCGTCTTTCTGGGCGCGAATCTTTGTCTGAACGCGTCTACTGTTGAACTTTTCGCTATTTTTGTCGTGACATCTTCAAATTGCTTGCGATCAACCTTGACAACTTTCCCCTTTGTTCCACTAAGGTCTTCATTAGATTCCCGTCCGCTACCTTCAGCTCCTCTGCGTCTTTGCCCTTGCAATTGCAAATCTTTCAAGAAATCCAGGTCCAAGTCCTCCTTGGGAGCATCGTTAGGGGTATCGAATTGGCCTTTGCGCTGCGCCGTCATGCTAACATAATCGGGCTCCGGCTCCGGCTCCTCCGGTTCTACAGAATACTGTCAACACCGATATATTCGGTGGAAATTTGGTCGAAGATAACTCACCTTCACCTGGGATAGGCTCTCCCTCCTCTTCCTCATATCTCCATGCATTATTCTGCATTTTCCGCTTACTGAACTGACCTCCATTTTCTCCACCCTCTTCTCCGTCTGCATCCTCATCATGTGAATCCTTGTCTTCAGATTCAGGTTCTTCAGCCCCTGGCAGCTTTGGAAACTCTTGTTTGTTGGGCCCAGCTGTCCCGGCCTGTTCCCCTTCCTTCTTTTCACCCCGAGGCTTTTTGGTATCGTCTTCTTTACCCTGAGACTTCAGTTTCCTCACATGCGCGCGAGTCGCCTTCTTATCCCACTCTATCGTCCAAAAGCACGTTAGCGCCTCGCTTGCTTAAGCATCACCAATCACAAGGAACGGGAGGAAGAAGAAGAAGGGTCAAACAAGGATGGGGAGGGGGGGGGGGTAGCTCTTTGGATATCTGATTCCGTACATACTGTTTTTATGAAGCACCATAGTTCAGTTAATTCTTGTGTTCGGGACAGCGGGTGATCCCAACGTATGTCCAACTTCAGTTGTGTGGATTGGTGGGGCAAAAAGGAACATAACCAATGTCGGTAAAGTCGCGGTCGATGCAAAGAAAAAATGTCTGTGCACTTTCTAGCAGGCAGCGGGCGGATAACGACAGCGCTACGCAACGGGGCGTGCCTTAGCTCTTGAGTAAAGTGGTAAGGACATGGGAGGGCCCGCAAAAAAAAAAAATGTATCCATACATAATAATCCCCAGCTCCTCCTCGACCAACCTTCTACTCTTTTACATTCGATGTACGGTGATTATTATTTAGAGTTACACCAGGCATAGAACCAAGGCCAACACCACCAGCATATTCACGGAAACATCTCCAACTCCAGGCACCCGAATTTTACTGATATTGATATTGTTAAGCCTACTATACTCGGACGAACCTTAAAATGTTTAGGCGCTTCGGATAAAGAGTCAAAGGGGATACCTGTAAATCTCGGCTTGGGAGGGGTTTTTTAGGGGTTGTTTGTGTACCGTAATCTATACCGAGCGTCTCGGCTGAGGCTGCCCGGTCAAATAACCAAACAAAGACCAGGAACCTACACGTACTTAGACATATACACATAGGGAGGTACTCGGTAGGAAGCTTCTGTTTCAAATGTAGCACAGTATAGTACACCGATGACTTGCATTCCGAGTGATAATCCGTGACAAAAACTTTGTCTATTATCTATACCCCACTCGAAAGAGTTTGTGGAAACTCTCAATTGTGGTCTTTGCACATCAAGTATATATTAAATGTAATTACACCGACCCCCCCAGCCGTTCTCTTCTGAAATACAGATATTTCAATATCGCCAGCCGCTATGTCCTCTAGAAACGGCTCGGCCCGTTACTACTATATAGTGGCATCGCACATACGTAAGATATCTGCGGAATTGAAAACATACCGTGACGATGAGACTCTGATAGTCATATCATATAACTGAGCTTGTTGATGCCAGCCGTTATATACATGTATACATGTATATATATAACACATAAATTGCTTGGCTTCGATCCAACAGACAAATTGTCTGCCTTGGCCTACCTACGCAAGTCTGTATACAGCCATATACTGGTGTTATAAATTTTTCAAATCCCGTAAAACTCTCTACAAAATATTAGAGTGAATCGAGAAATGAACCATGCGAGTTAATGGATCAAGTATAACATGTAATAAGGCATCAAATAACCACGGGAAAAATTGATCTTGATGAGAGTTGAACTCTTATCACTTCCGCCAACACTTCAGATAATAACATTTAAGAGAAAGTACATGTAGTAAAAAGGAGTATTGATTGATAGTGGGTCAGTAAATGAATCGAGTAAATGAACCAAAATTTTTATTGCAATTAACGTCCCCCGAAAACGAATCAAGTGACTCGCCCCTAGAGCTGGTAGCGACTGAAGCGGAGAGCAGAGACAGATTGGCAATGTGAGCAGCCTAACTTTTCCCTTAGACCTGCCAAATAAATATGACGACGTGATTCGTACTATACAGGCCATGAAATCCGAATTATATTGACTATAAAATTTCGGTTTCGTAGCCGGATAGGGACGGGTGCTATTCATAGTTTACTGGATAAAATACTTGTAGATAGCCCGTTAAGACCTGATTGTATAAGCGGTTGCATTGTGGATAGATACTAAGTTCGCTGATAGTACTACAGTAGTACATGTAGTAGCATCACCAAAAATGACTCGGAATAAAATATATTACTTTGTTAATTTTATTCATTGATAGGTTTAGGCAATAAGGCGGATCAAAGCATATGAAAGTCGTAACAGATCTGTACCTGCAATGCCATCGACCACACTTGATAATCAGGCTTACCAAGGTCTGGTTCTCCACACGCATATATACAGGAAACATTATTACCTCAACTAGTGCACGTGCACGTGCACCATAGGGCATATGATTTGAAATTGATCTTTTCATAAAACATATGCACAGTGTCGTTGGACCTCTCAGGGGTTATAACATTAGTTGAATCATATTAGATAATTGATACTCTAGTTGGAAGTGGTAAAGCATATGCCACAAGGTAAACCCCGCGCTAGGAATAGAAATTCCTGCCGTTATAGGAGGGCTTATCCTACACAAATCGTTTTTATTGGGAAGCCCTGTATATAGTGCGCATCATATACCACGATGATCGGAGCGTCGTCCTTGTGGTACGTTCGCTGGGTCGCTTCTGTCAGGAAGCGACGCTGGTGATCTAATCCTAGCAGACCTCGGCATCATATATAGACCATAGTATTAGTGGGTAGAGCCCAATCGCTGGCCGCTTTCGTAGAAATAGAACTATTGTCCTAGCATATCCCTTTTAAGATTTGAGGGATATTCTTCATACATTAACTTATCCCTGGCCTGAGTTGATAGTATTCCTGATCAGTAGGAAGAAGTCATACTTCGAGAGAAGTTCCCATTCCTAGTTAGCTTCCACGGAGGTGGTAGATGCTTAGTTTCTGATAGGATAAACTGGAACAAGTTTCCTGCAGTCGTTTGTTGCAGCGTTGACAGTATCCATTATGAAATTATCCTCCCTATCAAAACTCGATGAAGATCAATTTTTGATGCGGTTGACTAGACATTGGCTTGCGTCTCGGCTGCTCTTCCTCATGGAGTGCGAATTTCTCCACTATGGCCCTAGAGATAATTGTGAGAGTCTGGATGACTTTTAAACACCATGGTAGTTCCAGGCGAATGTCATACCCACCAAATTTATATCTCATCTCTTTGTACTAAGAGCTACTAGCATATTTCAAATCGCAGGGTACAGATATATTATTTCCGCGTTATCCAATAATCAGTCTATTTTCGATTGAGCGCTCTGAAGTCTGGTGATATCATGATATAATTCCTCTTGACTCGGATAGAGCAGATGATATATTCCCAAAGACAGGCGATTCGGGTCTGGTCGGCTCGGGCAACCTTATAAGCCACGGTGATCTGGTGTGCTACAAATCGATAGGGTTCACCATGTTAGGCCAACTCGCCGCTGCTGACCTCCTGTTGTAATCTAGACGGTGGAGGGGGTTGGCTATTTAAGTTACTGGATACACGTAAGTAGCATGAGCCATCACTCGGGAATTTCTAGCTCCCGCAGATGCAGTAAGGTAGGAGAAGAAGCGAAGACCCGCGACATCGGATAAAAACTAAGACCCCCTCTGAACGGTTTGGTGACAGGTTTGAGTGAAAGAAAACACGCCACAATCCAGTGCTATAGGGCCCATATCCTATATCTTCATCCAACCCTACCACAGTTCTTTGAATCTGAATTCATCCTTCTTATATATAAGTGAAAGAAAAAGAAAGGGATGGGAGAGTGGGGTAGCAGCATACATACATGTATACATACATGTAGCTTGTAGCGGAATGCGCGGCAAAGGAGATGAAGGCATGTATAATGGTATAAATAGAGTTTTAATTGGATGCTTACATGCATCCGCCTTTGGGTTTAGCGGTGTGTGGCTGTAGATTTGAGAGAGACTACAAATCTTTGGATAACTGGAAAGGCGAAAGGGAAAGATGGTAAATTAATACTTTAGAGTTAGAGGGGCGCGCCGCAAAAACCTTGTAGGTGGTGCGTAAACCAAGCAGGCTATTTTGATACGGGGTCCGCGACATCACATGTAGGTACATCTAAAAGACTTGTAAGTACAAAAATGCATATAGCCTCGTGTATAATATAGCACGATAGATCCATTGTGGCTTTCAGAACATACATGTAGGTTTAGATTTCGATCTCATTTAGGCCGTCAACAACAACGCAGCTAGCAGTACAGCTAGCTACTAGGGAGTAAGTTTCAGCAATGCATATATCAATCGCAAGCCATTACTACTGCTGGTGCTATAATCACCGTTTAGCTGACCCGCTATTTACCACAGATGGCAAGCCCAAGACATGTCAATAGCCAGTAACTGGTAAGTGTCGATACGCCACGGAAATTGGGCATTTTTGAGTGTTAGACAATATACAGGCCGGATGTTACGGTCAGATTTAAGAAGGAACTGGTTTGACGTGGGCCAAAGCAGGGATTGCCAGTATCATCACGATTGAATGGAGAATGGAGGCTTAATGGTAAGAGCTATACATGTTTCATTCATCTCTGGGCTATATCCCCCTGCCTTGCGGGCCGGGCCCCTTTTATAAAATATGTTGGCCCCTATATATATATGCTCATTGGCCATACAGAACTGCTTGAAATAACGTGCGGCCAGAATACCTAACTGGCCAGACATATCAGATGCAGCACCAACTTGGTTGGTATTTCGGGAAAGTTCGGCCCAAAAAAGCCCGATTGTTTGATATATCGTAAAAGGGGAAAATCACGAGTTTCGGGCAGCCGTTAAGTTTTAAAGAGACCACGATGTTACTCGAATGTGGTGCCCCGCAACCGGGTTAAACTACATACATACTTCATGTAAGCTTCCGAGACACTTCCATGTTGTGTAGCCGGTAGGCCCCTGTGCTCTTCTTTTTCTTACATGTAGTCGAGAAGACGAATAGATACATGTAATGTAGGCGTCTTTATACCTCGCCCTAACAGCTAACTCAAAAGGGGAAGGGCTCATTTACATACATGCACATATAAATAGCGCTAGTACTTATGTAAATCTCTAATAATTACTTACTTATATACATGTACATACATCAACCAATCACCGACCGTTTTGGTACTACGTGGTAGATCCGCAGAGATGTAGCTGATATACTAACATGTACATATATATGCTGCTCTAGATAGTGTATTAAGGTCTATATATTGTGAATTCAACAGGGTAAAGGGTACATACATGTAATTATTTGTTCCTCATTGTTTATGCAGCTAAGCTTAATTATCAACAGGGTCCTGAATATCTTTGATCACAATTCAGCACTCGCCTCCAAACAGAGCCGCATGCACTTGGCAACAGTGCGTGCATGAAGGCTTATTTGGGCTTGCTGCAGGTAAAGGATCCACGCCTTATCTTTCTTATCGTAGCCGGCCGATGAATGTCCCGATCGACACATCGATAGAGAGGGGCAACCCACTGAGCGAAGTTAATAAACCCTCCATAACCACGGGTAGAAAAAAAAAGGGGGGGGGGGGCTAAAATGAACCCCGGGGTTCATTCTTCCAGGGAATCACCAAAGTCGGGTCTAGATCGTTTAGTGTTACTTGCACGGTGAGGGAATGGAAGGATGTCAGTGAATTCAGGGTCTTTGTTTTGAAAACAAAAACAAAATAAAGTACTTTTCATTTCCGCTATCTCTCTTTAAAAAGCCTGGTCTGATATTCGAGGGGGTGTTAATACAACAAAGTACTACGAGCCATATCTCGTAACAAATATATGGTATCTTGAGTATCAAGTAAGCTCTTCCCGCCTATAAGCTGGCGCATCTCGATCTAATCTGCTTTGTGAGGAGGGCTTGTAATAAGGAGTTCGGATGATGGGGTTTGCGATGTTTACTTATACATATATAATTCTACCAGGCCATGCTCGTGGGTAGCACATGTATGTAAAATGCCCCGGGTGTTGATGCATGCCTGCAGCAATCTGGGGTTGGTTAAATAAAGAGATACATTTAGTTAGGATTTACTTGCTACATATCCATAGTAACGGTAACTATAAAAATAAGACAACTTCGACGTGGGGGGTCGGTTCTATTTTTCCCCACAGCAGAGTGGTTAGGCTTGATGACAGGAGATAATACCGATTTGTAGCCCATTTCCTCTTTCGTGTTCGCACATACAATGACTACTATATGTTTCATAAATGGTTCAACAGCGACAACCCCGCAACAATACTTGAACTTATAATTTTATAGTTCATGAGATTGTACGATACGATCTCAGATCCAGTAGATTTGGTAATACTGAAGTCTTCTTATGATTAATCCATGTTCGTGTCTCTTCAGTAGCCATATAATTGATGTTATCAAGCAATTGGTTAGTGATCGGGTTTGCAGCCAGCCGAGTACAGTAACTTTACATGTATGTTGTTGCTTGTATCCGGGTATGATGTATATACATGTAAGTACATGTATCTTCATCGCGGGGAATCTTATGATGCTTGCATGTGGAGTACCACAAGTACTATAACTTTAGTAAGAACAGTACTGCATGCAGTACTAGAGTCACATAAGTATTTTGGGAGATCTTCTTACACAATAACTGTTTCAGGAGTGAGGTCTAGCCAGATAGCTAGATCAAGATCGGAAAACAACGACAACGCATCTAAACTCGAGGGCCGTGAGGCTGAAGAACCAACTGCGTATCGAAACACTTAAGGTTTATCGATCGGTATTTAAAACAGTGACCACTCATTGCCAACAAGAAGAAGATAGGCAAGGAGGACATACTGCTTTAGGATCTGCCGACAACTACAGCTCTAATCTGTGGGCCGGGTAGAGTGGTAACACAGCTGTCACCACATAAGCTACAACTCAAATGGCCCATCACAATGCACGTGCAACAGTTTGCCAGAAAAGAGTATAAAAAAAAAAAAAAAAAAAAGCACTTACGACATGGACCTCGCTCATCATGTGATTTTTGCGAATTTGATATCGGAAACCTCATGCTCCCTTTTTAATCGAAATCCCCTGGTACCCTGATTTTAGATACAAGCCAACCCGAGAGGTAGTATAATACTGAGAAGGAGTGATGAAAGAATAGAGGATGAAAAGAAAAAAAATGGCCTCAAGTCGTAAATAAACACTGTTTGCTCGCCCTCTGCAGAAATTAAGATATCCCAAATACACTTCAGGCCCCTGACCAAAATTCCCCGTTCATGCAACACAACAATAGAGAAAAATAGTGTACAAAGAAGAAAGAGGCTAGCTATGGGCAGAGCTGGAAAGAGGGAAAAGAAATGGCAAACAAACCTCGCCAACAACGAAAATTAACAATAAACCCCCACTGCATGCTGATGCAAGACAAAAAGTGTAAACACCCAGCCACCCACCCACCCACCCACAAAGGTAACTGTTTCGTGAAATCGTTTAAGATAATCTTCCCCAACTGCCCCGTTTTCTCTAGCACCACCTCAGAAACAAAGGAGATAAACGCGAGGTTTTTTGTAAAAAAATAAAATAAAAAGAAAGGAAAAATGCAATTTCTCATCACATCGTGTGGGCTCCGATGTGGTAGCCAGACAAAAGGCTTGCCCGCGGGTCTTTACCGTTCAATCTAAGCCTGTTCCCGCGGTTTCTTTAAAAGAATTCTCTCTCAAAGACCAAAAAGCCCTGGCATTCGTTTTGGCCGGTGTCGTGACGGTGCTCATCTCCGATATATATTATTTTGGACTGGTTCGCCGCCGTCCCGATGGCGGTCTCGGCTGGAGCTTCTTCGCTGACCACCAGCACTCCCACTAAATCCTCGCTCCATATGCGCGCTCCGCTCCCTCCAGTCTGCTCTTTCTCTACTTACTCCCCTATTATCACGGTCCCAGCCCCCTCTGCTGTTTCCCCCTCCTCGTCGATCATCCACGCCTCCACCACCGCCGTAGGATGGTATATAGGTGTCAACGCTTCCACCCCCACCACCCCCACCACCTCCACCGCGGCTGTTCCCTGGTCCGCCCCTATGCCTATCCATGTGAGGTTGAGGTGGTCTAGGAGGTAAACCTATGCCTAACTCTCGATGGCCTGAATCTGATTGTGGCGGACCCCGAGCCCAGGCTGGTCGATGATCTGGTCCAGGCGGTCTATGCCCTTGCCCTTGCCCTTGCCCTTGCCCCTGTGGTATCCGACTATCGTGAGATTGGAGGGGTCGGGTATCGTGCTGACGGCCTCCATGCCTTGCGCCTCCGTTATTCCATTGATCAGGGGGACGTCTACCCTGTGTTGGTCCCCCAGAGCCATTTGTCCATGGGACCTCGCCAGCCCGACCAACCCACTCGCCTCCTGCGGGATTATGGGTTACACCGACAGTCCCCCCGGCCGGTGCGGGAGGAAGGTTAGCCCGACTACGAAACTTCTTGCGATCAAGCTCATGGCTGTCTTCGAATCTTGGCAAATCGCTTGGTTTTGCGGGTAGGGGATCAGTGGTGAAATACTCATGCTTAAGTGCATCAATAGCATTGATTCTCCTGCGGGGGTCGAGCCTTAGAAACTCCGAGAGCAAGGAAACACCTGCGCTACCCATTCTACTTGGTACATTAGTTAGCGAGACGTCGCAGTTTGTGCCAAGGGTAGACTTACTCGCTGTAGTGGCCTTCTAGTGCGCGATGGTAAGGACCAAACTGCCTAAAACCCTCACAGCCAGGTAGTTTCTCAAAACCCGGCATGTTTTTTTCGTTGGGCGACCCGCATAGTTGAAAGATCTTCATTAACTGATCCATATCACTATTTCCCTGAAGTATCGGCTTTCCCTTGTACATCTCTGCGAACACGCAACTATAGTGGTATATTAGTTTGATATTTCATGAACATTATAGGGCAACCTTACCCCACGCCCCACAGATCAATTGCCGACGTATAAGCTCGCTCTCCCAAAAGAAGCTCTGGTGGTCGGTACCATCGAGTTACGACACAGTTAGTGTAGTCCCGACCAGGGTTTCCCCCGCCGCCACCAGCAACGGGAATGTCCTCCTCAAATTTTCTAGCAAGACCAAAATCGGCAATTTGCAATATGCCGCGGTTATCAATAAGCAAATTCGCGGCTAGCCGAACATGTTAGCTGTGCCGTTTTTATACTATGTGGTTGATCTACTAACCTTTCATATCACGGTGCAAGATCTTGTTCTGTTGTTTAGGAGACCACGTCAGTTGATAAAAGCAAAAAGATATTTATAATAGAATGTAGATCAATTACCTCATGCAAGTACTTTGTACCCTCAAGTAACTGAAGCATGTAACACTTTATCTGCTGTTCCGTAAAAGTTACATCCGGATTTTCTAGTAGTCCCGCGAGATCATGGTCCATGTAAGGCGTGACCATATAGAGTGTTCCCCTCCCAATAACTCCTCGCTCCTCTATTCGTTGCCACGGCATCCGATTAGTTCATTGATTGCATCCACAGCAAGAAGTGTGGGGCTTACTCTTCCTCTCAACAGCCATTTCCATTAATCGAACGATGTTTTTGTGTGATAGCATTTTCAAGATCTTGATCTCCCGCAACGCCGTGATCGGAAACTAGAAAAAATCGACCATCTTCAGCGCTCTGCAAAGAAAAAACACACCGGGAGTGATGTATCAGGACTTACCCCTTCCTCTTTCGCATTATGCATTAGAATTTTTTTCAGCGCTACCATAGAACCAGTAGCTCTGTGGCGAGCCTTATGAACCTCTCTACATGACGAGTATACGCGGTTAGAAAACCCCACCTATTGCAACTCCCAACTCGTAAACCCCCCACTACTAGCTAGGTCCTTTCAAAGAGGGAAAACATACCCAAATGTGCCCTCTCCAAGCTTGCAAATGATCTCATATGCCTTGATACCATCGCAACCCTTGAATCTTGGCTTGCCGTTCGCGTCGACTGTAAGAGGTCTTTTTCGCGGTGGTTCTGAGCCGGAAGGCCCAGGGCTGTCTCTCTTCATCATATTCATTCGCGAGCTGTTTGCTGTTGTTACTTCTGATATCGCTCCGCCACCAAACTCAAACTCGTTGTAGTTGCTCCTCGGTTTGCTGCTCGTATAGTAGAGGCCTTGGTGCAATTTAAGGGAGCGTCGTTTGCGTTTTTAACTCGCACACAGAGAATTAACGGCGGGGTCAAATAGTGTTAAGCATGGAAATTCTCGAGGAAAGGGGGGAAGGATAAGATGAATCTGAAGTATGAACGACGGGGAGGGGTGTAGATAGAAGGGAGGAAGAAAAGAAGATGAACAGAGAAGAACCAGATACCTACCCACTGCCGACTGCAGGCAGCAAGGTGTGGCTACGGGGGATGATGATGGCAGCAACGCGCCCGATTGCCGGGAACCTTTCCACCCACCGAAAATATGTATGCTTGCAACCATCACAACAACCAACCCATACTGCAACGTGGAATTAATAATTAATTCCTACTTGAAATGCCCACGTCTATCCCTCTCGTTCAGCAATTGCTCTATTTCGTTGTGAAGAATCAATCTCGTTCACCCCCACTGCACCACCATCACAATTATCGGAGGTCAGTAATAGAAGCTTGGGCTCAATATATCACTATCGCATACTGCGTGACATATTTACGTTAGAGTGCCAACCCCCCCAATTCATATCCATATCCCTGTGATCATTCCTTACCTCCCATATATATCTCCAACTACAGTACAAACATACCCCTCGCCGTGATCCGAAGCCACGATTCAGTTGTTCTGCACGATCTTCTCCATGCTTTTTTCCATGTCTCCCCCAACCGATGGACAAACACCGTATACCCAGAGCCGGGTAACATTGTTCGTCTACTAGATTTGTGTGTATGTATGTAAACGGTAAAACCAGAACAACCCTTCCTTTGTTTCCTGGAACGGCCACTTGTCAAAGCCTATCCTATCAAACTCCATCTGAGTGATCGAGATGTCAATCTCCGGTCTCCTCTGCCAGGTTATCGACCCGTACAATGCCGATTTGGCCACCGATACCCCGATGTCGTGGTGGTATGAAACCCGACATTCCCTAGATTCACTTTGGCCTAACCGAGAACTCATTGACGCATAATGTGACGCTCGATTCATCGATTCCAGAGCGGCACTTCCGGTTTTCTGTGTCCCTTTTCCCTTTAATGCGGACCCCTGGTAGGGTCAAAACCCTACTAATTCAGATACAGCACGCCAAAATCGATGGATCACTTGTGACGTTGGGCTTACACGAACCAGCTCAGCTGCTGCTGAGCTCTGAAAAATAATGCTCATCATCTAATCTTTACCATATACCCATATTTGGAATACATGTGGGAAAGGGGATTTGTCCGTCATAAAGTGAGGCCACATCACAGATTGATTTCGGTGGAGAGCAATTATTCACCGACAAGCACCACACGTACATCTGTTGGCCAATTTATTATCATAGTTGTCTAGATTTATTGGTAAAGAGCAGAGTAATGATTTTTCGGCATTAAATTAATAGGCCCTTTCTATTTATATGGACATGTAAATAGGGACCAAATCTTTACTCATAGATAATCACTCGCATGAATCTATTCTCGGGTACCTATGGCATTAGGCTTATGTACCGGCATCCAATGAATATTCGTTATATAAATCATTCAGTATTTATTATAATATCAGGAGGAGTCCAGATCTTGGCAGGGATCTCTTTCATGAATTAGTCACCGGTTGAATCATGAGATATCACCCGATTCGATGAACTTAGACAAAGGAAATATTTAAAACCAAACTTCGCCTAATCCAGGTAGTTGACTGGGAATCTGGTTATACGATTCAATAGTTGCCGATGCGACCGTTCAAACACTTGAATTAAGCTATAACGCACTAGTAATCTGCAGACAAGCTGAAAATCGCAGCCCTATGAACAAAAGAAGAAAGTGGTATGTCATTTCAAAGTCACCCGCATAGAAGCATCGAGTGACCAAAGGATATCGATGTATGAACCTTTATCGGCAGGTTTTGTTTGCCTCCCGTGGCCAGTGGAGATTTATAGCGAGGTATTAAGGCGAAGCGCTGGAGTAGAAAAGGGTGAGGGGCGTCCTTGTGCAGAGGGCATTTAGCCACAAGGTTTCCACATATCTCTCACAGCTTTCTGGGACACGCGAAGTACAGCAAGAGCAAGGCTAGAAACCATCGGTGTGGGGAGCAAGATCCATTACCTCCTCCTGCTTTAGGCCATACGGTGCCCTGCTAAGGGGGGCTATTTGAAAAATCAAGTAAGGAAAGTAAAGAATTGGAACGCCGCGTCCTCCTAGCTAACCACAGGCAGCTAGAGAAGAAGAAAAAATACAACCGACCTCAAAGAACCACCAGATAGAAAGGTAAGAAGGAAAAAGAAAAAAAGAAAAAAAAAGAAGCAAACTTCTAAAAACCAAACGGTGACGAAGAAAAAAAAAAGACATCTGCTAGTGGAGGGTTTGCCATTACATAATGGTGCACCTTCCACCACCTGCCGGAGCGGAAGGATTTTGGGCTTTCTCCACTTGCTCAATCATGAGCTCGAAAGCCTTTGCGACGTTTTCATTGTGGCGAGCAGAGGCCTCCGTCCACGCACAATTCCATTCCTGGGTAAGAGCTTTGCCCTCCTCAGCAGTTACTTGTCGCTGGATATGGAGATCGGACTTATTACCGACGACAACAATTGGGACCCAATCAGCTCCCTGCAACGTGCGGATAAGCATCCAGTTAGCAATTTGTGTTTAAATCAATCAAGGGACGGGATAGAAGAAGATGTGACGAGAGAAGACTAAATACGATTTTACGAATAATCATGGAGAAGCTTACCAAATGTGTAAGGACCTTATCACGAATGATCTTGACCATTTCAAACGATTGTTGAGAGGCGACGGAATAGACCAGCATGTACCCGTGGATACCAATGGAATGTCTGGAGTTCAGGATGCTGTACTCATCCTACAAACGATTCGCCAGGGAGGCGACGGGATCAGTACTTAGTCATAGGGCAGGAGAGAATGGGGTGGTTAGGGTCAAAGGATTAGAGGTAGTAGAGGGAACACGGAACCCCTACCTGCCCGGCGGTATCGATAATTTCGGTGGCATACTCCTGGCCTTTATACTTGATCACCCTTGAGAATGTGTTCTCAATGGTAGGATAGTAGGATTCAACGAAGTGGTTCTCGACGAACTGAACGGTCAGAGATGACTTTCCTACAGTTTATGAAGTGTGGTCAGCCACAGTTCGTTGCGCCAGGAGACCCAAGCAGCAGCGGGGAACGACGGGAGAAAGGTTGATGCTTACCAACAGCTCTGCTGCCTACGATAGCGATCTTACGCTGCTTTGGGTGAGGGGGTGCCATGGCACAAATGCAACTATCGGTATATTGATATGGGGGATGGTAGGTGTCGATGGTAACTTGGAGCAGAAAGCCAGGACGAGAGAAAGAACCGTGGGATTAGGTGGTGAGCACTACCAAAGGAAGTGAAGAGGTGGTTGAGAACGGGTTGTGTCGGTGTTGAAGTGTTGAAGAGGAGACGCGGCTTTGGCTGTTGAACAGATCACGTCGAAACTACGTCGCGGAGTCAGTTCAGGTTGAGTAGGAGCAATCGCAGTTCAGTTGGCGACTCTAAGACTAAATACACCCACACACTGGCCTTCTACTTGTGTGCTAGCAAGAGCCAGTGAGGGAAAGAGGACAAGGCGCGGCGTAAAAAATCAAGCAGGCGGATGAAAGCCTTCCATCTTTCCTGGAAAGACTAGACGCTAGTAAAATGGGCGAGGGTGCTGCTCTAATGTATATGCAGCTCAAACAACCATTATCAGGCAAGCTTCAACTGACATGCAGCGGAGAAATCTGATGGTCAGTGAGGAGATCCTGAACTATCTACAAAAAGGGTCTGGTTCTGATTATCACTCTGACTGTTTGGCATGTTCGTGACCTGAATCTCTTTATTGTCATCCCCGGCGAGAAGGTATCTATCTACATGTATGTAGTACATACATTCTCTTTCGGGGGGATTATGCGGTTAAACTCCCACAAGTCAAGTGATAAAAAAAAGAAAACCACACTCGTCTAATTAACGTGTTTTTTTTTTTTTTTTACTATTGGCTAACCCGTGGACTGGTAGTAGTAGGAATCACATGTTTCTCCCGACCTACAGCATATTATAGTATTGTGCATGTTAGCCTACGACTGCAAAGAACACGTCGAGAACACTGGACGGGTAAATCCAGCTACAGTGTCTACCCACTTATACACGAAGCAACTTCAAAATTATGCATGTATTCATATAAGCCAAACCCTAAAAAATCAAATAATCAATATGGTAATCGGGACTTTTTAGCAAATCGTGTCTGGAGCGATCAATATAGCTCTATAGTCATAACTGCATATAGCTATTGCCTATCCCAATCTACCCAAATATTCCCCTTCAAGTAATGCGTTTTAAAAAAAAGGAAGAAAAAAAAAAGAAAAAAAGAACCAAGTATTAATGATACAAGAAAATAGAAGCGAAAAAAAAAGTGAAGTAAGTAATAAAGGCAAAATCCCAAAGCAAACAACCTATTAGTAGCTAAATAAACATATCATACATCAACCTCATTAAAATGTCCAGTTCCTCACAGTTGTGGTCAGATGCGGGGACCAATAATATACAGTGATAATTTTATCCCTCCTTTAACCTCCTGACCATTTGCTCGAGCCTCTCCGTGAATGCCGCATTTGGGCCATCATCGTAGCTTTCATATTGGTCGTCTACCTTCCGGTGGTGTGTAATGAACTCTTCGAGAGAATTGAACAGGGATTGAAGTGTAGTATTTGGCATTCTTAGTCGTACTTTCTCCTGGATATTACTGTTCTGGCACAGATTTCCTAGCAAAATCGAAAGATACCCGAATGCGACATTTGACTGTGATTCTTCCTCCGAATCGGCCTTAAGAAGGTCAGCATACTAGGACTTGAGAATGAATTGGATCGAAATACCTCCGCTGCTCGCGCCTGTCGTTCAAGGTATATATGAAGTAACTTGTCAAGAAGTGTCTTCTCATCTTCTGGAGCTCCTATTATGCGATTAATGATTAAGTGGATAATTATGTTTATTCGGCAAACAAACCTCGATTATCTACTGCGCATCTGGCCTTGTCACTCAGCTCTGCGAAGTTGATCAAAAGTCCCAAACTAAGAATCAACAGATCCAGCCTTACGAGACGTTCGTTCGTTTCAAGGCTGAGATCTGCCAAGTCGTTAAATTTGGTACATACTATCTCCACCAGCACTGAAATGAGTGATGATTCGGCGAATATATTACAAATCGGCGCACGGTTGTTCGTGAGATTGATGTCAAATCGCAAAATCAGCAATAAAATATCGTTGATATCGCTCATTTCCATCTTGAGCACAGCCGGGAGAAGGGCCGCCACAGTTCTAAGTTCTGATGGGGAAAATTGCTTCTCTGCAGGAATCCGACTCCCAACCGTGTGTGACTCTAGGGTTGATATGGCAAGCTCAAGCACAAAGGTGTCCCGAGCTTTTTCAATGCCTTTGGGGTTCGTAATAGTAGTGAAAGGATTCAAAATGTGCACTAATTTCCCCAGCCCACCAGCAGATAAAATATCATCACTAGCCCCAGACTCCCTAAGCTTTCTCACAGATTGTTCTAATACCTTGAGAGCTATAATCTGCGGTGAGAGGATTTTGGGTCTTCTCTTGGGGAAAACAGGAGATTTTTCAACCTGCGAGCGAAGATCCTGGACCATGCTCTGCGCCGCCTTCGACATATTTGTTTTTCGGTCCTTAGCGATTGTATAAATATCTCTCTCAAAGTCAAGCATGCGGAGGAGCATCGGGATTGAGCCGTTGCTACGAGCATGAAAGGCCACTTGAACCGTCGAGTCTTCAAATAAGAGGCAGCAGAGAATATACGACAAGCTAAAACAAACAATCTATGTAGTTGCCACAATCCGTTAGATATTTGTAGTTAACTATTAAGCGCAAACAAAACACCACTATTCCTTACCTCATCCGTCTGCCCGCTGAGCTTTGTTAATAATCTTTCTGTGAAATTATTGGCACGGAACCTGCTGATGAAGCTTTTTTCGCGCATTTTCCCAGCCAACTCAAGATAACTACAGGAGGAGTAAGTAAGACGGTTAGGTCTTGTAAGTGCAGATAAACATACCCAGACCTCCGCCTACTTATAGGACTGTCGCCCTCGATATCACCGAATAATTCCTCGAGATCATCTAGAAAACGTTTGTTTACCCCGGCCTCACGTAACTCATGGACACTCTTCATCATTTTGGACCCAGATTCACCCCCCAAGTCCTCATCATCTCCCATATCACCACTGCGTTTGCCCCCAAACGATTGCTGAGACATCACAAGCGGCACGTTGAACATGGCATTTTCGTCAACATCTTCTGCCCGGAAAGACCGCTGTCGTGCATAAGTCACTTTTGGACCACCGTTATTATAGATTGGTTTGGCGGTTGGTTCGACGGCGAACTGTGGCTCCTCCATTGAAATGTCAACATCCAGTTGAGATTCGAATAGACTCTGGGATTGGGAAGCCGATTGTTGGGTATAGTAGGTGTATTCATCCAAACCATCGTCACTGCTCTCTGACTCGGACGATAACATCATCAAATAGTCAGAGTTCCCAGTCCCAAGTCTATCTATCAGTCTCCTCCGCTGGGGAGCTGGTAATTCATCACCACCACTTTGAAATATTTCCGAGAACCTCGGAGCTCTTTTAGCTCCTTTAGAATCCCCTTCCAGTTTAGGACCTCTTGCGGACAATTCATCAACATGTGCAAATACACCAGGGGAGTAAGGGGTCGAATCCCGGCAACCCGGTTGAGCTGAAAGCGGAGACAGCGGTGTTTCATCAAAAATCACCGGCAGAGGGACAGATCTAGCAGGCCCATTAGAGATATCAATCTTGGATTTTTCCTGAGTTGATTTCGTCCGGGTATGACGGACGGTCTGTTCAATCGAGTGCTCTGTCATGACGTGCGGTTCAAGTGATGGCTGTCTATGGGGTTTTTGTTCAGGTCCTCTTTCCATCTCTGCCGAAAACGAACCCGCACCGAGTTTGGACGATGCCTTTTTAGTCTTCGAAATTGTTTCAGATGATGCCTTGAGAGGCCTTTTTGCAGGCTTCAGAGGTTCAGAGGCTTTGGGGATTTCAAATTCTTTCGAATATCTGGCTGGAGGGTGCTTTTTGATTTTAGCCGCGTTTGTGCCACCGTCTTTGCTGTGCACTGTCTGGCTTTCGCTTTTTCTTGAAGTAGAATCCTTACAAACAAGTTTCGAATCGTGAGCAGATGAACCGTCCCTTCCTTTTTTGGTTTCCTTCGCAAATCTCCTCATGCTGGTAGTGACAGAGACACCAGGAGCTCTGAATGACTGAATTGGAGGAGGCTTCTTTCGCACGGCGAAAGATTCTTCGTCGCCACTAGATGGAACATCAAACTCGTCAATGCCTTTATGACGCCACGTATCCTCTATTTGAGGTTGGGGAATATTATCATCGTCATCACTTGGGGAAAAGTCAAAGACTTTATGATGTTTTGGGGGGCTGGTTACAGCAGAATTTGCGATGGGTCGTTTATTCTTTCCCTTCAGTGTGGCTTGGACCTTTTTCTGGCCATCCTTCACCAGTAGGCTTGCCCCACTAACATGATTTGAAGAGGGGTTGTTTGCTATGTGTTGGTTTTTCTGCGCCTTGATCGTCTTTGTAGTTATTGTAGCGCCTCCCTTTGAGTTGTTCCGCTGCTGCTGCTGCTGCTGCTGCTGCTGCTGCTGCTGCTCCTTCTCCTCTCCCGATAGCTCTCCCGGCTCTTTCAGGGAACCTGTGGGTGCGAAGATATCCCCACAAACAACATCCGTATATCGCTTCTTGACTGGCTTTCCATAGGTCGCAGCTGGGCGACGGCGGCGTTGGGGACCTTCCATCGATTGACGCGTTTTGTAGTTTATGGTGTGAGAGATGCGCCTGTGGGAGATGCGCTTGTGGGGGATGCGCTTGTGAGAGATGCGCTTGTTGATGCAGGAGTCCAAGGAGGATCATATGCAAAATATCTGTATATATTATGCAAAGGCGGAAGCGGGCGGCTTTCAGCGCATGGCTCAGACGTCGAGAACCAACGGAGGAACTGTATACCGTTCCTCAATCTTCTCCATGTCGTAGTATCGCGTACTGCCTACTAGGGTGGACCGATGTCCTATGCCAAGAATGGCCCCCCTGCATCCGCACTTTGTGCAACTTTGACTGCATCTATCCGCGCGTGCTTATTACTACAAACTCTAGGAACTGAACTTCACCATAATATGCGTACAGGTAAATCTTGCTCCAGTGATATTAATTTGAGCTTGGTTGACAGCTTCTTAATATCATTTACACCGTGTCATATTCGCAATATGAGCACAACCCCATACATAAGATATACTACAGATTGCTAATATCATAGATAGCAATTGATGTGGTGTGTAACTGATCCTGGTATTCTTGCTTGCCGCATATATAGCTAGATCTTTTCTTTCACTTATCCTAAATATCTAGGTCTTTCAGTTTACATCAATATCTTCACAGTCTATCACTCGCCGATGGTATTGCCTGAATTCGAGCCTATATAATTCACTAAGTGTATAGCTATATAGACAGCTTTCTTCTACAGAGCTTGAAGGAGGTTTTTTTTTCAGGTATTTACCGCTAATCGATGTCATAGGGTGAATTCCGGCCGAGCTTACTGAGGTTTAGGCCGACGGTCATCCTAAACTCAGCCTCTCAGAGTACACTTTATCTTATCTCACTGATAACTTTGACGGAGATTAAGGGACTCAGTTTCTATGTGCGAGAATTGTGTCAAAAGAACTTTTTACCAACGGTAGTGGGTTATTTTGCCACCGGTAGTGAAAAATATCGACTTTTACACCTTTAAATGGGCAAAAGCGCTATATAATACCATGGCCAACATAAGTCCTATTACCCGCCGGTGGGGAACATTCATAGGTGTTGGCGTTAATCTACTAACAAAGTATAAGTGCAGCATAAGACTGAAATTCAGTATATATACCACCGTTGGTAAAATTACCTTTGACACATTTACTGCTCCATACAATGTCTCTGAGTGCTGCAGGTACATGTAGTTATGGGTGGTCATAGGGAACTACTAATAGTTACGAATTTTCAGGCTTGGTCAAAACACAACCCTCATAATCACCATATCAACCACATGTTAGTCACAACCAAGAACGAAATCCTAGTTAATTTATAGCACATGTTGGTCTCAACAGGTAACGAAGTTACATGATGTAAGTAAATAACATAAATTACAAAGAGCGGGCTGTGTAGATCATTAATTATATTTGATCACAAGGTATCACTCGTATACATATATCATGGTTGTCATTTTTTTTTGTTAATTGACACTTCATGTTATGGTGGTCTTTGATTGTACGTATTATGGCAATTTCGATTGAGAACGGTAATATATAAAATGACCATTTGAAACAAAAACGTCCATACAAGAGAAATAAAGGGCCGGGGGGAAGCTAGCTATAAAGTACCAATGGTACGAGATCATACAACAAAAAAGCAAATAATTACACTCTAAAAACATGCATTACTCGTAGACAACACTTGATATTTTATGAAGTTTATATGGCATACCGGAGGTGCGCATGCTGTAATAAATATCCTCTACATCTCGACCGGGATTCTATCTCATATTTAGACAATGATAATCTTTCTTGCAGCGCTTTGAGTCTTTTTTGGTACTCTGATCCTCAACAACCCGGCATCCAAGCCAGCACTGACATTCTCAATATCAACTACTCCTGGAAAAGAGAAGGTTCTCTGAAATTGACCAAATGCACGCTCCGATACCCACGTTTTTGGTCTACTAGAATGCGCGTTCTCGGGGGCGACCTTCTTTTCTGGGACCGGTGATGGTACTGATGGTTTTTCGTGTGGCCTTGATGTAGAGGATGAAGAGGGTTTATCAATAAGCTCAAATGAGTCCGTGGAGGCGTTGTCCGATTCATCATCCGTATCCTCGACTGTTGGATTCAATGATCTCTTCTTCGTACTAGTAGGGCTAGTTGTCTCTTCTGATGTAGCCTCTTGCTTTAGAGTTTCCTTCTCTAACATACCACGCACTGAGAGAGTCTTGTGGTCTGTAAACCGGATATCCAGCTTTGATTTGTCACTCAACCCTGGAAACTCTCCCTCAAGAACATATTCCGTGGCCGTTTCTTGCACATCGAATCTAGGTGTAAATACAGCGCGAGGCGTTTTCTGCGCTACTGGTTTGGGCGCTCGTGATGAGGAGACCGCGGCATTTATTATGGGGTCGAGGAGGGACATAAGTTGGGCGAGGGCGATTTCTGGAGTAATGCTATCTGATCCTGTGGGGGCAGCAGCCGGCCGGCAAGTATTGTAGCGGGTACAGTTATTGTACGCTGACATGTTGAAGCTTTATATATATAGGGCTTATTCTAATATCCGACTTGGGACGTTCTGGAGGATCGATCGCGAGTGGTTTGTGCTGAGTTGAAATTAAAGAAGTCAAGCAGAGGAATGATATGAGAAGGGCCAAGGGGCGCTATCCGTGATTGTCTCGAAGATGCTGAATACTGAGAAGCTGTGGACTGTATGTACTCTGAAATGAGATGGTTTCCCTTCACTTCCCTCGCTAGAGCTATCCTTTATACTCATTCAGGAGGCTGAACTGTCATCCAAAAACGGCTTCTGGAATGTGGTAGTCGCTCGCCACAATTTTTGTTTATCAAATTCGCATTCCTAAGCAGGAGATGGCTACGAAATCGCAAAGCCCATTCCTGATTTCTGTAGAGGATTCTCGAAGATACTCCGGTTTCTGTAGTATCAGTATACGTATTAGTAGGATATGCAATCACGGGATCTGGAGAGTCTCGGTGATTTATAAGCCGCATGATGACGGATGAGGCTGAAGGGCCAAGTGCGCCAAGATTTTGGCCAATCAACCCTGTGTGCATCTCTTGGCGTTTAAGATTCGGGTGTGGGGTTAAAACATCGGAGATATTATCATCTATCCCTTGGGAGGGTAAAACTCTTAAATTCGCGACATTCCTCTCCAGCCTCTGTAGTAATTGCCGCTAATTTTTCATTGGCTTTATTTGTTAATCAAAAAATACCTAACTTACTAAGCGCGTGCACGGTCCATGTCGAATCCCTTATCAAATCCAACTTCGGTTTAGCGCCGCTGGTAAGTCAGAGACGGGTGGGGGGTGTCAGGAACTGGGAGATCAACTACCATAGTGCTAGGGGCTGGCCTATTTTCTGGTTCCCATACAAAAAAAAAGGTCCTTCCACCTGCCCCCTATGGCTCCTCGCGCCATACATACATGCATATACTAAGGACGTTAGTATGTAGATATGTGCATGTGAGTAGCCCTAGTAAATCAATTGACACTGCTGCTCCTGCTGATTCCCTTCCCCTTCCTGTTCCGGCATTTCTATTTATAAAGCATGGTCAACTTCTATTGTCGGCTGAAATCCCTACATACATTTACTTTACATACGCTCATTCAAACAGTCAAGGCGTAAATACGAGCAGACCAAATTTGCGTTCCCGGTTCTTCTCTAGAAAATTTCCTCCAAACATACCAAAGAAGTGAGATACTAAAGAAGTGAGATATGGTGGGAAACTGGTTAACTCGTAATTTGTAACTCCAACATCCAAGAATCCCATTCAATAATCTTCAAAAACGCCTGTGCAAACTCGCTATGATGATCGTCGCTTCCTCATCGGTAGATTGTATTAAAATATTGCTATAGTTTTTATCCGTGGTTGTGTTTGTTCCCTTTCCCCTCGGCCATTCCTGGTTTTTCTTCCCATTTCACATTCCCGACAGGAGCGGACTCTGGGCGTATGCCATTGCCTTGATGGGGGGGTGCTCAACAGCATCAAAGACATTATGGTGAAGTTTGTAATCAGGGCCAATATTGATGTAGGCTCCCTTGTTTCCGGATGTATCTACGTAGTTTGGCGCAGAGAACACTGAAAGTAACCGGTCGTTAGCATTTGAGTTTATAATTGAGTAAAGGTTATTTTACCCGTGATACAGCGTCCATCATGCTCAACTTCATAGCCTCCCATGCGAACCTCGTGGCTTCTAATAATAGCTTCCAGGCCGTTCCGCTCACAGAAAGCTTTAGTGATATCTGGACCAAACATCATACCAACACCACGTTTGCTGGGTCCACGGCCAGGCATCGTCTGCGGGTCAGTCCAAAGCATTTCCATCATCCTAAACGTTACCATGGATTAGTAATCAGTATCAGTGAAATTAATCTTAGGAAGTCTTACAATCCATCTTGACCAGGCTGTTTTCTTGCATGCCTGTTCAACTTTCGGATATCATCCAAGTTGACCTTATCATCTGAAAATAGTCCACCATGGAGCACCAAAAACTTTCCTCCGATAAGAGTCGCTAACGGTAAAGCACTAAACGACTCGGAGAAAAGCTTGAAGAGGCGTTCGTTATACTTAGCCTTACATTCACCTTCGAAACCGTAAACCCTGTTCATATCATCTGTTTCGTGATTCCCACGGTTAATGAAGAAATTACTTGGGTAAAGCCACTTGTACGAGAACAGGAGGAAGGCAATCTCAGTAGACCAAGAACCGCGGTCAACAAAGTCACCATTGAATAGGTATGCATGTTCTTCCGACGGATAACCATTGCGGTTAAAGATCTCAAGGAGATCAAAGTATTGACCTTTTTGTAATTAGCAAGACAGTAGTTTCTACTCGATGGGGAATATGATTACCATGTGTATCACCACAAACAGTCATCTTCTTTCCCTCCACTATGCTAACCTCTGGCATCGTCGGCTCGGCATAAAAGATCTCTTTTGCTTTTATAACAATCTGATAGGCGTATTTCTTATGTATTTTCTTTCCGTTCTTGAACCTTTCAATCATGTCGGTGATGAACTCCTTGGTCATCTCCTTTTCCAGACGTACGCCGTCATATTCGGGTTCAACAGCTGTATTGAGTTGTTAGTTATGTGGGGACTACGGCATGCCTATGTCCTGTATTGAAACCTACTCATAGTGTCTAAATTCAGGCCTTCAGCGGCGGAAGGTGGATCGCCCTGTTCGATAGCTTTAAGAAAGTCCAACTTCTTGACGATTTTTTCGCATTCCTGCATCTTAAGTTTTGCGTCCTTGTCGTTCGGTGCTGAATGACGCCACCCGACCACCAATCAGTTTTTTCCCTTTCAACTAAATCTACTATCAGAATAATCCCGCACCTTTTCTGCAGACCGTTTTGAAGTCCTTCAAAGCCTCTTTATTTTTAACGATGGCCATTAATGAGAGTGCTCGGCGATAATAAGCCTTGACGTATCCCGGATCCAGCTCTATCGCCTTGGAAGCATCGGCAATCGCAAAACCGTAGGCTTCCATTTTGATGTGGGCCTGTACATCATGTAATATTGGCATCAGATAATCTGAGCAGCTTGTTTCATGTTATAATCACATGGAATTTGGGGAACGAACATGAGCTCGATTTGAGTATAATACGACATTACTCGGGTCAAGTTCGATGGCTTCTGTGTAGCGTTCGACTGCGGTCTATATGTTTCATTTCATGTCAACATAACCTCCCTCACTTATGAGATAGGACTTCGCTGGAATGTCAAAGCCGGAACAGGATGATATATACCGCCCAGTCTTTCTTCGCAATCGCTGCGTTTCCTTGGTTTTTTAGGTCAAGGGCCTGTTCTGCTGGGGTTGCCATAGTTTTGTCTTCGGCCGGTGAAAGAAGCGACCGGAAGGATGAGAGAAGGGGGATATAAGAGGTAGCCACGGCCGATAATTTTTAGTTGATACAAGAAAGTTTGAAGTCACGATGCCAATGTGGGGGAATGATTTGGGGTTGAGAAGGATTAGCCTCTTGCGTAGCAAGGATGGTAGCCTTGCCACGTGATCTCTGCATACTCCGGCATTTCCCGTGGCGACTAACTGCACTGTGCTTTGAAGCCCCGAAACAGCTTTATTGGAACATAAGTACATGCAGGCAAATAAGTAACTTCTTTGGAATAGCGGTGCTATGGAATCTGGCTCCAAGACATCTTGTATGAGCGGCCACTGAGATGAGTTAATATGGTATCAAGAAATCATCGAGCCACATACTTAGATGCTACTGGTACCGGTTCGATTGTGCGTGATATATGTTAGCTGATGGTTTTGGTGACTCCTTTCCCAGTATCGGACTCAGACTGTAAGGGTTGAATTAGGGGCTCAGGGTTAGGGGTATGGTGGATTATACTTGATACTAGACGCTATATAGTACTTATATACATGTAATTGTAAAGGAAGGTTATAGTTTATATTGATCTAGTGAAATAAGATACTCACAATGAAAATGAGCCAAAGAAACAAACCACTCTACTCCAGTAATGGTTCAGTAAACAATTAATCAATTATATATACCCATCAAAGGCTTAGGGGCCGGGGGTTATCACGGATAAAGTTTCCAACTATCATCAATTTCAAGAATATGCATACACACTAAAACTGGGGCTGTAGTGCGTATAACAGAGCTCAGAAAGAGCGTTAGTTGTTTGATCGATTCAAAGTAAGGTTTACTCGCGTTATAGTACTTGACATAGCCCAGAGCCTAAAACCTACACCCCGCTCCAAATTAAACACCTAAGGCCCTCCACCACAACATAAGGACTTAAAAAACCTATATTCTCATAAAGGCAATCTAGGCCTAGGTGAATATAGTTTTGTTTCTCTAAAAATACATGTATGTGTTGCCGTTGAGGAGTAGGCTAGTTTATGAGTTTTATTGCCGCCAAGAAAATTTCACTTGAAGTGTGGACTGCTGGTAAGTATTAATCAGGCCCGATTAGGCTTAGTCTTACCTAAACCAATCCTCAGTCGAATTTAGAGCGCCAAGGGAACACTATCTACTAACATATCGCGTTTTTAGTGATTACATGTACAGTTCAGAGATATTAAAATTGAACACTGAAGCTTTATCTGGGCAAGTACGTATCTAGTACATGTTATAGACTTTTAGCTAATATATAACCGAATGTTCTAGTATTCCGGTATTTAAATATGCGCGTATACTTCTTCCTTATACGCGTAATTCACATCCTGGACGTAAATACTTAAGCAGCTTAGCAGAAACCGGTCATAGATTATTGCATCGATCACGATCAACCTCAATCCCCATCGACGGCCTCCAATCAATATCCCCATGAAGTACCTAAAAATGGGGTCCTGACACATGGTATCAATTCTATCCTAGTATAGTTCTGGACTATGTACTTAGACCTAGTCCTAGCCAGGACGGTTGTAGGGTGGGTTAGGGTTGATCTGCAGAGTGGATTTAATACTGTTGTGGAATCTCTAGCACATCTTAGTTCTCCTTTGCTATATATCTGCGGTGTTAAACCTGTGGAGCGGTAAATGTGTCAGAAATAATCTTATCAACGGTAGTACATACATATATGTATGTACATGTAGTTACGCCATACTACATTAGTACGTGCTCAATCATTTCCTATGGACTACCAACCAAATACATGTATTTACTAGGATTTCTGGCCTTTTTATCAATGACTACATGTAGGCACATGATACAAATATATTGGCATTATATGGCCCAAGAAGTCTGTGCTTTTATCATAAAAATTGGTATTATAAGGTATAGATTCCGATATTATTTTCACCTGCGGTAAAATTGCTTTTGACATATGTATTTACCGCCCCATATGAACCCGCCGCTATTGACCAAAAACTCGAGTGCATTCTGGGACATTCACGTGGCCTGGCTAACGTCACTATATCACTAGGCAATGAGGTTAGATAAAAGGGAGGATTAAGGGTATGTACATGTATTAAGATAAGGTTACGTTCAGTACAGCCAGGTTAGTGTCGAGGAAAAACTCAAAATGAATAACATTACTCAGAGAGGGAAGTAAAAAGTTGTCTCTTGGGCCATCGATAATTACTCTGAGGTGACTCAGACGCCCCTTGAGCTCAAACACGGACGGCCACGATAATACTGATACAATCCGCTTTCTATGTACAGTCGTATCCCCCGGCCTCGGACGTTCCAACTACACTGCCCATTATACTATACGCAAGTCTCGCTACATAGAGAGTTTCATTCACTTCAAGAAGCTTGAAAAGTAGATACATGAAAGTAAAGCCACGATAATTAGGATAGCGAAACCCTCAGGGCCTATATCAATTACAGCTCCTTATCAATTCCTCAAAAGAAAATCAATATAAGGGGGTGAAATGATACAAATTGCGTCATCGTGGGGCGGTTGCTGGGAAAACCCTCCTCCCGACATAACCATAGGCCCCAATGAATTCGATATCTATGTTGTCGTCCATGTGAGCTGCAAAGAACTTTGCCAGAATGAACCTCCCAGAACTACTCCCATTAGCTTAATCTTTTCCCGAGCGTGCAGTGTAGATATCTGAAACATACATAGCGGGCTCAAAGTTGATGACGCAATTGTTCTTATTGTCACGGTTGTAAAACGTTGCGTGTGGTTCAAGGAGTGGTATCTGTGCAGCAATTCCTGCAGCATCTGGGGTTGCTTCGATTCTTGACGGACCCACATCCGTATCTCTTAAATTACTTGCAGTGCGAGCTCTATAGAGTAGTCCGGGTGTTGTTGAAGACTCTATCAAGGGCTGGGATTCACGACCTTCCTGAACTATATCGCAAGGGTCTGTTTGAGATGGTCTAGCAACCCGATGGTCCCCAATCTCATCCTCACTATCGTCTTCATCATGATAATCCTCGTACCGGATCGAATAATTGGTACGAGTGAGCAAGTTATTGTCGTCCATGGTCACAAAAATCATGCCTTCGCGAACACTATCGCTGAGAATTAACAACAATAGGTTCAGCAAGATGATTGCCCCGTAATCCCTGAGGGAGCACAACTTACGGGGAAGTGTAGCCTGACGAGGGTGCTCTGATTTCCAGCTTCTGAAGGGTGAAGCATTTTTTGTTGACATGCTGGAGGATCATGTTACACCGTGAGTTTTTCGTGCAGTAAACTGATATGTTACACATTAGTTATTCTACAATCCCCTACTTAATATCTTTATGGTATCGAACCAGTGCCATCATTACGTAAAGCATTCTCTGGATAGTACCCTGCACTTGGATGGTTGTTATCATATCGATCGGCGTCGTAACTACCTCCATCGCAGGAGAGCAATTCCAAGGGAACCTGAGTCATCTCGACCTGGCCTTCTTCTTCTTCTTCAACTCGACGGCGCTTGTTTCTGGAACTGTATTGACCTAAATCTAGCGACTGCGGCTGCTGTAGCTGATTGGTTATGCGCCGCCTCCGACGTTCATGCTCGCCCCTTAAATTGTAGAGGGCAGACGACGAGTGCTGGAATCGCCCCAAGCGTGGAAGAAAACGGTTTGAAGGTCTCACCAAATTGGCTCCAGAGCGAACGCTCGCATTTGGTAGAGAGGATGAGTTGCTAGGACTTTGTGATGAGTTTTCCTAGGCGTTAAAGCTGCGTTTAGTAAGGATCCACACTCAGGAGATCGGGATTTTCCTACCATCACAAACTGGGAGGTCCAAGCTTACAGGGTAATTGGGGTGTTTGGCGAAGAGTTTTCGGCTTTTGGACGAGCCTCGGTTTTAAGTATCGATGAGCAAAGAAAGGATGACAGTAGAGTTAGGATCTTATCCAAACGACTAACTTTAAAGACTCGATAAGGTGGCTGGGTTGAGACGAATGATTTAGAGCTGTGAAGGTTTCAAGTGGGCACTCATCCAGGAAGGGTGATCACTGGGCCACTATTTTAGGTGCATCGTCATTTCTACACCTCTCATGAGCTCTGATTGGTGTATTTGCAATGACAAACCAACCCACGATGCACGCCAGGGACATATCTCTCATACTGGGAAACTCACGACAATGACCTCTTGGTACCGTGATACTGTTACACATAGTTTTTCTGCGTTGTAACTTGTGCATGCATTTGTTATCCTTATCTTATCGTGGTTAACCAGATCTAATCTCTACGGTTACCCTACCGGGCTGAACGAATCTGAACTTCTATAACGCGCTCTACGCGATTCCACCGCCAGCACCCAACACGGTAAAACCTCATCCAGTTCACATCATGGTTTCCTCAGCTTTAGAAGAAGATGTCCCCATACTAGATATGGAAGACCCAGCTTCGGCGACGGTTGCTGTCATCGCAGAAGCTCAAACAATCTCAGCTGGTAAGAGAACATCAAATACTTTGCCCTTCACACCTGCGTTTCTGACTTTACTGCAGATGAGGTAGCTCTATATGATCGTCAGATTCGGCTCTGGGGTATGGAGGCGCAAGCACGGTAAGGCTTATCAATGTTCATGGAGCCAAAAGTACCTACACTCGTCACATAATCGATAATCTTACGCTAGACAGAATGCGCAATGCTCACATCCTTCTCATTACCATTCGGTCACTCGCAAACGAAGTTGCAAAAAATCTCGTTTTGGCTGGGATTGGCTCACTTACGGTTCTTGATCCGGATCCTGTTCATGAGGACGATCTCGGCGCACAATTCTTCGTTGGAGAGGAACATATCGGCATGAATGTATGTTTGCGAAACTATACCTTTGGTTTTCCGGCGATTTGGCTAACAATCCTTCTTTCTAGAGAGCCGAAGCAGCTGCGCCAGCTATACAACGTTTAAACCCTCGTGTATCAGTACATGTAGACACATCCAAACTTGAAACGAAAGACTTCAATTATTTTAAGCAGTTTGACATTGTCATCGCAACTGAGTTGGACATAGATAGCTTGGTACGTGCAGACTTTGCGAGTTTCTTTATTCCTGCTGACTTATTTAGCTCGCAATCAACTTCTCAACACGGCAATGTGGACGCCCTTTTTATGCGGCAGCAACGTATGGTTTATACGGCTACATTTTCGCCGATCTAATAAAACACTCTTTCGTCATGTATTTCCTTCCACCCGCTATTGCCCAATTCCCAATCCATCACTAACTTATCTCCTAGTGAACGTGAGAAGTCGAACATGAAGACAGATCTAAAAAAGGAATCAGCAACACGCACGGTCATTGGAGTCACTGAAAAAAAGGAGGGCGAGAAGACCATTGAGTTTGTAACAAAGGAAGAAGTTTACACGCCTCTCGCGCAAGTGCTCAATTGTGAAATCGATAAGACCTGGAAGATAAGAAAGCGGAAAACTGTCCCGGCAGTCTTACCAGGCGTGAGTGGTTAGTTGCCGACAGCGGAAGTATTTGCGTTGTGGGCTTTTTACTGATTGGTACTACATGTAGCTATCTGGGCATTTCAACGGCAACACGGACGTCTCCCAGAGTGTACAAAGAACGATTTTGCCGAGTTTACTAAGCTTCTGACAGAAGCTAATCGCCAACTCAATCTACCTGAGGAACTTGTCCAATCCTCCTTCATTAGGTAATGGACAGGAATCTTTTTTTTTCTTTAGCAAAAGGTTCAGCTCATTAACGACTTTTTAGCTCCTTTGTCGAGAATGCCACTTCCGAGTTGGCACCAGTTGCTGCAATCCTTGGTGGCACCTTAGCCCAAGATGTAATCAATGTTCTTGGAAAACGAGAACAACCTTTACAAAATCTTTTAGTTTTTGATGGGACTACTAGCGTTGGCCCAATATTTGCTCTACACCCCCAGGACGAGGACTAATAATTTTTTTTTCAATTCCCAACATGTCACACCAAGCGTAGTAGATTTTACAAAATTCATTGGTGGGATTATCTGCTTTTCATTTTTTTTTTTGGTAACTGCGGATACCAAATGTTGACTCGGTATTTCTTTTTGGCAGATTATTTTATTACTTGTATTATTATCTAGTGTTTGGACTTGGTGATTTGGAGTTTGAATTGTAGGACAAATTTTTTACTCATTATCAAAGAACTTAAGTATACCTATAGCTTCATACTACTATTATTGTGTCGTGATATTAACACGAGGTACTACGCGGTCTTAACAAGGCAATACCTGTGGGCTGGGCCCGCAAGATCCAAAATGTCTCATTTATATCAACACGGATCAAATGTATATGCACTGGAGATCTGACCCATATCCCAAGTCTAACCCAAGTAAAGCTAAAGCAGGTGTACTCTAAGTCAACTAACCACGTTCCCAGACCACCAGGCACCTGAGGCTTTGTATCCGGTGTTTATGCACCGCACGTTGATATCAAGTTACATAAACATCCATTGGATCACTACTCCGCACTGTATATGGAGATTACTCCTAAAACGGAGCTGCAGAGCCCCTGTCTGATAGGCGGTCTCTACGGTGGATGTGCAGAACACACTAGAATAACTCCTACCCAGGTGGGTGGATCATAGAAGAGGATGTGGTCCTCCCATTACAAAAGCGCGAAAGCCCCATGGACGTCCATCCCGGGACTAATACGTCTTTTGGTGTTTTTTTTCCCCTTCTCCGACTAAGGGTGAAGGCCACTGGCAGTGTCGGCAAAAACCCCGACCAGGGCTACAATCCAACCCCCAAAATCCCCCCACTAGTGCAGCCCGGTTCGATGTCTTTGGCTATGCAGCTAGCTAGGCGGGCATACATGTAGCTTCAGTCTGGGAGCTTGCAATATCTTGCGGGCATGAGGGACTAGCACAGAAGTCTCCCTCGCTATATGGGTGCGGAATCAGGGCGGAATCATATATATCCTCCCCCCCTATAAGGAATCACCGCCACAAGAATCAGGGTTAGGTTTTTGTGGGACATTTACAAATTGTGAAATACCAAACCTATATAAGGATGCTAATAGAAAACGCTCAACCTTGCACAAGGATATCCTTTATAGGGGAATGCCCTTGAATCACCATACAAAAATTGACGGCACAGGGCATTTATATCCTTAAGGGAGGGCACCCTCATACTAGTAGCGAGAGGTTTCAGCAGCTACACATACATACATACCCGGAGAACTACCAGAGCATTGGTCTGGCGAAGCAGGATCCCTAAGCATCCTGTGCGAGCAAATTACAAGCTCCACATTACCCAGACCTGGTCAGAAACCCAAGGCAATATAACTCGTCCGTGGGTCAATGGCCCATTTATTCATTGTGGGTCAATGATCGATATTACCATAAATATTCCCGCCTCAAACGACGACCATTGTACGAGCATGAAAAACCGTCTGGATAAAAAATACAAATTTACCACCCTTTTTCTTCAGGCCTCTGATGACCGGCATCTGTGCAGCTTTACAGGCCCTGGGCTTCAGCAGCAAGCAATCGGGCAAGAGCTACACTGCAAAAGAAATCACCCCCCATAAAACAACTATTCTTATCTGTTTATGTTGTTTGTCTATTTGATCTACACGGGACAAAAGTCGGCCCCAAACCTCAAGCCGGCCTCTCCATCAAAAACGAATTCACCACATTCAGCGCCCCCCTCGCCGGATTCGCCGATGGCCTAGATGCCGCGATCCACGCCAGTCTCCGGCGTATATACGCTTTATCCACCACACTCGCCCTCTCCTCGCCCGCCATCTTCCTAAACCCCCCTACCCACAATCAGCAATGCACCCCCCCCCCCCCAAGCCGGTGATCATGAATACCCCTTACCTTCATCATCGTAGAACAGACACAGCAGCACCAGGGCCACGACAGGCGCAACCTCATCCCCACTCTCACATACGACGGCCACCTTCCTGCCAGGACCCACGCCCCCGCCAGCCTCCACCGCACTCACCACGTCCGAGAGCCCCGCCCGAAGAGCCTTGATGCCCTTCTTCCCCGCCGGAACGGGGAACGGCACTACCGTGCAGCCAGCCTCCGCGACATGGTCCAGCGGTGCAGTCGCGCAGCAGTTCACCACAACGTCATATGAACCGCCGCTGCCTACCGCGCCGACATACACCCCCTCTGTCGGCCTCACCAGCGTGCACCCGCCCTGCTGTGCCGCGTCCTCCCCGGCCCCGGCCCTAGGGTCCCCGAAAATGGCCCCCGCGAGCTCCGCAAGCTCGTCATCGTCCCGCGCTGCCAGTAGCTTCTCGTGGTGTCTCCAGAAGAGGGCCGGCGTCAGGCCGGAATCCTAATACCACATCGCGGGGGGTTAGATATGGAGTGGGAGGGGTAATGATTGTGGGGAGGGGTCATGCCTGTGCCCAGCCCTCGTGGTCGTCGCCGGCACCCTGGATGTACTCGCCCTCGATGCCTGCGCCCTTGACCATGCGGGACGCAGTGACCAACACGAGGGGCGTGAACTCGGTGAACGACGGCGGGGTGTCGGGGAGCGGAGAGGCGGGGGTGAGCCAGAGGGGACGGAGGGGCTTTTGGAGGCGCCGGACGGGGGACAGGTCGAGACCTAGTGCCTATATATTGGGGGTTATCATGACTATGACTACTACTGGGGAGGGGTAATGATCGATTGGCAGGTTTTTTTTGATAGGCTACGTACGAGGAAGTCGGTCACGAAGCCGGGGAGCTTCTGCGTGATGCTGTTTGCCTCGGCGGCGGAGACGGCCTGCGGGGGTGTTTGGAGGGCGAGGGGCAGATTGGGGAATGCGATGGCATTCATGACGGCGATCCAGATGGGAATTGTTTTGGAGAGGGAGTCGGGGAACCTTTTTTTTTTTTTGATTTAATTAAAAACCATTTGTATACTTAGCTATAAGTTCAATCTACATATAATAGTGATAATGATATAGCAATAGCAATAGCATTATAGCGGGATATATATCCCATCCCGGAAGAGAATCAAGGAGGAGTTTTGTATATCAAACCTTTTCCCTCTCCGAGTCGAGTCCACGATAATCGCTCTAACAGACAAAGCGCCCTCTCTAACTTTAGCACACATTCACTCTCTCAATACCTTATATTTCTTTTATATCTATCTACCGCACAGCACAGCACTCACCCACGCCCGCCCTCCTCCGCCACAACCTCCAACAGGCCCAAGTTCAGCCTTCTCAGCGAAAACATCCACTCCCCCGCATGCCCGTCTGTACTTTTAAAGTACACGCCGCCCTGGCGCCTCTGCGGGTCGACATACCAGTCGCCCGCACGTGCGTTCGTGAGCACGGGCAGGTCGTACGCCACACGCACACGCTCCACGAATGCGGCGTCGTGCGCAATGCTGCGGAGACGGTTGCGCAGGCTGCGTGAGGAGCGGCGGAGAGTATTGGTTATGGCGCCAAAGGAGGAGGGCGTCAGGGCCCCTGAGTCTTCGGCGGAGGGGACGAAGGGGGTGAAGGTGAAGGTGATGTCATTGTCGCTATCCATATTAGTTTTTTTGTGTAGATAGATGTATGTTGGAGAGAGACAGAGAGGAGGACAGAAAGGAAGGGGACTGGGGGGAGGGAAGGGGGGAGAAGAAAAAGCAAAGGGGCACCAAACCGGATACCGCTGCCCTCTCGAAACAACCCACCGGCTTCACTCCGGCGTGCGGGTGTTGTTGATGTTTTTTATTTATTTTATCTTACTTTATTTTACGTTGCGGTACCGGAGATACTCCCCCCCCGGCCCCCCCATACTTACATATGTACTTATCTCCTCTTAACTTTGTTACCGGGAGCCCGACCGACCCGGGCTGCAACCCAATCAAATCAATCAAGTCCGATATTTCCTAATGCGGGAGAGAATCGATTAGCGAGCGTCATGCGCCGTCACTCGTCCTGTCACATCATCATCATCACCACACGGGGTGGTTTTCAATACGGCTGACACTGAACTGAACTGAGTAGAGAGGGAAATTGCGGGGAAGGAAAATTTTCACCAATACACACACACCATCTTCATCACCATCGTCACCGTCATCATCATCATCATCACGATTACTGCTGCATGACTGGCTTTCCGAGAGAAAAGAAATTAAAAAAACCCTTTTTGATAATAATTCAATGTTTTTGCAAGTGACCAGTTCCAGTCCAGGTCTAACCAACCAGCCAGCCAGAGGGAAGGAGAGAGAGATAGATAGAATATTAACGGGTGCTGCACAATTAATTGCTAATCCGTATTCTCTCTCTCTCCATAAACAGGAAGAACACGGCCGGACAGACTGCTCGATCCCCTCATGATCAATAATAATCGGAACTCTCCAGCAGCTGCAGAGTGATTGCATTGGCCCGCTTACCAAAACCCAAACCAAACCATCCAACCCCGCGCAGTGCAAAGCTGACATGACATGACATGACCACATGCCATCACGCCTTCCTCTTCGTCTCCGTCTTCTTCTCCTTCTCCTTCTCCTCTATTCTGTGGTACATGTCTTCCCCTTCCTTCGACTTCCTTTACTCTGGCTGGGTCGGTAAGCGTTTCACCCCCCCCCTCACACATTGCATCCAATTACGATACCGCCCGGCCCGTAAGGGTTGATACGTTCCAATACCGCCCGCCTCGCCCACCATTTACATAACGCTGAATACCGGTTTTCTCACTTTTCCGGATCGGATCTTGCATGAGACCGGGGTGGAGGTGGGTTCTCGTTACTCCAAGACCCAAGTTACCGTCTTCGGAATATCGAATCCAGGCCGGCCGTATGTACGTACGTACGGGTGAAGCAAGGCAAGGCAAAAGACTGGCCGGACCTGTTCGGTATCTGCCCCCTGTGCCGACTGGCTGTGTTGGATTCTTTTTTTTTTTTCCCTTTCTTTCATTTTTTCTTCTTAAAGTAGATAGACAATAGAGTACAGGCACAATATAACAGAGCAGAGCAGGCTCTCCTCGACGGCCCGGTTCGCTGCCTGCCTCCCTCCCCACATGGCCTGCCTGGGAATGACATGACAGGAAACGATTGCACACACAGTCCGAATCCATATCCCCCCCCCTCCCTCCCTCCCCCTCTGGCTTATCAGAGCGCTCCGGGTGAATCCATGGCGTGAAACATGTACTTCAGCCAACGTTTCGGGAGCAGGACCCGGCCGCGCGCGGGTACGGTGCCCGCCCGTTGAGCATATTGACCTGGCGCGCAATTGCGGCGCAACAGCTGGTAATGTTAGCTGTTTGTTCCTATATACTGCATGTGCGTGGGGAAATATTATATATATAAAGAAGAAGGAAAAAAAACAGATATGGGGGCGGAAATATACACTATGCAATGTATAAGATGTATATGTAGAACTCCCTCCCCAGGAACCCGGTACGGAGTATGCGCGGTGATCTTTGAATCCACGCTGGCTGGCCATGGCTGGCTCGGGCAAATAATCTACAATACATGAGTTTTTGTGCGTAGAGATTGCGGTATAGCAGTACGTACGTACAGTATGCAGGGCCGGCCAACTGGTACGTGGGTACATACTAGCCAGCCAGCCGGTGGGTAAGAAGGAAAGAAAGGGGGAAAAAAAGAATAATTGTTTCAAAAAGGAAGGATTAAATTCTTTATTTTAAAGAAGAGTCTTCTTTTTTTAAATACTCATCAGGCCGGCCGGGTGAGGTTCATGTCTCGAGCGAGGTTCAGGAGGTGAGGTCTCAACAAGGTGCTACATATATCATTTCCGGTCCCCAATTAACTACATGTGGTATATTATATATAATGGATATTGGATAATTAAAATACCACCAAGTCTCAGTTACATTATAATATACTGCCCTGCAGGCCATGGACTCTGTCTGGTCATGTCATGTCACCAATGGACTGGACAACTCAAGGCTGGGGGGGAGGGGAGGGGCCAATTCGAAATCCGGCAGAACGTTTTCATAGAGTATATACTCGAGTACTCTATAACCCCCGCCGTGACCACTGGCATGACCTGACCATGGACAAAAAAACAAAAAGGTGTTTCCTGACCGACTACATATATTAACCCGCCCCATGGCCATGGTAATTGCAAGTCCACTAGCTAACCTTGAATGAGTACTGCAGTATCTAAGTACTGTACTTATCTATATATCGCCCCGTGCCATACCGTACATATATAATAATAATAAATACCAGGCGCAGGCGCCTAGAAGTATACATAATAATCATGCTCATGCTCAGCTCAATTGCGTACTCTACGAGTCGTCGTTGCCGCGTGCTGCTGCTGCTACATACTTATCTAGATATATCGCTCATGTACAGCCTCGCGCAGTACTGATCTGAATCTCTCTCCCCAACAATCATTGGCACATGTAGATGCTAATTATAAGTATAGCCACACATGGTGCCCATCACTGCCCAAAGTGATACTTCCTACTCATACTTCACCCCCCTTGTAGACTTGTAGACTTAGTCATGCGCGGTCGTCTTTAAAACCAAGTGATCGACATTGAAGCAGGCTGACGCTGATCTCTGCTAAAAATGTACAGCTTTACCTGCTCCAATATTTGTTACGGTAGGGCTAGCGACGATAAAACTAGGGCATTGACAGCTTCGGGGGTACAGATGCGAGAAAACGTGAATCGAAACGCTGGACGTCGGATATTTTGTTTTGTTTTGTTTCAGGATCGAGGTCTGTGCCAATGCTGAGTTTGACAAACGCTTTGTCTGCTATACATGTACCTATATCCATCTACATGTAGGGCATGTATGTAGGGGGTATCCAGCTGATAGATTTCCCAATTCGAACCCCCCCCAGACGAACCCATCATCCATGGGGACGTTCGATACCGGCTGGCGGAACCCCGGATAGAGTGCTCTGTAGAGATAGAGGTAGATAGCTAAGGATGTCCATGTTAGATAGAGCACTCAATCGATATCTACACCCCGCCCCCGCAAGCCTCCATGATCTTGGTCCGTGCGGTGATGGATATCACGACATCTCAAGGCCTGACACTGTATTGGATTTTTTTTTTTTCCTGCTCTGATTTGATTCCCACCACCATCTCGTGCTTCGTGCGTGTCGTGCTTCGTGCGTGTTTTGTTTGCATCTGAGCTGCGTAAACACATAACGTCAATATCCACCACCAACCCCCCTATCCTCCTATCCAATCCTTCTCCTTGGCCCTCAATCCTCGCGATCAAATCGCCTCGATGCCTCCTGCCCCCCGTGGCACGGCGAAACTAAGCGAGGCCCGCCTGACAGAGCAGAGTGGACGGTTGTGGAGGTGGCCGGTCGGAGAAACAAAAGAAGAAGGGGGAGAAGAAGAAAAAATTCCTCGATTCGCTGCGTCGCGATGCACCGCCCGAACCGTGAATCTCCGATTGGGGAGGGAAAGGGGAGAGGGATGGGGCGAGTGACGTTCCATGATTGGTCTAGAACCCGCACTCATGAGAGAGAGCATTACATTTCGATACCCCCCCCCCCCCACCTCTTCCTAGGAGATGAGCACAGTGGGGAAAAAAAAATCTCTCTTTCGCTGTCGGCCGCTTTGCGCGGCTGCTATCTAGAGTACATAACTTCTACATACATGATACATAATACCACAGGATACCCGTTTGTCAAAAACATGGCACGCGTGGGAGATGGGGGAAGGGGGGGAGGTTGCAGGTATCGTGGATTTGGGCCTCTATCGGTACGTTCGGTGGTGGGCTAGGGGTAAAGAACTGACATCTCCGAGAGAGTATCATGTAGGTACTGTCGTTCACTGGGTGCTGACGGACACTGGGTGTTGACGGAACAAGCCAAAAGAGAGACAGCCAAGCCAAGTTTTGCCTGCAATCCGTCAACACCCAGTACCCGTCAATACCCCGTGAATGACAGTAGTCTCGTCTTCTCCTCGTATGTACAGGTACGGTTTTGATCTGGGCCAAAGAGGAAAAAGAAGCAAAAAGGAATGCTCCCCGTTAATCCTAATTATAAGAAAATTACAAGCTGTATTAATATTATTAGAGTAAACTATTTCTCCATGTGCTCGCGGTTGCGTTACCTTACCTGGATGGTGGGGATAGAGCAAGATAGCTTTAGCTGCGATCCCTTCCCCCGCAAATTCGCAATTGGGCCGAGATATGGTTACAGGACATTGCCTGATGTACCTCTACATGATGTTTTTAATAAGAAGTACATATGTAGAGAGAGAGAGAGAGAGCACTTGTACCCCCCACACTATACTTTGCTGGGTAGGTACATACACGTAGAGAACGCAGTACTGCACGAGAGAGAGACAATTGGCTGGCTGGATATATTCGTGTGGGGGGGATAGTTGGGTGCTGCTCTCATACTCTCTCTACTTTCTACATACCTCGACTACACTCTACTTGGAAGATGCAGAACATCTACTTTCGAGAAGGTACACACAGGACAGGCACAGAAACAGAAAGAGGAACAGAAATTGGTCAAGGGGGGGGGAGAAAGGAACATGCTTTTTCCGGGGGAGGCGTGTGTTTCGTTTGCTCCGATCGCGATACTGGGTAGGCCGGCCAGATCTCTGTGTCCGCATTCCATGTCCACTTTTTATTTTTTTTATATTTATTTTTTTTATTTTTTTTATTTTTTTTATTTTTTTATTTTTCTTTCTTTCCCTTCCTTCCCCCTTCCCTTAATGGGGCCCGTGCCAGTGCAGTTCAACTTGGCTGGGAATTTAGGGGAGGGGGGCGAGGGAAAGAAGGAAAGAAAGATTCACGGATCTCTTGGATTTTTCAATGCTTTGCTTTTTTTCTTGTGCGTTTCTTTATTTGGAGACTCACATACATACATAACTACGACCTGGTGAAGTGTAGAAAAGAAAAACAGTTATGATACTCCCACATTATGTAGCGATAAATGTACCACGCAGATCCCCAAACCCCAGGATGATTTTGGCGATGTTTTGTTTTTGCGCTTCCTGGCGCCGCGCCCCGTACCATGTCGGGTAGGGAGAATAGTGGGGTGGGGTGGTCGGTGATCTGGATCAATGTATGGTGGGGTCAACTCAACTCGACAAGCCTAACTCAGGGACCAGGGACCGAGTTCTGCCCGGTCCTAGACTCCTAGCTGGTCCCCTTCCCCCCAAAAGAAAAACACAAGACTGACCTTGCCTACTTATATATATGTTTTTTTGTATTTCCAACGCGGCCAGTATCGATACTGCCCATTATTTATTTGTCCCCCGCCAGCTGCCCAGGTTCCAATTCTTCAGCTGCTATGTAGTAGTAACTATGTACATAACACCGCCGGCGGCGGCAGCTCCGGACTACCTACCCCCCCTCCCCCTCTCTTCTCTCTCCCCCCACCGTAAGGCTTTCTCCTCGGGTGGCTTTGGCCAGCCAGGCAGCCATGGCATGCCACTGCCACTTAAGAAGCTGACTGACTTACTAAGAGAGAGAGAGAGAGAGATAGAGATAACTACAGTAGATAGAGCAGATACGGATTCCAGGCAGGGAAGGTCGGCCTGTCAATCGGAAGTCGCCGGGAGGGGATTGAGAGCGGCGGGGATCCGGAGAGGATTCGCAGTGCAGCATGCACTCGGTACGTAAGTACATGTATCTTACTCTATCGGTGGAGTAATCTTCACCCCGCCTTTTCCAATCTACTACATGTAGGCAGGCAGGCAGGCAGGCAGCAGAGGAAAGGGTTCTACATGCTGGAGATAACCGTACATACAGCAGGAATGTAGGCAGTGTAGGCAGAGCAGATAGATTGTATCCATTGACTGGCTGATTGATTGATGATTAATTCTATAGAAACAGTCAGGCTGTGATATCGTATCTTCAAGTCAGGCAAGTATCATGTAGGGTATTGTACATACATGTATGTAGGCAATCAGCAGGAAGGGAGCAGGGCAAGTGAATCAGTGAATTGAATCAAGCAAAGTGCATACATTTTTCTCGATGTATATATGACATTGCACTGTCATTGACAGAGAACTGCTGGATCGCTGTAGCCCACTCACTCATCTGCTCATCCCCTCATTCACTGTCTACCTATCCTGTCCTGTCCTGTCTTGTCTCACGGCTACTACTGCTCACTACATTACATACTTCCATCACCTCCACAACACCTCTCCACCTCCACCTCCACCACCTCCACCACCTCCTCCACCTCCACTATCCTCCACTACCAACCTCCAACAGCAACTGTACATAACAACGACACCGAGACAGCCAATTTCGAATCACACCAGCAATAGTTTGGTAGCAATATAGCGAGTGAGTAAGTGAGTGAGTGAGTGAGTGAGTAGTGCGCACCCATTGAACAAGACAAGTAAGTTAAGAAGCACATGAAAAGAAGGAAAGAAAGAAGAAAAGAAAAAGAAAAGGAAAGCAAGAGTAACCCTAACCGTCGAGCAAGCAGCGAACCAGAGCTCCCCAACGACCGAATCCATCCAACATTTCCAACATTTTCACCATGTCCACCCAGCAGCAGCAGATACAGCCGGAGGAGCCAGCCGTGGCCGCCCCTATCGGCCCGCAGTACAAAGAGGAGAAGCCGGAAGCCACGTACGTTGTCCAATTCTTCGGGAATGAGAGCAAAAATAAAATATAAAATAATAATAATAATATAAAAAAAATAAAAAAAGATTTCTCTTTCGTCCTTCCCTGTTTCCCCCCCCCCCCCACTCTCTCTATCCCTCTCTCTCCCTCTCTCTCTTTCTATTTTGCCCTTATCTTTTGAGTTATACATGTGAAATTGATTATGAATTACGGATTACTGCAGTGTGTCGACTCCTATCAAGCATTCGAATGTGCACATTCTTCCGCAGACCCCGCAGTTGATTGCGCTTCTCACGTGAGTTCCTTCCGCATTCGTCTGGAGGGAGGTTCCCTCTCTCACTCACTCCCCTTTTATTTTCTTTTCTTTTCAATGTGCTTTATCGTTCCTGGTACGCACGGATACCCCGCTATATGTGCTATGTAGTTTATCGTATATACCCAATTACTTCACCAGAGCCCTACAAGTCAGGCAGGCAGGCGGGAGCTCTCTGTAGCTATCCACCCACAGTGCGACGAACTCACCCCACCCCAACTAAACTGCATTCTCAATTGCACTTCCCCCCGTAGCTCCTGTAGCTCCATTTGCAATACTACGCACTAACATGCCTCCCCCCCTCTCTCCTCATTCAGTATGATCCGTGACAAGTCCACCGTCCGCGGCGACTTCATCTTCTACTCCAACCGCATCATTCGCCTCCTCGTGGAGGAAGGGCTAAACCACCTTCCCGTGATCTCCCACTCCGTGACGACCCCCACTGGCCGTACCTATGCCGGCGTCAAGTTCGAGGGGAAAATCTGCGGCGTGAGCATCATGCGCGCCGGCGAGGCCATGGAGCAGGGGCTGCGCGACTGCTGCCGCTCCGTACGCATCGGAAAGATCCTCATCCAGCGCGACGAGGAGACATGCAAGCCACGGCTCTTCTACGACAAGCTGCCGGAGGACATCAGCTCGCGGTACTGCCTGCTCCTGGACCCCATGTTCGCCACGGGGGGGTCAGCAACGATGGCGGTAGAGGTGCTGATCGCGAGGGGCGTCCCGGAGGAGAGGATCTTGTTCCTGAACCTGATTGCGAGCCCGCAGGGCATCCAGGGCTTTGCCGAGAGGTTCCCAAAGTTGAGGATTATTACGGCGTTTGTGGATCAGGGGCTGGATGGGAAGAAGTGCGTTTTGTGGTCCTTCTGGGGGAGTGTGGTGATTGTGGTGGTGGTGGCGGCAGTGGCGGCGGGGGTGGGGTGATTGAGTTGTGTGTGTGAATGTTTTGCTGACTGGTTTTTGTGGGTATGGTGTAGTTATATTGTTCCCGGGTTGGGCGACTTCGGCGATAGGTACTACTGCATTTAGAGGGAAGAGTGTATGGTAGGTTAAAGATTCGTTTCCTTCCGACTTCTCTCTTTCCTCTTTTTTTTTTTTTTTTTTGTTTCTGCTTGCGATAGTACAGCCGAGATATCACTGATTATCCGGAAGTAGAGAATATAAAAAGCCCAATAGCAGTAGAAAAAGAAAAAGAAAAACCCCACATTGCACACAATAAGTCAATTTCTCGTAGGTGTATATGGATATATATAAGCATTTGAAGAAACTCATCATTTTTCGCATATGATTTTAAAACCAAAGAACCTGTTGTACACAAAAAAATGGTAGAAAGAAGGTTTTAAAAAAAAAGTAGTTAAAAAAAAACCAAATTACTATAAACATCCAATTTTCCCCCCCCCTTCCTGTTCAATCATCGTCATCATCATCCAGGCCGAGGGCCTGCCGGGAAGAACCCCCGTACCCACCGCCGAGATCATCATCATCGTCATCATCGGGGCCATCGAAGCGGCTCCTCTGCTGACTGCTTCGGACACCGCTTCCACCGCCGCCGCCAGCGGATCGGCTCGCGTGCTTCTCTTTAGGGTTTGCAACCTCGTCGCAAGCATCCACCCACTCACTGTAAACGTCTATCGCATGCGATAGATCTGCAATGCGCAACCAATACTGTTAGCCGCCTTATTCCAACGCACACCTCGGAACCTTTGAGTACTCGGAGAGAGAAAGGGGGGGGGGGGGGACGGTGCCGGCCGGGTGGGATGTAGGCAGATATATGTAGATAGGATAATAGGAAAAGTGGAAGAGGGGGGGGGGGGCATACAGTTGATGTTTGCCTGGAAAGTTTGGCCGCAGACCTTGCAGGAGAGGGAGCCGATGCCGGCCTTCTTATCGAGCTTGCAGGTGACGGCCTTCTCGTGGTTGCAGAAGAGGCATGAGAAGGATGTTGCTAGAGGTTCGCTCTATCCTTGCTTGTCAGCACTGCGGCTCCATCTTTGTGTCTTCTTGTCCGCGCTCGTGCTGCTGGGGGGGACCATAGCTTCCTGATGCCATGTGATATATAGATAGCTCGAGGGACAGGCGGGGAAGGAGAAGGGGAAGGAGAAGAGGGGTCGCTGACCTTCTTGGGGCCTGTCGGCTTTTTGGCTGCCTTCTTTCTCTTGCCCTGTTTATCGCGGTGTTAGACTATGCTGTCCCAGACACTGGGGGCCTGCCTGGTCTAGGCCCGCGGGGGAGAGGGAAGGGGGGGGTGTTCCTACCATAGCTTATACTGGTAGTTTTATGGGGGGGAAGAGGGGGTGTAGATGCTGGTTGGGTGACGGGACGAGGGCTGGTGTGAGGGGGATTGGGGTGCTTTTCTTTATTCTTGTAAAGAAATAAAATAAAAAAAAGAGGTTGACGCGAAAATTCGGGGACGCGATGGATGATGATGATGTTCTTTTTTCAGGGGCGGTGCTTAAGCCACAATTACCGCTAGCGCGTGACGTGATGAGGCTAAAAAAAGGGATCCCGAGCCACACGCGTATCAATCACCCTGTCTGTTCCTGTCAGGGAAGGGTGGAATGTTACTAGTAGTGGTAAAAATAGTAGGTGGAGTACTCTAGTAGTAGAGCTAGGGCTATTATATTAGCTACGGCAGCTAAGTCTGAGCTAGACTAGACGAGCAAGCGAGCAAGCGGGCTGATAAAGGTAGTGTGTTGTTGAGGGAATTAAGAAGAAAGAACGGTCTTTTATATGTATTATGGTATTATACGGATACAGAATTATTACAGCCTTGTCAATTATACATAAGTATATGCATATATACGTACTTTATATACACTGATGATATAAATACTGGCTAGTGGCAGACACGTCTCGTGGGAGACCACCCCCTCCGCCCCTCTTCTCAAAGAAAGAGAGAGAAAAAACCCATTGCGTGGTACAAAAACTCTGTCGAGCCTGAGCAATTAAGAGGTTGATATTATCATTGACTCTCTGTCCACACGTGACTCGCGTATCCATTCCCGAGTGGGAAGGTTAGCTTAAGCAAGCGATAAGGAGATAAGTTGTCCCGGGACGGGAACACGCCTGTGCAGTACCTCTACATGAAGTAGGTATTCTGCTCTAGAACAATGATTATTATTATTGTTATTATGATGATAATGTACATGCCCTCTACACATAGCTGCTGCTGCTTGTTCACGATTAGAGTACATACTGGAGAAGAGAGGGGGGGGGGCGAGCTCTTTCTTTCTATCTCTCCCCCCCCCCCCCTCTCTCTCTCTCTAGATCTACATGATGTCTTGTCTCGTCTTTACCCTTCCTGCCCTGCAGCTCTTGCGAATTCCGTCTTAGACAATATTATGATATTATTATCTACGTAATCGTAGCTTGGGACAGACGACTTTGACTGGTTGTCGGCGAACGAAAGATAATAACTTGTAGCAGCTCATTTTATGTAGTTTTAGTTTTAGTTTTGTTGAAGTGAGCCAGAACGAACAACACAACAGCTTGGAGACATCCCGTGACCGGTTCCTGGGACATTTCCCTGCGTCCTATCGAGGAGAAGGAGGAGGAGGAGGAGGAGGAGGGCAGAAGGGTCCCTCTCTTTGTTATTCACCCCACCTTTTTTCTACCACAACCACAACCACCACAACCTTTTCTCCTCCCCCGTTCGCTACCTCTCTTCTCTCTCCTCCTCCTCCTCCTCTTCCTCCCCTCCTTTCCCCTCTCCTCAATTCACCTTCACTTACACTTACATTTACACTTTCTTCTTCCACTCTGGTTTGTGCCCTTCTACATTCTACATCACCATCACCATCGTCTATCGAGATTCCCACACCCCCCCCCCTCCCAATCCACAGCTTCACTTCTGCTGCTGTTACCCTCATCGCCATCGTGACTGCCCCTCATCCTCCTCCTCCACTACACACGCAAGCCCCCCGCTTCCGTTCCGTTTCCAAACACCGCCTATCAAGAAAGCAAGCAAGCAAGCCATGGCAGAAGCACCTGCTGCAGACAACAATGCCCTCCTCGCCCAGATCCTCACAGCCGTCAGCCAGATCCAGAGCGACAACAAGGCCCTCGCGGCCGCCGTTGACGCCATCAATGGCCGCGTGAATGCCCTCGCGGACGTAAAGAAGCTCAAAGATGCTGCCCGCCCCGACAGCCGTATCCCCGCTGTAATCTCCTCCGCTCCCCCGGCACCGGGGGTGCCCCCGCCAACGTCGGAGACGAGCGTGGAGGTCAAGGAGGAGGAGCCGGCAAAGAGACCGGCGACCTCGAGAATCATCCTCACCACTTATCCGGGGCAGAGCGGCATTGACCCCATAATCATGAATTGGGGACACATGGACCCAATGCAGAGAGGTCCGGTGGTTGTTTCAAGGGCGGGTTCAACTGTCAGGCGCAGGAACGGTTCGTCAAACACAGTCTTTTCCCTTGTATTTGGTTTTTATTTTATTATTTACTTTTTTTTTTGCTTCACTTATATTATATTTTCTTTTTTATACATGGGTTCCTTTTCTTTTCTTTTTTCAAAAGCTGACATCTCTGATCTATCGTACAGCAATCGGTGCCCATGGTGGCTCGTACAGTATTTACCACGCTCTCGCTGTAGCAATCAATGAACTCAAGGTAGACCATAAACCCGATTATACCAATACTGAGCCTGCAGCCCCACTTGGGCCTTTCCCTCAATGGTCCGATCCCAAGAAGATCGTTGCTATGGACCCTCTCGGCCATCTTGCGCCATGGTTGTACAAGGATTACATCGGCAAAGAGGATGTCGAGATTCGTCCTACCATTGCAATTACCAAAGCCCATATGAAGCTACCCGAGCTCGAGCAAAGTGTGAAAGAGGGCCGATTGAAGGTCGACGGAAAGATCTGTCTGAACGAGACTGGTGAATTGGCTGTCACCAAGTTTGCCGTAGAGCCGGTCTGGTACCTACCAGGTGTTGCTGAAAGATTTGGAATTGGTATGTCGTGTGATGTGCTTCCGTGTTACTCCTGCCAACTATCAATCAATTGTCTGTGGAGTGGAGTCTTTGGACCTAGTCCGCATCGAGCCCAAGTTTAGAGTCCCTCTCGGAAAAGCTTGTCCCCTTCCCCGTGAAACACTAAAGACCCCTCAAAGAATGTAATGCAAGCTAACTCAAAGTGCAATTCCTAACCGAAAAAGATGAGGGAACTCTTCGCCGTTCGCTATTCGAGAACACGGGAGGTTCATTCCCCGAGCTCATCACTCGCGGTGACATCAAGTTGTTCCTTCCGCCAATCGGAGGCTTGACGGTCTACTGCTTTGGTGACGTCGCGAAAATGTCCGATCCAAATGTTAAATTGGCCCTTCGGGTCCACGACGAATGTAACGGTTCCGATGTGTTTGGATCTGATATCTGCACATGCCGTCCATATCTCATTTTTGGAATTGAGGAAGCTGTAAAGGAAGCTCAGAAGGGTGGAAGCGGAGTCGTCGTCTACTTTAGAAAAGAAGGTAGAGCGCTCGGTGAAGTCACCAAGGTACGTGTCGACTTACTGGTAGGCCGAATCTCGCTGACTAGCCGTTTAATAGTACCTCGTATACAATGCTCGTACGTGGCAAGACTTTTCCCTTGGATCGATTTCCAATTTTCTGTGGCGGAAACGTGTTGACTGGTTGGAATATAGGCAAACGCGGTGTTGACAAGGCCAGTGATTATTTCATGAGGTGAGTTGCCAATTAATATCCACTAATGCTCAATTGAACAATCTCGTACTGACCAAGTGGGTTGTAGGACTGAGGTATGCCTTTCGAATGCGGAATTCCCGTTGCCTATTCAAGTTTATTTTCTTTTTCCTGAAGAACGTTAGCTAACCCTCTTGACAGAACATTGCCGGAGTAAAGGTAAGAGCCACAAAGCCATGGCAAATGCAATTACAAAGTCTCGACCTGCAATACACCGCGTGCTAATATTGATCCTCGGCTAGGATATGAGGTTCCAAGCCTTGATGCCCGATGTACGTACCCATAAGCCCTCCTGTCTCTCATCGCACGATCGCTGTGCGGCCTGTAATGTGGAGGCTAACAATTCTTTCCTAGGTACTCCATTGGTTAGGTATCACGAAGATCGACAGAATGCTCAGCATGTCCAAGTGAGCTACCCTTTTGCCGCGTTTGACCGTTCGGTTGAAAGAATTTTTACCCCGCATTTTTTCAGAGTAAGGTTTTTGTTTCTGACTGTTGACTGTTTTTCTCGTGTAGCATGAAGCACGATGCGATCGTTGGGCAGGGAATTCCCATTCATGAGAGGATTCCGATCCCGGATGAGCTGATCCCGGCAGACTCCAGGGTTGAAATTGATGCGAAAATCCATGCTGGGTCAGTGGGGCACTTTCTTTTTTTCTTCCTGCAAATTCGAATCGCGTGACCTAAATCCTGAATCGCGATGCTGACAATGGTTTCTTTTCTGTACGGATGTAGATATTTCACCACCGGAAAGGTGATGACGATGGAGGAGCTCAGTGCCGTTCAGGGACGTGCGTGGGGTACGTATTATTAAGAATCCCTTGTAGTACTACTGTAGTAGCAAACGAGCTCGTTTTGGCTAACTAAGTTAATAGACGACGTGGATCACTGAAAAGGCTTGCCTGCATATGTGTGTCGGTTTGGTATTTTTTAACAGCGGGTCCGGGTTTCCTTCCCCGATCGCCCCTGAATTCACGATCCCGACCCTTCTCGGGTACCTTTTTCCTGGGGCCGGCTGACTTTTAAATACTTTGTTTTAGGAACCTCGATTCTAACCCTCCCCCCCGCATTTCCCCGCTGTTTTCTTAAATCCCCGGTGACACGTTTATATTAAGGATCTTGTGATTACCTGGTATTCAACTCCTTCTCTTTATGGTAATTTCACTTTATATCTCGTGTATTGTACGTTTTTATGCATCACGATTCCAATGAAATTTGTCGATACGCTCGAATAATGTCGCGGTAGGCTAAGGGTTGACTTAATTATGTTTTCCCTTCTTATTTTCTTTTGAAATGGTTGTGAGATCTTTTTTCTTTTTTCTTTTTGCCTGTCTCTCTCTATGCTGTGGCCGAAGAAGGCGTTGTAGGTACTTAGACGCGTAACTAAGTAGGTGTGGCTATTACCCCGTAATTTTTTGTAAAGTGATTCAACAACCCACTGACCACTGATGGGGTGAATCTCTCGATCTGATCGCTCTCTACTGGCTGTAATTGACAGGATACCCTGGGATGTTTCTTCAGCTTACTTCATACCACTTGCTTATGACGCTGAAGGTGGTAATCCCTAGATGCTTCATGATCGTGAAAAGTGCCCGTATCCAAATCCCAGGCATACTCCTATCCCAGTAATCAAAAATTTACTTACCCCATATTGCGGCAACGTCATCGCGCGCAACTCTCTCTCTCTCCCTCCTCCTTCATCTGGAACCCTCCAGTCGTTTTTTAAACGCGCCGCCAAAGATGGAAGGGAAGAAAGAAAAAAGGAAGACATGCAGGCTCATGTTGTGCGGTGCTGCTGCTGCAGTTATCAGAATTGTTCAAACCGGGAAGCGAGGGTCTCGGGGGTTGGGGTTGGGGGGTTGGGGGGTTGGTATGTACTCTACTAAAGAAGATACATATTTGTTACCAGAAGTAAGGTACAACAGACAGCAAAGGGTGAGACGAGGGCAGGGGGTGTACCGTGTGGTCTTCTGTCTGAGGACCGGTAGTACATGTAGGTAAGTACATGTAGGTACATGTAAGTACGGGTACTCTGCTCTGTACTTATAAGTACATGCAGTTAGTGGTGTAGGTTTAGGTTCTGTACCTCTGTTCTGGGTATTTCTGGGTTCAGGCGTAGGGAGGAAAGTAAGACCAGGCTGGCCATTGTTACTTACCAACTACATGTACTTTAGTGCCTTCTCTCTCTACCGGCTGCAGAAACCGGTGTGTGTGTGTGTGTGTCGGTGTCTGTGTGCCGTACCGTACCGTTCCCACCCACCGTACGGTAGTGATACCTGACGCGACGATGATGGAGAAGAAGAGGAAGAAGAAGAAGCTGATCCCAGGAACCGACAGACAGCTAGACAACCAACCAAAAAAACTCAAAACTACCGGAGTGCGTCCTCCTCCTACATACATACCTCCTAAGTCTTAGAATTAAGTAGAATAGTAATAGGAACCGCAGAGCAAGCTGAGTTTACCTTTAGTAAACTTACATGTACTCTAACTAACTGACTGACTAGGCTCAGGTTGGCATTTTTACACGGACGGACTCATTGCAAATTGTGCAAGTGATTGGAGATGCACGAGATGTGCTGTGGTGTGTGGTGTGAGAGATGTGGGCTGGTCTGGCCACGATTTCCCTTCCCAGGAGCCCGGAATTCGAGTGAGGTACCCGAGCGTGTATTAGATTCGGGTGGTGGAGGATTGTGGATTGTGGATTGGTGGTGAAGGGGTTTCTGCGACAGTCAGTTTCTGTGGTGTTTGTGGTGTCTCTGAATTATAATAGTTTGCAGCTAGAGTAGTTTTGTACTTGTATTTTTACTAAGGTAAAGAATTCAGGTACGATATGTCATGTCATCCACCCTTGACACCCGGCCGGCCACACTCCATGATCCACTCGTCCACTCACCATATCTCACTCCCTCTCTCGTTATCTTCTTCTCCGTCTTCTTCAGCCGGCCGGAACAACTACATGTAGGTACTTTATAAACTATATAACTGTATCATATCATCATATCACACCCGTCGGGTGCTCTCTCAGCACGTCCCGAAATCTATGGGTGTGTTTTTCCGTTGCCTGGGTAGCCTAACTAGCCCATCCATCCATTCACCCCCCCCCCCCTTCCCGCGGCGGAGCGGCGACAAAAGGAATGAGGATCTGTAGATAATATGTGCGTATGTGATGCGCGGCGGGCTGACCCACCTCCTAATGGTAGCCGACGACGACGACGAGGGCAACGACGACGACGAACCTCGATTTGCCCGTTGAGTCGTTGTTGAGGCCCCCCCCCCCCCTCCCCTGTCCGTCCCCTTTCACCGTTTTGTTCGTTTATGCGGTTGTCGTTCTTTTTTTTTTTTTTTTTTTTTTCCCTTACCCTTGTCGCCCAAAAATCGTTCTGCCAGCCGCAGACTGTGTGATCCGTGATTCACGATGACCTTTTTTTCCCCGTGAGCTTGTGTCGCGTGTTAATGTTGAAGCTCTGTGACCAGCTACATGAGCCCGCATAGAAAGAAGGAAAGGAAGGGGGACAAACTACTCTCTACTCTGCTCTACCACCGGGAAAACCTTGTAGGGCCAGGTCATGTCTATCAGGCAAGGATACGTGTGTCTCTCTATCCCTCTGTCTCTGTCTGGCATATGCACAAGGGAAAATTTTTGTTACCGTGGAATATTCCTCCAGGAATGAGGATGTCTGATCTGACTACATACGACTATTACAGTACTACCACTGCCACTATTACCACTACAGCAGAACAGTATCATAGTGTAGTAAACCTAAACCCCCCCCATCCTCCCCTCTCTCAAAACGTTTGTGATCTCGCTCGAAACACACACACACCCATGTATCATAGGCGGATCTTTTGGCGCCCCAGAATTATGTGTGGTCCTTCAAATAGATAGGAGAGGGCACAAGACAGTCTTTTCTACCATTCATCTGAACGCCGACGGCGTGTGTGTGTGTGTGATGGTGGTTACATCTCCCGTTTTTTTTTTTCCCACCCCGTCCTCCTTCCTGGGAAACGCGGACTCGGAACTGCCGCTCCACCCTCTTTTCTTCGGGGGATTATATGGGAGGTAAAAAGGAAAATAACGGGAGGGGGGGTGTGTGAGGAGGAACTTTTTTTTTGTTTATTTGGGAGGGGGGGGGGGTGATGTGTTTCTAAGTATCATATATATCAAGTTCTGGCTATAGGGGGGCCAGGGAAAGGGAGTACGGAGGTGAGATGAGGGTATTGATATTGGACGGGTAGGTGAACCGATACGGCCGGCCGTGGAGTACTTGGAAGCCTTATTTTTGTTTTATATATAATATGTTTGTTTTTTGGTATCAGGTATTTTAACAAGCAGGTATGAGTGTTGCTTGCGTACATGTACAGACAGACATTGATAGGTTTTGAATTGCTCGTGGTGAGAATTAGAGGGAATTAATTCTAGCAACCACCTAAGCGTGGGACGGCTACGGGGCTGAAAATGCCTTTCCAAGGCATAGCAGGTACCAGTACGAACTAGTACCCTGATATCAATCCAAAGTTGCCCTGGCTAGTGCTTGGGGGGGGGGGGTTGAGTATATTCATAGCAAAAAGAGAGGCTTGGACCATGGGTTAGGTACTTTTTCTCCTCCCCCCCCATTGAAGCCTCACTCGGGCACCGTATTGCCACGGTATTGGACACGGAGTCGAGTAAGTAGCAGGTACTTAATAATAACCCTAGACCATGGGGGGTTGATACGGTTACGATTCGTCTTGTTTTGATACATGTAGTTAGCTCTACGAACAACACGAGAGCAAGCTAGGGAGACCAAAAAAAAAAGATGAAGAAGAGGCAATGCAGCCCAGACTGCTTGAGAAGGACTGCATATGCTGGGTAAGGGGCTGAATTGAACGAGGAAGCAGCAGGCGGGAAAGCTACACCTTACTCTAGATGTTGGGAGCCGCATACCAAGGCCCGCAGTAACTGCAGTGGTCACGACGTACGTGCGTAGGTATATATATATATATGTCAGTATTATTTTTTTTTGACGATGGGTATTCCATTCGACAGCTACGTACATAATTGGTAGAGTACGTCAGATCAGGACCTTCTATATATCATTCGATGTGAACAAAATCCCTGGGAAGGAGAGTGCCTAACTGCATGTACATCTATACGTTTCTTTTTCCTGTGACTTGTGCCGACGTACGATATACATACTTATGTTGTGCGTTGCCCTTTTTTTTTCTTCTTTTGCGTATGTCCTCTGTAGAATTAACCGTTCCAATTGCAAAAGGGAGGAAGGATTAACGTGGAATTGACTAATGTAGGTACCTTGTAGCTATGCGAGGATCCTTCTCAATTGCTGCTGGTTGAGATTTATATATGTATACAAGGTACCTCTCCAACTTTCACTTTACTGGGAGAATCCAACCCCCCCCCCCATGCAGGAGGTTATATGTATGTACATGTATATACTAGGAAATCTAACTTACATGTAGCCTATTATACATACTAGCCGACTAGATGGTACAAATCTCACGGAAACAAAGGAACATTCTACCTCCTACTTGTACCCTTCTAGGCCTTCAATTGGACATGGGGGGGGAGAAGCTAGTATTGAGTAGTGTAAAGTAAAGACCGAAACCCCATCGTCAAGCTGGCGGCTCGCACGGGCATCTCCAATTCCATCATACACACCCGTTCATCCCTCCATCACGGTTGATATTGCAAATCCGACGGATGCTAAGAGTGGTATTTCCGCTCGTTGGACACTTGTATGGTAGGGTGGTATGGTAGGTATGGGTACATAGGGCACAAACCAAGATTTGGTTATTTATTTAATTTTGTGATTGTGATTCGGAATTTTACTTGTTGCCCTCCCAATTTTGAAGAGGAGATCCAGATGGTCGTGCATACTGCATAGCAGCAGCAGCAGCAGCAGCAAGCAGCAGCTGTTACTCTCAGACTAGCTTAGTGAAGCTACTTACTACCACCACTACCACCACACCCTTCAGGAAAAAACAATTACCGAGAGATTTGCCTCCACCCTCCAACCTTGGGGGCTAGTCTTCAAGCGACCGCGCCAACGACCATACACGCCGCCGCCGGACTCTTCTCGGGGTCTCTCCACAGTGAGCGAGGTGAAGCATCCAGTGGCAGAAAGCCGAGCAGGGGAGTGAGAATGGGGGGTGAAGGGTGCTTGCTCAAAGGCTAGCTAGTAGTGGGTGACGACCAGCAGACACAGCAGGCCGGATTCAAAGCCGCCATACAAGGAGAATCAACGACCGCACAGCTCCCTTGTCGAGACACACGAGACTTTTGGGACGCTGGTAATTCTGGGTCTCTCGTCTGTTCTAGAGAGGGTTTAGTGGGTTCTATGGAAAGTCTTAGTGGTAGTGGTCGAATGGATGGAGTTGAGTCTGTGCTTGCTTGCTTGCTGGGTTTCGTCGGTTCTCTCTGGCTCATGGGGAGGGAGGGGGGGGTTCATCGTGGAGGCCTCGACAAATAAAGGGCCTTGGGACCGCACCGTTTCATTCGAATAGATTCCTCTATCGTTATTAAGTCTGTATCCTGTAATTTGTCTCTTAATTGTTTGGCCTTACTTGCCTTCTTTTCTTCTCGAAAGAACGAAAGGAAAAAATCACTGGTGTAATTGTGTTTGATCTCATTGCACACCACTGCCCTCCTCCTCCTCCTCCTCCTCTCCTCCTCCTCTTACTATTATCATTTGCACTTTACTCTCTCCCTCCTCTTTATTTCACTACCCACCAAGGCGAGCAAAGCAAGCAATCAAGCAACGCAAATAGGCGGCCTCGTGCACACCCACACCTTTCACAACCCACACACCTACAGACGGCTTCAGACACAGACATTTATTTAGATAGAACGTCTTTTCCTGCCCTGGCAACCATTTTTATTGTGTACCTACTCTTGCCAGCCCTGAGATTCTTGTAACTTGAATATTCCTCAAGCCCCCGTACTATATTTTCCTCCATAACGCATATCGCCGCTTCTCGCTACCTCTCTCCGCTATCCCATCGTTACCTTCCAAACTCGCCCACAGCAGCAGCAGCAGCAGCGCAGGAGAAGCAGTAGCCAAAAAAAAAACTCCATTTACAATTTTTTGTAACCCACACCGGCCGTTTGTCCTGCTCCCTCCCTCCTTCCCACGCCCTTAGCAAAGCAGTAGCACCTTGTTTTATCGCAGCAGCAGGAGCAGCAACTCTCCCACACACCCACCAAAACCCACCCACCACAACCAACCCTGCGCTAGTCACCACCGCAATCCATTTACAGGGCAACCAACCCACCCTGCCACTCTACACTACCCTACGCCCATCTCCGTCATCTCCCTTCTTTCCCACACCCCCCCCCCCCCACCCCCTTCCAAGAGAGTACATCCCGTACTCTCAACTTTTGCTGACACACTCAACCTAATCTGAAATAAATATTAATACCTACGGCCTCACCCACCATTTTCCCTTTCACCTACAACGCAGCAACCACCCACAACCATCACCCCCATACTTGAATTTCAATAAAATCCCTCAGAGCTTCGCCGCTAATCCAGAGGATCATCCAACATCAGTTCGCCTCATTATTACTATATATCAAAAGGGTCTCCTCAATCCTGCTTTAACTGCAACTACATTATATCTTGTGAAGAATATATCCATCATATCATCAGTACCAAGCAGTCATAAACCGGATATCCCTTCGGATTATATATATATATACTTGGTCCTCTCATCCAACCTTCAATCAGTCCATTGGATACTTAGTAGTAGTCAACCTCAACCATACACTCAAGGGGAATAACCCGACAAGCATCACAACTCCCCCCCCTCCAAGATTACTTACCAGCTCGTCACCGTGGCTTCAAATAAGAGAAGAAGATCTTCCGACGACTCTTCGTCCACCTCAAAGTTCGCCTTCGCTCCATCAAAAATGTTCATCTCACTTCCAAGTCGTTGCGAACCCTCCGTCAGACAGTCAATACGATCACCATTAACGCCGCCGTCGGTCACACCGCCATCGGTCAGCGTAACGGGGTCGTCACCAATGCAGTTTGAGAGGGATCGATGCAAGTCGCCAACAACAAATGCTCACACATTACTCGCAAAGGTAGCGACAGTGGTAGCTACAGCACCCCAGCCAACCCAGCCAACGCCCACAGCTCCCCGCATGGCAGCATCAATATCGAATTCAAGTTCGGCGAGCAACTCGCCCCTGTCAACACCACCAAGAGAGGGGGGTCACTTCCCTTTCGAAATGGTCTCAAAGGAGTTGCCAGAAAGCCCTGATGGTATGTGATATCACCACTGGAGAGTGTCTAGGAAGGCATTGGTGCTAACTGTTTGCAGGTGGCTACGTCAGTTTCCCGACATTTGAGGAATGGGATTACAAGTCCGACGACGAGAGGGACGGTGGGTCACCACCACCCCGAAAGCGGTGACTTGATGTAATCGACCTTGAGGAGAATGCCGCCGACATGTACTACCTCGCCGGTAACAATTGGCTTCTCAAGGGCTTTTACAACATCGGGCGTTCGTTCCAACCGGCAATTTCAAACCAGCTCCCGTTTGTGAACCGGACTTCGGATGAATAACAAAACAAAACAAAAAAATTCAACAAAAACCAACAAAAAAAAAACACATTTAAAAACTGGGTGTCTTGTCTATATTTCTATTTTTGGCGCGGGGTTTTATCTTATTGTTCTTGCCTAATCTTCTTGTTCTGAAGGAGCATACATATTCTTGTTTATTATTTGTGGCAGTAGCCTCTTTTATACTCTTCTTTCTGCCTTCTCTACTCTGTCTAAAAGCAATCTCGTGGTTTCGAGGGGTTAATGGGGTATTCTGTTTACAAAAAAAAGTCTTGTTTTATCCCTACACTCTTTGGAGCGGTATCATGATGGCCGGTAGCTTGAAAGCTCCGAAGTATCAAAACTTCTTGTAACGATTTTTCTTTCTCTTTTATGAACCTTCATGGCCGGTTGCTCTTTTATTGTATGAACTGGGGGGGTTATTATTATTTTTCTTTTCGGTCAGGCGCGTCATCTGGCATATCTACTACATTTTGTACTTCTCGGCGCCGGATTGATTGGGACTAGCGTGAATTATCTTTTTTTTTTTCCCTCTTCATGACTATATTTTCATCTTCATTATTTTATTTTATTTTATTTTTTGCTTTTCTTTGTGTTCCTGGTGGGATGGGAGGAATCGGGATGGTGGGATTTTTTTCTTTCGCAGCAAAAGGAGAGACGGGATGAGACGAATTGTACTTGCAGAAGACTCTCCCATACATAAAATGGAGTGGAGTGACTATTTTACTACCTACTACGTACTGGTGGCAAAAAAAGTTTTTACCCTTTCAGGGGGGTGCATACTCTACTGCTTGCTGCTGCGCGACATATGAAAAAAGAGAAATTCTTTGTCCGCCTTTGATTTTCCACCTTATTTGATACTTTTATTTTTAATATTTTTAATGTTTTTCCTTTTTTTCCTTTCTTTTTTTCTTCACCTCGATCTGCATTTTTCTTGTTTGTCCTTTTACTAGCCGTTTCCCTTTAATTTTGTCCTCCAATACCAGGAAAGCTTTTTAGGATGTAGATATGATGTCTGGATGACTTAATAGCAGTTCAGGGGGAAAGAGAAGCCCTAGTAAATTAAAAACGGGAGCTAAATGTACTTACCCGAGTAGTTACCGCAACTAAAATATACTACGACTGGAGTAGCCGGTCACTACTAGTAACGGGATGCTTAGTTTCCATGTTCTTACATTGCTTAGAGTGGGTACTGTACTCCTTCACACTACTACATAGTCAACAGGACTTCGGTTGCTACAGCCACTACCCCCCGTCCTATTGATTAAAAGGCAAGTACTTTACATCCAAACAGTATTAACAATCAATCAATATCCTCACTCACACTCTTCGGAGCTTCCCCTTCATTCTTTAATTCACCCCCCACTGTCGGAGTAAAGGAGGGAGAGGTCCGGACATCCGACCTTCCTCACTCACATTGTTTCTTTCTTTCTTTCTTTTTTTTTTTTTAATTCTTATAGGCAAGCAGCTTCGAATTTCATAATACATCACACCACTATTGAGATCACCTACCACCGAAAACCGAAGCCGACTGCTACAACCTATCCTCTTTTTTTTCTTTCTCTTTCTTACTCTACCCTACCCTAGCTACTCTACAATAACATACCTACCACACTGTTACAATTACATATTTTTTGGAGGGTTGGGTGCTGTCTGGCACGTGTTAAAGACATGGATGTTTGTCGTAGCGGAGTTTTTAGTAGCTGGACAGAAGGAGATATCCCATCGCATTTTGTGGGGGGGGTGAGGGAAGGGGAAGGGCTCTCACGAGTGAAATATGGCGTTTCGCGCAATATGTATGGTTGCAAGTGGAGAAACATCAGACTGGACTGGAATGTCTGTGTACTGTACTCGACTGGACTGGACTGGACGAGGTGTGGCAATCATTCGGGTTGCGTACATATTTTTTGCAACGATATTCACAATATCTCTTATGCGCGCGCAGTCTGGTGGTGGTGGTGGTGGTGGCGGCTGTGTCCTGTGCCTGTGGTCGTTAGTTGTCTCATGAGGATTTTGGCTACTATGCTGATACATCAGAGGCAAGATAAGGGTGGATATCAAATAAAGGCCTCTTTTTTTCTTCTCTCTCTTTCTCTGTCCCTCAGTCCAGGTATCTATGATGATGGTACGTACATACACGTAATGTAGCATACTGTCAATCTACAAAACTTGTTCTTTCTTTCTTGTTGGGTGACGGGGAGTTTATTTTGCACCAGCAGCTAACTGGCGGCAAGCCCCAAGCAACGGTAGATTTTCCCAGGTGCCAGAATCCGGGATTCACTTTTTTTGCTTTTCGGGCTGTAAATAGCGAGTGCGACTTTGAGATGGAGGGTTGATCACACTTTGTTGCTCTGGCTATTGGATATGGGTGGTGGTGGGTGGGCAGGCTGAATATTATTTCTCCCCCCTCGTATCAACCCTTGATAGTAAGGTAGGTGTAGTGGTGTCCGTGTAGCTAGAGTAGATAGCTTCAGTAACACACTTCACCAGCGGTTACACGGCTCAATTCAATTCATTGCTGTTGTCGTTGTTGTTGGCCTGCTTCCGCGGCGGTGGGTGTCGTCAAAGTGGAATGGTGGGAGGTGGTAGGGGGGGGGAAGGTACTGCAGGTACATTGAAGGTACAGAGTATTTGGAGATATCTTGTTGGCCAGGGTGGAGTGAACACTTACGGAGGAAGGCTACCTACATAAAATACATACACCTAACCCTCAAGGTTCCGGGTGAGAGGCTGAACGGGGTAAGGTACTACAGAAAGCCTACATGATAAGTATCTTACTAATTGAAGTAAGGTGTGTAGATGGTATATTATGTAGGTCGTGCATTTTTTTTTTTTGTAACTTCAGGAGTAGCTGTTGAGAACAACATAGGCACATGTGTTTTGTTCCTGGCGGGTTATCGCTTCTGCCACCATCATGCTTATGCTGTTTTCAGATTTCTACATCATCGTATCACAGTACATGTACAACAATGTGGAGAAAATGGGTTAGGAAAAAAGGTAGATCCGGCAGAACGAACATGTTACTCTACCTTAGGTACATGTAAAGTACCTTGCTATATATACAGCTTACAGGCCCCCCCCCCCCCTTCCCCTAGAGCACCACCCTTCCCGAGAGATTTTCAAGGTGCATGGGGGGAAGGGGGGAGAGAGGCACGACCGTTACGGGGATGGGAGGTGATCGTCCTGGCCTGTCGTAAAGCCCAGAACCGAAGGATGGTGGTTATCATGATAAAAAAAAAATGTGGTCTTCACTTCTTGAGTCAATCTGCCTGCTTCGCTTCGATGCAAGTGTATCTGTGGGCGTCAATCAAATTCTAACAGACAGACAAGATAGTAGATAGAGTGCCTATGCGTATGCCATGTACTTACTGTCTATAGCAATGAAAAGATATCGGCCGTGCTTCCCTCAACTAACTTCCCATCCACTAATTCATTCTCTCATACTCCATCCTACTCATACTCGCTCACTCACTCACCCTTACCTCACCCTCACCCTCCCACGCATAATAACACTCTACTTTCAGAACTGTTCCTTCCAGGCATTCCGTCTAATCCACCCCCCACACCCCCCCCCCCTCCCTTTTCCTTTCAATCATGTAAACGGGCGAATGAACATGCTCGTAGAGCGAGAGAAACCGAAACCCCGCTCCGGACCATGTAGATTAGGTCTTTGCGGCACGAGAACGGAGTGCTGGACACATACCCTACACCTTAGGATGTATATATCCGGTGTCACTGATAAACCTCAATTCCTTCCTCCCATCCCCCGCATCTGCCACTTTTTCACCCCTCCCCCATATTTTTTTTTTAGAAGAAAATGATCCCAACTGCTCCTGTGAGTATGAAACCCCTACCTGCCTTGGAGTTTCAACCATCTCACTCGGTTCTTCCCTAACAACACCCCATTAAGGGTATCCTCCATCCGAGGGTGGATGAGGAATAAGGATTAGGTACGCTGAGTAGTTCTGGTCAACGAACATGTATGAGCGAGTATCCCCGGACGAAGAGAAAGTAAACACCCGCAGCAAGAGGCGCATTCTTGGCCTTGGCCGGTACGTAACTTCGGTGTCGGTTTTCCACTTCTCGTTTCTTCCATCAGAGAAGAGTTTTCCTTCATGAGGCAATTATTATAATTTTCCCATTTTTATATAATATGTGCATGTAGCACAGCAACACATATACATCTTTTGGTTATTAAATTGATACACCGAGGTAATGACTTCTTGTACATACTTCTCCGTCCGTACCTGCCCGGAATCCCATCCGGTGTAAAGGTGGCAGCATACAAAAAGATACTTACGAAACCTTCAAAAAGGTCTTGGCCAGGGTAAATTCACACCACCCTCCACCAACAATATATATACACCCAATAGCTATTCATCCAATACCCTTGGATATTTCAACCAACCAATATGGCTCGCTCTCCGGCCCAGTGAAGCAGAAATAATTATTCTGGCGCCACGCCATCATCACTTTCCTCTCCCTATCGCTCTCCACATATCACTTTTTCGTTCTCCTCTGGGGGGCTTAGGTATAAGAGAGCAGCCTCTACCGTACCCACATCCTTGGGTTGTCCATGAAGCTAGAACGAGGATCTGTCCAGAAGAAGGAAGCTGCATGTCTGGCAGCCCCTCATCCTCGCTTCTGGGTATCTATAATCACGTTTCGGATTGCTCATTCGACCGACGAGAATTGGCGAAAAGCATTAGAGGGATATCCTGAGTCTTAGTGTCGCCTTGATCTGCTGGCAGTTATATTCTTCCCCGGAATCTTTAATAAAATGTGGAGCCCACCAGATTAGTAGCGCCCTTCATGGGAGTTTCGATAGTTCTGCGAGGGTGGACGTTTACGGGTCGCCTTACCATGGAAGATCTGCAGAAGTTCCAAGAGAGGCAATATCAATTTTTTTTCTAACCCCCCCCCCCCCCGGGGGCCCCTAGGCTTTGGTTATTGGCTGTCAGGCGATCCAATCCAGCAGGCGAACCGGCCGGCAAAACAACAAATCAGCAAACATATACTAACATGTATCCATGAAACAAACCCCTTCCACCAACACCACCACCACCACCACCATCCCTTCATGTAGAGTAACTATAAAATTTTCAGGGAAAATAAAACCATGCCCCTGTCTTAGCCTGACCTGACCTCCCCTACGGAGAATGGTTGTACATTATTGATATCATAATGTTTATAATCCTCAACTTTAACGTCACGTCATCTTTCATTAGTTAGACCACGACCGGCCAGCCTACTCTCGATCAATCCTTTCTGTGTTCACCTTCCGGTAAAATTTATTCCATAAATTTCCCCTTTAGGTGGAACCTATCTCTTTTGGAAGGGGGAGATTCGAAAAAAGTAATGATTCCGGGAATGGCCAATATAAAACGTTGATCTACCTCATAGGCTGTCTGCCATATGTAAGTAGGGACGGCATTTCCGCCGGGCAAGTCGTGCTTCTTGCAGAAAATGTCACTGGGGTTGATTCGCCCGCTATCCCGTCCCTACCTGATACCACTCTATCCCGGGCCTGGCCTGTCCAGTACAGTCTGCCTACATACTTATGCAAGGCCGCGTTATTAGATGGTTAAAAGTGAGATGAGAGCAGAAAATGTCAATCACCAGAAACTGCCCCCCCCCCCTACCTGTGCATGGTCTGCAGGTGTTAGAGATACTCGATTTTTCATAAGCTGGTTAAACGCACGACGGAGAGATTCGGGAGATTGTTGGGATGGCCAGGGTGGTGACAGCAGGAGAGGACAGATGGGACGAAAACCAGGGATTGGCAATCTGGCGCGCCTTTAAAGTATTTCGGACCGGACTGCTCTCCCCCCGCTCCCCCCCCCCCTCATCATCGGCCGTTAAACAGAGTGCCAAGTCGGATTGTCCCGAGGACAAAAAAAGTGAGAGAGGCTAGGGAAGATGCCGCAGAGCCTCATGGAGCTCGGGCGCGGGGGAAGGAGAAAAATAAAAAGTGGGGATCGGTAAGATCGACTGATCGCTAGGCTAGTCAAGCTCTTTTATTTTTCTTACTTGGAATCCTTACTGTTCCTGGACAAGCTGTCCTACAGCTGAAGGAAGAGGAAACAAAAAATTCAACCACAGGTCATTAACCACCAAGAATTTTTATTTTTTATTTCCCTCCCTCGATGAGAAGGACATGAGTCAGCTACTACGAATTAATTGCCACGAACGTGGGCAATTGAAGGCAGCTAGCGTGAGAAAAATAGGCTGAATTTTATCGCGGCAAGAGGGGAAAATACAAGCTACATTGGGCGCAGCTGATTGCTGATCTTGAAGAAACCGAGTTGTGGGAAATGCCGTGTTGGCTCACTGTCGTGGAACCTTGACGGGGAAAAAAAAAAGCTGAAATGTGAGGAAACGTAAGTCGTCACTGTAGTTTTTATCACGGCATTCTAGCTTAAGCATTGTAATCGCAGCCGTGTGCAGGTAACCCTGGCCCTGGTCCGTCGAGCTCTGCGATGGTGATGGTTTAATTTATTCAAGGATTTCGAATCGAGATAAGAGCCCAGACTTGCCTTCCCGCATGCAGAAACATGTAATATACATATATATTAGAGATGCACTTGGGTCACAGATGAGAAATTTGTCGCGAATCTGTGGTGATCTGTACCTGAATTGATTCGATAGTATTCCTGACTTGATAGGTATATGTGTCTGGTTGATCGGGTATCGCCATCTTATTTTTGCTACCCACCAAGGTATGCAGGAGCTCCGGGGTCAAAACAACTTACGACAACATCCCGTCTGATGGCGGTTTCCTCCCTCCCCTTTCTTTTTCTTCCCTCGCTAGACCTGGGAATCAGGGGAGGTTTGGACGTCTGAAGCTCAATTGACGCAAATTTCGATCATCGTGGGCCGTCTATTGAGTTCGAGCGCTCAGAGCGCTAAATGTGTTGCCATACAACCGTAGTACAGGAGAGGGGTTCGTATAAACCAAAGAAACTTCTGTTTAAACTTTCCATAAAAGGTGTCACAAAACAATAAGTTATAGCACACGATCATGGTATCACACCTAGTGCTATAGGTTCAGTAATTAATCCTTCCAGATGTCAGTAAAGAAATCGAAGCATTGTGGCTTTTAAGAGCAGTATGTAATAGAGATGAATTGATGTTCCCATGTTTCAAGAGGCTGCATGTAATCATGGGTTAACATACATATTATGATTAGGTACGATTCAAGGCAGTCTTGTTTGCCGGGCCCGATAATACACCCCGCTTATTGGTTGGTGCATTAAACCTTCGGAAAGGGGCTTGGATCTTGAGCGCTATTACCAAATAAAGTCTTAACCCTCGTAAACCATCTACATATCCCATAAGTGCGGACCCCGCTCTGCGAGTCCCTTAATTAAGGTAACTTGCCTACCATGCGGAATTCCACGTGAGGGTAAGTAACAATATGTGGGGGAGACTCGTGATGATAATTTTTATGAGATGAGCCGGGAGGTACGTATGTGGAGACAGAGCGCTTCGCCAATATGCATTTTGAGGATACACAACAGAGATCTGAAATTCTCCGCATCTCGAGTACTACCGAATTTCAGAAAGTGACAGATTCTTGCCATTGATGCAACATTAATCATGTCCAGAGAGAATTTTTTCTGCAACACACGATTGTGCAGAGTGGATAGCAGTTCATCATCGAGTTTGACCCACCTGTAAATCAATAGCTGTTTCAATATTGTTCGTTTCTGTCATGACTTGCATCCCAGCATGAGTACATGTGTGTATCGCTCTCGGCCTTTATACATATAGCCAAGTATAAATAAGTCACATGTACGTGTGCGTCCCCTTTTGCAAAAAAGAATGAAAAAAAATTCGGGGTATCATACAAGAAACGTACGGGGCATTGATCTGCGAAGGGAATAAATCATTCTCCCTCGTAAAGTCAATCAAATCGATCGACTGATGCCTCCGAATCTGACGAAATTGAATCAACACTCTCGGAATGTGGCGGAAACATTCAACATACTCGTTTACCACCATAAGAACTACATGTAGTTTCTCAGGGCAAGGATAATTTGTACGGACTGGCGATGATCTCTCCTACAAACCATTTCTGTTTCAGTCACTTGAGTTTTCTGGTTCTTTTCGTGGTGAACGATTATGTTCTTTAGCGGCTTTGGTGTTTGTTTTTTGTTTATTGCCGCCCTAAGAGAATTCGTATCTACGCTGTGTTCTTGAAGTGCTAACTGGTTGTCACTCATGAATAATTTATCGTGCATCATACTGCATCTGCCAAGAACCTGCTCTCAACGTCTCGTTGTCTCAGAAAGGTTGTGAGACGATCAACATCAGTCTTGATAAGATATCTAGAAACCTCAGGCTAGAAACGACACCCATTCTGGCATCGCCAATTCCGTCACGTCATTACCGGAGAGGAATAACCAATGCACCTGAGTCCGACAGCATATATAAAAATTGCAACATCAATTGGCTTGAATTGCAGTTCAGAGCCCAATAAAAGGAGGACGATTGTATTCGGCATGTTAAAGCCAATAAGGGTTGTAGAATCTGGCCTTGAATTAATGACACCAGCAGTTTATGGGGGGCGGTGGTTTGTGCTGTTCTCGTGACGAGATTGGCTGAATGGCTTATGTAGCTTCAGAGGAGGCTGATGAAGTTATAATTTGGACCACATGTAGCCACCTACGGTGATCCTACATGTAGCCTAGCCACCTTTGAAGTAGGCGCCTTCACGGGCCTGGTATGGGTATGGTGCAACGTATTTTTTACAGAGAATTCTATCCATATATTGATTTTATCAGTTTACCTTGTATAAGTACTCTCTGTGGCCAATCTTAACGCTCTCAGGTGTTACACCATACTCCGTGAGAACAATACCCCTGTGAAGGCGTCTAGATACAGTACCAATTGAGGATATCAAACCGCTCACGAGACAGTGCATCGCCCCCGGGCCTTTGCCTGGAAGTAGACCAAGGCACGTCGAGGCATAATGGAGCATTGGATCTCTTCTCCGTGCTGTTAAGGATAACCTACCGATACTGACATCTCTAGACGGGGTGTGTGTTTTGTTTGGCCAATACAATATCGTCTGTATGCGCAGACCAAGACTTTCAGAAATAAGAACAACGTGCAATAGTTGCTATCTCTGAAAGATTTTGCTGTAATCAAATTGAGCTACAACAGTGCTTTGTACTAGAAATCATAGCTCGAGGCGCAGTGTAGGTGCAGTGTCGGGCTATGTGTTGTTTCGGGTGCTCTTACTCTCTATCAGTCCTGATGACGTCACCAATTATTACTACAGTACCGGTACTGTATCTTCTAATCCGACTTGTACAAGTTTATCACACTAGTGCTCCACCGTTTTTTTTTTTCAAGTAAAAAAAAAAAAAAAATGCGGGGGACAAACATACTTATCTTGCGGCGCCTTAAGGCCTAATATTTTTTTTTTTTTTAAAAAAAAAAAAATCAATTCAGAAAGCTCTACCGAAGATACTAATACTTCAGCTAGTCTCGAAATTTAAACGATATAAGTCTCAAATGACGATTGCTAGTTACAGTATCCCAAAGCGGCAATGTAAAGCAAGGGTCAGGTAAAATGTCTGTTCATGAAAAATATCCTCAAAAAACTCAAACCTTCTGTGGAGATTGGAACCCTACCTCAGAGAACAATTTCAATTCGCTAAGACACATGGTGCTATACTTCTGGGAATTGATAGATTGATGGGTCGTGATCCGCTTGTCTATGATGTATCGATTAGGGTACGGGCCCTATGCCAGTCCTTCCCACATTAATTACCAGCGCCAAGACAAACCGTAGCCCACAATCGTTGCCGCACAACTCAATTAACCAAATTGCAGCCCAGCGAACAGCAACACCCGCACGACAACCTCCATCACAGCCAACGCCGCCCCGACTTCTGCCCGAACGAAGTCTTTATAATCTACGAAACGAGAGGTAAGGCAATATCTCATCTTCCGGAAAATTTAGTTTTGGGGGGAATTATTTAGCTCCACTATGGTTAGGGGCATCGATCAAGGTTCAATACTGGAGATTATCAATTTGGACACAAGAAAGGGATGAAGAGGTTTTGCAAGGGCTAGGCTGACGACGGGAGGATTAAAGTAGTAACGACTATAAAATATGGCTGTTGGAAAGAACAAGAGGCTTTCGAAGGGAAAGAAGGGTCTTAAGAAGAAGGCCCAAGATCCCTTCACCCGTAAGGACTGGTATAGTGTCAAGGTGAGCTCAATTCCATAGCTCAAGTCTGACCTGGTGTTCGTAATTCTGACCCCTCCTTTCTACTTCAGGCACCTTCAACTTTCCAGATCAGAGAGTGAGACTTCCATCTTCCTACAGCACGTGAAATATATGTATAAACGAGTGGCCGTATGCGTGGGTGTTGGATAGGGCTGACAGGAGCCTCCGGGAAACAGTGTTGGAAAGACTCTTGTCAACCGCACCACCGGTTTGAAGAACGCCAACGATGCCCTTAAGGGACGCATCTTCGAGGTCTCCCTCGCTGATCTCCAGAAGGATGAGGACCATGCATTCCGTAAGGTTAAATTGAGGGTTGATGAGGTCCAGGGCAAGAACTGCCTTACCAACTTCCACGGGCTCGACTTTACCTCCGACAAGCTCCGCTCCCTTGTCCGCAAGTGGCAAACCTTGATCGAGGCCAACATCACCGTCAAGACCACCGATGACTACCTCCTCCGTCTGTTTGCCATTGCCTTCACCAAGAGACGACCAAACCAAATCAAGAAGACTACCTACGCCCAGTCCTCCCAGATCCGTGCCATCCGCAAGAAGATGGTCGAGATTATCCAGCGCGAGGCTGCCAGCTGCACTCTGTCGCAGCTGACTGCTAAGCTCATCCCTGAGGTTATCGGACGCGAAATTGAGAAGGCCACCACCGGAATCTACCCTCTACAGAACGTTTGTGCCCATCTTCCCATTGATTGTACCTATCGGCAACCTGCAGCCGATGGGTGATAATATCGCACAAATTTGCGTGCATGCATATGTACTGACGATCTCCCGCAGGTCCACATCCGCAAGGTCAAGCTCCTAAAGTCCCCCAAGTTCGATCTCGGTGCTCTGTTGTCTCTGCACGGAGAGTCGACATCAGATGAGTCTGGCCAGAAGGTTGAGCGTGAGTTCAAGGAGACCGTTTTGGAGGAATTGTAAATGGAGAAAAAAAATTTATATACTGAAACGGATTTCGGGGTGTTCTTTTTTCCTTCCTTCTTGTTACTGAATAAAAAAAAAATTGGGTCCATCTCTCAGATAAGGAGTAATACTCAATAAATCAGCAAATATTCCCGTGGGCAACAAGACAACAGTAGAATTGGGTTGAAAGTGTGTAACTACGAACACGAAGCTGACTTGTATTTTCGATGAGCCTTGTTCTTGGTGTCCGTTTTTTTTCATTTTATCGCCTGATTTCTTTTCTTTTTCATTTCCATGTATTCAATTTTTTTTTTTTTTTCCCTCTTTCGATCCTAGGGAAGGATGCTCTAGTTGCGGATATGCATGGCCTAAATACAGTTCTCTCGTTTCTAGAGTGGAACTGAGAATAGATACCATTTCTGTGCTGTAGTCCGTGTTCTGAATATCACATAGGCTATTGCTGTAGGAGGCTGTGGAGCTGTGAGAGCTGTTGATCCGACCTTGAGTGTGTGCACTGAGGTGCGGTCGCGTGGACCGCCGCTGGCCGAGGGTGGTTGAGTCATGTGGCTCTATGAAGTCTTATGTCGCCCACGTGCGGTGGTAAGTGTCAACTATACAGGTAATGTAAGCACGGTGTAGTGAAGTGTGTTGTGAGTGCGTCGTCGTCTTTGACTTGATATCTGTGCTGACGATCTCTTGGCTGTTGAGGCGTTTATTGCTACTGCATCCACTCAACATAGCTATTGGCGCGTTGGGGATTTCTCGTGAAACGGTTGACATGTATTCACTTATGCAGTGTGTTTCTCAACAATGCTCAGTGCCCTTTTACTTTGCTCACGCGGCACGAGCAGGAGCATACGGCAAAGTATTGGTCGCTTCGCGTTTCTAGTACTTGTTTGTTGAATCAGGAGATATTTAACACTGGTATTGCCTTATATAGCTGTTCCTAGTCTTTGAAACATCAACTTTTACCTACTCTAGACTCTTGGTATGTATTGTATGTACTTCGATTCTATCAATTTGTAATTTATTTGTCATCAGTTTTAGCTAAAAAAAAAAATACATGTACATGTATCCCATTCATCTTCATGTTTAGAAAGATAGCAATTGCTTGTTTTATCCAGCCCGCAAAATAATATTTGTACTCAAGGTTTGTATCATTATAAGGCGTATCATTTGATCATATTGTAATGTAGTTGTGTAGCAACATGATATTGAACCCATGCCCAAACATAAAACAAATGCTGTCATTGGGCAAGCAAGGACAGCAGCACTAACAACCCTTAACACCTCCAAGAACAACGTCGTCTTCTCTGCCTCTAAGACTCTGACAAACTACTGACGTCGTCGCTCGCTATTGTTTGAGCCTCTTCTTTATCATCCTGTTACAGTAGAAATTACTCTGCACATTACTATTGCCCTTAGAAAGGTCCCTAGCTACATTCACCATACCTAGTCCCCCAAGCTTCAACCCAAATCTCTCCACCACAGACAGACACGGACGGGCACACAAACGCAAGCATAGATCACACACCACACCACTATCCTACTTCAACACACATACTACAACAACCTTACATAGAAATTTCTCAGTGATCACCGCATCATGTCTTCAGAAGCTCCAACCATCAAACTGTATGTTTAAAACTTACCCCTCTCGGATCGGGATAATATAGTGGCTTTTTTTCGGCTTTCCTCTCTTAACTCTATCGTCCATTGCTTCTTCCCACGCTGACCGTCATAGATTGCTTATAGGTCCGAGCAACTCGGGCAAGACGGCGCTGTTGCTTCGATATGTCGACGATATATTCGATACTGATACAGCAACAGCCACGATAGGCGTTGATTTTAAGGTTTGTTTTTCCTACCTTCGCCTCTCAGCCTGCTGCAGGGATTCATACGCAACCGATCAGCTCCGATATCACTCCCGTAGATCGGTGGGAAAACAAACTTTTGAGAAAAATTGCCGGGAAAATAAATGGAGGGGAATGGTCACATATGATGTTGAGATTTTGTCTGACGAAGCTCGGATGTAGGTCAAGAGAGTCTCGGTCAATGGAAAACCGCATAGATTACTTCTGTTCGACACTGCAGGTCAAGGTGACTATCCATCACCCTTCCGGTCCCTTGCTTCAAAACATCTGGAGCTTCAACTACCTATTCGGCGGTCCTAAGGAACCAAATATTGATGGGCGATAATTCTAGAACGTTTTCGTACTTTGACAAGTTCCTATTACCGAAATGCGCAAGGCGTAATATTGGTCTACGATGTATCTAATCGGGAGAGCTTCTTGTCGATGGATCATTGGTTTGGAGAAGCAGAGACATATGCTTCGCCAGGCGTCATCAAATGCTTGGTATGTAGTTTTATTGGTGGCTTAGAGGCGGGGATATCGGCAAATCAAAATATGGGGAGGGGGTATTTCCCAAGAAATATGCTGACATCACCATTCCTTAGGTTGGATCTAAAATTGACCGAATAAGCTCCAGAGCTGTCAAGCGCGAGGAGGGCGAAGCTCTAGCCAAAAAGTATGGCGCGACTTTCTATGAATCGTCCTCAAAGACCCGCGAGAATATTCGTGAGCCATTCGTCACTACGGTTGACAGGATTGTCGAAACACCACATTTGATGGATCCAACGCTAATGGGAAAGAGGGATGGGACTGTTGCTTTGGGGCATAACAGGAATGAGCCAGAGGTCGTTGATACCGGTTGTGCTTGTTAAATTCTCCGAGAACCGGGATTATGGATTTGTTTATTCGGTTTTATACCCTCCTTTTGATTCTTTCTTTCTCTATTTCAGGTTTGTAGGTGCTCGGGTGTTTAGGTTGGTAAACAAGAGTCATACTCATTAGTATTCATTCGGTCGTTTCTTCTATACCTTTCCGTACTTCTGCGGTCTCCTTTTTTTCCCCCCCTCCTTTACTTATTATCTCGATATATGCAAATTTCCTACTCGGGTGATAGATCATGAAGCGGTATATTTACGGGATGTAATTAATAGTTATACCTCTTAGAAGTTTCTATGATATACAGACATATGAATGACGAAATATTTTCTAAACTTACCCGCCTTCAATATGATCTCTATTCGTAATGCTTCAATTATCTACCTCCCAGCAACATTTAGAACACAGTTTATTCTAGGTCTTGCAGGAACTCAACAACGGCTATAACAATTGTCAATGAGTAAACTCTAATAAGAACGCCCACAAAGAGGAAACTGACCTTCTTTAAACTCGGCCGGCTTCTCCGAAATAACCCAATGTCCAGCATCAATATCTTTCAGCCTAAACAATGGAAAGAACCTGCCGATGGTTGGAATATGTTCATCAGGAACATAATGACTCTTGGTCCCTCTAATAAATAGGGCCCGCCCCTCAAACCGATCCTTCTCGGCCGTAAACGGGAAATCACCAATCTCGTCCAATGCACTGCCGAGGATCTTAATCGGCACCCTAAACTTGAGATAAGGGGAGTCCTCTGTGCGTGTCAAGTTTGTGAGCAGAAACTGTCGAATCCCAAGGTTTGGCTCGTACTCAGAGAGTACTTTATCGGCCTCGGACTGCTTCTTGAGCTGTGACTCCTCAATCTGACGCATGGCGCGGATGTACGTGCCGAACGAGGAGTGCAGAATTGAGGAGACGGGGGCATTGTCAACAACTACGAGGTTTCGAACGAGGGAGGGGCTGCGAAGAGAAACAGCCATGGCTGTTTTGGCCCCCCTAAGTTGTCGTTAGATTAGAATTTATGGCGTCAAGAGATGGGGGATTACGGACATTGAATGCCCAAGAAGAGTAGTTTCAGGGCCAAGTTTCTTGTCGACAAGGAAGTGCTCGACATCTTCGGCCATAGCTGTGTAGTCATGGCGCTTGTGATGGGGGCTTTCGCCATGGTTTCGGAGGTCCTGATTTTAAACCGTTAGTTGTCAAAGTATAAATAAATAAATACATAACCGTTAGTTGATATATATATGATATATAGTGATAATCCATGACGCAAATACGGAGAAACTTACAACTGCATAAACAGGCCTGTTCAGATCCCGTGCGAGTGCTCTAACAATCGTTGACGTATATATTAGCATTTTACACAAACAAATAGAGATTTTGATTAAGTCAATGATTTATATTCCCGGTCTGGTACATCTTGGCTTCTATAAAAAAAACAGAATTAATTTTGGGTTCTTACTTACTGATCGAGCGGTTATTCTGCTTCGAGCCGAAGAGGCCGTGCATCACGACAACCGGCGCATTATTGGGGGCTTTCGAGTTGGTAGGCTCGTAAAGATGATATGCGAGCGGAACTATTTCCTTGACTGTGGAATAATTCCGTTTAGAAACTATACTGATCGGGCTTGTACCGTGTCGAGTGCATCGTGAAAACAAAGCTGTTATAGTCATCTTTTGCTATCCAAGATATGGAAACTTGTGGAAGCACGATCTGAGTACTGGATTAAAGATAGCCGTTAAGATTTTTTTTTTTTTGATAGGGTCGTCGCGGCTCAATGGGCCAGCCACTTGCCGCCCCTAACCCCACCAAAACCCTGTGGCTACAGCACGGCGTATTTCTGATCATCCACAAGGATTCAACTTAAAGCAGCCTGTTTCTGTCCAAACCCCCCCCCCCCCATCCCCGTCGCCGCTCTCTCCCGTGCACCAGAGTCTCACTCGTTATCTGTGATCACCTCATCTTACCTGCACCCCCCTACGCAAATACACGAACGCCATGGTTATCAACCCCACACACCTCGCCCAAACAACCCGCGCGTGTTGGTACCCGTTCCGCTTCTATCCCTACAGATAGTCAGTTTGCTGATCTCGGCGGTGATGAGGGTATAGCTGTTAATTGGCAGGATGCATCAAGGCGGGCCATTCTCTCGTACAGAGCGTGGCAGCGATCTGTAGGTCTTCCCTCGTGATGTTATCTCTCCCTCGCGCGAGGTTCATGGAAAGCTAGTGCTAATTTAGTGGGGTGATAAGGCGCCGGAAATTGTAAAGACATATGCTCTTAATGTCCCACTTTCTGCCGTGCGCGCGAAGATCAGACAGGAGTTTGAGCGCAACAGATATGTGCAGCAGCTGCCGGTTGCGGACATGTTGATCACAAAGAGCAATATGGAGCACCAGGAGACCCTGAACTACTGGAAACAGATACCCCACATCATGAAGTGAGTGCAATTCCTTGCTGGGGGACGAGAGATAGGGGACTATGTGGGAGTTTGGTCACTGATTGAGGCGGCGGTATAGATATTTCAGGACGGAAGAAGACCCCAAGGCCAAGGTCTCTTCGAATTTTATGAACAACTTCTTGGAGGTACGAAAATCTAGATTATTGATTCTGAATTCGTCGATCATGACGTGCACTAACATCTTTCTTTCTTTTGTTTTTAAAGGGCCGCAACTAGAACTTGTATGCACAACCGAATTATCCTGTCCATATCTTGCGTCTAATGTCGCTTCAATTTTCGACTCCTGCGAGTAAATATACTAAAGAAAACAACCTCCCAAAAAGAAAAGAAAAAGAACAGCCATAAATGCGCCTATTTATCGTGGAAGGAAAGAAATGACCTTGGTACAACTCCTGATCTAATGTGATGTATTTATTTGTCTTCGTGCTTGCCGTGGGCGTCTTTTGCGGCCGTAAAGGCTTCAGTGACATGGTCGCAAAGGTCAGAGAGGTCGTCGAAGCCCTTGAGGAGGACGTCGTATGGCTTCGTGGTTTCCCAGTATTCAGCTGCATTTCCAATCAGTTAGATTAACAACAAGACCGGAATTGAGTATTAAAACAATTGGTGGGAGCGGTACGTACGATATATCTGTATCCGGATATTCATCTTCTCCTCGGAAGGATGCGGTATCGAGTATCCACAGAACTCAACCTCGGGGCTAAAGACTCCGATTCAGTATCCAGTTAAAAACAACACCGGCAGTGAAAAAACATCTCATACTTTTTCATAATGATATATCGTAAGGCGTTGCCAAGGGTGTGATCCTCGCCCTTAATCTCGAATGACGCTGAGCCCTCTTCCGCACCAGGGAGCTATCTTACAGTATTAGCAGGCATAGCCCCCGAGGTGAAATTCCGACAGCAAAAGGCACTTACCGTTGTGATTCGCAGATCATTATACATCGACTCCTCCTCGACAAGTGGCTCGTCATTGTCGATTTCACTCAGATCTTCCATCAGGGTGTCCTCTGCAGGTGCAGATTGCGGGTGCTCTGGTTGGGAGGCCATTGTGCTTGCGTTGTTTTGTGGGGCGATTTTCCGTCGTGCAAGTTGAGTGGATCTCTAAAATTTCAAGGTGAAACAAGCCTTGGACGGGTAATCGTGCGTCAAGTTACCCTTCCAGAAGACCCTGGTCCGCAGATTTACACGCATAACCCTAACCCATAATATACATTCTACAACCTCATTCAAACCCAGGGTCGGTAAAGAAAGCCTCATTTTCTGATCGATTCAAAGAAGCACGTTCGGACACGAAATGGAACGATTTGGAGGAACTTCCCCGCAGTACAAGTCAGATCATAGCTACGTAGGAGGCTTTGTCAAAGCTACCTATGATTTCGACTGCTCACATAATAAGCAAAATGATACACGCAAACTCCGAAGTAGAATACGGGTGTAACCTTGACAACTACCACCACCACCGTGACAACCTTTAAGCGTGCTGACTTGGTCATGGAATCGGGGAATGATATCGAATGCATGTTTCATTTTTTGTTTCTGTGTGTGGTGGTAATTCATATCTTATTGCCACGCGGAGGGGCTTTTGGCTACTAGCGTACATGTAACCTCCTCTCCCCTCACCAACATGTTAGGTATGTGCCGGGTGAAGTTGAGGGTTGGCGCGCCGACTCGGCGCTATTTTTTATCTCTTTTTTTCCCCCCTTCTTGTCTTGATAGATTTTGTGTTTGTTTGTAGGTTGGGGGATTAATAATGCTGGGTACGGTGTTCGCGCCGTCCGACAATCCCCGCTCAAAAAACCCTTAAGCGGCTGCATTTGCTCACCGGTGATCGACGGTTTAGGGGCATGATTATGGCTAGCTGGAAGCGAGATCCCAATCTACTGGCTTGACTTTAAGGGGTAGGTAGAGGAGTTTGGGTTATCGATAAGGTTGGGCCCGATACCGAGGCTTTGAGCCTCATGTCTATCTTGCCTAGAGACTGAAACGGCAGCAACGGACCCAGGAGGGGTAGGGATATTCTGCAGCCAATAGTTGTACGTTTATTCTGGGCAACGTGGTCAAGATTTGCTTGATTTAAGCATTTGTGGGAGGTGAATCGATGGCCAGCACATCAAAGGTGTTGAGATTTCCGATATAGTGGTTCGCATAATCCTTCACCCGGGAGAAAGAGTAAATCCCCGTTTTTGGTAACACTAGGACTTGGAGAGAGGGGGGGTGGGGGGGAATAGCGAACCTCTTTTGTGATACACTAGCTCATAGGAGGTGTGTATGTGCGTGCGCGCGTGTGTGCCTTTGGAATATAACCGTGTTATCCTCTTATGAAATCAAGGCGAGGTGCTGAAGAGTACATACATGTAGGTACGGTTTATTCAATTGAAACTATATCCATCGTCCATAGGCTTATGGATCTGTAACGATGTTGGAAGCGGTCAAAGGCATGTGAATACTGTAGGCAGTGGATGTTCGGGAAGGAAGCCTTAGCGTTGAAACCACATGGCCTTCCAGAAAGTCCAAAAACACGCCACCATCTGACATCCATCGTGAAATCCGGCATGTCTCCTGCGTGCGTTGAACATACTATAGTAGATCCACACGACTTTGCCTTTTTGTGCAAAAACAGAAACAGTCTCCCGCTCAAGAAAGTCCCCCCCCTCCCCCCACCCCTTTCGGCAGCTTACACTATTGGGGTCACATCCATTCCTCGGTTGTCTGTGATACAAAATCAAAGACACCAAAGAACGGCCAGGACCAGGGAAAGACCAAGGAGTAGGTAAGTATATTACTAGATACAGTGGTATGGAATGTACGCACTCCTATGTGAATTGATTTGTAGTCAGGTTCCACCGTTTGTCTCCCGGGAACCTTCCGTATTAAGGAGTAGCAGATTATGTAACTTATCATTTTTTGCACGCCCTGTTCAGCCCAAAAACCAATGGCTGAAGAGAACGAACTAAAAGAGGCACATGCCCAGGACTCCACAGTTCCACCCCCATATACGAGAGAGGGAACAGTAACAGAGAAACGATCTTCGATCCTTACGCGTGTGATTGCTATTCACGGTATTAACTGTAAGCTCTCCGAAGGATAAACTTTATGACGTCCGAACTTTACGGATAGCTGAGCTGCTGGTGCTGCTGTGAGATACCTAGACTGATGTGAGATACCCTAGATCATTGTGGACCTATGAAATCTGTGGGCCGCTGAACCCTTCATTCTATTGACCACATCTACGTAGTAAGTTGTCCTCAAAGACACAAACCACAAAACCCTTGCTAAATATCGGAAACGCCAGGAGAAGAAGGAAAGACGAGGGCGAAAAAAAAAAGGAAAGGAAAGGAAAGGGAAAAAGAAATAGAAAAAGAAAAAAAGAAAAAAAAAAAAACACCAACGACAAGAAGAAGCAGCGAACCACAAAGGCAACCTACAGAAACCACCAACCCAACAGAAACCCACACTCTGCCTCCCCGTACCCGCCGCCAACTCTCCCCCTACTAGGTTGGGGGCTTCTGCTCATGCCGCAGCAGCCTCAAAAGTCACACTACCTCCTAAGGATTCAAGAAGTGTCCTGACTGGATTTAACTGTGCATTGCTACACACCTAGAAAAATAAATAAAATAATACCACTCCAGAACACGCAATACGACCAGCTCTCCACATTAAATTAGCAGTACCTTTCGGGGAAATACACAGGCGAGTACCAACGTCTCGGGATTCGCTTTTTGTAAAGAAAGTTGTTGGTTGTGCCGGAGACCGAGTCTTGGTGCAACAACGACGTCCTTGCTGTCAAGTCAGTCAGTTAAATCCCTTTCCTTTTAGTTTCCCAGGCCTCCACTCTCGGATCCTTTACCCCCCATGAAATACGCTGAAACACCCGCCTTCAAATACCTACTGTGATGATATTGAGCGTGACACTCTTATAAACAAGCTAAATGTATTTACATGATATGCCGCCTAGGTTTCCCGTTGATTCGTTGTCTTGGGGCGAACACGCTGCTTCTCTTTCCGCGCCCCCTCAAGCACCCCTCACCACCACACGGCATACCACCACGATGGCGGTTACTTGCGACAATACGGCAGAACGCAGCGGTGCTGCTTCTTTTACAGATTTCGTACACGCGGGCTCGAAATCCGATCACCAAGTCCAGCTGTTCGAGTCAGAAGAGCAACTGTACAGGATCATATCAAGCTTTATTGTGCCCACGACCAGAAGCGACGATGCAGTGGTCATTATTGCTGGGAAAAACCGCATTGAGACTCTCGAGGCATGCTTTAGAGAGCAGCATGTCAACACGGAACGGATGAAGCATCAGCAGCAACTTGTGTTTGTAGATGCTGGGATTATTGCCGACACTGTTGTTCCCGGTGGCATATTTAATTCAGGGAAAATGGAGGAGTTTCTGCGCGATCTCTTTGGAAGGGTTCAGAAGAATTATCGGAGAGTTTTTGTATATGGAGAGTTAGTGAATATATTGTGCGAACGCGGCTTGCACACGGCTGCCCTGGAACTGGAACAGGTGTGGTCACGGTTTGTTTCTGGGAGAGAGATCACCCTCCTTTGTGGTTACGACCTGAACAACTTCAAAGATACTGGTCTCGAAAGCGTTTTCGAGCGTATATGCCGACTACATACCCATATCAAGCCCGCCGAAGCCTCTAATGGGCCAATAGAAACATCAGAACAACAAAGCCTCATGATTGCCTCTCTACAACAGAGAACGAAGGCCCTTGAAAATGAGGTCCTCCGCCATCGGGCCGCAGAAACAACATTGCAAGGAGCTTTGAGTCTTTTGTCTGCTCGGACTAGCGAAACTGTTGGGCGAGAACGTGATGGATACCTAGCACTTTTGTCGATGCTCCCAGTGGGTGTTTGTGGTACCAATTCAAATGAAGGTAGTCTTAAATACTTCATCAACAAACGCTTCTGCGATATTTCTGGTCTTTCTGAAGAGAACATACGTGACGGCGGCTGGATCAATGCCATACACCAAGCGGACCGCGAGCAAGTCGCCGCAAGCCTCCGCGCTGTTAAGAACGGAGAAGATGCATTCGCTCGATGCGAGTACCGGTTCGTGCACCCGGATAATTCAATTCGCTGGGTCGCTTGCGAGGCAGTCGCAAACGACAGTGGGTATTTGCAAACGGTTTTCGATATCACAGAGTTTAAGATGTTGGAAAAGGAGCGACTAGATACCATGAAAGCGGCAGAGGAGCACCAACGGATGCGCGCTGCGGAAGCCGAAAGGCACCGCCAAAACCGTGAACAATTCGTTGATTCCCTTTGTCATGAGCTTCGAAATCCTCTGGGTGGAATATTTGGAAACGTAGAGCTTCTTAAAATGGGCCTTGAAACTCGGCGCTCCGTATTGGAAAAACCGTTCGTCTCCCCAGAAGACCTGCTTCTTCTCCGGGAACAGCTTCTTCTCGACGAAGAGTCACTCGACGCGATTTCTACCTGTGCGGTGCACCAGCAAACTGTGACTGACGATGTCCTCAACCTTTCAAAACTAGAACTTGGCAAAGTTGTGCTAAAGAAGATTAGCTTTGATCTTAAGAGCACCATTTCTTCTGTGCTAAAGATGTTTGAGGTTCAGGCTCAGCGAAAGGGTATTGAACTGCGTGCCTCCATGCCTATATCTGATTCCGTCATCACGGCGGACCCGCATAGGCTTTCACAGATCATCATCAATCTTATCGCCAATGCACTCAAATTTACAGATAAAGGCAGCATTACTCTTATGTTTGACATAGTTGAACGTACACTAGAAAATACCCTCTTTCGAATAACTGTTTCAGATACCGGCGTTGGATTGACATCAGATGAGAAGTCGGTCCTTTTTGATCGGTTTTCGCAACCGTCCTCAACTAACTATTCGGAAGTCGGAGGCACAGGTCTTGGGCTACATATCAGCAAGAACCTCGTGGAATTGATGGGCGGTACAATCCTTGTGGATAGTAGGAAGGGGCAGGGTTCGAAATTCACATTCACTTTTAGATGTGAAGAGGACCGGAGTGGAGGAAACTCGTTCAGCTTATCAAAATCGAGTCCGAAGAGCTACAAGGACTCTATATCAGTTATGGCCTCAGCCCAAACCCAAGCAATCATACCTTCTGTTATCCCTCGCCCAATAAATCACATTCTCATTGTCGAGGACAACCATATCAACCAGCGCCTAATTACCCGATTATTGTCGTCCGAAGGATTCACTTGCACAGTAGCCTCTAATGGTCAAGAGGCTCTCGATCTTCTGGAAAACCTATCTGCAAGTGAATCACCGATAGATCTTATTCTCATGGACATTCAGATGCCTGTGATGGGAGGAATTCCGGCGACGCTTGAAATCCGCCGTCGAGAAAGGGAGTCGCCTACTACTTACACCCCTTGCTCACGCATCCCCATCATTGGACTCTCTGGGAATGTCCGTGAGAATCATGTCCTGAACGCGCTGGAGAGCGGGATGGACGATTATCTCATCAAACCGGTCAGAAAGGTGGACATCATGACCGCTATTCAGAGATTTGGGGACGATATTGAAATGGATGAACGACCTATCCCCAATGGGGCGAGGCGGGCACGATAAACTGTTTATTTATGTATGGGATTCCTGCTTGAATTCTAAGCTCGCTTAATTCGTCAACTTAGTGATTACACTTGGCTTACTTGGATTCTATCTTCAGTGAGCTGAGCATAAGGCGTCCCCTTCACACTCAAGTACTATTATTTCTGCATTTATGGATATAGGGGCGCACACTAGAGTTGGGACGAGAGAAGGCCATGTTTGTATGAATCTGAAGTTATGGCGGTTTACTTGCGGCTGGATACATACATGGGACGGAGTCTAGGATAAGCTTGGGAATTCTGCTTTTTTTTTTCCTTTTTTTTTTTCCCCCTTCTCTTTTTCGGGCTCAAGGGATCCCTGTATTCATTTCTTGTAAATACTTTAGCGCGCGTACAAGGGGTTGCGGTAATACTTGTAAATACCGGGTCTGCTTTTTTCTTTTTTTTTTCTTTTGTTGTTTTAACTGCTCGGGTTGTTTTCCGCGTCAAATACCATCTTGGGCTGGTTTTTTTAGGCCACTTGTTTCATTAATAATTGTTTCCGCAACTTTACTTTTTCAGAGACTTTAATGTTTTCCTCCTTTTATTTTCTTGTGAGTGCATTAGGTAGGAGAGCGTTCGGTATTTTAATATTGTCCGGGCACGTAATTACTCCGCAGTGTTGGTATATACATACATTGTTTTTCGCGCCCCAAGCCTTACGAACATCCATTGGTCAAGGCGGCTATCGTGTCGATTGGCCCAAAAAGCCAAAAGCCACAACTGTGCAACACCACCACTAAAAAAGCTTTGAACCGTAGATGTTTCACCTCGTATTCCCCACCAACTCCCGGGTCCTGCTGCCTATCAACAATGGGAGGGTTGGCCGAGTGACGGGCTATGAAACACGTCAGTGCGGGTTTTGAAAGAAAGTAAAGAAGGTTCGGGAGAAAACGGGGGTTTTAGATATCGTGGGCAGCAAGTGTTTGTGTTTGCCGTGGATGGGATTGGTTAGGTGTTTGATTGTCGGGACCGTGGGCACCTTGAGTTTGTGAAATCCGGACGGGGAGGACATTTGAGGACAGACATACACGGCACAGCACGATAGACCTGGGCATGATCCGCCATAAACGAACTCGCATAGCTCTTTTTTTGCCAAGCGCGTAGACTTCAGGATTCACAGTCTAAGACGAGTAGACGGATGAGTGATGGTTTGTGAATCCAGACACAAACTAATTCCCTATAGGATCAGTTACAAAACATTGTAATTCACCTTATTGCACGAGGAGTATGGCTCTTAGGACTTTTAGTCAAATTTAAAAGTTTAATACACGGTTCGCCAAATGGTATTGGATGCCTATATATACATAGCTTCGCAGACAAGTAGATGGGGTTGGGTTTGAAAGTGCGTTAGTCTTTGGCATCTCTGGATTCTCTCCCCTAAATATTGGACTCGAGACTAAATTATAGAACCCTAAGTAGTGCGTGGTGGGCGAGAGGAGGGTGGTTGTACCACAAGGAAATTTTCTTGGCGGGCGGTTGACCAAAACATTCTAAACCAAGCAAGCAGGTGGTTACACAAACACAAACACAACCCTTGTGAGAGATGATTGAAGGCAGGGGAAAAATATGAGTGAATAGAGTGAGGATCGAACTCACGCGGGTTGCCCCACTAGCACCTGAAGCTAGCGCCATAACCACTCGGCCATCTATCCATGTGCCTTATATATTAAAATTTCTTTATATATTCAAATACCTAATCATATCGCAAAACGACGAAGCGTTTAATTCTTAGGGTAGGAAACATATGAGCCCAAGCCGATACATGCCTGTACGGTCTCCCTCTCAATTGGTGGTGGGGTATAAAGTATTTTCCCTCCCTTCCCCTCCTCTTTGGGCGGGTCCTTCTAGCCCCCCAATTTCAATGGGTACATTAGAAGGACTACCTACTAAAGCTCGTTTGGATTGGAGAGCGTGTAGCTAGCCAAGAACCAGTTGTGGTTAACCTATTTAGGAGCAAAATCCTTGCATCTCACAAGGTTACTTTCTACACTGCGGTAGGGTTGATACGAGTGATGGTTCGTGAATGTATCTGGAAAAAAGAAGCTAAGGGTTCTTTAATTTGGAAATACTCCCCCTAATCAATATAGATCCAGGTAAAATCAATGCTGAAATGGAACTATTTATGCGTAGCTGCCGACCACTATTTCGGCCTCAACATAATTTAAACCGAAGATCGGTTTTTCGGGCCGGCACTGACGTTTAGCGCAACGTGTTCAATACCCACAAGCCCAACGAGTCGAAGGAAAGGGATTTGGGTAGGATTTTGCGCAATAACTTGCCTCGAAGTATTCTTGTTTGATCCCGGTAGTAATATGGTCAGTAGGGTTTGAACAAAGGGATGTGAAAGTTATGGGTATATCTATATATGTGTGTGTGCTAGGATACCAGCTACATTCAGCTGTCAATAGAAGTATATTCGAAACGAATGAAGGCAGGAGCGATGAAACCTTTTTTTTCTCTTTCTTCTACTCTTTCCTCGAAACATAAGCGGCGATCTTCCTTGTACTCACCTTGGTATGTACTCAGACGGAACTACGGAGGCGCTCAAAACCAATAACATAAAAAGTGGGAAGGGTATCTTTTACCTGCATAAGTTGTATAAACAAATCTTCCTAGAAGCCATGCATGCGGCTTGCTTCTGATCTGTCCTAACCTTCTCACAAATACTTAAAGAACTGAGACCTCCTGAACCACGCCCGCATTTGTATCATTGGTCCTCGGCCCCACTCAAAAGAAAACATTCCCGCCCATCTCATACCGATGTGCCGTTTATCGGCATTGATTCTCCTTCTTAATTTGATTGGCCGAATTTCTTTATATGACTTACCAGTCGGAATAAGATTATGACACCGGTAGCTAAAACAGTGTTTCTGACAGGGTTAGGGTTGTTATGTGCACTAGATTTTGCCGGGTGTCTTTCTGCTCCGGTTGTTAAGCTGCCAATTTTTCGTTGGCCACAAGGGGGCGGAGGTGGTGAGCTTAAAAGTGAGCAACAAAACGACCGACAAGCGATCTCTTTACCTTCATACTTCTTACAGTCATTTTCGATTTCAAGAAGGGGCGGAAGGACGAAGAAAAGGGAGGATTTCATAATGCTTGGACGATACGCTATCATCGCCGTCTCTGCTGTGGTGCTAGGACTCCCGCAGCTCATTTCTGGAGCTGTGTCCGGTGGAGAGGTACCGGCACCGACCTGTAAAGCAGTGTCGGTAAATTATATTACACATTATCTTCCACAGCAATGTTTACGGACATCACGAACTTCACAGACCATTACAGTTACAGCTACAGTGTCCGGTAGTGGTGAGGAAGGGCTATCGGAAGTGAAGCCAGCGGCAACAACGGTAACGACGATAGCAACGACTAGTACAAGAGCCACGTCCAAGGGCCCGAATTTCGGAAAGCCAAATACTAATACCGAGGAGTCTTACTCATCCATAACTACAGCTTCTACCACAATCAATCAATCGATACCACCGTCGTCGGTTACGGTTCTGGTGAACCCTACGCCTCTTCCTGAAATAATTCCAACGGTACAGCTACCTAAAGAGCCAGACCCAGATGATTCACCCCTTGATAAGGCAAACTTCCTCTCCTTCGAGGAATGGAGGGCCCAAAATCTTGCAAAAGCTGGTCAGTCGACGGAGGATTTTGGGCATCGGGGGGTGCGGGAACCGCGGAGAGATCCTCGAGCCATTTATAATGCTCTCGACGCTCTCGGTGAAGATGCCGAGATTGAGCTGGATTTTGGATTCGACTCAGTTCCAGAGTATCGAGTTGGCCGAGCCGATAGGACTGCCACACCAGCACCTGCACAACCCGAAGCCCCTGGAGGGTACTCTAGGTCCAAAGATGCGGGAAAGACTTGCAAGGAGCGATTCAATTATGCATCCTTTGACTGTGCTGCTACAGTTCACAAAACGAATCCTGGAAGCAAGGGCGCTACATCAATTCTTGTAGAGAATAAAGACAGCTACATGCGGAACAAGTGTGGCCAAGAAAATAAATTCTTTGTTGTGGAGTTATGTGAGGATATCCTTGTGGATACGGTTGTCCTCGCCAACTTTGAATTTTTCTCTTCAATGTTTCGGACCTTTCGAGTTTCTGTTAGTGATCGATACCCCGTTAAACAAAATGGATGGAAGAATCTTGGGACATTTGAAGCAAGGAATACGAGACAGGTCCAGGCGTTTCTAATTGAGAACCCACTGATTTGGGCACGCTACCTTCGCGTGGAACTGCTGACTCACTATGGGAACGAGTTTTATTGCCCAGTGAGTTTACTAAGGGTACATGGGACAACTATGATGGAAGAGTTCAGGCATCAGGAAGAGCTTTCGAGGGGGGAAATCGAAGACGACGTGAGAGAGGATGTGATTCCCGAAGCCGTGGCAGTGGGTATTCAAGATATAACTGTTACACCGGCGCCGACGGAGGCAGAGAAACCAATGGAAAGCTATCTGGACTATGCAACGACAGACTTGGACGAAATTTCTACAGAGATCTATGAGCCAAACCAGGATTCTGCCAAGAGGAGGGAACTGGCTGGTGCCACGCCGCTAGTCTGTAAGCCGACGGCCTTGTATGATGTAAACATCTTTGAGCCTTCGAGACTGTCTGTATGCGGCGTAATTCACATATCATCAATCACATCGCGGACTGTTAGGGCTCATTCGGAACCCGAAACTCTGATAAGCGCGGGGTCCATTTCCACAGCAAGCTCGAAGACCGTCCAATCAGAACCCCAAGCGAGCAGCAAAGAGTCTATTGCAGCAGCTCCCTCTGTCCATATCTTACCACAGCGGGACACTATACCTACAGCTGTCAAACACCAAGCGGTTTCGGTAACGCAAGACGTGAAGCACAACCATATCCAGCAGCAACACCACGCCTCCCCTCCACCCTCGCATCCAAGTCCCCCACATGCAATTCCTACGACTCAGGAGAGTTTCTTTAAGACAGTACATAAAAGGCTCCAGTTACTTGAACAAAATGCCACTCTTTCGCTTCAATACATTGAGGACCAGTCGAGGATTTTACGGGAGGCGTTCATTAAGGTTGAAAAGCGGCAGATGGAGAAGACGGCACATTTCATTCAACAGTTGAACGCAACTTTTTTGACAGAGTTATTACTTTATGTATATCAGCCTCCATTAATTGAAATATCACTATAGGGTTTGTGTTAACGAAAGGTGTCCAAATAGAAGCAACAATATGACCAACTCTGGCAATCAACGGTAATAGCCCTTGAATCTCAACGCGAGCAGTCAGAACGAGAAATGATTGCTGTTTCCACCCGCCTTACTATCCTCGCAGATGAGATGATATTCCAAAAACGAATGTACCAAATCCAATCTGTTCTTCTGCTCATTACTATCGGCGTTGTTATATTCTCTCGAAACGGAAACCTTGATACACCGCTCATACAACATATGAAAACCCGTAGCTCCCTGCGTATGCTCGATACCCCCCCATCTAGCCCCCTTCCGGGTGCTACTATAAGTAGAGCGATGTCTCACCGCCGCCATAAAAGTGATGATTCCGTCACATCACCGACATTCGAACTTTCGCCACCCTCCCCGGACGATTACATGTCACCTGTCGAAAGTAATGAATCCATGCCACAGGGCACACAAAGCTCACCAGCAACACCGAGTGGAACACGGCCTCGCCATGGTTGGGGATATCAATTTGGGCCAAAGCTGAGAGTTGAGAGTAAAGGCCGAAGATGGCAAAGGTTGCCAAGCCCGCTTGGAAGTGCTGTGCGTGAGGACTATGATATTACGAATCTAGAGAATGACGAATACGAAAGGACGGAGGAGTTAGATGGAGAAGTAGGGTTACAGACTCCAGAAGCGAGCCCAGATCCGGAGCCAGAGCCGGGGCGATCTCCGGTACCGCAATTAACACCGGAAACTAGTTCAAGTGGGAGCTCATCCTCATAGGGCGGGTTACGATTACCTGGGTACGTTTGTAAGGGTGGTTGTCTGATTTTACTTCGTTCGTTTGATTTCCTACTTTGTGGATTTATACCTAATGACCTGATGTTGGCACGCATGCTTTTGGCGTTTTTTTCCCTTTTCTTGCATATATCCGCAATGTTTGAGTTTTAGAGTAAAAAAGGTATGGGTTTATCTAGCGCGTAATAATTATTCAAAAAATTGGGGTATGGAGAGCTTGAAAACACGCTTTTTGGAGAACGGGGGCCCTTTCCTTGATGCGGGACTGGGGATGAATCAATCTATCGGTTTGTTTATCTGTCCGGCTACGTATTGGAATATGATATCGATTTATCCACATGTATCTTGCATGAAACGGTATTGGTGAAATATGCAGATCATGAGTTCGTTATGGAGGTTTCTGGGCAGCAGTTAGTTGACTAACCCTAACCCCGAACTATGGTAGTGTATTTTTAGTAGGAGTAGAGCCAATGTATGTACTTACTTCACACAAAAGACAGATTAAATTCTACTCCGGAGAGATCAGTGTTTTCGAGATGCATGCCGTCAGACTATGGCATTACATATGTGGTTTAGGTGGGATAGATTGTGTTGCCACAGTACTGCGAGGCCTGCATGTGTAGTTGGGATGTTTTCTGACATCATCCTAGACCAGAGATGTTGCGTAGGGTTGGGTTGGGGTGGGACCTAACTGTTGCTTTGTGGGGGCTAACCAAATATGCATGTAGTGCTTACACAGAATGGGTTCATAGGGTATCACTCGACTGGTCTAGCGCCATTTCCGGGCACTCGTTTAATGCGTGTAATTTTATAGATTTACCAAGATGATGATACCATATATACTGTGCTGTAGTATTTACATCATTGTCAATCTCAAGGAGCAACGGCCCTTAACACCTTACCTAGCCTGGTACAATAAGTATCAAATTACGTCCCCATACCCATCCCCCTTGCTATCGGTCCGCGAGGATTGGGATACAATAGCTATAGGCGAGTGTAAGTGCGCGCGTGCGTGCTTTCGACACTAAGTAGGTTAGTAGAGATGCATGTAAATGATAGAAATAACCCGCTGCTGAGGTTGATGCGCGGAAAATGGAGTCGCGGGGTGTTCTGTGGTTTGAGCTTCGCTATTAGCTTAATAGGGCGTCGTGTACTCGGGAAATATATGACACCATCCACGGGCTCTGACGTCGGGCAGGAAGAAAAAAATACCCTAGAGGTCTAGGTGAGTCCCGTGCCCGTTCATGAATAAAAGGCAGCCACATCCCCCTCTTCTCTTCTCTTCTCTCCTTCCCTTCTTTCGCTCTTTACCTTCATCTGTATCTTAAAACACAACCCTCAAAAGTTAAAGTTTCAAGATTAAGATTTCTCGTGACATCGTCAACCCACAAAATTTCTCTCCTATTGGAAAGATCTCTCTAAAACCCACAACAAATCCCCAATCATGAAGTTTACCGCACTTTTGGCGAGCTTCATGCTCTATACTTTAGTATATTCTGCAGGTTTGGCAGATCTAAACCCTGACCCATTTTCTAGTGCCATGAATTCCTGCTACGAGAAATCTGAGCAAGAAGCTGCCTCCAACCTCACATTTCCCAGAAACAATCAATCTTTCATACGCCCCCACATTCCGCATGAAGCCGAGATTGACTGCATCTGCAAATCACCCGATTTTGCGCCTACAGTCGAAAACTGGTGGGCTAGCGGTGCGACCGAGTGGATTAAAGAGTATACTATTCTCCACGGCGAGGAGGAGCGATTTCAAAAGATAGGAATCGTGGCCTTTATAGCCGAGGATATGCTAAAGAGGACTAATTTCCGATGTGACGTCGAGTCAGTACATCGCTGTGTGGTCGAGTGTCAGGATGTGGTTAGGAAAGTTGCGGACCCGGAAGTCGCGAGACGAGTATGGTTTGTTCTGAGAACTGCTGGTAATATCGTCGAAGTTTCCAAAATGGTCCATGTAAGTTTCTCTTCACTCCTTTTTTGTTGAGCATAGTTGCTGTTTTCGGGTTAGTTGTAATGATGGTTACCCGTGAGGGACTAGTGGTAATGATAGTTATCGCTGGTTTTTTTATATCAGCCTATGACCTGGGACCAAATTATGAGTAAATACTAACAGGTCACAGGACTCACTCACCGCTGCACAAATAAATATGGCTCAACTTGTGCCTGTCATCGCCGATACTTTCTACTGGACCCCCGGTACTGGTGACCAAACCTGGGCACTTATTTTTACCCACACCGTCAATACCCTCTCTTTTCTCTTTGGTCAATTCTACCCCATTGCTCGTGGTATGATACACATCAACCAACTACTCGACAACATTGCCGGTGCCGCTGCCGAGAATGCTGAAATCTCTGAAGCCAACCTACGCCTTGTTGAAGATGAATACAGACGACTCCCCGAGGACGGTGTCTCCCGCGAAGAGCGAGACATGCTATGGTCAGAGCTTGCAGGCCGTGAGGCATCCTTTGAATACTGGCGCAAGAAGTCTGAATGTACCAGTAAGACTGCTAGGATTGCTAAGATGGGCTTTACCGATATCCTCATGGGCCAGGTTGGATCGGGTATTAGCAATGCGTTCGGAACACTGAACTCATATATTTCCTTTGAGGCAAGACACCCTGGATATGAAAAGCCAAGGGAGACGAATAAAATGGGCCTCGATGCATTTATTCGAGCTTCGTCTATGCGTGCAAGGGGGGCACTAAGAGAGGGCGTGAACATTATCTTTAGTGGATCTTCGTCGGAAACTGATGGTTAGCCGAATCCTTATTTATAAATTTCTATCTAGATGAGGTTACTAACCAGACCTTTCTTGCAGGATCATCCATATTTTCAAATTTCACTATGGCTGGAAACTTTCTTCCTGATAGATCCGGCGATGCACAGTTATGGAGAGATGTTGGTGCTGAGAAGTAAGTATCCCTCCTATAGCGGTTATATCACCCACATATATTCGGCGGGCATGTTGCTAATATTTACAATAGTGGTCTCACACGTGGTCTTATGTTGAAAACTCTGAACGCAGCCATCAATTCTCAAGCAGTATACATCACTTGCTCCAAAGATTACCGTAAAACCGCTACAGACTACAGGCCCACTGTGGAGAAGCAGAAAGCTAGTGCTGAGACCTGTAAAAAGGATAATTCAGGCCCCAAGGATTTCAAAGCTTGTGTTGACGGCTACTGCTGTTACATCTACAAATGGAACAACAGAGGCTGGGCTCCTTCATGGCGCAATGACAAACTCTTCGGTGCCGATGTCATAGACGATGAGCCATGGAATGTTAAGATCTCTGACATCATCACCTCCTCCGTTCAAGCCTACGTTCACGGCATCCGTGAGACCACCCCCTATTACTCCCTCACAAGGGGTATCTTCCAAAGTCTCGGTAGCGATAATGTCAACTCCCTTTGGAACCCTGCCACCCCTGGTATGTTCACAGTACCTGTATGCTTCTCAACCCATAACTGGGCCACCGTCATTGATGGATACCGCTTCCCAATCAATGGCCACATTGACGCCCAGCCACGTAACTCAGTCAAGAACCTACCTTGTAACTGTGGCCCCTGGGGGAAGGATACGGAGCAGGTCTGGAAGGAGGTTGGGCTCTGGAACCTCGATCCCAATGATAGGTGGTTCAACGATTATACAACGGGGAAGTGTGGCCACCAGATTTACGACAAAATCGAAGATGAGGTGGAGAAGTACGTGGCCTATTGCCGTGTCAATGTCCATACAACGTTTGACTTCAGAATCCGACATGCAGGCGAGCATTGGAACTGCAAAACAATCACCAATGTTATCAAGAAGCTAGGGTATCCAGATGTGATGGACCTACAAGAAAACGAGCCGGAAGTGTATCAAGCACTGTGGTGCCACGCCATTCATCCGGGATCGAACAAAAAGAAATGCAAGAACTATAACGAGCCATTGTCAGTTATAATGGTAAAATTGGGAAAGTGGGAAAACTCCGTGGTAGCAGATGAGTTTGAAAGTGTGGGTCCTGAGCAGTTGGTGAAAATGGTTCTTAGGGATGGTCGCGATATGCCGTCCTATTAAGGTCTCATAATGGCTGGACTTTCTGTTTTATGCTAATTTTTTGTTGATTATAATATATATAGGCGTATTTTTCTTCTTATTTTACTGCCTTTCCTGTTACAAAATCAATATATACTTGTATAGGGTTGTATCACGGGGCATCACAGAATTTATGGTGCAGAATACATGTAGCTACATGTAGCTAGGCATTTGGCCTCTTTTACTTTTTCTTTTTTTTTTACTACATTTATATTCGATCTCTACTTTCACTTAAGTAGTGGGTCATATATATCAAATCCATTCAGGAACCGCCACAAGTGAATCGGGGTATAAAGACCGCGGAGTATGAATATGAAATTAAGTTGATTAAACACATTATCTGAGTATACCGCCCCAGTTGCTGAAGAGTTTAGGCCGGAGATTGCGGGGTTGCATTTTTTTTTTCAGGACAAAGAAGTTCGCTGTAGTTCCTGGGTGGTTTTGGGCCCCTTCCCTTCGATATTCTTGTGGGAGCGCACACACATAATTTAATATTATGAGGTATATATCTTCATTGTAAATGAACGTGACATATCAATATAAGACCTGAGATAAATCAAAGATTTTGCCTATACTTGACGAACCAATCAGCAAATCAATTAGGCTAGAGCCTGGGCATGGATCATGATCTCTCACTCGAACCAGCATGCTTGTTTCTCGCAACAACGGGTCGCGGGAAATACATGCAATCATATACATATTTTAGTAGCACACCTGTTCATATCATACATGATGTAGGTACCCGCAAGCACTAACCACATAAATTACACATGTATGTACATGTATCCAAGCCAATATAGTAGTACTCTTCAAAGTTCAAAGTTCACCATCAGTCAGGATGGAGGCTTATGCCCAAGTACATGTACATACGTCACCTCTTGATAGGATGGATTTAGATGAATCCAACAAACCCCAATTTAGGCAACCGCTGCTATCACGTAGTTATTAGATGTCAAGCCTTACAACCGCGCCCTTCGAGGACAGATTATTTAAATTCCGCAGAGGGAAGCCTCGTCGCTCTTAGCCCAGTCGGCGCCCCTCAGTTACCCAGCCCTGAGGTCACGCATTTATAACCACCAACCCCACTTATTGAGCCTCCATCCTCCACATATCATCCTCCGTCACTCCTGGTTTATCCAAATGATTGTTTCATCAAAACCAACCCTGAAAGAGTTTGTGAGTTCTTACGCGAATGATGGAGTGCCCCCTCTCAGTTGCAGAGGTTCCGAAACCGGGAACAAACAAAGGGTGCAACAAGATTCAACTTCTCTTGATCAGTCGGAGTTTCCGAAAACTATGTATAGGTGGAGAAAACTTAAGATTCAATACTCAGAGGAGATCCTGCGGATGTATCCTTATCTCGCTGAGCCAGACTCTGATGGGGAGGATGATATTGAAGAAGGGGAGGAGGACGAATATGTGAGGTGGGACCCTGTTCAAAAAGTCCATGTAAAGAGAGAAACGCCACTTCGGGCAATAGCGAAACAAGATATCACCACAATCCCGACCACAGAAGCAAATAAATTCCATCCGGAGGATATGGTTACTGTCGAGATACTTTTGAAAATGGTTTCTGAAGCCGATAACTTTGTAAGTATGGGATTCTTTAGGCATTGCATCTATTTTCCTTTTTTTTTTTTTTTTTTTTGCAAGCAACTAACCCCTTCCCTTTCCCCCCATTTTCTTCCAAATAGCCTTTGAAATCTACAGAGCCAAGCTTATCTCCGGTTCGAGTTCCTACACCTCCAGCCGCATCACCTCCCCACTCACCGACGTCGCTCATGGCAAGTCCTGACAGAGAATGTAACGGGTCGCCTGAGGCAGATGATCAAATATCCACCTCAAGACAAGTAGGCGACTTAGTAATTATATCACAAGAGGAGCAAACCAACGAAATGAGTGTTGATGTCCTCCCGGAATATGCTTTACCGGATCTACAACAAAAAAAAGAGGAAACTCGGGTTGAATCTAGCCTTGGGGGATCGTGGGCGGGGTTTAATTCCCCTGGATTGCCCCAGATATTGAATAGCGAAGCCAGCTATCAGCCAAGTACGGGACGCAATTATTCTGTGACTAACGACAACATGGAAATTATTGCTAGAGATGTGCGATCGACGAAGGAAGCGGAGAAGGCCCTTGCAGAAGCAAGTCACGATGATCGAATGGTCACCGTGTGCGAAGATACTGGTAGCAACCAGTCCGCGACGGGAAGTCCTTATGTCCGAGAATCCGCTCCTACACCTAGAGAAGAAGCTGTAGGTCTGGGTAATAAACCGCTCGGTTGCCCCAGTCTCTGGGGTGTGTTGGAAATCGATGCTAAGCTCGAAACTAAACACCCAAGTGATAACCACGAAACTTCTATGAGTGCGCTTGATCTTATAAGCTGTGGGTATAGGCATTTAGAAAAGCCGTCTGGCATTACAGCCAGCGGCTACTTTGGCTTTAGTACCTCCATCTCTGAATATATTTCGGATTATGATAGGGATTTGGTGGATCGCTGTATGTCAGCGAAGAAAGAGCGCTCTGATTCAGCATTAGTGATAAAAAGACCCTCAGATACTTCACCCAATGTGGCGAGAGATTTGGCCTACAAAAAGGGCGAAGCTGCAGGCCGTCAGCATATGATGGAAGCTGCAAAGAAGGTAGCCATTGAAATCGTCAAACAACAACTGTCCAACATATACCCTGGAAATAAATACTCCGTAAATACGGTGGTTGAGCGGGGATTGCGGCGGGCTGCGTTAGGGTTTTATGAGGAGGACCATAATGAAGGCGCCACTAACCATATGCCGGTGGTTCTTAATGACCTTACACATATGAAAGCTGAGGAGAAAGGTTTTCGTGGAGAGGACCATGGGGATTGGTCCAGTAGAAAAACTAAGATGTTTAAGGATTATAGTGGGATGATCGATCGTGTCGTTAAAGAACGTCCTCCAAGGCTAAAGAGTGCTGGTGAGAAGCGTAAGCACCACGAAGACTTTGACGAATTTAGGGATTCTTCTCGTAAGCACCGCCGTCGTAGGTCTGTTTCTCGGGAAAGCAATTCTCACTATCGTCGCCAACATGATAAGAGTTACAGTCTTAGTAGACCCTCTAGAGACTCTGGCCGCCGATATGAGAAAAGCAGCTCCACCATGCCACACAAGGACTCGCGCCGCAGACCGCATAGGATTCATAGCCGCAGCAAGTCCAGAGAACTCGATCGTCGAAGCGATGAGAAAGGTAGTTCTAGGAAATCATATAAGGACTCCCACAGCCGACACAACGACAGCGATAGCCCTGATAGATCTCATAAGGACTCCCGTCATAGTCAATACGATGAATACAACAGCTCTAGCACGGTTTATAAGGGCTCTCGCCGAAAAAAAAGTGACAAAGAAACCACAAAGGCCCATGATAGGGCCAAAGACAGCTCGCCTAACCGTGGTCGTCGCAGAGATAGTAATTGTGAATCTGGTGAATACCAGGTAAAAGTTACTAGAGATCTAATTGATCCCCCAAACAAGCATCATACTCCTTCCCCGCTACGTCCACAGCTCACTTTAGTAAGAGTGACGCCCCAGATACGAAAGAAGAGCATCCTAGAAACTTCTAAAGAGATACTAAAGCTGGGTATCTTTGCAACTCCGAAAGTAAATAAAAGACAGGGAAGAGTTCACGATATAAACAAGCCTCGACGCTCTTTGCAAGAGCACCATCAAGGCACCTTTATTTCTGAATTGGATAGAGGCGCAAAACCCAAAAAACCTTCGCCCAGAGTAGAAGCAAATGCTTTGAAAAGAGGGTCTGTTACCCCCAAGCTCTCCCCTGCCCCTCCCCAGATAGAGGGTCCTGGCAAGGATGAAACTTCTCACGCTGGTTCTCGCCCAACTTCAAACACTGGGAGGGGTGGTATAGACAAGGGGACTCTCGGAGATGGGGCTTGCCAGGCTTCAGGTGTTGGGCTAGGCCCTGTAAAGGATATCCTCGTTAGTGAAGAGGCTTCAAAAGTTGAAGCTCGCCAATATTCGCAGGCTCGACCAAATACCGCGAAAGTTGCGGAAGAGGAAGTTTCTCAGGCTGGAGTTCATCAGTTTTCGAAGATTGTGAGTCTCGTAAAAGAGACCGGCGGCCGGGGGGGGTCTCCACAGGCCAATGTTCACCCGACTCCCCAAGGTGAATCGAGTTTGATGAGAGAAGAACTAGGACAACGCTCTGCTCACCATCCTTCTGGCCCTCGATCTTTTGGCTCTAATTACCCCCAAGGCGGTAACACTCGAGGACAACAGCCTCAAAACTTTTGTAGCTCTCAAGAATATCAATTTCGGGGCTACCACCACAAAGCTCACTATACTCAAAGCAATCACCCCCAAGGCTATCGCACCCAAGGTTATTCCTCTCAAGGTTATCACCCCCAAGGCCGTCCGCATCAAGGATATCGTACTCATGGCCGTCCCTTCCGAGGCCACTCCCAAGACATGTACGTCAACCCAGCTTTTGCTCCAAATGGGAACATCAGTGACCCTAACAGTGTGCCCCGAAGTGGCTATCGTGGTGGCAAGCCAGCCCGGGAGGAGAAACAACAATTTGTTGATCATAGCCCCCGGTAATAGCATCAGATGTCCGAGGTAGTCTAAGATCATCATTTTAACCACTCGACCGCTGGTAAAGGTCAATAGCTTAGCCAAAAGAAAAAGGAGAGGAACTATTAATTTGAGTTTGGTAGATTATTGATTGAGAAAAGAGGTGTGAAGAAGGGGGAATTTCAACACATATCTGTTACTGTGTATACCATATGGATGATAGTAGGGTCAATTTTTTTCTGACATGACAATCTACCTCTGCAGGTACTCGATGCCGAGTCCTATCGATGGTTGTTGAAAACTCTATTGGTGGGTGACTCTATTGGTGGGTGTGTTGTCTTTTTCATGACTTAGTGATCGCAGAAGAGCTCTATATTCTTAACGAAAACATTGGACCCAATCTTTAGCACACTAATACCCTTTCCGTAACTGTAAATATTAGAATGTACATACAATAAAGCTCGTTTCCCCCTGTGGTAAATAACTGTGGTTTCAACAAACGATATTTAACTTGACTAGTTTGAGATTTGGGGGGTACGTAGCACAGAAATTGTCAAGCCAGGGCTAAAGCTGAAAATAACGATACCAATACAGCTCCAGAGCTCTTAAACTTATGTGGTTCATAGAACAAATATTGGGGTGGGCTAGGAGATGCCATGAGGAACATTAATATTATAGGCTTGCCAAAATTAAAAATACGTGTGTACGACGTACCATTGATATCGAATACATATAGGCACGGATAAAGAGTTGGACGGCGGATACATTTAAAATGTAGTAGAAACCCTAACCCACTCAAGTCGTTCCCTAATAACCCCTCACTCCGTACAATGAAGAACGCCTATCCTATGAATGGAGAAGCGGCCGCTCGTGATTTTTTTTTACTCTATTAATATTGTTGAAGGGTTATTACCATGTAAGTGGACGCTGGCAGGGCTAGGTAGTGGTGCTCTCCTGTCTTCTAGCTAACCATGTTGAAGACGCGCACGTAGAATGCCAGGTCTTAAGCAGTCTCCGATGTATATATCGCCACTATGATCTAGCTGGTTTCAGACCGCCACCCCATATAGTAGACTTGGGTGACTCGGTGGCGGTGGTGGGACTTCATCTATCGTTTATCGATATGATACTAGCGGTCAGGTTTGACCTCAGAGATGCTATATTAGATTGTTTTGTTCTTTGCTAACCATACCTCTTATCATAGTGCTAGAGATATCTACACAGGCCTCATTTTCACTCCGTTTGACAATGGTCACTGTTAAAGTAAATTACCTACACTGCTGGGGTTTGCGATGCTTTTCTGAGGGAGACATTTACTTCCCATGATATTTCTGGTAGGCCCACCTAACCAAATGACCCGTCATCTATGTGGTCTAGTCTGGCCCTACCAATAGGTTCTTGGGAAAACAGCCAGCTTCTAGTTCGGCGATACAACCGTTTCTCCTCTTCCTCGGGGGGTTTCACTTTTCTTTAATCTTCCACTTACGATACTCCTCATCCGCTTCTCTTTCCCTCCTCTCCCTCCATCTCCTATAATCTCTCTCCTCCCTCTCGTCTATACTTCCCTCCTTCCATAGCCTCAATATTTCAAACCCGACCTCAACTGTGATCAACAGGATGATCATCCACTCTAGGCCCAGCGAATGCTTCTCACTCAGCCTCTCCCTCAGCACCTCTACAATCCCGGATGCATAGTCCAACTTCTCATTGAGCTGCCGTATCCTCACATTGACATCCAGAGCCCTCCCAACGCTCTCATAGTACCCCTCCAGGCCCAGCTCATGCCTTGAGTCCCAAAATATGTCAGGCAGAGAGTCCGTTAGCTCCGAGTAGAGATTTAGCTGCGCCCGGAACTCTAACAGCTCCCCCGTCTTGCGCAAGATGAAGCTGCGTGTGAACGGAAGCCTGCTACCGCGGCTTAGAAGCCTCGGGATGGTACTCGTTCCAACAAGGTACTCGTTCAACAGGCTCTCCAGCACTGCCAGCTTCGTGCTCCGTGCAAGGCCAGACGAAAAAGCGATCTTGGCAAGGGTGATGTTAAGCTCATCTGGAGCGCTGAGGATTTGCTGCTGCTCCCAGACTTCGGGTGGGGCATTGGAATCGACGTTCTCTGAGAGTGGGTAGTTTACAGAGGGCGCGGTTCCGAGGATAATGATGTCGCCGCCAACACGGGAGCGGCGGACTCGTGGATCCTCAATGTATTCGAGATCTTCGGTCTCGACTTCGTTGGTTTGCGCTTTTTCCGCGGCGGGGAGAAGGGTGTTTGCCAGTGAGGAAACTCGAGAGGGGGGTACGGACCATGAAACTATGTTTCCGGAAGGGAATATAAAGACATCTCCAACATCCTCATCGGTTGTACTGTTTGTGGAGGCTGTGTTAGGGGCTCCTATATCAGTCGCCGGAAGTCGGAGATGTAGGACCTGGTCTACCAGTCCGGTGGAATTTGGATCGATTGTATATCCTTTCCGTAGTAGTATGAGAGCTGCGAGGGAGAGATCGTATTTCTCAGCTGTGCAGTAGGCCGTACATAACTAACAACCCACCACCCCAAACCTGTCAAACCAGTCCGTTATGGAGGGGGCAAACAAAAGGTTACTTTAGTTTTCCTCCTCTGTTCGCCATAGCCTACTGTACTCTTTGCCGCTTCCGAGGCGGCGGCGACTCTTCGGAGTGAGATTTTGCTTGATTGGGAACGTGCGGGTTTCTTCTTTTGAAATGTCTGCTCTGGCGCTTCCTGTACCGTACCATAACTGTTAGCTATAGCCAACAGAAAATATTCCTAGGTAAGAAAGGGTCCCAACCTCTTGAGTAGCTGGTACAGGAACTGGAGATGACGTAGAAGAATTGCTGTTCCTATGCCGCTGCAATCCCGGGGAATAGGTCGACGAGAATACTCTCTTCGGCCGCCAAAGGCATTGCGATACCCAGGTGGAATTGCATGGGACAATATATAGCCCCCGAGGTTTTATACCAAGATAAGTCGTCGCTGTGAATAATAAACGACGTGAGAATGGGGACATGGCGAATGATTGACTTGAGTGAAATATGCCCTTGGAGGATGTTTCTCTCCCTTAACCCAACGCCTTTCACGTGCCGAGACTCAAAACGAATTTACCCTTGTCCCGTCGACAACTTAGGGAAGTGAGCGCCACTGGGCGCCGCCGTCAACATTTTTAGCCCGAGGCTCGTTGCCAGGCACTCGGGTAGACCGGGTAACATACATGTAATGATGTCACTTTTGCACAAAATATCACTCGTTGGCTGCTCTGGCCCGTTTGGGAACCACCTGAACTGACTGTTTGGCATACCACTTTTTCAAGGCAATACTGATACATAGATGAATTTCCAAACATGAAATTTCTCGAGTCTTATCATAGGCTTTGGCTAGTTGGCCCCAAAGTGCCCCCTCTTGAAGAAGCTGGGTCTGTCTTATGAAAATTCCTGCGTGTAGTAGCAAGATTGAATTCTCGATTAAGTTTTTGGCAATGCCAGAGCCATAGATATATATAATATTACTACTCTCTCCCCACAAAGCTTACTTGGTACTATTATACGCAGTCCCAAACTTTTAACAGTACGGCGGGGAAGAGAGCAAAGAGGCCGGGAGAGGGAGAATAGTAAGATCTCAAAAATGAAGGGTCTCGGATGACATTCTCCATAGAATATCACTAGTTTTAATGTATTCTTTCCACTAGTCAGGGGGGTTACCAGGGTATAACGATGTCTGTTTTCTTCTTTATTTACCACACGTGAGTAGCAAGTCATTGGCTGATGACCGCGAGACTAGGGTAAGCCTGGTTTGAACTTGATGGGATCTTGAAGCACTTTGTTAGGTATGGTCCCGATACAGAACCCTTCTTTTACTAGTATCTAGTCAGTATAAGCTTTAACTAACAAAACGAGGTGGTAATGATCGGTCTAACCATTTCCCTTGCCTGTGCCATCATGCTTAGTCATGTACTTACATGCAGTTAGTGCCTAGCGCACAGACTCTAGATGTGGCTCATCGCGCGTCACTCGGCTCTGGCCTGCGCTGTTGAGGCGAACTATCTCCAGTTGGCCGAACCCGTTCCAAATCCTTAATTTCCCTGGGGGAGCGGGCGCACCCAGCCACCGAGAGGGAAGGAGCTGTTACCCTCCAACACTCCACACTGCCACCGATTCCATACGGTCCAACGTCCCTCCCATTTTTGCTATTTGGGCTGCCCCTGTTGCTTAAGGGGGAACTCTAGACTACATGTAATGTAACCATCGTACAGGGCCAGGAAACAAGGAGCTTTGCCCTACCTCTGGCTGCTACATGTATATGTAGCCAGCTGCTCACACGACAGCTTCATCATAACTGCCACGTATAGGAGGTCAACTTGGCTGCAACTACATGAAATGCGTCATGTCCCATGCTCGGGAGAAATCGGAGCTGAAACCATACCACTTGACAGGTTTTTTCTCCACCAGGTAAATACCCATCTAGAAAGCTTGCCCCTCCCACCAGGAAAACCAGACTGGGGGCCCCATGCGTACACAAGGGCGTAATAAAGCCCTGCCCAAATAGAGCCTTTACCCTCTGTACGCTCTCACGAAGCTATATAAGGCCCGTTAGGACTCACATATGCAGGGTTCACATGCACATTATGATTCGACTCGGGTGAAATGGGCCTACCATCTAGTGACAAGTTCTTGCTCTCAAATGGAACCGCTCTATTCCCCCCTGAAATCCGAGACGAAACATTGGTGTAAGTAATGCTAGAGGGGAGGAGGGTTCGGGAGGAGCTGTGTGATCGGCAATCATCCCTTCCGCGGGTTCTTTTTCTTTGTTCGATAGACTGGTTTCGGATGCGAGTCGACTATAACCGTCTCATAGTTAAGAGGAAGGTTGAGAACCAACCAGAACCTGGTTTTCTTTGCAAGCCGCAAACCCCAAATCTTTGTTTGGACGGTCTACGCTTTCATAAAAGTATCAGGGACGGTTGATTCACAGGTTCTCACTCGGCCCGCCCAAAGCGGCAGGTGCTGTTTCATAGCCTAACCTGTGTCACCACACTCCACGGCTCGAGCCGCAAGATCAGCTGTCAGCCTGTTGATCGTAGATCGTATCTGATTGGCGGTTACAGAGCCTCAGAGGGAGCGAGGAGGGGCTTGGCAAACAAGGGGGGGGGTCTTTCATACGAGGAAACAAAAACACCCATCCTGGTATCGGCGCTTAGTAAAGCAAGAAAGTAGACGAAAACAAACATTCTAAATAGATTTGATAAAATAGCTACATATGTATATATGGTCCATACCACAGTTTACATCCCCATAGATGATCACTTAATAGCAAAAAAAAAAAAAAAAAAAAAAAAAAAGAAGGAAAATGAAGAGGAAAAGAAAAAGGAAAATGAGAATTTTCGATTTTTCTGGGGAGATTCGACGAATCAAAAGAATAAGAGACAAATAGACCTGAGAGAGAAAAAGCGCCTTTTACCCCCCCCGCCCCTGAATAGTAAACATACCTTAGATAAAAATATGAGAAGTATAGATAACTTATGACTTGCCAAATGCCCGCCCATTTCATCCACAATTGAAAGAGAAAGAAAGAATAAAACACCAACCGCCATGAAGACTCCGCGAAGGATCACTATAAGATGTTGATGCCGAAAGAGAGGGAATTTGGACGGAAATTATTATGTGAACACGATGCAACGCTAATTTAATCTCAGATATGCTAAGAGAAAAAAACACATAAAGGAAAGAATAAAGGTGAGAGAGGGAAGCGGTGATAAGAGAATCAGAACTTCATGTGACAATACTTCTAAAGAGTATTGATATTGAAGATTGCCTGCTGTTTTCGATGTAGGGGGGGGTGTTGACCGGAGCTGTTGGAAGAGCAGCCTAGATTAATTGCTCTTCCTCTCATCCTCGCCAGTCTCGGGGTCTGATTCCTCGTCGTCTAAATACGCGAGTTAGTTAGTTATCATGGTGATTTTGAGAGTAGTCATACCAAACATCATCTCCTCGTCACTATCATCCTCGCCAAAGTCGCTCTCCATCTCAGATTCGCACCAAAAGTCGTCGTCGACCTCCTCTTTCTCCGGCGGCGCACTCTCCACGGTAGAAGGCATGTGGAACCCTTCCGGAATATCCCTCTTGGAGGCCTCGACATTCTCCCTCACCACCTTCTTGTAGCCCTCAGGGTCCTTTCGCAACATGACGCCAGCGTCAACATTAGCTGCGCTTGAGACTTCAGCATCGTCGAGAAGAGAAAGGATCGAGATGAGGACAGTGAATATGCGCTGCGCAGGTGACCAACGTTCCTAAAGGCAGAAGATTAGATGACCCGCCCGTTACGTAAAGGATAAAGAACACATATTGTGTGGACTTACCGACGCAAGTTCTCCCGATGTCTCATCCTCGCCTGGTGCATGGAGGATGGAAATGCATAATTTGCCGTCTTTGTAGATGTTCGGGTGGAATAGCGGGCGTGCGAAACGGAATTCGGGTGGGCTCATAGGGTAGTTTTTCGGGATTTTCAATTCAGCCTAGGAGTAAGAGAAGAAGTTAGTTAATGTGGTAACCAAAGGCATACCAACACGGGGGCGAATCATACCTTGAGATAGGCACCTGCGTACAGCGAGGTCGGGTTTACGACGATCAAGGCGACATCCCAGAGGAATAGATTCCCTTCACGCGGCTGTCCGTAATGAAGAAACGATTAGTATATCGAGGGGTGGGATCAGGAGCTTTTTACAAAAAGATCAGACTCACCTCAACGTCCACCCAGTTTTCCTTCTGTAGCTCTTTCAACTCATTCATGAGCATACGCTCCGCGATCTTTCGTTCATCGGAAGACATTTCGAGGAGGTGTTGTTATATCAGAGAGACTAATACTCAAAGCGAGGGGGGGTTGCTATTCCAATGTTGGGAGGGAATGCCACACGGACTATATGCAGTTCCTTGTCGTTGTATTGTAGGAGCAACAAAAAGTAGGATGACTTCCAGGAAGGAATATATAGAATGTTCGTGGGTAAACTCGAAGGGAGGGGGGCAGTCTTAAAAAAAGGTGTTTGAGGGATCACGCGAGGGGGAGGAAGGATGGTGAAGAGAATGAGGTGGGCACGCTGTAGATGTGATGCAGATTCTATCTGCGTTAGTGGAGGCGGAGGCGGAGATGGGTCTGAGCTAAACTGGTTAACCGCTGTTCTGAGTGGGGGGACCGTGAGAGTAAGCGGCTTGGAAGTTGGTCCACTGGAGAAAGGAGGGGGAAAATTAGGAGAGAGAAAGAGAGAAAGAGAGAGAGAGAGAGAGAGAGGAGGGCTAAGTGCGGAGAGAACTGGTGGGTTGTAGGTACATGTATGAATGGTGCTATCGTGCTTACTTGCTGGCTTGCTATTGCTGGCTTTCTGGTATCGTGGGGAATGACCCGCCACTCTCTCCACTCACTCCCATTCATTACCAACCCACAACACACCCTGCAAACTCCATATCATTCCCATGGCACAGTATGTACCTACTCTAGAGTGCTTCACTGGCACGTACATGTGCTTACAACCTCATACCCACTGGTATACATGTATGTATCTCTAGAGTTCATATCTCCACCATACTAGATACTCCCCCGCTACGCATAATAATTCGAAGGTAACTCATGATCACTCAAAGCGGGCCGATAACTTCCGCCCAAACCCAAATCTCCTTTCCACTGACTGCAGAAAGACACAAACAGGCACAAACACTCTGCAAGCTCGACATGAATCGAGTGACCCCACTGACAATAGAGTGGAAAACTATGAATTATTACGTGGGTACGAATGCAAATCAGTTTAAGACACCACCGCCGATTGCCGCCATGGTTTTGCTGCCCCCCGAGTCATACACATCCCCGGCAACCGCCCCTCGCTTCGATTCCTGATCCTCCCGGTCAAGTGTCGGTGAGTGAGGGCACGACTGATTCCGAACATCTAGGAACATTTGACTTGATAGGGTAGGGTACATAGGCATCGTGAAGCTCCTGTTGAGAGTTGATACAATAACTGTTGTTATCAGAGCTCCCCCAAAATCCTTGACGGCAACCCTCCCACTCCCGAGGCAAAGCGTGTGTTGATTATGCAGGCCATGCATGTCATCTGCAGGCCTCTCTAAAAACTAAAAAAAAAAAAAAAAAACACCCCTTTCCCTTCCGGGTATCTACCTCATGCAGTGGAAACCAGCTGGAAACCGAGGAGCTTTTCCATCTTGTTTCCTTTCGTGGCGCAATAAGAGAAACTCATGAACGGGAATGTCACTCAATCTGCTCGCTTGTGGTTCGTCCGTTGGTTTTGACTGGTGTGTAATTCGGGCCATCACAATCGTCTGCACAGCTGGGCTGGCTGGCTTGAATTTCAATTTTTTGGGTCAATCAATATGATGAACAGCCAATTTTTTTTGCACAGCCTTTAAGGAGGGATGATCATATTTTGAGGCGCTGCTTTTGTTGACATGATGTGGTTCCTGGATTTGTGAGGCAACGGCTTTAGTTACATGTAGTGGTCGGTTCTTCATCATAGACTATCACTCGTGAGCCTTTTTTTTTTTTCTTTTTGACGGCGGTCGGCTTTATTGGGGAGGCTTAGTTAGCCCTCCTGCAGTATGCGCGATTGATTTGTTACCAAACATAAAGCCGAGAAGCGGTCATCATGGCTCCGCAACTACAAAATTTTCGGAGCTTATCGTTGGATATCATGGCAGGTGTCTGAGAGTGGCACTAGTAATCCGTGGTTGGGCACGAACATAGGAAGGCGATAGATCACGACGTCATAAGAAACAGTGTAGCCCGGTCATTAAGCAGATCTCCCGCTGGAACCCCAGTACTCGGACCCATAAAATATGATACGGAAACTAGACTACAGCGATATAGCTACCCCAAAAGAAGACCGTTACCCAATAGAGCTGGACCCGGGCTAGGTGGTAGATCCATCTAAAATCCCGTGGTACAAAACTCTACTCAATCACAAGACGCCATGAGTTTTTGGGCGGGGTGTAGGATAGCTAGTCTTGACTTTTGTACTATATTATATTCGGCACGAATATCATAGTCTTCGGCCAGGCTAGCCTTATCCCAGCTTTGGTTATCCTCATCACTATCATCTATCATGCATGCGCACTCTGACACTTTGTAGCGACTTCTTCTCCAAGCTGCCGCGGAATAGCGGTGATTGAGCTCAACCGGAAGCAAAAACACCGTATGTACTACTTATATGGCTTTGACACATTCTTCCCAGTACACGTACACCTCGCGATAGAGGCTGAAATCACGACAGAGGAGCACGGCCACAGGATGATCCATGCACTCCCATGCATGTAGTACTACTGGGTCTTGGTGACGCTACAAGAATATGCACTCTTCTTCATGGAAGGCCCCAGGTCTTGGCTCTACAAACTACGAGAGGGACAGTGATCTTCTTATCCCATTGTGTGGCTCTGCGCAATTGACTGAGTTACAAATTATTCGTTAAGCTTGGTGGGTACATGGCTAAATTGAACGGTTTAGAAGCTAAGCTAACTCTATGCCTTCTAGATCCCTTACTTCGACATCACTGAGTACAGCTGGATACACGTTGTTGACGATGCCTATTAATCGACATATATATGCGTTATAGGTCATAGCCTGTACGTGAAGTTTCTCTAATAGACCAACTTCCTAGATAGCTAGCCCTCAAATGTACAGTGCATGTACCTGACGACCTAGCCAGGGAAATGGTCAAGGAGTCCCAGAGAGCCGTGCTAGTGGTCTAGGTGTACTTCAGTTTATGTTCAGTGCTAGAGCAGAGTCTCAATAGTAGTAACATGTGGCAGTAGTAGATTGGTGTTTCCGGCTAGCCTTTCCCTAGCTACTCTAATGGGTGAACCGGCGTCTCCGTCAACTCAAATACTTTGAAGATTTCTCTCTTGCTCGCTAGCTAAGGATATCGTCCCTGGTGTTTAAGGTTTTCTGTAGCTACATGTAGTCTGACCTCAGGACATGTACCGCCTAGCCACGGTATAGTACTACATTGTACTTAGGTGATGGGTACGAGACGACGCCTAGCGCTGCCCAAGCTACATGCACTTATCCGCACCCAGAACTCAAGAACATACACCCACCCAATCTCGATCGCCTTAGCTCTTCTAGCTACGCTCAACGCTTTATCAATTGCAAACTTTCACGCCAGGAACGCAAACAAACCCCAGGCCGCCCACTCTTAGGCTTTATACACCGGCCTTAAGGATAATGATCGACTACATGTATCCTTCTGGATTCCAAAACAGACCAAGAACGGCCGATATCAGGGCCGGCCAGGGTTGTCTCTATGATACCAAACAGCTGAATACTATCTATCCCAGGGGGGGGGGGGGTTTGGCTGGTGGTTGGGTCTTTTGGTACTCAGTCAGATTGCAGCACATCCGGTTTGAACCGCGAGCTCAGTTAATAGAGCCTCTTGGACGGTATATTGTGAAGTTACATATTGCTATCAGCACGTAGCTATATCTGTATGGTCTGATCAGATCGGGGGTGCTATGTATGGCATGACTCCTGAAATGAGATGCGAGTATAAAGCAGAGATCGAGCGCAGTTTACTTAATGCGTTGGTTATCCCCCCCTCTTCTGATCTAATCGCCTACTTAGTTTGTTAATATGGCTATCAGAACTCGCCGCAACCTACGTACACGAAGCGCTCACGCCGAGGGACCAAAACGGCACTCCTTTGTTGAACGGCTCTCATAGCTATGCAATATGTATACCGATCTCCAACCAAAACTCTATACAGTAACAGGACAGCTACAATACAACAGGTCCATAGTCACAGTAACTGCTGATAATATATATATATAATAAAACCCACAAAACAAAACAAAAGAAGAGCTAACGCCGATGCCACCACCACCATCACCTCCTTCTCCAACCGGGCTTAATACAAATTACGATCCAAGGCCTTTATTTTTTTCGTCCGCATCTTGTACAACAGAAAGAAGAAGAAAATGTAAAAAAAAAAATGCGAAACTACTGCCTCTTACCCATCTCTTCGTCGGCCTCCTCGTCGCTGATTAGTCCGTCGAGCTCGAATTCCTCGGCGTCCGCTATGCGCCGGTGCTCCCGCTCGCCCGTATACCCGTTGGCAGTGTTAGGCGTCTCGAGTGCGACGGGGATGTACTTCTCGTCGGGTGTGTTGACGATAAAGAGGTTGATAAGCACCATGGTGACTATCACACTCATTAGTCTCGAAGTCCCTCATAGTAACTAACAAAACCAACCAATGCTGGGGCTCAAAGATACAACAAAAACGCCAAGCTATACAACACAAGCAAGTAGCTAACATGATCGATGCCAACCGCATCCACCAACGCCAGCTGCTCCTCGTTCGCGCTCATAAAGATAAACCCGCTCGCGAACAACAAAAACGGCGGCAAATGCTGCCAACTGTTAATCTCCACCTGCTTCTTTGGCGCCGGCACTGGCGACTTATCCTTGACCACAAACGCAATCTCGATAATCCTGCTGAGCCCTGCCGCCATGAGCGTGTACCCAAACACCTGGTGCACCATTGTGCTGAGCATGAGGTGCTGCGGATGAGCGCTCATGGCCCACCCTGTCAAGAAGATGACAATACCCGGGACGAGATTGCGCTTGTTACCGCGCGAGAGCCAGAGGCCGAGGAGGCCCGCGCACGCCCAGACGATACCCATGGCGGTGTGCTGGATGTCGTTGTGCGCCCAATGGTTGCCCCAGCGGTGCTCGGTGAAGGTGTTGATGACGCCCCAGATGGTGATGACGAGCGAGTCCCAGAATTCCTGGGAGCGGCCGGTGCGGGCGAGCCAAGCCCGGCCGACAAAGAGCATCAATGTCATGATCATGCCATAGGCAATGAAGGAGCTGCCCATTATCTATTTTTTTTATCGTTGTTAGCGAGCTGGCTAGCGCCCTAGCTAGCGGAGGGGGTAATGATAGGAAACCCACGAAATGCGCTAGACACTGACCCGTGTGGTCCGCATGGCAAAAGCCCATCCTGAAAAAAAAACACGTCAATACAATCATTTACCCCACCACACCCGATAATAAAACAAGAAAAACCTACGCTGTAATCCCGCCAAACAACATCTGCGTCCATGCCACTAGTGGCATCAACTTCCCCAGCAACCCATGCGCCTTCACCACCACCCCCCTCACCCTACCATGCCAACCCTTCTCCAAATGGCACTTTAGATACACACCGCCCGCCACTTGCATACACAGCATTAGCATCAGCGAGCTGGCAAACCTTGCATGTATGTTTGGCGCAAACTGGCGGCCCTTGTGCATGTGTCCCAGGAAGTAGCCGACAACAGCGATGGCCGTGCCGAGCACCTGCACGGGAACGTGCCAACGGCTGCGCACGATCCCGAGCACCATCCCCGTCGGGAAGATGATACCGAAGGACGCCATCATGGCGAAGATGTGCAACCAGAGGATGCTGTCGAGCGGGTCGGGCGAGATCACGGACCCCTCGGGGACGGCATCGGAGGAGTGTTCATGTGCTCTAGCGCCCTGGCCATGAGCGAAGAGGAGGAGGAGGGGGATAAGGACGGTGGAGGCGGGGAGGGCGGAGAGTGCGGAGAGTGGACCGCTCCGAGGGGTGCTAGCGGCCATTTTTTGTGGTTGGTTGGTTGCTTGCTCGAGCTCGTGCTTTTGCTTTTGTCTCTCCCTCTCTGCAGCTATTTCTAGTGGGGTGCAGTAGAAAGAAAGGGCGAAATGGTATCTGCCCAGACCAAAGTGCAGGAGGTTGAGTTAGGTATGTGTGTATAGCAATAACAGCTAACTCCTCCGGGGCAGAGGGGTAGTAGTAATGGTAGTTATAGTGGTAATAGGAGCAATAGGAGCAATAGGAGTTATAGTAGTTAGTAGATATTCAGTTCAGTTCAGCTCAGCAAAGCAAAAGTATCAACAACTACCACCAACAACACCTGTCCACAATAACAACAACAAAAAAGAACCGGGTCCCCTTCTTCTCCCCCCGGGCGTGTTATGTAGTAAGTCGCTGACCGCTGCCCCCCCAGCACACCCAAAAAGCCGAACACCCGAGCCGCAGGGAAGAAAAAGCCATGGCTTGGCACCTTCTCGATACTTGTGATAGTCACGTGATGAGCTTATTATTAAAGTACATAAGTGGTGAATAATCAAGTGGAGAGCCACGCGTTGTTGTCTTATCAAGAAGATGATGGGCTGAGATTTGGGGATAACAGACAGATCCCGGTCATCCCGGGGTTGGGTTGGGGGAGAGAGAAGAGCATGGCAGGGGGTGAGGGGCAGCAGGAAAAGGACGCCCAGTCATGGTGGGTGGTGGGGAATTAGTAAACGTGTGGTGGTGGTGGTGGTCTCAGAATATATCATTACCCCCCCCCCCCTTTCTAAGTCTATATAAAAACTCCATATAAAAATACAACCTTTTTTTGGAGAGGAAAAGGAAAAACCATTTACAGCTAAAAAAATTTACAAGTAAAGGGTGGGGAATAAGGGGAGTGAGAGAGTGGGGGAAAGGTTATGGCGCCTCAGCAATCTCCTTCAGCTTCTGGATCACCAGCTGTAGTGACTTCTCCTTGATAATTTTATTCTCCGCCGGCGTGAACTTGCCAAGCACATAGTCGCTCACTACCTGGCTATCCCGACTCACCGGGCGCCCGATCCCAACGCCGATCCTCGTAAAATCCTAAACAGCCATATCGGTCAGCCAACATTCCCCACACAACACACACACAATCGACCTCCTTCAATTTTAAACATACCTTCGTCTGTAACGACTCAATTATACTCGTAATGCCATTATGCCCCTTCGCGCTCCCCGTCTTCTTCACCTTGACGGCCCCCAGTGCCACCTCCATCTCATCATGCACGATTACCAACACCGCTCTCTTCTGCTGCTCCGCGTCTAGTCCAGCGAGAAAGGCGTTCCAAGCGCTCCTGACGCCTTTTCCAGACACGTTCATCAGCGACCGGCTCTGCCAGAGCGTGTAGGTGTCGTCATCGGATGGTGGGGCGGAAATGTCTCCGCTGTGGGACTTGCTCCTGGTAAAGCGCGAGTGGCCGAGGTGCTCTGCGAGGAGAGTGGTAATGGCGTGGCCGGCGGAGTGGCGGGTGGGGAGGTAGGGGCCGGGATTGCCGATGGAGCAGACCTATGGGCGTAGGGGGGTTAATTATGTGATTATTTGGAGGTGCGCGTGGGGAGGAAGGGGGGGGGGGGAGCATACGAGAACTTTGCGGCTCATTGGGATATGAGTGGAGTGGAAGGATCGGGGGAGGGTAATGGTAGAAACTCGGAAACTTGGAAATATGGTGAGTGGACGCATAGTTAGGAAGTTCATTTTTTATATAATGTTTCTTTTGACACTTGAATCGTGATCTTGTGAGTCTTGATCTTGAAATGCTGCACAGCCAGTGGGCGGAGGAGGGAATTCTATGACGCATTGTCAGTCAGTCAGTGAATGAGTACATAGCCCAGGGGTCGCATAGCAGTAATAATAGTAGTAGCAGCAAATGAACAAGAGAGTGAATGACTCAAGTAAGATACATACCTTGCTGTTTAATCGCAGTTAATTGAAATGTTGTTGAATCCGATATAAGTGCACATCGCATATGCTAACTGGTTTTTTCGACAGTAGTTGAACCGCATTAGTCATCGGTCCCTCCCTGCACCCCAGCTGCAGGCCGAGGGGGGAAAAAAAGAAAAAGGGCATCTCTTGGCTACATTGATAGGCAGGTCGGGCGCACGGTGGCTGGCTTCTGGAAGAAGTTTATTTTTTTTTTTTATTTTTTTGCTTGGCCTTACTTGGCAGAGGAGCCTCGGTGGTAGTGTGAGGTGCGATCATTGAGGTCCTTTGAAATTTGTTGGCATTCTGGCTATGATGGGAATGAGAATTCAGTATAGTAATAATGATTGATTGCAGGATGTTGATGGCGGTGATGATGGTAATGATGTTTTTTTTTTTTTTTTTTTTTTTAAATCCTATATTTCATTGTTTTCTAGGTTACAAGAATATCGCATGCAGGGAAACCCTATGGCGTGAACAAAACCTATCCCCAAACCCGCCTGATATTGAGTGTGTAGAAAAAAAAAAAAAAAAAAGAGTATCCAAGGGCCTCGTTAAAAAAAAAGAGGAGAATAGTAAAGTATAGCTAAGTAAAGAAAAGTACCGTGCAGAATTTACTGATTAAAACAGTCTCGTCTGCTCACTATCAAGTATTTGAGGAGTATAGAGCGAGCGATGGTAAAGGAGACTACTTTTTATAGTGTATCCATTGGGGTATGGTTATTAATTGGTGGTGCGGATGAAGGAATGGAGAGCAGATCGAGGCAGGATTGAGAAAGTGATTCTGCGATTGGGGCAAGTTCTTTGAAAGCAGCAGTTGTGGATTGGCAGGCGTGTCATGGCCCAGGCGTCGATGGGTGGTGGTAAGGTGAGGTTTGGTGCAGATATAAGACATTGCCTTTACAGAGGCAGCGGTGGGGTGGCAGAAGCGGCGGCGCGTGGCGCAGTGAAGGCGTGGCAAGTCGAGCCTTTGGCGCGAAAAGACGTGGGAAGGCGCGCATGGTGGCTCCTGTTCACCGGATATAATCGAAGAGGAGTTTTGGTGGCAAGACGGATAAGCGTCGTCGCCTGATAAGGAAACGACGGGCATGGGGTAATTCGATGGCATGAGCCGGGAAGACTTCAAGAGGCGCCGTTGGTGGGAATGGAGGAGAGTGGGATCGTGTATCGCATCGGCGTTAGTTAGTCTACGCGGAAAGTATTGACGGATTTTGAGTGCTGGCGTTAAGATGGTCGTGGCGATCAAGAACGGCGTAGTATTTGGAGCGGTAGACGGGAGGCGGGACGGTCATGCGCTTCGGGTTGATAGAGGCCAGAGAGGAGGTGGTGCGCACGCGTTGGTAGGAGGTTGCAGGGGACGGAGTTTCGGCGAGTCTGTCGGCGCAGGGAAGGGGCGGAGATTTCGCCGGCGAAAGAGAATCGTCTCGGGGCAGGAAGGGCGTTCTAAGCGGGAGGCTCTTTGGCGCTTCGCAGACATTGGACGCTTGTTGGGAGCGGGGTTTTGAGTCTTGGCGGCCACCGCGTATGACCTGGGGGCTTTTGAGGCTCGGGGTGGTGTGGTGGGTTGAATAATGATTGGTGGTGCCGGAGCTGCAGGTGGTTGGGATTTAAATACCTCAACCAACGTGTCAATCTTGGCATTGAGGGCGGGGGTGTTGGGGTCTTCCTTGGGGGGGAGGGCCTCTTTGATGGTGCGGATTTCTTGGGTGAGTGCTTGCACACTTTCCATGATGGTTTGGTTGTATCTGATCATTCCTGACAAGAGGGAAACGATAAGTTTGTTGGCGTCGTTAGAGTTCGATTGGAGCATGCGCTCTGTTTCGGCTTGGAGGGCGTTGTAGGTACTGCCTCCTTCCATGGGGACTGCTACGTCAAATAGCACGTCGATGGGAGTGGCATTGTGGTGGAGAGCATGGGTTGCAGACTTTAGAGGTAAAGAACTGAAGAAAGTCATGGTGTTGAAGTTAAAGTAACTGGGGGTTTTGGTGTGGTGAAGTGGTTGCCACCCAAATTTTTGGAGGTTGATTTCAAAAATTGAAGGAAAAGCGGGAAGAGAGCTGGATGATGGTAATGATGTGATGATGGTGATGTTAAATGACGATGATGAGTGTAAGAGGATGCACGTATGCACAGGTAAGACTCTTGTAAACAGTTAAGTACATGTATTTCTTAGTTAGCAATGTTGTTTCGAAACGCGAGTGAGGTGGCAGGAATGGGGATGTAGGTACAAGTAAGTAAGCTTAGCTTTTCTACTTTGCTTTGCTCCGATCTTACCTGCAGCGTATCACCTCCGTAGCTGGGGATGGATGATCCAATAGAACAGTGAGATCCAATAATTAAAACGAAACATATGCGCATAAGTTCCCCCCCCCCATAAAGTGTAGTGGATTTCTACATACACACGCACAATCGCTAGACTAGATCCTAAGATTCGAAACCCAAGTCTGATTTGAATCCTGACAAGAATACATGTAATCACCCTCTACTCTCTCTACACATCTAGGGCTGAATTGAAGGGTCTCAAGCACGCAATCGCGTTGACGATTGCCTGAGGGGAGAAAGAACCCCCAATTGGAGCGCATCGATGCACCTGCAGATGAAATGTAGGAACAAACATGTAAGTATGATGTTCATGTAGCTACGTAGTACTTACATGTATGTGCGCATGCGCCCCCAGCCCGGCGTTGAAACCTGAGGGAGGTTCGCACTCAGGGCCAGCAATACATGTATCTACCCAACCCAAACCCAAACCCAAACCCCAAGCACTCCTGGGCCCCACGTGAAAGCCACATAACATACACCCGCACCCGCCACGTCAAAAAAGCTTAATCCCCCAGCTGCCTGCGCCCCCCCCCCCCCCCCCCCCGAGTACGTACTTACTATTACATAAACCGCGCGCACCACCGATCACGGCATATCTCTTGTGGGTACAACCCAATATAATCACATAATTATGTGACTGCGGGTCGCACGATAACGAGGCCGTGTTTCCTTCTTGCTCTATTAGGATAGAATAGATATTTTACTCGGGCATTCAACGTGGGAGGAGTAGATTGCCGAGTGGGAATATCATAGGTAGGATCTGGCTCGCCTTGCTCGCTTGATTTCACTTGACTTACCTTTTTTTTTACCTTGCCTCGCCTTGCATGTGCTAACGGCCACCACTCAACCCACAATCAATAGCAACCCATAGCCAAACCACGTTTCGTCTGGCTGCTTTGCACATCAGACAAGCAATCCCTCCCCTCCCACTTCCAAGTAGAAAGAATAACTCCCCAACCTCAAAGATGCAGTCCGCCCTATTAATAGCCTCCCCCCCCCCCATGTGGTACGAACGAGCGGGTGGACGAGCACACGATTCGTTACACGGGAGATTGGACCATGGCCTTGGGTCTGTCTGTCTGTAGGTTATCTACTCTAGGTACTATCTGCAGAGTCGGAGAGGGAAAAGAAAGGGAAGGAGCTAGGGTTATAAATAATCCCCATAAACGAGGATCTATGGGTAGTACCAACGGCGACTGGACAAGGGCGGGAGATGAGAGAGGGAGTTGTATGTATGTATGTAGCAGATCTGGATGGTGGCACAGACGGACATAGCTTGAGTTTTTTGTTTCGTCGCTCTATTAGTGATCGCGAGCACCACTACCGGCGTACCATAGCTAGCTATACGGGGGGCTCGTATCGCGAGGCGTCCGTGCAGCAGAGTAGAGTAGATTCGACTAAATACTAGCTTATATATCTACCTAGATCGATGCATGTAAGTGTGTGTATTTTTTTTTTTTTTCGCACGCAGGGCCTGGAACGCTTCGAATCGGAGTCCCGGCGGTGGTTGTTTTATATCCGAGAGGATCGACGGCGGCGGAGTACCAACATAGAGTAGTCCACTGGTCTAGATAGCACGGAAAAGGATGGTCCGTATGTTATGTAAACTCGGTATACTAGGTTATGTAACTCAATAGAGTCTAAGTGTAGATGGGTGGGAGTTATCGATAGGATGCGGTGTTTCAGCTTTGATTTGGGGGAGGCACGGCCTGGGATTGCGTGAAGATGCGATGGCGACTTAATGGGGCGGGGCGTGTGGTTTGAGGTATTTTAGTTTTGGGGGGGATCGGAGGAAGGTAAATAGTCTATGTGCTAATGCTTATTTGATCTTAATATTGGGGGGAGGGGTTTGGTTTGGTTTGGATTTGATGATGGGTACACTAGGTCTTATTGTGTTTCTTCTATAAAGTACATGTAATCATCAATACCTGGTGGATCATATGCATCTTGGAGCTTGAGCTTGAGCTTGCGCTATTCCAAATAACCTACATACGGGAAATCTACATGTATAGCCATGGATTTATAATTTATGCTCCCATGAGAGTGTAATTAAGCATTGCTGTTCATCCGCTAGAGCTGCAGATGCAGCCGTTCTTCCAGGGCCAATATATTCTACCAGCGCTCTCTCCAGGGAGCTTGATTTAGCCTCGTACTCTAATGCGATATCTATTCGGCTGTCGTGGATGAAACCGTGGGGAGGATACCGTATTTTAGCCTCCCGGCCCACGTTTTTTTTTTTCTTGTCTCCTCTCTTTCCCCCTTCTGCCCGCCTGAATCTCAATATTACATGTTGCCGTTAGTCCCTGCTAGAAAGTTGTTCCGAGACAACAGCCTCAGGACAGGTAAGATAATCCGAGACTCGCAGAGAACGAGAATACGCAACCTCATTTCATTAAGCTCATTCAGGACCATGATTATTGTCAATGATACACCCCCCCCCTATCTCTCTCTCGGCTTAGTCAGGTAGGAGACTCCGAGCAAGGATCAAAAAAAAAAGGGTCCGTCATGCAGATCCATAGTTGGGTTGGTGATTTTTGGGGGGCTGACACTGTGACACACTCGCTCAGACAGCAACGAAAGATGTCGACATAGATGTGGGGTATATAATTTCCGACGGGATGAAAATAGTGACGTTTTGTTTTACGGGGAGCACATAAACGAAGTAGCTAGGTAGCTACTTAGGTACATGTAGCTAGCTGTAACTTGTTGAGAAATTGCAAGGCAGGTTGTCGGGAGGTGAGTTCCCGCGGGGGCGGCGTCAGCAGCAGAAGATGCAACAGTACCCTGGTGTAGGCCCGCCTAGAGTAGAGTGGGCACATGTAGGTAGGGTACAGGGGAGCAGGGTCCCGGTTGAGAGAGAGGCAGAGGGGGACTCTGCTTTGCAACAGGATCCTTCACTATCTCGAAAGCTGGTAAGCATGCTGTCCCTGAAATCAATCCCACATTCCCATAGAGGAGAAAAACGCCCACCCCGCACGTCCTGCGCCGCCACAGAGGGTAGTGAAAGTGATGTGGACCTAGGTGTCGAAAAAAAAAAAAAAAAGGCCATGAGCAATGACGTTGGTGGCCCCCCTCGAGGTGTTCATGCATTATGATAATGCCCAACAATGGACAGCAGCTCAGCACAGCGGTGGGTAGGTTGCTGGGTAGGTACCAACGGATTTAAGTACTCTTTGCGAGTACATGTGCATGTGTCTATGTAGCATCTGGAGATGGAGTGTTACGGTTGTGAATCCCGTGATACCACGCTTCGAAATCTGGCCAAGCTTGCTGCGCTGCTGCTGCACGGAGTGATTCGGTCCGGATTCTTCCTCTCTCCTTCTCGTCAGGAGCCTCGAGGTCATCATGTAAGGCGGAGGCCAGAAGAGAGAGTAAACTCGTAACGTTAGTTACTCGTGGGGAGAGACCGAGAAAATCCGGAAAGTACTGGCGTGTGAGGGTGGTTTTAGACAGGGTTTGATCCTCCAGGGGTTATCCGCCTGTGATAGAAGCTCACGACAGGATATCCCAGACATTCTGAAACATCTCTTTTCCAGCGAGCGAGGACCACCACCACCACCAGCCCAGCCCCAGCCCCAGCTTCTATCACTATCACTACATATCACTCACACCCCAGTTTCCCACTGTAACCGCCGGCATCAAAAGCTTGCGTTCATTGGCTCCAAAGTATTCCTGCGCGGAGCCCGACTTGACCTGCCTTTCGTTGAGGCAGGGCGGTCGTTTCTTTTCAATTCCTGGGCTGGTGTTCTGGTTGGTTTGAACGGGGTGCCCCTCACCAAACAATTCGCTCTTCTTTCCCACCCCTCCCGCCTCTCTTCTTCTCTGCCTTTCCCTTCTTCACCCTTGGCTCTGCGAGTCGAAATTTTTTTCTTTTTCGTTTCTTTTTTACTCCTCTTTGACGGGCTGAACCCCCCTAGTATTTTGACTGTCAGAGAAGAAGAAGCGTTTCCCTCCCATTCTCTCGGAGTTGAATATTTTGTTCCCAGCGTCCAGTGCCTTTTCCTCGTATCGGCTGCTGCAGGGCTGCATTTTATCTCGTACCTGCCTTAGTACGGTACATCGTTTGCCACCCCCGACCACAAAGAAAGCCTTGCTTGTATCGTCGTTATATCTCTCGGTGTGTGAGTTTCTGTGTGCGTGTGTACTTGGTGTGAGTGGGTGTGTGTGTCTCGAGCAGGAACAAAAACAAACAGCGTCCTAGCTCTTCCTCTATAGTTGTGTCTTCGCTTCAGGGAATCGTCTCGGAACCCCCCCCCCCCCTCTACCCTCCCCCTCCCCTACCCTATTCTACTATTCTACGGGCCTGCTCCCCTTCGGTGCTGCACGTCAACTGTTGACGCAAGTCCTTCTTAGCCCAGCCGTTGCCTACAATTTCTTCTTCCTCTTCCTCTTCCTCTTCTCCTCCTTCTTACCAATCCTATCTATCTACTCTAATTTCAATAGATACCATACCTTCTTCTACATCCTTCTTTCCTGTGTAAGGAAGGATCTGTGCGTCGTGGTACTGCACATATTTTTTTCTCCATAACTTTTCTTCTCTTTATCATCTTTTGGTTCAGCACGGCCTCTTATTTCTTATATTCTTGTGACCAGGAAAAGAGAAAGAGATTAGTATATATTTTTTTCCATTTACCTTAATCCTCATACATATTCTTGCTTCATAGACAATCACTCTCGACGAACATTAGCGTTGCTGGTCATCGACATCGACATCGAGATCACCACCACCGCCACCACACCACCACACCACCACCCCCGATAACCTATCATCATGGCTACCCTCGCCTCGAAAAGCCAGTACATCCACCACCCTCCGCACGCTGGATCACACTTCAACAACAACACGCCGCCGTCGGCCACCTCAATACTCTCGCAGCCGTCGCCGACAAACTCGGAGTTCTCCGAAGGGCAAGGACTACTGGATGAAGTTCGGTGAGATACAATAATGGCCCCCTCTCCTCCCCTCCCCTATCCTCCCATTAGCGGAGAGAATTGGCGTGTGTAATTGGGAATTCTGCTGAACCGGCTTTACATGGCATATCAGATCATGGGATGAGCGCAAGGTGGGGGAGTGGCTGAGAAGTATTGACTTCGCAAAGTACGAGAACGACTTCGAAGAGAACAACATCACGGGCGAGGCACTGCTGGAGTGCGATCACTCCGTGCTGAAGGAGCTTGGTGTCAAGAAAGTTGGGGACAGGGTCCGCATTGTGGTTGCGATCAAGGCCCTGCGGACCCGGGCCTACGGTAACGGGAAGAAGCGCAATCGGGTATGTCTCAACCGAGAAAAGCTCCAACTGCACCCAGGTCTCTTGACTTACTCTTTTTCCTTTTCGTTTTCTCTAGGATACTTTGGCTGCGCTCGACAACTTGCCAAACTACCGTACAAACACGCACTCACTGTATAATCTCACGCCGCCGGGTAACAGCAAGAGGTACTTAAGAACATTGCCCTTAGATTCCGTGGCATCAACGCTTACTGGAGCGAGCTATAACCGCCCCGATAGTTCGAGTGAGAATGAATACCCACGCTCGTATGGTAACCGTGCGCCGAACCCCCGGAGCATGGTGAGCCCGCCGCTGGAGTCGTCTAGGTCCGCGTTCTACCCCTCAACGCCGGGGCACCCGTCGCGGACGCCTAAGACTCCTTATGGAGAGTATGGCAATAAGGGCCCGCTCAACTCGCCACAGGTTCGTGTGCATAATCACAAGTCATCATCCAGCTTGGATGGGATAATGAGTATTGACCTTGTCCGGCAGGTAAGTGATTCGTTGAGTGTTCCAAGGTATTATCTTTTAGATTAAACAGAGGCCCTAATTATGGGTCTGTTCGCTATTAGAATTGTATCAAAGTGATTGGTGATGGAGGTGAATCACGGGTGGTTGAAATTAGTGGATGCAACACGGCAGAGGCGATCAAGAAGAAGATTGTCAAGAAATTCACCGGGTCTATGGAAGGATGGGCGCACTACTCCATCTACAACATTGAGCAGGATCAAGGGCGTGAAGTCGCTCGCAGCGTTAGTGATAAGGAGTTACTTCAGATCTCGCAGGATGTCAGCCGGCCAGAGCGGGCAAGGCTCATCCTCCGAAAGAGAGGGCCACCGCCATCACCGCAGTCAACTGAATTCCTTGCCGCTCAGCAGATTGCCCGGGAACAACAGGACTCCGCCATTAAGAGCACTGCCGATGCTATCAATAGCAACGCGAGCAAACCAAAGGTCGCATCACTGACGGGAAAGCCTCCGCATGAAATCCGGCCCACATCACCAGGGCTGTCACCCTATTCCGCTATGGACTCGCCTGCTTCGCCTGGGCTATCGCCTCAGGGCATCAACCACAAGTCTAAGAAGATTGCCGCTTTCTTCGGACAGCGCCCACCCAGTGAACTTATTAGCTCAAACTTGGCTGAGTATTTCCCTGACCATGAACCTAAGTCCCTGGAGCGGACTGTACGCAATTCTATCCGACGATCAACTAGGATGAGCAGGTACAACAACAGGCTCAGTGTGGCTACTACTAGAAGTTATGCCTCGAGTCATCTTAGTCTTAGTGATGTACCACCAATACCCAGTGTCGGCGATGCGTGGTTAAATGCTAGTCCTTCCGGTGCCTACCCGCCCTCATTGGGTGGCAGGAATTCAAGACCGGGCTCAATCCGCAAGTCATTCCTTCCATCAACATCATTTTCGGCGGATCATCGGGATTCGTTGGTTCCGGTGTTTGAGGAGGACGATAATGAGACCTTACCTGGGAGCAGGAAGAGCTATACATCGTTTAATAACAGTAGCCAGGAGACTCTAAGAATGGATACTGTGAATGTTGTTGTTACAGATACTGATAATGAGAGCACACTCAATGGGTCTACTCTCGGAAGCTATGTCATGGATCAGAGTAGCCGGGTTAGTACTCCTGCGACTGAGGTCTTTGATCCCCGGTTAAGTGATCCCCGTATGAGTGGCATCAACCAATTCCTAAATACCGAGGATTCGGAAGAGGATTCGGATGAAGATGAAGATGAAGATGAAGAGGCGGAGGATAACTGGAGTGGGTTGAGATGGATGAAGGGTGCTTTGATTGGTGCTGGATCTTTTGGAAGTGTCTTCTTGGCATTGAACGCACTCACTGGAGAGCTCATGGCTGTAAAGCAAGTCGAGATGCCTTCTGCAGGAAAGGAGGACGCCCGCAAGAAGTCTATGGTTGAGGCTTTGCAGAGAGAGATTGAGCTGTTGAAGGATCTGCAGCATCCTAACATTGTGCAGTATCTTGGTTCTAGCAATGAGGATGACTCGCTCAACATTTTCCTCGAGTACGTCCCTGGTGGCTCAGTAGCGGCTCTACTAAACAACTATGGCCCTCTCAAAGAGCCACTTATTCGTAACTTTGTTCGCCAAATCCTTACAGGTCTAGCGTATCTACACAATAAGGACATCATCCACCGAGATATCAAGGGGGCGAATGTTTTGGTTGATAACAAGGGTGGAATCAAGATCTCCGACTTTGGTATCTCAAAGAAGGTTGAGGCTGGACTCCTGACATCATCCTCAAATCACCGCCCTTCACTCCAGGGGTCTGTTTTCTGGATGGCACCGGAGGTTGTCAAGCAGACTTCATACACCCTCAAGGCGGATATTTGGTCCCTTGGGTGTCTCATTGTCGAGATGTTTACCGGAAGTCATCCCTACCCGGATTGCTCGCAACTTCAGGCTATATTCAAGATTGGTACGGGAGGATCGGCGCCGACTATCCCACAGAAAAGTACAGCAGAGGCGAAGCAATTCTTGGGCCAGACTTTTGAGTTGGACCATAACAAGAGACCGACTGCCGACGAACTACTATTAAGTCCGTTCATGACTCCTATGGTCGGTGCAGGCTCTCAGAACGATTGAGGACTGGGCTTGATGGTCTTATGGCGATGATTTGTTAACGACGTTTGGATTGAACCTTATTTCTATAAATATTTCCTATTACTATTATTTAGGTGTACGAGATGACACCATATTTGTTGTTCCCGTGGACCTTTTTCTTCTCTCTTCCTACCTGTTTGTATTTGTTTTTACCCCCCTCTTCGTTTCTTTACTCCTTTTCTATGCAACGCATCGCTGGGATATGGTCGGCATAAGGCGGTGTCAACACTATGTTTCCTTGTCCCCCCTCCTTACTGGTTGACTCTAAGCATTGCGGGTGAATCGGCATATTATTTTCCTACTGGGTCTATACTCTTATTCTTTCTCTAAATAATCGGTTGGGTGGGTAGGCGGGTGTCACAGGAAGTGGCCCTTTTCCGGTCCTTTGGTTGTTATTTTTTTTTTTTTATATATTTTTTTTCTGGCGCGACGAGGGAAGTCAGTTCTCATGTAAGGATTATGTTTTGTTGAGATACCATAGTTGATATAGGACAATGATACCATCCATGGCATGAATATTTCAAATCCTTTGAAGCCCCGTAGCGTTTCCCGTAAATTTATCATTTCCGTGAAGTGCGTCTATGACTGGAGCGAGCGAGACCTGGTGTGCATGTGGTAAATGATGATCAATTCATGTGATACGCAGTAGTCTGATCAGAAGGATGGTTGGATGGATGGTGGGGTGGGGGGTGCGATGAGTGGTGGGTGATGGGTGATGGGTGTCCGGGTTTCTGGTGCCTGCAGCTACTCTTGTATGTAGGGTAGGGTTACTATTTATTTACATCATAAGAGAAGTAGATATAGGTAAAGGTACGTAAGTGCGTACGGGGGGCCGGGAATAAATACCTTCTATGACAAGGATGCAGGGTGTAGAAGATCACGTATACCTTTACCTCCTTGTCATTCGACAACCGCTGTTCTGTTCTGTGTTCTGTTGCTGCTGCTGCTGCACAATCACACCCAAGCCATTCTCCCATACACCCCCCCCCCCAACCCCACACCCCTCCATCGGATACTTATAACCGGATCATATACTACATCGCCCTTGCTGCTTCCCAGTATCTCTTCAATCCTTATTCAATCCTTCTTTTGTCTTCTATTATCATTCAAGGACATCTCTTACCCCCCGAGCACTGGATCTATAACTTAAAATAAATAGGACCTGTTGCATCGAGACCAACCAAACATGAATATTGATCTCTCCCGCTGGAGGAGCTTCAGGGAGAAACGTGAGAGTAAAAGCAAGGTATAACTTTTTTGAATCCCTTATACCCATACTTTATATCACGTTGTTTGAAAAAAAAAATGTCATTCACCAAATATCTTTCTTCTTCCGATGCTACCTAACTACATTGTTGTTAGAATTGGTTTGATGGATGGATGGCTAACTATTTGATGTGGTACTTACCACGGAACTATCAGTAGGCTCGCCGGTTCTCAGGAGAACTCTATGGCTCGACCGAAAGTCGGTCGAGAAAGTCGTTGTCGCTGGGGTCGGTAAGGACGGCCGCCGAGTCGTCTGCGAGAGATGAGGCAAATGTATTCCTACGACTGCTCCTAAATATCCAGAACCTGTTGGCGTCCGCTTGGGGAATGCGCTCGGGCTTACATTTACCGGTTTTTTTTGTTTCGCAGGTCCCCCGCGTTCAGAAGGAGCTGGCCAAGCTCGGGATTGTCGTGTCGGACGAAAAAGTGCTGGAAGTGCTCCGCGGCCGGTACTCGAGCGGCGATCCGGGGAAGACGCTGAAAATGCTGATCGCGGTCGAGGACTCGAAGGACGGCGTTGTATACGATATTTCGAGCGATCTGAGGCTGCAGGGCGGCGCGGAGAATAATGGCGGCGTGACTTGCTTCCTGGATTCGCTGCTGTTTGCAATGTTTGCTAATATGAAGGCTTTTGAGGTGGCTTTCCCCTCCTCCCCTCTCCCACATCTCAGTGTCAAAAGTTTCGTGTTGGCTGAGCGCTGTTGTCCGTGTTTTGCGAATTATATATTTGCTGTAGGCCATGATATATAACCCAACAGACGACGTAGACGATGCAGCCAAAAAGGTGGCTGCCCATATACGTCTGTTTGTGAACATGTCGCGAAAATCGATGGGAGTAGTGACCACCGAAATTGTAGGCCATGACTTCACCAGGAAGATTATTTGGGCAGGAATTGACATATTAACTTCCACAGATAGCAAAAATGCAACAGGCGCTAGCTGACGCTGGTTGGCCCGAGGCAACTTCCGGTCAACAGCAAGACCCTTCGGAGCTCTTTACCTTTATTACTGATAGACTCAAGCTCCCCCTGTTGACCGTTAAGGTTGATATTGCTCACGGTGGGAAAGAAATGGCTGAGGATGACCATAAGTTTATCAACGAGAGATTACTAAACCTATCTATCCCCGATGATTGGGGGCCAGATGACACAGTACCGCTTGAGGCTTGCCTAGAGAGTAAGGAGCTTCCCTTCAAAGAAGAGAATAAGCTTAAGGCTTACATCTATAGCCTATTTTCATAGCCGGATTGACGTTAGACGCCAATTAGAGCGCCAGGCGACAATCGACACAACGCAACCGCCTTCTATGTTTGGGGATGAGAAAGGCTCTGGAGTGCTTCATATCGAGACTGCTGATCTAGGTTCCCAGCCCACCAGCCCTGTAGCAACCCCTCAGACCCCCGTTACGCCTTTAATACAAACCTCCGAATCATCAGGCCGTTCCGCGCGACCAAGGCAAGGGTCGGTATCACTCGTACGGACTGTAGCTGTTGAGGATGATTTCGTAATCCCTGGAGGGGGTCGAAAGCGTGCAATGACGATGCGGAAAGAAGTCCTGCTTCCAGCATGGTGCTTTTTCAGCGTGCTACCGTTTTACACAGCGTCCTTACCCGAAGCAGAGAACCGCTCTTCCAACTACGCGGAGCATTTCGCGAAGAATCGTCCAGTCCTGGGGTTGTGCCTGAAAAGATACTCATACCACCCGAAACATGGCGCTCAGAGGGATCCCAGGAAAGTGGACGTTCCACTCGAGATTGGACTACCAACCTTTGTAAGCGACGACGAGATGGGCGAAGATGGACGGTTATACGGGAATTTTAAGCTAGTTCTTCAGTCTGCCGTCTGTCATCGCGGAAACTCAGTCCATAGCGGCCATTATATTGCCTTGGTAAGAGGTGATAGGGAGGGGATGTGGCTGCGGTATGATGACATGAACATTCCAGAGCGGGTTCAAGAGATAGACTACAAGACTGCCTTTGAAGAGGAAACTCCATACTTGCTATTTTATCAGGTACAACCCTTAGACTCGGATGAAAGAGTTGTGGGGCCGGCACCACCTACTGTAGATTCATTCGAAGCCACATCCGAGAAACGCCTCTCGATGCTCTCGACTTCGTCGGGACATAGCACTACAACAATACCCATGATTCCGGAGCCAACGGTCAACGAACCACCTTCATACGATAATCATAAGACTGCCCCGGAACTTGGTACGTCGCCTCCACCGGAGTATACTCCGGGATTTCTCTCGCTCCCTGATCATGAAGGTACGACTTTTGGAGACCAGAGCGAGCGGTTGCGTCCATCATCAAGATCCCCCCAGAGGCCAAGTTCAAAGGATGGCGCCCCAGTTGAGCTGTTGAAAAGACGATCCAAGAGTGAGAATGGGACTGGGGATCGCTGGGAGAGTGTGCGCAGGAGCCTGCCTGGGAGAGGGAAGAGCCAGGATATATTCTCGTTTGGCAATCGTAAGAGTAGCGAGTGGAAACGAGAGGAGCAGAGACGGGAAGAGCAGAACGATGAGCGGCCAAGCGAGGATAGCGGCGAGAGCGAGTTTTCGGAGAATGCGAGTGTGGCGAAGAAGAAGAAAGACAAAAGGGGCAAAGGAAAGGAGACGGAGGAGAAGGAAAAAGAGAAGAAGGGGAAAGGTAAGGAAGACAAGAAGGACAAGACCAAAGACCGTAAACCTGGCAAGGAGATCAACAGGGAGTGTACGATCTCATAGTTATGCCTATTGTTTTCCTTGTCTTTCCTCTTTTTTTTTTTATATCTATCGCACCTATACCCCACACCTATATCTATGTGGAGGTCTTTGCATAATGTTTTTATTGTTAGCCTGGTTGGCTCAGCCTGGTTTGGCTCGGGCTAGTTTTCATAGTTTTTCCTTGTATCGAACGGTTATTGCATAAGTTTGGGCGGCGTTAATAGTGTATTGAATAGAAATTTCTCTGTTTTTGTTCCCAACGCCTAGATTGATGAACCAGAGGTTTTCGCAAGAAACTATTCCTCAATCAATTCAATGAAGATGACAGTTGAGACTACAGTACAATCCCGCTATAAAGATATGGAAATGTGACAATTCTGCATCCAAAAATATCACTTATCTTTATAAGAAGTGCCCAGTTCACCCAAAGTAATCCCTATTGGGACTCAAGATCCTTATAGGCCGAATATCCTTATAAACAATATCTTTATGACGAGATTGTACTGTAGTATAACAGGTGGGCGTATGTCGAGTGATATTTTGTGCTGTAAACTGAGCCTCTTATGTTGTTGAGTCATTAGATGCAATTGTTCGCAGCCCATAGGGCTATGACAGTTTTCGCCTCCGCCGAGATTTCTATGGATCGATGTCTAACCAACCCTCCCTAGCTCAGTTTTGGTATTGTCCCATATTTCCAGTATGCCAGTATGCCAGTATGCCAGTATGCCAGTAGAAAGGTTTATCCACACCAGCGCTCGTTACAGCACTCTAGAAGTACATTATTGTTTCGGATAGGCTAACTTTACGAGTTGAATCATGAGATATCACTCGCTACTTGAGCTAGCTTCTGTCTATTTTTTTTTTTTTTGTTTACATCATTAATAGCTTCTGTCTAACAGATGACCGGATATCCAATTGACTCCTTAACCTCTAGAACAAAATGCCCTCACAGTTCTTCACCATTGTATCTCATCCGGCGCTCTCGGGAACACCTCATGCGCGCGTGAACGCGGGTGGTATTGACGTGCCCATTTCAAGTGCTAGGCACCCCCCCTAGAAAGTGAGTTATCCTAACTTTAACTCCTTGCTCTTGAGTCTTACTATCTTCCTCGGTGCGCGAACACGCCCGTAGTGAATCAGGGACCTATGGCTAGCACCATGGTCGGCTAGCTGTGAGAGGTGGGTGGGGTACGGCTGGGCTTTTTACTAATAGTTTGGCTAGTATAACTCCAACAATTTACCTTCTAGCTACATAGTACGGGTTGTAGTTTGTATTTTATATTATATATTATATGCAGGCTGACAAAAAGAAAGTAGGACTCCACGAGTCCTACTCACGAACTTTGCAACTACGAATCAAAAATTACTTTGGCGTCGCGGTGTTGAGTCGCGCCTTGTCCAGTGTCCTAGTGTACATGTAAACCCCCTTTTTTTCATATATATCAACTTTTAACGCTCTATGTAGTGACATATGGGGCTCGAGCTCAACGCCCGGAAACCACAAGCCAGCTCAATTCGTGCTAACAGCCCCTTAATACTGAAATCCACAAATACTGCGGCGAGCACTAGTCAGGTTGGGATAGGGTGATTTCACTGACACTATTTTATTTCTGTATTGCGTACCACTGACAGATTAATACATTGTATCGATTTCATCTTGTACCTGACAACTTGTAGTTCTGTATAAAAACAAGATGCTAAAGTGATTCTTTCCGCTCCTCGCATAGAATGGAGCCCATGGAAGTTTCTACCTATTAGACCAAACTCCCACAACCCCCCCCCCCCAAACCACTGACAAAATACCTGCTCTGTATAGCACCACGTCCCGCTTTACACTGACAAAAAGAACAATGCCTGGATACTATCTTGTCTGACACTGACAAATGGCTTTGTATTGTATTGGATAGGTAGTCGTTGACCACTGACATCCAAGCCTCACTGCTCGCCGCAGTACCTTTCTTTCTCGAATGTAGAACATAATGTAGCCCTCAGCACATATATATATGATGTAGATTGGATAATCCTTTTAACAGCAGAAGCCAATGCCACGGACAATTGACCCCTGTAAATGTCTACAGTGCCAGATAAAATTAATACGTTCACCCTAAATGTTTCAACTTTCCAATAAAAAAGAATCAATTAAGCAAGTTTGGCGGCTTATGGTGGTCATATTTATTTACAAATAACCCTCAAAACATCAACCGAAAAAAATTTGAGAAATAAAAAGAGGATAAAAGGGCACAGATATATTTTTTTCAATTTCTATTTCGAGTTCACACAAATAAAAAATTTAGAGTTATTGCATTGCAACAAGTGCTGCGCTCAGGTTGTAGTCTTTCGCTACATGTATTCTGAGGAAGACTGACTAACCCTATAGGGCTAGCGCCATAGATATTACTGCAATGCAGAGAGAGTTTAGCGCATGTCACACGGTATCACTCGCGACATTTCTCCACGATATGTATCAACCCTCAAGTATGGATCCATCGTCGATCGGGCTCTATAAGACCTAGAATTCAGGCAGCGATAAATGTGCCTTCACTATAAACAAAAAGTTATTTGTATCAGGACCATGACGTGATTCTGCATATCCTGGGTTACGCAGGATTCAGGCAACCCATTTGTGTGTATAGGTACTGTACACCAATATCCTACCACCTGCGGGTAGCACCCCTCACCTCTCCCTGGTACTACCGTAGTATTATAATGGTATAAGTGCCTCTGCGTAACTCGAAAATGTAGATTCCCATTATCCATTTCTCTACCTCTAAACTGGCGAATTCAACATCGCTAGCAATGTCGTTCCCCTGCAGTGTTAGGACCTGCTCCAGGTCTTTCCGCAGCCAGGATGCTGCTGATCAGCACTTTTTTTCCTTCCATAATAAGGAAGCATACGATGCTAGAATCAAAGCTTCCCAGATAGCGAACAAAGAGAGAAAGAAGCGAGAAGAGTTAGAGGCAAGAATGAAAACGACATTGGGGGATCACCCACCTGGAGACCAAATCAACAGGATGGAATCTCTGTTGAGAAGCCAAGGTGTCTCATTTGGCGAAAGAATCTATCCGAATGGCAGCTATCGCGAAACCTCAAAGCTCAACGGCGCCGTCCAGGAGGATAGGGCATCTGAAATGGGGCCGCCTCCAAGAGTGACCCAATTAGCACTTTCTCCCGACCTGGAAGAGAATCCCGCCTCTAGGACCACAACGTGGGCTAGTCTTCTTAAACCCAACAGGTCTCCCTCGACGACAGCTCCCGAGATGCCTCCATTCGAATATGAGAATGATAGTTACTCATATGGTTCGGAATATTACACCGAGACTCTTCCCTGCCCGGACTGTAGTTTCCTTTTCCGGGACCAAGAATCACTAGATTATCACATCAGTGTCAAGCACCAACCGCCACCCTGCTTCGTCTGTCGCAAGCCCTTTCCTAGCGACCAAACTATCGATGAACATCTCGAAACAGTTCCCCATGAGTGCATTTACTGCAATATTTCCTTACCATCCAGAAAGGCGGGCATTGATAACCATATGTGGTTCTCTCATCCGTTCGTTTGTATGGAGTGTGGGTTGAGTCTGCCAAACTCCAATACTCTGGGCCGGCACATGAGTACTGTACATGGAAATGGGGGGATTTGGTGTCAGACATGTCAGCCGCCATGTGGACGGGCTTTTGACACGCATGAAGCCCTTAATGGGCATATAAAATCTGTGTTGGCAGACTCTTCAGCTGCTCCTGCCCGTCGGAGCGATTATACGCACACAGAAGTTACTCAAGATCAAGATAACCGTCGTCGTGCGCGCGATGAAACTTCATCTAACTCTAAATCTCGACGCTCAGCCCGCAGGAGTTCTAGGGGTTCTTCTTCGTTTATACCGCTGCGTCGTAAAGAAGAAAGCGCACCCGCGCCTACGGCTAAGAGCTCAACGTTTTTACCACTCCGCCGTAAAGAAGAGGTTCCACCTGTGCCTAAGAACTCCAAAGTTATACCCAGGCGAGATGATGAGCAAGATCCATCTGAGTTAGAATGCCCTCCACTGCCAGTTGTTCGTCATAAAAAGAATCCACCACTGTCAGAGGGCTCTCCAGAGCCTTCCATCCGACGCGCAAACAAGAATTCATCAGTAGCAGGGAGCTCCTCAGAATCAACAAGTCACTCCTTGTCAGGAAGATTTACAGCCGTCGTTAGTAGCGACGAAAATCGATTCCGATGTAATTGTGGCAGTAACACCTGCGTTATGTCATGCGAAGGACCTCCGCATACCCGTAAGTCTTGTTGAAATACCTCGTTCTTCCTCCCAATAAGAGGTCTGATTTGGTTTAGAAAAGGATCATGTACCGCTAATTCCGAAAAAACCTACCTTTAATTCTCCAGTCCAGCCAGTCCAGCCGGCTATCCAATCAGTTCAACCGGTCCAAGCGATTCAGCCAGTCTGGCTAAACAAAGGCTTTACCAGCTTACCGAAAGAGGAAGAATGTCTATCCTATCCATGCTTCACATGTCAGCCATCCTGCGGAAACGTTTTCACCACCAAAAAGGCAAAGGATGCGCATATCAAGTCCTTGAGTTCAGGGAGGAAGACTTCAACCTCTAAGCCTTTGGATACCAATAACTATTCAGGGCCCCCGAGTATAACTGAAAAGCACTCTGAGCTTCTTAGCACAAACGAGAAGCTTTCAAGCCCAGGCATCAAATACAATAAACCTTTGTTTTTCTGCCAGAGAGGAGATCCGGGCTGTGAAGAAGTATTCGAAACTCGGGAGGCTTTATTGGCCCATACCAAACAAATCAGAGCCGCAAATAAAACCACCCCAATTCGACACTCCGAGCCTCTACATACGAACGAGAAGCTTTCAAACCCAACAACTAGTTGTATTAGAACCCTGTTTCTATGCGAGAGCTGCGATCCAGCGTGTAAAAAAATATTTGAAACTCGTCAAGCTCTATCAGCTCATATCGAGCAAGAGGTACGCCATGAGATTCAATCTCTGGAAGAAGATATCTGGTCTACAGAGCGAACTGCCAAGACCCGGATCGAAGCTCTAGAGAAACAACTCAACGACATGAAGGAGACCCATCGTCTCGAAATCGAGACCATGAGTATAAATCTCGAGTTCACTAGGGGAAAACTTCTTGATATTGATACACAGACCCTACCTTCGTTTGCGTGCAGTTTGTGCAAGCCTTTCTGCGGAAATATCTCCGACACTGAGGCAGCTGTCAGGAAGCATCTAGATGCCGTGCTGGATAACGCGATGGACACAAGAGTGAAGTCTTTCAAAGAAAAAGATGCAGTTAACTCTAGAAATGTGAAGTTTCCAGTAAAATGCTGTGCATGCACGCCATCCTGCGGGTCTAGCTTCAAGAGCATCGAGGGTTTGAACCAGCATCTGGATCTTATGATTGAGAAATCGCAACTCCTGATCACTCGGTATTACAAACAACGTTTCCCATGCGATGAATGCGATCCACCTTGCGGGAACGTCTTTCATTCCAAAGAGGATCTAGAAGCTCATCTGAAGTCTGAAGCAGAGTCGGTAGGGGTGGTGGGAATCACTAGATCTCAAGATGTCTCTAATACTGATTTTGAGTCCGAGGTTGGGTTACTTGTGGATCTGGAGTCTCCGACATCCCACGATGAAACCATGCAGGAATTTCAAGGCATTTTTGACTCCTGTACTGAGCGAAAAGGGCGACTAGCCGAGCTATCGATTTTGGACATGGTAGATCAGTTTTCATGCAATGCATGCAGTCCTGAATGTGGACGCATTTTCAACACCGAGGAAGAGCTAAAAAACCATCAGAAGTTTGTGGAGGAAAAGAGTCTACAGAGAAACATGTTTTCCGAGTCGGGTCAATGGGTTTGGTTGATTGTGGAAACCCAGGAAACTATCGAAAGTTTGTTGTCAATGACACACCAGCAGGATGTCCTTTTAGAAAATGGATATTTCAAAGTCCCTGGAAGATTCCCCCATGAGAAGAAAATCAAATGCATAAATTGTCATAGTGAGTCTATAGATACCCCCCCCCCCCAAGACATTGCTAATCATCTAGGTTGCAAAGCGAAGCTAGATTTAAAAGAGGACACTGTCTGTGCGTATCACCCTGGAAGATGGGGGAAAGATGTAAGTATTTTATCACAATCAATACAAACCTCACATTGACAACTGATCAAATCAGGGAGATCAAACTCGGAGTAATCGCCCCGATTGCTGTAAAAAAAGAATCAAAGGATGCATAGTACTAGAGAAACATGCATATATAAACTCTGGAAACCTCGAAAAACCGGTGTTCCAAGCAACACCGGCGCCTTCCTTCCTCCATCAAAAACGAAAAGCAGTCGTTATAGGGTGTGCGGTGGGTATATCTACCCAGATGACCAGCGAGTTAATTCAGCTTATAGCAATGGATTTCTTCACCGGGGAAATCCTAATCGACATGATAGTTCGTCCTAGAAAGAAAATAGTCAACTACAGAACACGGTGGACTGGGGTTACAGAAGAAGTGGTGCAGAAAGCGATTGCAGCAGGGGAATTTTTGGACTCCGTTGAGAGCGCAAGAGCAGAGCTACTTAAATGGGTAGATAGTCAGACGATACTCATCGGCCACTCGTTAAATGTCGATCTGTGGCAGCTACAGCTCAGACATCATTTGGTTATTGATTCGTTTATAGCTCTACAGCGGGATAGGGCCAGGGCCAAAGACTTAGGGAAAAAAAAGAAACTCAGGTTTCGCAACATACCAGAAGAGCCTATTCAGACCTTACGTGATGTGAGGGAGTTAGTAATTAGGTTGAGTGGTAGTGGCACAGCTCTTCTAGCAGACAAGGAACCGGACGATGAAGGAGATTTTGAAGGCAATGAGGATATGGAGAGTTCCTAGTATGTCCCTCGAGATGTCTGGCCAGAATTTGTTCCTGTTTGTTAATTTCTTGTCCCTTTTTTTGTTTAGTTTTCTCTTTGTGCTGTGGATATCCTGGTGGTTTTTGTATCTTCTCCTCAATGTTGCCTTATGATTCTCAATATATAAAAAAAACAATTATATTGAGGTCCCCCATCCCGGCTTTTCTGTGTTTAGTACGGACCTCAACAGCTTGCGGTCTATTAGAGGCTAAAGTCCATTCCTGTGGCTGAAAAACCTGACTTCGGCTTTGGTCAGCCACATTAGCCCGAGAAACATTAGGCTCTGTCTGGACGGGTTTGTACTGTAGTAAATTTGGTTGCATGGTATGTTCTGAGATAAAACTAGACAAGAGTGTTAGGGGCAGGGTGGATTCAAACCCTCTCCACGAGACTACTACCAAGTTTCTAGCGTACATACGTCATTTATTTACTATATGTCTAAAACCCCAAGCCAAATTTTATAGGGTGACAATGGCTGGAGATGAGCGTAAAATAGCTTATAGTATTAAAATTCACTGACTAGCGAATCGCCAGTTCTAAAAGGATTGTGCTCGAATAGGAAGAATCCATATACGGCAATCTAGACATTGGGTAAGAAGGAGAGAAAAGAAAGAAGAAGAAAAAACCAGAAGCTCAACGCCCACCGAATCAATCCGAGACTTTTGTAAATATACATAAAAGAGTAAGGGGGAAAGAAAGCGGGAAGACTAGTTAGCCGATTCATAGAAGGTCACATTCAGACATGTGATATAGGTCTAGGGTAGCACGATAGATCGCATTTGGTGCGAAAATGCCGCTATTTCCCCCCCATATGTCAGCATTTATACAAGCGAAAATGATTGAGAGGAAGCTGGATAGAATAGGGGATTAAATACTTGTTCGTGACGAAAGAGCCTACATAGCTTCCTGGGATAAAGTCTACGGTTGGGTTCGGCATTTCTACAGCATCGATAACGAACCCTATTTCGTCGGTTACATTAATTGATCTGTCGAGTAGTCCGCTAACCGAAGAGTATACTTTACCTTCCTGGAAATCAACAGTCTTGGGTGCTCCCATCTCAATCCATTGATCCTCAAAGAAAGTAGTAACCGGACATAGCGCATATGACCCGGTTAATACGACCACCGGAGTGTTTCTTGCCTTTGCAGCTCTCACGATATTTTTTGTTCCAGCCGGCGCCAACAGACTTCCATCGGCAAACACATATTCTGTTCCCAGAATAACCTTGTTCACCCTGCCCATGAAATTATAAACGTCGGAGTCCGAGATAACGATAACCTGAATACCACGGTCCTGAAGACTCTTTCTTGCCGCAAGCTCAGCCGCGTCATCATCCTCTTCGTTAGGGGTCTCTTTGTTCATCACCGCAGTGTGAGTCTTGCGGTATACATTCAACGATCCCTCAACCACAACGACCGTGAAATCTCTCTTCTGTGCAGCACGAAGAAGTAACCGCTGGACGGTAGAAGGGAATCCATAAGTTAGAATAACTTCATTTCTGTGGACAACGCTCATCGCATGCTCCGCGAGATTCGTCTCGCAAGAGTCGAGCTCTTCTATAAGCTCCTGGATATCCTGGATTATCGCCGGGCGGACATCATGTTGCACAGAGTGCGACTGCCCTAACTTGGAAACCCCAGTAGATGGGGGCGATGAGGTGGCCGAGGAGGCAACCGACGATGATGGGTGGGAGAATATCTCAAATACATTTGATAGTGAAGGGTTTGATGCGCCAACCGCAAACGACTTGACAGTCAGGAGTGAGGGACGTTTCTTGAGTGAGGCCGGGCCACCCTGAAGTGCTTCTACACATAATGTTCAGTATTTGGGCTCATTTGGGTACTATGGATAAAATCCTACCCTCAAAGGCCCCCGAGCGGAGCGCTTCCTGGAATAGGTCACCCATCCCGTTGTTCTCCGCTTCCTCGCGAATAATGCCAACAACCCTTCGTGCCATGTTTCTGACCGACATTTCTCTTGGACGCGCGGCAGAGAGCTTTGTCTCGATGCTGGAAACATAGTCGACCAACTGTCCAATACTCTGGAAACGATACGAGGAGATCAGGCGGAGGAAGAGCTGTGCTGTCCCCACAGCTGCAGGGACGGGGTTTCGTATGATACGACGCTTGAGTACCCTGCCGCAGTATTAATATTAAATACTTCTCAAAAAGAGGTCCACAACGAACCCAACATAAAGTTCGACAGATCCTTCAGTGTCGAAAGCATTCTCAAGATGTGTCAGCCACCATTTAAGCCCGGGAGTATGTAGGACAGAGGTCGTGGCAGTTGGTGCCATTTTGAAATGTTGCGGAAGGTGGTTGCTTAGGTGTAGCTAGGACTCCTGTTACTGGCGAAGAAGTTTTTGGTGTAAGTGGAGTATGAAGAGGCTATGGGGTAGTCTGCATGTTCGTTGGAGACAGTTATTAAATGCCCCACCCCCACCACACAGCGATGGTAATGATCGCCCGGGTAACCGAAATACATGGAATTTCTATGTTTGACACCAAAATCCTTCAATTGGATATCAGCAGACATAGATAGCATGTAACATATATATTGTAATTGAGATTATTATAGTATTTTACATTTGAGTATATGGTTAAAAATTCTAGGCAAAATGCCTCCCAAACACATTTGCAGTATAATATTGTTTTAGTGTAGTGTATCGTGCCGTTGGACTGCACTGCTTACCCTAATATATAAAAGTTTAATTAAACTGGCATTATCTAGCTATAGAATGACGTATACCAAGTCCGGGAAGAAACGTGCCCTCCTCTGGTGTACTTTCTGCCCGCTGCCCGCTATGAAAAGCTTGATAGAGAGGCAAAGCGCAGAAGTTAGATATAGGTTTCTTTATGCGAGATAATATATCGTTAGTATAAATCCTTTCTCTACATCTCCTCCCTCTGCCACCAACAATTCTTTTTGTGCCATAAATTGCAAGTATTTATATGTGCATGTATACGTAAACTTTGGAAAGTATGCTGCCCCGTTATCCAAATTTGGATATATGGGCCTCTCTAAAATGCCACCCAGTCTTTAAACCCAGGCAGCCATTTCCAATTTTTGCGTAGATCTATGGCTCCAGAAGGGTAGATGTGCAAACCTCGGCGTATGCAGTTAATCAATCTGGCATAGTGGTACTAGCCCCCTAGCCTAATGGTGGAATTTTCTCTATTTCCTATACAAAAAGTTCCTCTGAAGTTGACGCACCCACCCCCCTATGCCTTCTCGCGCCATATGTTTTCCGACTATTACTTCAATTTGTAGTAGCCCCCACAATAGAGTCCATCGTCTTTTACCGAGGTACCCCTTTTTCGTCAGTCCACATTTTTAGTCAAATTACTAGTTACATGTAGCTACTTGTATACTATTTATAGTAATCTAGGTTGATCTAATGATTCGTTTTGCTTAAAGACCCCATTTAGCTGATATTTCTTTATATATAGGAATACGCCTTTAAATTAATATCGCGATCTCATATCTAACTCTATATAACCTCTATTTATAGACCTGTAGTTGTTTATGGCTATGCATCACTATATGTAGTAGGTTTAACGTTTCTTTCAGTTACTCACCCACCAACGGCCGGAAGAGATTTCGGACAGATACTTCCACGAATACGAGGGTAATAAAATGAGGTGAAGTTTCAAGTTGATGTATTGGCTGCACCTAGCTGTATGTTGTATTGAACAGCGCATATGCAGCACCTGCAGCTTTAGAGATGTCTCCCGCTCCTATCTAGGATTGGTTCTGAAATACAGTAGGCCAGGCCATTGGGAGATTGCCCTAGACGCACATGCCTTTGTGCATGTTATGGATCAGCAATTGCAATGCCAATTCCATAAAAATTGTAATTATTGTCAATTTCAATTACAAAGATCGATTGGTGGACTCATTTTATTCCTCAATAAACTGGCCTACATCCCATTCTTTAGCGGCTCCGGGCATACGGCGGCCCCGGATGCTGTTAAGGCAGGGATGCTGGAGTCTAACAAAGCTTATTTCAACCTTCGCAAGCACGCCACCTTCCGCGCAACGAGATCGAGGGTTAACGATATAACCAACCCATCAATCAAAATCTAGCAGTCATGGGCGGCAGTAATCTAGAAGTCTTCAAGGTATCTACTAAACCAATCAGTTGAAGGATACCGAGAAAATGGGCTAATTTTTGTCTTTCACCGTCGCAGTTTGGAATGTATGAATGATTACCCCACCTCACTTCCGCCACCAAACATCAAATTCTAACGTCACGAATGAACGAGCAGGTATATCATGTTCCCGATCGCGGTTATGTACTACTTCGGTACAAACCTCGACAATCGTTTCTCCGTCCCTGATTTCTGGCCGAAAGAGAACGAGACACATAAGATCCCGTTTGACCGCGATGAGATCAAGGCGGAATTGGAAAGGCTGAGAAGGAGGAGACTGGAGAAGAGGACGAAGAGAATGGATGCCCAGGAAGCCCCCGCAAATCAAGAGTAGTATAGGCGAAACAAAGGGTCCCCTAGATATGATCCTACAGAAGGAGCCCTCTCTACGGGTGATCCCGAGATACCAGGTGACTAGAATGTTATTTTTCTTGTACCATATGTTTCTTTTTCTTCATTTTCCTTGTTATTTCTTCCCTCTCCCCTCTTTCTCTGGGATTTAATGACTCAATATGGGCAGCCATATTATCAAATAACTATATGAAAGATGGGATCAATTGCAATTACATGTGGTCTCCACCCTCTTGAAACTTCTTTTCATCAATAAGATATACCATTGCATGTATATATATTCCGAACTCAAGAATGCATGTATTTACTGGCCCCCGGCCCCAAACTCCACGAATAAATATGCTATAAACAGATTCAACCTAAAAAGCCGGTAATTCTATTGGAACCCCATTATCTTCCAGCTCTATCACCACTGGGGGTTCCTGGACTTCCACAACTTCACTCGCTCTCCTTGATTCTTCTCGAGGGTTTAGTTCTTCTTCAGCTTCACTCCCCCTCCTTGAACCCATGCCCAACCCCTCCTGTTCGGAAATTGATGCCCTCTCGCTGGCATTTTGCTTCCTGACCACCAAACTCCAATACATCACATATATTGCCCCCCCCGAAAATATCAAAACCCCAATAACTATTGCAGCGATGATGCCAGCAGAAAGAGTTTTGCTCATTGTTGAAAGAACGCACCAGTCCTCCCACCCTACGGGGGTAATATCATGGCAGTAAAAGCAGCTAAGTATGGTAAGTAACAGTTTTTCTCATAAAACATGGCTAGGGTCAATATATACTCTAATGCACCGCGGAGAAATCCACGGGTCTTGCAGAGACATTCACTCTGAGCGGGTGTGTAGTATGATATGTTCATATAAACTCTCATGTCATCATCTTGTGAAAATGGTACACCGCATACCACGAACGTATCGAAAGGATCCTTGCATGAGCCGTAACATGAATTTGTGCTTGATTGATTTAAGGTCGAGTTCCGGGCACGAGTAGATGGTGTGAGGAGGGCGAACAGAATCACACGTAGGAGAAACGCGAGTGGGATCCTCATTTTGATTTTTCAGCAAGGTTCTTGAGATGGCGGCATATGATCTTCAAAAGAAGGATCGCTCATCTAGGGCCGATATTAAGGAGATAATACAGGGCTATAGGGCTAGATTTACGCGAGTGAAGGGAAGCCATGTGGAGTACAATTCTCGCATCAAGCTTACGGCTGAAAGGGCTGGGGTTTTAAGGTGCAGAAAGACATAAAAGTGCACATTCTCCCCATCGGCACTTAGACCCTGTATCAAGAAAAAGAAAGAAAATTCAACGTTTAAGTATGTAACCACCACAGGTGACCTAACGAGGTGGCTGAGAATGTCAGCCCACAGCCTAGAATCAATCATCTGCTCATTCTAAGCGAATTATGTTTCAGGCTCAATTACTACATGTACATATGTGGTTTATTTCAAAAGTATTTTCAAACGTCACATTCAAACTATTACACAAGATTGTCTCAATTAACCAGGTTTTGTATTAAGACAAATCCAGGGCCTATGATCTCAGGTTTGTATATATTTCGCTTACATGATCCGATTCTTCCAGTAGATCTACAACCAAATTTTGAGTTAGCAGAGCTTTGTTGTGAATATGAATATGGACAATACTTACTGAGTAATCTTGTAAATAGCTCCTCTGCTCTACTTCCTTCCTGTAACTCCACCATTGTATCTTCGTTCGGAACCCATGCAATAACGCTGCTAGCAACCTGCACCTCTGGTAGCCGGGCCTTTATTTCCTCTGCCACGGCAGAGGTTCTGCTTGGATCCGTCGTGATCTCGACACCCTTCCCATCCTCATCCTCGCACTCCTCTACGTCTTCTGTCCCATCGATTTCTAAACTAGCTTCGAGAACTGTATCAAAGTCGATTTTACCGGTCAAGACTCGAATGATTCCTCTTTTCGTGAAAAGATATGATGTAGGCGTAGTCGTGGCGTTGCATTTGGCCAGAAGGGATTTTGTCTCTTGAAGAGCACGTAGCTTATTGTCTGTAACACATTCCCTGTTTACTCAATCAATATCTTAGAGGTTAACCAATGTATTGGAATAAGTTGAGCCGGGGCTTACAAAACCAATGCCACGGAGCCGGGACCCATAGCCTCCATTATGAGTGTTTCGAGGGCTACACCATCTGCCGAAATTCCTTGGCCGCGATTTATGGCATTCTGGATACGCTCCTTTGGCATTCCAGCTGTATAATTACTAGGATTATTAGTTTCTGTTGGGTCCGCCGTAGGGCTGGGTTAAATCTCAGACCCTTCTTGGCAGCCGCGATTGCTGCAGTAAGACGAAGGTTTCCATCGAGTCCACCAGCTAAACGTGCGGGATTTTCGATCAGTTTATAAATTTACGGTTTGGAACTAGTGGGGGTTTGTTGGTGCTCACATTTTGATGCAAAGCTTATCTCCTGGGAAATCTTTGAGAAGGCTGAGCCTCTCTTTTTATCATTTGCGCCTTTGTCGTGCCGAATCTTACTCCATCTATTGTGCCCGGACTGCGAGACGGAAGATGTTGAGAACAAACATGGGTAGAGTCGAGTGCTTGACTGTGATTTCTGCCACTGTTTTGTGCACTGGAGCGATGTCCGAAGGAGAGCAATTGGTTGGGACCTCATTTTCCAGCACCTTGCGTTCGGACAGATCTGCGAATTATGTACAGACCAAATTTTAACTCTCCATAAGAGAGGTGCGGTTGAAAGTCAACCATTTATAAAAATCGCTTAGCGCCAAGCCTAGACCCGTGTCCGCCTCTGGACACGCTTCAAGCATGTCTAGGAAACAACCCCCTATGCCTGGACAGAAAGCTTCACACTGTACAACAACATCAACGATATCGGGGACACTTTGCTGAAGCACAACGAAAAATGGCCGACGATAGCTCTGGTGCGGTCGAGGCCGTCCAGCTCGATTTGACGAAGCTGCGTGCGATCGCAGAAGAGCCTCAACAACAGCTCTACGTCATGTCCTTTCTTAACAACCTGGAAAAACTTGTGGACAGCCTAGATGAAGATGGAGCTTCCGCTTATCAGCTATATGTCAAAAAAGAGCTCTTCAAAATCATTACGTTGGCTTCGCCGGCACCAACTAGGCTTGTAAGGAACCAAGCGGGGCGCTGTTTCGTCGGGATATTTGAGAAAGGAGATCGGAAGCTATTGTATGACACTATCAACGAGCTACTAGGGATTGTGAATACAGGAAAGTCAGATAAGGAGTTGAAGATTCGGCAGTAAGTGCATTCCTACAGGGTGGAGGTCATCAATGACTTAACATGGCTGACCGGAGGTGCCTGCGTCGCTTTGGGTGGATAGTGCGGCCGTGCATTGTATAGGGGAAGTCTATAGGGCCGCAGGCGATAGCGTACGGCCCTAACTAAACCCCTTGGCTTGATCGTAAGAGTACTGATAAGGTGGAGTTATAGGCTATGTCATTAGCTACCATGACTTGCACTAGTTTAATTAGACTTCTCAAAGCCGCCCAAAATGTTTGTTTCGGTCCTGTTAAAATTGGGTTAAAACTACAATTCCAACTAATAGCTATTAGCATTGCGGCCTTAGAAGTGCTATATTTAGAGCTTTAGGGAAAATCGCCAGAATGATTGGGGGTATGGCGGATGAGCCAACCTCTCGAGAAGTATGGAAACAAGCCAGAAACGCTGCTACCAATGATAAGGCTGCTGTAGTTCAAACCAGTGCTTTGCAGGTAAGACCCCAAAATTGAAAGCCATCAAAGAGGCCTGGGTGTTAACTTAAGTCGCAATAGTGTCTCGAAGGGTTGATTCAAGCAACTCAGTACTTCAGCAGTCAACAAGAGTTTGAAAAACTACTGTCTTCAGCTATGAAAGCCCTTGACTCCACTTCGGCACCAGTACGGAAATCTGCTGCATCTTGCCTAGCGGTAGCTCTCGTGCAAGCCTATTCGACAGAACCGCCCGAGCTGAAGATGGCGAAAAAGAAAAAAACCAAGAGGCAGTCAATGGCAATCAATGATGAGGATGGTATTGGCATGGAGAGACCTTCGTCTCCAGGACTATCTGGCAAAAAAGTTGTTGTGCGAATGACATTGACATTGGATGAAATACTAAGACAGCTTTCTACGCATTACGTAAAATCATCTACCTCCGCCAAGGTTCGAGCTGGCATTGCACAATGCTACTCGGAGGTCTTTACCAAATTAGGATCGGTGGTTGTAGAAAATAACTATGGGGCTATAGTCACCCATCTACTCACCGAAGTACTTTCAAACTCTGGAATAACTATGAACAGGTTTCGACTTCTGACGACACGGAAATATGTAAGAATATTATTGGAAGATGTAATAGGCCATGGTCTACTCGGAGAGACTGGACAGCTGAACGCGGTCAAAACGCTTGTCAACGATACTATCAAAAATTATCCACAAGTCATCAAGGATAAGCCTGAGCCTAGCAAGTATGCCTTAACCGGGGCACTACATGCGCTCGCGTCTCTCATAAAGTCGCTAGGTTCTGCCATGACAAGTTCTCAGGATACAACCCGAGACGGCCTACTCCAGGTTTTACAGCATCCTAGTTACACTGTTCAAGTGGCTACCAGCTGGTGCCTGCGAGCGTTTGTTATCGCCGCGCCTACTCAACTTCTACAAATTATTACAATTTGTATGAACAATGTAAACCGTGAGCTTACGCAAATGACTGCCAGGCGACCTACCACAACAGAGGCGCTGCGAAAATGTACAGGATATGCCAATGGCCTAGCGGCAGCTATTAGCACCGCTCCTCTGCAACCCTTGTATGCCTCGGTAGATGTTACATCTCGGATATTGACGCTTGCAACTTCATTATTAAAATCTAGTGGCGACTATGACCTTCGGATATCAAGCACTCAGATTCAAGTGGCTTGGATTCTAATTGGTGGCCTTATGGCTCTTGGGCCGAACTTCGTCAAAATCCATCTATCACAATTACTTCTTCTCTGGAAGAGTGCACTTCCAAAGCCTTTGGCAAAAGATACTAATACAGATCGGTCACTACTAGAACTATCATTCCTTGCTCATGTTCGGGAGTGTGCTCTCGGCTCAATCTTGTCGTTCCTCGAATTCAACTCTAGACTCCTAACTACGGATGTTTCGAAGCGTATTGCAGCAATGCTTCAAAATTCCACTTTATTTCTTAATACATTACCGGCCAAGAAGTCTACAGATGATGTTTCTCAACGTCTTTCCCCATCACTACAACTGCTCGATTTTGATCTTATGGTTCGCCGACGAGTGTTGCAGTGCTATGTTCAACTTGTTAAACTTTCTCACGGCGAGTCCTTACAAGCAAATCTGCTCACAATTGCGATGAGCCTATTCGCGGACCCGGATAAGTATACACCATCATCTTTAAGTACAGCAATTGCTTCTAGTGCCGGTGCTTTTGAGTCTTTATGGGATATTGGCGATAATTATTCATATGGAGTGTGCGGATTTGTAAATGGGTTTGACGTCGATGCATTTGCTTTTGAGGCACAAGGGAGCAAACAAATTGTTGCTCATTGGATGACGAGAAAGAGCCCGGAGGCGCGTATAAATGAAACGGTTAGTTATTTCATTCACTCACTATGTGGTTTGATGTTTTCTAGGGCCTGCGTAGTTGATTGTTTTCATGCAAATAAAGCTTCATGCGCCTGTTATTGGATCCATTGAACACGATTCTGTTTCTCTGTATATCACAAGTAATTCCGTCGACATGGATGAACCTACTCCAGCCCCCCCAGCCACAGCTGTAGTAACCTCAGCTATTGACCTATTCACCATTCTCCTTCCAACCCAACCACCGAAAGTACAGGAAAGTATCCTAGAGCAAATCGCTACTTTTTTGGCGTCGAACAGTCTCCAGCGGGATCCTGGGAGGAAAGCTGCAATGACTGTAAATGTGGCCGTTGCTTTACTGGGGACGTTGAAAGCTACTATTGGTGATACCCTCCCTTCGGCCAGTCTAGGCACACCTAGTGTCCTTAAAATCATACAGGAACTTTTACAGGTACGTCCATTTTCAGCTATAAATAACCCAAGCATATCCTATTTCTTGGGATATTGATTGGTGTTAGGGCTTTGTCATTCATCCGGATCAATTTGTACGAAATATTGCGTACGAATCCCTAGGCCGCCTTTGCAGCATTGGCGGTAACTCTTTCACTGGCAATGTTATACAATGGTTAGTCGACACGATTGTCAGTAACCGTGAACCAAACGCTCGAGCTGGTTGTGCTGTAGCCTTGGGGTGTATTCACTCCTATGTCGGAGGAATGGCAGCAGGATTCCATCTCAAAACAATTATTGGGATATTGATGTCTCTCAGTAACGATCCTCATCCGACGGTCCACTTCTGGGCATTGGATGGACTTGCCAGGACAATTGACTCTGCTGGTCTTACATTTTCGGGATATGTGACTAGTACTTTGGGAATGCTTTCCCAGCTATATGTAGCGGAGACTCACAACGAAGAGGTCGCTACTGTTGCCACTTCGAACCTAGAACTGGAATTACCAACTACGAGTATTATTGTCAGGTGTATTGACTCGTTGATTGGCGTTCTTGGGCCCGACTTACAGGATATGACAAAGGCCCGAGAACTTATCTTGACTATGGTCGGGCAATGTTTGAAGGAGCCCGACTACACTGTTCAATTGGAGGCCCTGAGATGCCTCGAGCACCTATCCCTCTTTGCGGCAAGCCATGTAGACATGGGTAGCTATGTTAAGCGGCTACAGAAGGAATTGGATTCACCTTATATGGAGCTAAAGGATGTTGCTGCCGATGGTTTGTATCAGCTCATGAAGAGCGATGCAGAAAGAATTATTAATACTGCAAATCCTGGGCTTGAGGGGCAACTGTGGATTGCCTTGGACGTAAATCCTAATCATGAAGGGATTCGTAACATAATTCGGAATTGGCTAAGTCAGACAGGTATTGACGATGCGGGTAAATGGGTGGATAGGTGCCAAATGGTGATGACAAAGACAGTGGAGCGCCGAGATAGGCAAAAACCAACAGACGAGAAACCCATTATGTCAGTACCAACAGATCTACACGATGAAGAGGTCGCATCTTTTGCTGTTGCCGGCGGTGCATCGGGTGAGAAGGAGGGTTCACAGCCAAGTGGGCAAGAGCCGTTGAGATGGCAGGTCAGGACTTTTGCGATAAACTGCCTCCGAGAGCTGTTATCAATGGCAGCCAAGGAGATGCAGGCGGATTCGGAGCATCCAGTAGAGGATAAACTAGTATTGAAAATTGCCGACATCATTAGAATGGCCTTCTCGGCGAGTACGGCGAATGTAGTACAGTTGAGATTGGGGGGGCTAAAAATTGTTGATCAGGTTCTAAAGATATTTGGCCACACACCCGATCCTGACTTTCCTGAGGCAACATTGTTAGAACAGTACCAGGCCCAAATTGGGTCGGCACTTACCCCAGCATTTGCGGCTGATTCAAGTCCAGAGTTGGCTAGCGAGGCGGTGAATGTTTGTGCCGGGTTTATCGCGACTGGGATCGTAAAAGACGTGGATAGGATGGGGAGAATATTAAGGCTTCTCACTTCAGCCTTAGAGAACTTCTCAAGTAAGTGATCTCAATGATTTTTTGGTGGATGTTAGGACTTAAGCTGACACTAAAAGGTGACTCGGAGGTCCCCTCTATCGGTGACTTGAAAGGGCTCAGTTCGAACGCCCAGGTTATGGTGAAAATGGCAGTCCTTAGGGGTTGGGCTGAGTTGCAGGTTGCTAGCAAGGAGCAAGGTTACCTTGTTGATGTCGTGAAGCCACATATTGCTACTCTAGCCCCCCTATGGCTGTCTTCTTTGAGGGAGTTTGCAAGATTGCGGTTCGAGCCTGATATCTCAACAAATTCGACGGGCCCGGCGTCCTTGGGAGGATCAATCGATACAATATACTCGGCCCTGAACCGTGAAACCCTATTGAAGGTAGGTTCGAAGCTTCATTAGTTGATAGAAATACCATGCTAATACTCTTTAGTTTTATCAAGAGTCTTGGTTGAAATTGGTTGACGCCATTGCCAGTCTGATTGAGCAAGATAGTCAGTTTGTTTTCGACGCTCTAGATGGCAAAGCCTCATCCGCTGGCGAAGAAAATGAGAACGGCGTTGCCCATGATATCAACTACCGGGATGAACCTGTAGCGTTTTTCTTTGTTTTATTCGGAATTGCATTTGAGGCACTTGTCGGGCGGCCTGGGGGGCCTGACAGCCTGGCAACCAAGGAGCAGACTCTCGAGATTCTGCTGGCTTTGAAAAAGATCCTGCACCCATCTGTTTGCGGCCATGCAATTTACCAGGGTGTCATTTTCTCCGAGGCTATGGATCTTCTTGACCGGTTAGTCCTTACGGAAGGACTCGCCGTACAGTCTGCAATCGTAGATATTGCGAGGAGCTTGTGCGTGGCACATCCAACCGCAAGATCTAACTCTGGATCAGAGTTTCAGGGGGAGAAGCTAACAGAAGACATTGATCAACTTTTTGAATTGACAAGACTCATAGTATTGGTTTTGGCGGGGTTACTGCCTAACCTCGTAGACTCAAAGACTACTCTTCGGCATCAACTTTCAGAAGAGGCAGTAAATGTTGTTACCGTCTCTCTTGACGCCTTAGTTGATGCAGCGGAGGTCTTTCCTGCTGTGATTAGGATGGATCTTTATGCCTCTATACTCCACATCTTCACCAGTATGCACCCTCCTCCTTATAATCAAGGTTACTACCGACTAATTATTTCCTAAGCTATCTTTGGCACTGGAGTTTGCCAGTCAGAAGTTGTACCTCGCTCGTTGCCCATATTCAAACGATTTATTCGCATTATTACCAAATCTGGTGGTGGCAACGACGGCGAGCTAGTCATTATGCAGGTTCGAAGCTGCTTAAGCACCATCTTGAGGGTTTTAGATAATGCAAAGTATGCCTACTACTATCCGGATCAAGTTTTATCCAGGCTAATTTAATGGTCAGGCTAAGAGGTGAGGCTGCATTGCCTTGTATCAAAAATTGTTTGATGGCATCAACAATAATCATCACGGCCGGAGTAAACGTGCTTGCCCCGAACGATGACTTGGTCCCAAGACTTTGTGACAATATTCTAGAGGCATTCTCGGATTCTTCGGTATTTCAAAAAACCCGAGTGCCTTGCCTAAAGTGCGCTATTGCTAATTTTGGTTAGACTACGAAAATGGCTATCCAGTGCTGCCGCTCCATCTTGATGGTAACTCCTAAGAGTGCATGTGACCAGGAGATAGTTCGTTACATGGTACCCCGCATGATAACCTTCGCGACCTCGGCCGATGAGGATACAGATAACGTGAAAGGTCTAGTTTGTCATATTTTGACCTCTTTCGTATCCACTCTCTTTGGTGACCAGATTCAAATTGCCATGGCAGTTTTCATACCAACCCTCCTTTCAAGGGCGGCTTCGAACCCACAGACCTACCAAGAAACAGCCGCCAGACTTCTGGAACTTGTCGCAGTAAACCAGGTCGCTTTCAAGAATGTTGTGGCAAACCTGCACCTCTCACAGCGCGCATTTATGGAGGAGATCTTACGATCAAACGCAAGGATGTCGGAAGGGACGACTAGACATGAGTCAAGTGCCCCAACTATCGCGTTAAAAATGAATTTTGGGGCATGAAAGAGGACGCTTTGATTCAAACTGTACATAAAATTTATTTAGACAAAGAGATTCTAGAGGGTTTTCCCCGCGAGAGGGATTAGCAGATGCACCACAAGGATGGTAACTATGACAGTTTCGTTCGGTTGAAGCCGTCTACATGACAGCTACATCCAAAGGAAATTCTTGGCGGGTGCACTAATCATCGAGTGATAATCTATGAACCCTAACCCACCCAGTGCCCACAACCCAGACTTCTTGGCATATAGAGCTCCGACGAACCTATATCGAGTAACGTCCACATGATTTAGTAACAGGGACTGATTCTATGGTAATTTCGAGGTCCATGCCTTAGATTTAGTATAAAGCCCTTGACGTACCTGCTATATTTCAGTTAAGGCCCTTCGGGAGGCGGCTCCCCCTCCTTATCTTGCCTCATAAGATATTATGGAAAGTCCGTGTAGGAGGAAATCAGAGATTCAGGATATCAACCAAGTTGAAGGCCTCTAATGAGTAACGTAGTAACGATGTCCTGCCGTAGATGTTTGATTAATTCGCCAGCGCTGTTGCCCTTTAGCACGCCAAAAAATCAGCACTTTGAGTACTTTTTGGTGCAAACGGCGCTAGCGAATTTTTTAAGTATCTATGGTACTAGAATCCCCGACATCTTAGTAAAGCTATCTTAGTGGAAGATTTAGTACCCCGTTACACTCTCCGGGGCAGCAGCGAATTATGGCAGTACAGGTTCACCAAACCATGTTTTTGTTTAATAATAATTTTAGTACTAAAATTAGCATGGAAGGATGACCGAGTGGTTAAGGTGTGTGACTCAAGATATTTCATCTTCCTTGCTTAATAAGCGGGGTTTCTCATGGGCCTAGCCCGCGGGGGTTCGAATCCCCCTCCTTTCAAGACTCTTTTTCTTTTCGGTCCCCTCGCCCTACTTAAGATTACTTGTATGGATTTCACGGCTTGGGGCGCCGCAGAAACTTAAGCATCATACTAAACCCCAGCCCACGCAAGTATTTCTAGTGCTCAAAAACTTTCATCATTAGCGCAGGAGTAGTTTCCTACGATGCAGTGCTTTCTTTTCTCTTATTTCAACCAACTCCATTTTTCAGATCAACCTTGCTTCCTACTGACCGTAACCTAACTCTCCAAGCCAATTAATTAAGACTAAACTTTACACTAATCCTATGTGCTACTCCAAGATATCTTGTATATTATCCCCGTACCTAGGAGCCAGTCAAAGGGCTATTATCCAGCACACGTAATTACCATAAGGGCGCGGTGTGTTTCGTTTGTCAATATATTAGACCTATCTATAATTCAAGTCTCGTCCTATGTATCCACAGTCAATTCCCGAACCAGTTTAACGAGTGATATTTCATGAAGATATAACAAATATTATTGTTGGTAAATCATTAGCTGTATATTGCAACCCCCCCTCTCCCAATACCACCAGAAACCGTGGCTACTCAGTTTTTTCATTGTATTTTATCAGTACGTGCGATTTTAGTAATCAAAGGTAGCATGTGCCACTCGTGTAAAGATTCAAAAAAACTGTGCAGGCCAACCCTCACCCAACCTTCCTACAGTCCAAGCAGATAAAATACGTATTTAACTAGGCAGCAGCCGTGATAGAGCCCTCCGCATTTATGGGACCCCCGGGGCCAGCGGAGGGACCAGCGGAGGGACCGGCGGAGGGACCGGTGGAGGGACCGGTGGAGAGGCCACCGGGGCTTCTGGGGATTCTTCCGGCATCCGTGGGGCCCCAGGTCCCAGCGGGCCTAACGGGACATCCAACCCCTCCGCTATCATTACAGCCCTCAAACCAACCGTTTCCCAGAGGTCTGGCTTACGGTACAAATATCTAACATGGCTCATCTCCAGTTGATTGACCGCCTCCACCATGCGCCGAATCAAGTGCGACACCACTGCAAGGACTGTGCAAACTAGTCAGCCACATACGGTATGTCTCCAACGCACTACTCTGCTCAAGAATGGCATACTCAGTGGGAGCAACCCAAACATGCGTCCATCGCTCGTCCAGTAACTCTCTGAGCATTCGTAGGTATCCAGATTCGCCTTGACTGGGAAGAGGGTTGTTAGAAAGGCAATCGCTAGCGAAAGGTAAACATTCATCCGTATCATAGAGTATCTCCAGGGCCTGAATTGCTCTATTCCGAAGCGCTCGGTGTACGGGGAGGGCACGCAGGATGCTGAGATGGCGGTTGAGATGAGACTGAGCGTTTCGACGGGGTCGAAGAAATTTGTCCAGGCGCGCGCAGCCAAGTAAGGGATGGGTGCAGCGATGAGTATACCAAAGGCTTTGGCATATTGCTCGTTTCTGTGAATGTCTCGCCGTTGGCGGTGGCGGGCTAGCACTTCGAGCTCTAGGTGGGTTTCTTCTTGTTAGTTTTTCTATGGTTCCTCGAAGGGAGGTTGAGAGCAAAACCTTCATCGTCCATATATAAAATCTCGTCTAAATAGTCCTCTCTCTCATCGTCTAAGAGTATTCCTATGCTGTGGGCAATACATTCCGCGTTCCAATTATGTTTTACCACCATCGCTTGCAGATAGAGTCTGTCGATTATGGGTGCTAGAAATGCAGGGACATTGAACCCTATCAAATCTTCATTAGGATCCCACAGCATTGTGAGATCCTCCTCGGCCTCCCCATCGGCAATCAGAACCTCGACTGTATTACTACTGTGAATGAGAACCATTTTGGCTGGCAAGGAATATGTTGAAGATACTAGAAAATCCCGAATGCTAACTCGAGTTTTGATAGATCTTCCCAAACAAAGAGACAAAGAAACAAAAAAAAACACCGCATGCACAGACAAAGAAGTTGTCTGTTGCATCACAGGATCTGACTCGGCCAACATCCCAGCACCTCGCCAAGCATCCATTCCCGCATACAACGGTTGCGGCTCAACACCAAAAAAGTTCCCTACCCTCAAACATAACCCCCCACATTTACCATGAATTCACTGCTCCACACCCGCCAATTACTCCGCCGTTCTGGTCCAAAGATCTTCAAACCCCAGGGCTATCGGATTCGAGGGCTGGCCTCTGTCTCCACGGATCTAAGGTACATGGGTCTCCCTCGTCACGCCCCCCTCCTCTCAGGGCCCTCGTTAGAGGCACAGGACTTATAGGGTACAGTGCAGCTAGAGAATACGATGTCATTGTTATCGGCGGAGGCCATGCCGGATCCGAAGCCTGTGCTGCTTCCGCGCGAGGTATGAATTACACTCCTCACCCACATGGTCATTTCGCTTAGTTTTGCAGCCGGCGCACGAACTGCCCTCGTAACCCAAAAAATCGATACGATCGGTACATGCTCCTGCAACCCTTCTTTCGGCGGGATTGGAAAAGGGATCATGATAAGAGAGGTCGATTCTCTTGATGGTATTTGTGGGCGCATTGCAGATAAAGCAGGTATCCAGTTCCGGGTGCTTAATAGAAGTAAAGGACCTGCTGTTTGGGGCCCCAGAGCCCAGATAGACAGGGTATTATACAAGAAGTACATGCAGGAGGAGCTCAGCTCTTATCCTAATCTCGAAATTTTACAAGGTAGCGTTGCAGACATTGTTGTTGACCACGCACCGAATGGTCTACATTTGGATGAAGAAGGCCACTACGGGAAGATCCAGGGCATTAAGCTCGAGTCTGGAGAAATCATAAAAACAAAAAATGTAGTAATCACCACAGGAACCTTTCTCGGCGGGGAGATCCATATCGGCATGGATGTGTTCCCTTCGGGGCGCATAGGGGAGGCCGCCACTTTCGGTCTATCTGCATCCCTCAAGACTGCCGGTTTCAAAATGGGGCGCCTAAAGACTGGAACGCCACCTCGTCTTGACGGTCGCACCATTGACTACAAGAATCTTCTCCCACAGCATGGAGATGAACCCCCAATGCCGTTCAGTTATCTCAATGAGCGTGTGCAGATCGAAGAGCAGAATCTCTGCCACTCAACCAACACCGTACCGGCCACTCATGACATTCTTCGTCGGCACCTTCATGAGTCGATTCATATTCGTGAGACAATCAAGGGGCCACGATACTGTCCCTCTCTTGAATCTAAGATTATCCGTTTCTCCCACAAGGAAAACCACATAATTTGGCTTGAACCAGAAGGTGTAAAAGACCATGTGGTATACCCTAACGGAATATCTATGACCGTTCCTGCAGCGGTCCAAGAGCGCCTCCTTAAAACAATTCCGGGACTTGAATCTGTAATCATGCTGCAGCCTGGATACGGAGTCGAATATGACTATGTTGATCCACGGCACCTCCGTGCAACACTTGAGACAAAGCCCATAAAGGGCCTATTCCTTGCTGGTCAAATTAACGGAACTACCGGTTACGAGGAAGCAGCTGCACAGGGCGTCGTCGCGGGTATCAACGCGGGTTTATCCGCTCTGGGGAAGCCACAGATGGTCATAAGTAGAAGTGACGCCTACATCGGCGTCATGATCGACGATCTAATCACAAAGGGCGTCAGTGAGCCATACAGAATGTTTACATCGCGCAGCGAGTTCAGGATGTCCGCACGGGCCGATAATGCAGATGTACGGCTCACGCCCATGGGCCGTGCGCATGGCGTTGTGGGGGATAAAAGGTGGGCTCACTACCAGGATGAGACATCGCAGATGGCAGATCTGCGAACAAAGCTTGAGACTACCGTTTTTGGCTCCTACGAGTGGGCCCGGCGCGGTCTCGGCGTGAATAAGGACAGTGAGAAGCGAAGCGCGTTCCAACTTCTTAGACTAGCAGGTGTAGATATGGCAAAACTTGCTGAGGTCGGTGTATTGGAAAAGGGGCAGTGGTCAGAAAAAATTCTACGAAGAGTTGAAATCGAAGGTGTTTATGAGCCATATGTAACACGCCAGGCAAGCGCCGTCAAGATATTTATGAGAGACGAGGCTTTGCGTCTACCACCGGATCTAGATTACTCCCAGTGAGAACACCCCCTCCTGAACCCGACCGTTTCGTCCCTGCTGACAACTGCACGAAATAGGGTTATTGGATTATCGACAGAAGAACGGATTCTCCTTAGTGAGGTTCGCCCAGAAAGCATTGGCCAAGCCAGGCGTATTGAAGGGGCACGCTACCCCCACTCTTTCCCCACTTTGTTCCAGAACTAACGTAAATCTAGATAACCCCTACTGGCTGCATCCGCCTCCTGCAGTATGTCGAAAAGAAGAGGCGCCTAGAGGCCAAAGCCCTGGTAACCGAGAGTGAGAGAGCGAGGAGAAGCACATTAGGTGTTGAAAAGCTGGAGAAAGCCTCAGATGGCGTACCTTTGTAAAAAGAAAGAAGGAAAGTAAAAAAGAAATAATTGTATATTAACCGTTGAGTAATCTCTTTTATCTTGTAGATGGTTGGTGTTTTGTATATTTAGACCTGTTTCTGCTTCATTAGGGCATTTGTTCATCATTTACAATATTCCCAGAGATACCCCTGCCCCGGTGACAGGCGGATTGATTGGAGTTTGAGGGTTGATAAATATCTCTGCAGGAGGAAAAGGAGTGAAAGGTGGACTTTACGGTCGGAGTTCATACGAGCACCGGTCTAACCATTCTCAATGTTAGCGCCTTCCACATATGGCCACCGTCATATTACGGCTCATGGATATCATACCGAGTGATACCCCATGCGACAAGCCCACCATCGTACCAACCGAGTGATACAGCATGACCGAAACAACTCCTATCTCGAGGAATCAGATCATTCCTCGGAATTAAAATAGCAAACCATGCGGTCGAAGAAAACCTGGCGCACCACTTATATCGTACAATATCGAGTGTTGGGGAGGGGATCACGATGCTCACATTCCCGGTGGTTCCCTCCTTGGCGAAAAGCCACCACCACCACCATCACCACCACCTAAACATTTCACTAGCCACTGCATACTCAACCGTCAACATACATGCCCTCAACCGTACAAGTAACCCTTCTGACCATTCCCTCTCGCGCGTACCTTATCAGCAGTCCCGCAACTAGCATTAATTAACCGGATCCCTAGGTAATATTGAATAGTATAGAGAAACCCCCTGTCTACGCCTCTCGCTAAACCGGTGGAGAAAGAGAGGGAGAAAAAAATGGGTGACTCCTCGGGAGATTTTGATCCGTCAGGTGACGGAAGAATGGTTGGCTTCCACCATTCTGTGCAAGGGGGGGCGAGAAAGAAAAGGGGAGCTCTCCGCGGAAAGGAGGAGAGCTTTCTGTTGTTATTTATTCCTTTAGTCTGTAGGTATGTAGAAGTACTACCCCCCTTGTACTATAATTGGGGGTTGATATCTACGCATCAAAGGGAGATCTCTTGGCACCAACATTAGAGGCAACAGGGTTAGGGTTACTACCAACCAATGAGTTATTTGACTTCACTCAGCCAATTTCACTCGGGTTACCCGTAAAAAAGATTAAATAGAGGGTTTTCATTGCACTAATTGGGTCTATCTGTGTTTTATGATACCCAGGGGGAATTCTTATATACTTTTAAATCAAATAACCTTATCTCTCCGGCTCTGGCCAACACTGGCAAATAAATAGATAAATCGCCCAAAACTATGATGAACAAAATCAAAAATAGACACAATACGCAAAAAACTACAGGGTAAAAAATCGGCAAATTGGAATCATATACAGTGGCGAGACGAAAAAAAAATAAAACACAAGAAATAAATGAATAATAATAGTAATGATATCGTTACGTGAAAGTGAAATGTGGTGGGTATTCAGGTGAAACCTCAAACAAACAAACGAAAAACCTTGCCCGGGGCCGTAACCTACAAAACCTCGAATATGACCCAGAAATAGAGAACATCCCGATCGTCAAGCACGACACAAGCGGATTCAACAAGGCATCTTAACTTTCTCCAAGAAAATCACAAAGCATAAACATAAAATAATGAAAGATGCCGATATAAAGGATCAACAAACCCACAACCCCTATGATAAGTTCTCATGCCAAACCCAAGCCGATAGCCATAAAAAAAAAATAAACCCCAATTTGAAAACATCCGTAAAGCTATTTTTCCCCGCGCCCCGCGTGAATGCCGCTACATTTTAATGGTGTTTGAAAGTACAAGAAGCGAAAAGAGGGGATCTGGATAGAAGAAATGGGGGAAAGGGGGGGGGGTATTTTAAACACATGATTATAAATGCTTCATTTCGCATCCCAAAAGAAATATAAAAAATATACTGAAGAAGACTGGCCTCCAAAATTCAGCCAAAAAATAAAAGTGAAACACCTCCATGAAACAATCCCTGACACCAATTTGTTTCCCACTTCTAGATCATACTGATATGATCTAGCTTTAAGCTTACTCGGTAGCTTTTTCAACAACAGGAACTTCACCAGCATTGCTTGTATTGGCTGATGGTACCTCGGACGATTCTGGGCTCTGAGAATCCATATTCAACGATGATGGGGTCGCAACGGCTGAACCAGGCGGGGGAGAAGCGGTCTGCGATGGTGTAGAAGAATTGTAAATCAATTTTTCAATCTGAAAATCTGTTAGTTACAGCGTTGTATAATATATGGTAGAGGGTAGAAACTAACACATACCGCATTAATTTGCTTGCCGTATGTAAATTTCTTCAACGCCTGGAGCTGAGGCTTGATTTGTTCAACCAAGGTCTCGCGGTCTTGACCAGAAAGCAGAGTCAAAAGTTTCTCTTCACCAAACGTTAGAATTTATATTCAACCAACGGAAGTGGGCTTCACGTACGGATAACATAATTGCCGTATTGATCTCTCATCAAAATCTGAAGGGGAGAATTGCCGTCGGGTCGGGTTGCACAAACAACCTTGACAATCTCGCGCTTCTGTTCAGGTGATCCAAACGCTATGCTCTTCTCAACAACATTTGAAGCAAATTTGTGTCTGTTACAGTTTAGTCAGCTTCTTGAGGATCAAAAGGGTTTGCATATCCAAATGAACATACTTTGAAAAGTGCAATAATTGCATGGTAACTAGATTAACGATCTTGGCCCTATCCTCAGGTTTTCCATGCTCGATCACATGTTGCGTCACGTAATTGCCGTACTGATCCTGAACAAGAGCCTGGGTGCAATAATGAAGTTCCTGCAACAAAGATGCCTGGGCAGTCTCGTCGCAATGCTCAAGCATCCTCTGGATTACGCGGCAGCCGTAAGGATGGGTGGCAAGAGTTTGGACTTGGTTGTGGAAAGCCTTGATGATAAATTGAATATGCTCAGCAGGAACCCTCTCGATAGCTTTTTGGACTACATGGTTTCCATTCTGGTCCTTGACACACTTCAAGACATGTCCATCTAGTTCCTTGACGAGGGTTGCTTGTTGTTCGGTCAAGATATGCTCAAGAGCCTATGATCCACGTTAGCTCAATAACTTGCAAATATGTTCACCCAGCTTACCTTTTGAACAACACGGCAGCCGTACATCTGAAGAGATAGCGTCAAAACGTGATTCTCCATTTGCTTTGCCAAAACACTCTTTTGTAGCTGATTTCCATGTTCGAAAAACTTCTGAATAACATAGTTTCCAAAAACATCTGTCATTAACTGTAAGGAGTTTGGCCTGATTTCGGCAAAGACAATATCCTTTTCGTCACTGTTTGCTGTTTCAAGCTTTTGTTGGATAAATCTAGATCCATGTTGGTCGCCACTGAACTCAACAACGTGGCCGTAGATGTCCTGCATATGTCAGTAAAAGGCTTGGAATAACCTATCGACTTAGTTTTACCTTGAGTTCATAACGCTTGTTGGATTTCGAATTCGAACGAAATTCCTCGAGTAGTGCACTTCTGAGACTTCCAATATCATCATGTCTTCGAGCAGCCGGATGAGTAGGTGCAGCCAAAGGGCTAATAGGTGAACCGCCTGCATAAGTGGGCATTTGCATCCGTAAACTGCCATAGGTGTAATCATATGGTCCAGACATAGGGAACTGCTGCTGTTGCTGTTGCTGCTGTTGCTGTTGCTGTTGCTGCTGTTGCTGCTGCTGCTGCTGCTGTTGCTGCTGAGTGCGATAAAGCTGATCACGCATAATAGTCTGACTTTGGTTCAGATGGGGATTCTGTTGCTGCTGCTGCTGGGTGACTAATAACCGTTGCCGTAGTTTCTCGTGGTTCAATCCCAATTGTACTGAGGGTGGTGTGCGCGCGGTAGCACCACGAGAAGCGGAGCGGAAATCCCCTTGCTGTGGGGGGGTGGTCCCATTTGGATAGTATGGGCTGGGCAAACTTCTTCTCTGGAAGTCAACATTTTGATCCCCCGGAGACATCGCACCGACTCTTTCATAAGGTCTAGGCCGAAACTCGCTGTAGCCTTCAGTATATCCATCCCCATTGTATTGATCGCTATTAAACCCCTCCTGCCCACGATAGGTCCCCTCCTCTGGAGCCCAGGGAGATGGGTTTGGGGCTGCGGTATGGGAATTCTGACGCTGTTGTGGGTACTGATAGTCGGCGAACGAAGGCTGTGAAGGGTAGTTCAAGTTCCCTGGATTGTTTTGAGGTGGGTTAAGGAACGGCAGATGACGCCCCCCCGGAAATTGTTCATTCTCATCATCGACTGAAACCTGACGAAAGCGTGCAAGCATCTCCGCTTGGCGAGTATCTCGAGTCAAGTCAGTATATCTACCCTGCGCACCAACCGGATAATTGCCAACATTAGGATGATTAGGGCCATGCAAAGTCGGGTGAGAAGTTGGGACATGAGTGTAGGCTCCGTACCCGGCAACCTCTTGCGGTGTCTGGTTGGGGTTATATGTGGGAGGCGTTGAATTTGCCCGTTGCTGGGGCGGAAGGCTCTCACTTCGACTAACGGACGATACACTGGTGCCTAGAATCTCGGCACCGGCATTAACACCACGCGGATTTGATACTACCCGCCCTCGGTTTGTGTGGTTGGGGTCCTCATCCTCGATAGGACCAAGAACAGAGCCAAGATGTCTCCTGTCACCAAAACCTTGTCCCATTTCCAGGCCACGCCCTCGACCCCCATTTTGGAAATCAAGAGTCTCACCAAAGCTGACCGTCGGGGTAGAGTCCAAGTAAGATTTACTACTTGGAGATTGACTCATAGATGGCCCTTGTCCAACAGCTGTTTGACGGGGGATAGAATAGTACGGCGATGAGGTACGTGGGACTTCTGAGCTAGTCTGGGGCGATTCATATTGTTGGCTGCGAAGGCGAGCGGGCGAGCGGGAGTGATCTTGGTTGATGGGTACATTTGAAAGAGCTGGTGATGTAGACTCGCCAGCCCACCCTACTGCAGTGGGCTTTGAATTACCCCACGGTTCATGCTCGCCAGACCCTGCTAAAAGCGACGAAGAACCTTGTTTACCCTCTAAAGAACCTATTTTTTAAATGGAAAACGAGGTTATCAATAACGAAAGCTCCCAATTCTGCCCGATAAACCGTTTAGGACTAAATCAGAGGGGGGGGGGGGGCAGATAGGCTCACCTCTCCTTTCGTTGTTGCTGGTGGTGGCTACAAAACCACTGCCGATAGTCGTACTACCAATAGGAGTACCCCAAATGCCCCAGGCTGTACCACTTGCTCCAAGACTCTGGCCTGAATTCTGTGAAGAGTTCTCGTCAAGTGTCCCAGGCGATCTTCCAAAATCCCCAAATCGAGTGTTTCGCACCTGCAGTACCACAGATCATTAGTTCTACAGCTTACACAACTACAGCCAGCATTAAATCACAAGGGCACGTACACTATTTGATGGTACTGCTCGTGCAGTAGCTGCAGTTTGATGGTCCGTCATATTTTCTGCCGGAGATTGTGCGTGTATGTACGGAATTGACTATGTAGATGCCGAAATAGCGATGGGCAACAGATTATATATCCAGGAACGCAAGAAATACGACTTTTAGTTTCTGTACAAGAAGGGGAGATTTACAGATCGTAGGACGTTGTGTTGGATGTTGCAACAGCTGTTGAATTGACGCGGGGAGCTAGAAAGTCAGCCCTACGAAGCTTTCCGAAAAGAGCAGGTTCGATAGAACGATTGGAAGATGTTGGGTGAGCTTGTTAAAGGTTCGGCCGGTAACGGTAACGGGAGAAGGACCTGGAGCTGTAGTAGTCGTTTGCTAACGGGCAATCAGGAGAAAAAGAAAGAAATTAATCGAAAAAAAAAGATGTACAATCGAATATAGAAGGGTGCCGGAGCGGAGAAGGAAGGAAGGAAGTGAGGTAGACGGGGCGGCGGAAAGGTTGTGAACGTCAGTCAGATTTTGGAAGACGTTGCAGGAGGTATTGACCGATTTATTATCTTCAAAAATGGAAGAGAGAAGGAAGGGAAGGAGCGAGCGCAAGCCAGGCCTTAGAAAGCGTGGTATCCTGCCCTCCGCTTGGATTGATTAGCAACAGCAAGTTGTAGTCATGCGGCGGCGGAGGGGCTGATGCAAGGGGATGACGATGGCCGCCGGGAGCAGAGCGAGAAGGTTTGAAGGTTTGATTGACTCTGTAGGGATGTGGGATGACGAAGATGGGGGGGGGGGGGGGTGGAAGAAGGTGGATGGAGATGGAGATGAGAAGCAGTGAGGGATTGTGCCGGATTGAGAGCTGTAGTAGACTGAGGATAAGAGGAATAGGGTAGAACGGAGAAAAGAGGACGATGTTATTCGGAACAGAAATGTCGCGAGCAACAGTTTTTTTTCTCTATTTTATTTTTGTGTGTTTTTTTTTCTACGTCCCTTGAACGAAAACCCTTGAAGCCCCTCTGTGTGGGTTGCACTCGGTGTTGGTTTCAGAGTCAAGTATGTAAGGCTGCTCGCTGCTGTTGCTGCCGTCGGTGGTGGTCTGCCTGGACTTGCACTCTATCATACACTCATGTCTTCTCTATCCTTATTCCTCTACTCTAGGCACTTGTTTTTCTTACAGGCACAATCTCTAACTGTCATTCCTGGGCTTATGCCTGTAGTTGTTGATTCTTGAAATGCCTTCTCTGTTTGATGTTGCTCCGTTCGCTCACTCGTCGTTACATGCAATGTCTCTTGTTTCTGGTTGTCTCGCACACTTACTTAAGGCGGTCGCGTCCCGTCCGTGCTGCTGCTGCTGCTGCTGCTGCTGCTGCTGCCACTACGTTCTGACCCCCGACTTGACACCAAGAGAGCGACCGACGGGAAAGAAAGTTTGCGGGACTTTTTGTAAAGCGGAAGGGCCCACGCACGAAAAGAGGGAGAGGGCGGTGGGAAAAAGGAAAGGTAGATCTATTAGTCTTCCAATTGCTGGGCGCTACTGTCGTGAGTAAGAAGAGTGCGGGGGGGTTAGTAGGTGTGGTACCAGGTAGGTAAGGTAAGGTAGCTGTGCACTGGGCACAGCTACGATGTATGTGTATGTACGGTTGTGTTAGGCGGTGCTGGGATGCTGATGAGATGGGGATGGATGGGGCGAAGCGAGAGTCTAGTCTGGGCTGGCTTGCTAAAATTCTTGACTTGATGTCTGGGGTTCGTAAAGTGAAAAAGACGGATAACCTCAGGTCCTCCAATTGACTCGGAAAAAAAAAAACCTGGGGTTTTTTTTGTACCTACAATCGTGACCTGTTCGTGGGCGCTACTACTAAAGTTACCCACATGCACCCAAAGCAGTGCGTCTTGACTGCAATATCGACAATTCTTGTCCAGTAGCCTCATAAGGCGGGAAGATGCACCCACTCTAATCTGATTGATATTGAGCATTTCAAAACAGCCGACAGCATAGAGCACCTAGATAGAGTTGTGTTCTCTATGTAGTTCAATTTTCATGTGTATTAATCTTGGCCATAGACAGCAACAGCAACATTCTCAGCCACTATCATCAATGATCAACCTAATGTACAGGCATGTAGGTACATGTATCTTCTTAATTCTAGCGTAAGTATTGTATCAAACCTACCAAAAAAAAGATACATGTCAAGTATGTATTCAATCAATCAACAACCCTGCAGTAATTCATCAACCACACCCCATAAGCATACCTACATGTACTCAATGTATTAACCGCAGATCTCAATGAGTACATGTAGGTACATACATCTACATACTCTTGTATCTTGTCTCGTCGTTTGCCAGCTACAAAACGAGGAACCTGAGAGGAGAAAAAACTCTGATTTATTATCGCAGGATTTTAACTACCAGGCGGCTGATGAAGGGTTATGCGCTGTGCCTTCGCTACGTGTCAAGTGGTGTGGAGGTATGACTCCCCGCCCCTCCAACACTACTCAGAGTCGATGAGAGCAGAATCTTTCTCAACATCCCTCAATCAATTGCATGCCTCTGCCGTTGCATGACGCTTTACCCTTCCCGTACCCATTTTCAACCAAAACAGCGGGGAGGAAACAAGTGGAGAAAGGAAACAAATGTTTACTTAGCACTCATGCCCTCCAGGGAGCTGAAAGTGGTGGAGATAAACCTTACATGATGGCAGTACTGAGAAACCTGTTCTATGGGAAACGAATCCTCGATGTCCTGTGATAAACTGGAGGGGAGGAGTGGAGGAGTGGAGGGGAGGCGTGTTTCTGCTGTCAATCATTTATCTAGAATACCCTTCGTTTCATCACTATCATCCACTGGTACGTGCAGTGCGCGCAAGCCATGAGGATGAAGGAAGGTGGGCAGGCATGTAGAAGTAAGTACAGGATGTGTATCAATTCTGGAGGAGATCGGGGTGCGACGGTACGGCTGAAGATCTAAGGCTCCAAGAAACGATGTGGCCCCACCTTCCCGCTTCCTAAACCCCTGGTGGTCGAACAGAAGCTGTCCGATTGAGCGGACGGTTCCGCAGTGGACGTCACACCAGCCGAGATAACCTTTTCGTTGGAGAGGTCTGTGCGCGGGAATAGTAACCGGCATGTAAAACGCTTTAGGCGCAAGGAATTTTAGTTACAAAAATTATCATTTCCTGCCATAGTGTGTGCGTTGATGGGTGCGCAGCACCTACAAGCAGATGATACCTACTAGGTACGATCTACTCTAACTCTAGAGATGTACCCTTAAAGACACATAATGCACGCTGTGGGGTTACAAGAGTGAATCTAAAGCGGTGTATCACTTAACCAGCTTCGACAGCTCCATCAAATCCTAGGAACCCGAAGAAACGGGCACTGGGAAGGGCTATCTCCGCAATGGTAGGTACATACACTCTAGAGAAAGAGCTAGTTGATGAATCAATTTTCGGACCTGACATGCGAGAGATTTTGTTCTACAAAATTGTTTCTTTACCTGCCGACGTTGTACTGTAGGTACTCATCGTAGTTGACAGGGAAACGGGAACAATAATATGCAATGATATGCCGTCCATTTAAAACACCACTGAGTCAGCTGTGATTCTGAGATGTAACGGTAATTAAGAGTGTGACCCGGTATTTTATGAGCCCTATGTATGTAAACTACACATTCCTTATGCGCGCAGCAGTAGAGCCTCAAAAATGAGCCTGGAAACAAGATATGATCATCACTTCCTAGCCTCACTTATGCATGTAGCTAGCTACATACCTACATATGGCAGTCCTTAGGAAAGACTAGTGCATTAGTGCGTTGAAAACCGCAGTAATAAACTACATGTAAGTAGTACGAATTACGGTTTTTCTAGATGATCGCGAATAAGTGGTTTGGGATGAGGTTTATGTCATGTATGCTAGATAGATGCATACCATACTGTAGCACTCATAGTTAGAAACCCCAGTTATATCAGGTAGGACCAAAATCTCAATCAACCCCGGCCCCTGAGAACTAACTCTCTACTAGAAGTTCACCTTCAATTATGGCGTCTGTGATTCCAGCTATTAGATCAGATATACCCGTTCATCAATATTCTGACCGTATGCTCAATACTGTAGATGTGTATGTGATCCCGCATCGATTTCCCTTGCATATATGTGAAAGATGATCTCGATCTTCCACATCTGCCTTTGGACCATCTAACCAATGCCAGGTCATTCAGTTTGAGCTTGAAATTTACTCTAGCCATATCCTTATAGGAAGAAAACCATTGGATCGAGCATGATGTGGGGGCTATGATGTGAGTGACAGGCTGTGAACGAAAAATGAAATGAAACAAAGGATACCAATTATGCTCGTATTTATCGAAACCACCACGGCACTAACAAATGTAGCCATCCGGGTCTGTGTTCAAGACTCCTGCGCTGTCTTCCGTCAACTGACCAGCCCCTGACCTTAATCGCGCCTTTTATCTGACTTTGTATGGTCTATCCTTTGGAAGATCGAATTCACCCCGGCCTGATCTCCCCAGTCATTTTGTCCACCTGTCTGGTCCGTGTGGGTTCATTACTCTCCCCATACCCCATTTTTGCCGTTTGGGGAGGAGGGGGTTGGTCTAGCAAGGCGCAGGAACACTCAGCTCCAATGTATGTCCCCACAATTGACACTGCCGGCCGAGAGACTCAGAACTGAATATTTTTTTTTTTAAAAAAAAATAAAATTGCCGTATGATACGATATCCTCTCGCTGAGTAGTTGCCCACGTGGCCTCTATCCTTTCCGTATTTCTGTGGGCGAATAGACTTCCTACCAGTGGTCAAATTTCTAATTCGCAGGATGACGAGTGTGCGCGGGTTCGCGCATTGAAAGGGTGGTATAAGGTCAACTAATAAGACGGCCCTGTGGTCCTTGCGGTGGCCCAGGAGGTGCAGAACTGCCATATCTAGGCCCGCCTAAGACACACAAGGCAAAGCAAACAACCCCGCAGAAGGAGAAAAGAGAAACAATTCGACCATCCCGCCTGTCTACTAATTCGGTCCGTATGTGGGTATTGCGTATGTGATGGACATGAATACATATATGCATGGATCCAGGCAGCAATGAGCGAATTTAGTGCGGTTCATCTCGCAAGAGGTCCTATCAATTTAATAATGGTGAATCCACAGCCAGTAGTAGTAAAATCATGCGTCTGCCTTAGTCTCTTTCATTCGGTGCTGCCGGAGATGTTCTTCTGATCCCCCCTTTCCTTGCCTCTCCATCTCCATCGATCCATACAACAAAAGATGCTTCACCCCAACACGCAGGCCTTCAATTTGTTGAGCGTGCCCCATTGACATCGCCATCGACCTTCATCTAGCATGTGGTCATTATTGTCAAGAATCGAACGGATCCACGATAATCGACACCAGCTGAAGACCGAAGAGCTGATGGCAGCTAGCCGATAAACTTGGTTATGTCTACCCGTGTGATGAGCTTATGACAAAAAGGATACCATGCCTTTTGTAAACACTTAAGGTTTACATATGGTCACCCAGGAACCAGGCATATCATTCCAAACGAAAACACCACTGAGTTCAGCTATTGTTCTCGAAGTTGAAGAAGTTTTTCTTCTCTGAGATATATATCTGCTAAAAGTAGGTGGTTTTTGAACAACCTCGCCGGCCTTTCGGGAACCAGGCGAGTGTCAAATCCTGACAGCCCGTTTGGCGGGTGACCGAAGGGAATCAATACATGTTGCGTACCGGAGCCACTGACTCTTCTATCCGTCGTCTGATGTTTGTTTCTCTGTCCCCATCATCCGATCTTTTCCTTCACCCTATTCTAGAATATGTTACTGATAGCCTCATAGGTCTCGACAGGGAGCATACAGCTATCAATGGAGCCTTTGGAAACACAAACGTTCTCGTTTTCCGGGGCCAAGGTGAATTTACACTTACCTCGAATACTCGGGGTTGAGAGTAATCAAGTATTGCAGGCTACTCTTAATAGTAGTGGCATGGGCTGCTGGTACCTGGAAGGTATGAACGTGAGAGCAAGAATGACACACAAGGTCCATCTTTGAACTGGGACGAAATTACCTGACGGCGGCAAACATATCAGAACCACACAACCATGTTGTTTATACGCGTGCATGTATGTATGTGCCGAACATTGCCCGAAATTCAATAATGGTAGTGGCAAAAGTGTTCTCTATACCCGGAAGCGTTAGAATTCCCTCTTATACTGTAGTCTTCCTCTCCATGCTGCGCACCTCCTTCCCATATCATCTTCTCTCTCTCTCTCTCTCTCTCTCTCTCTCTCTCTCTCCCCGTCCCGTATTATTCAATCTAGGAAACATTTCATACTGATTGTTCTGTATCGTCGGTAGGTGAAGTACATAGTGATCTCATCTCAAACCTGTGAATTCGCAAAATGTCGAAGTGACAGTTCGGTTGGGGTGGCCTGTTGACTGGCTGATTGACCGACATGGATCATGGAGTTTGGCCTAAAGTAGACTGGTGAGACCGTGGGGGAACGGCAACCGAGGCGGGATGCTGCCTAAAGACGTTAGATGACAGTTGAAAGTGGAAGTTGGCGCCTACTAGGGCGTGATATTGCTGCCAAACAAAGCACAAAGGGCCATGTAGGTAAAATTACACGCCCGTTCACCACTTTATACCCCTTTCCCCCAAGAGTAGCGAAGAATTGATACCAAACGCTGGTTTTCTCTCTTCCTTTCCTTTCCCTCTTTCCCTCTTTTCACCTTTTCACCCCCTACCACCGATATTCCCACTTCTCGCTACCTGTCATTCCTTTCAGCAGCGATTCTAATTGTCCGGCTTCACTCTTTTGCTGGCCTGCAAACTTCCGATCATTAACTTACTTTTAACCTCACATTCTCTCCCCCACGTACTCTTCAGTACTGTCCTGTCTTTGTCCTCTTGTTCTTTTTCCTGTCGCCCTTGCATACATAGTTTGCGTTGTTAGTACCCGCTACGTTAGTAATATGTACGTGCCTGACATTTCCTCCATGATTCGTTCGCTTTTCCTCTCCGTGCATTCCTCGCTCCAAGGGTTACGTGCCTGTTCTTTATCCCTTCGGCCTGTACCCAATTTTAGAGTACAGTGTCTATCAGCTGTGACATGATGGCATTCATGGCATGAATTGACCATGTTCCTCCACCACCACACACACACCACCCCACCTTCAGCCGTTTCCACATCATTCTATGCCCCGATATGTTCTGGTTTCATTTTCAAACTTCAAGGCACACTTGTCTCCTGTCTTCGTTGTCAATTGTCACTAATACCGGATACCCCCAACAGCATACTCCGTTACGATCTCTATCAGGCCAATAAACAATCGATTCATTCGATACGTCCGATTTGACCGACATCCGGTACTAGACACTCTTTCAGCTCTCTCGACAGCATATCCGACAGGAACCTAGGCAACAGCCCTAATACGAAAATATAATACAATGCCTGCCATGCCCTTGATCAACCGCCGCAACATCAACGACTCCAACTCCGACACTGACTACAAATCAAACAACCACACCATGTCTTCGCTCCTCATTTCCTTGGTTGTCTTGATTGCCCTCACCTTGGTCCTTAGCTTTTCGCTTTTTATTCTCAACCGCATTCGCAAACAGCGGAAGGCAGCCGGTACTCTACCAACATACGAGTCTTCAAACAAAAACCAACATGGCCTGACGATTTCCACTCGCAGTTCTACACTCATGTACTCCGAGAAGGAGCAGCTCCTCGATAATTCTTCTCCTATGCCATTAAGCCCCGAAAACGTGCCCGAGATTAGAATTACTTTTCCTGAGGAAACCGACAAGGAGACCGGTCGCAGGATCTCAAGGGTCATGGTTGTTGAAGTGGGCGAAGCCGGTGTTGGATTTGTTCGCCCTTTGAAGGAGGAGGCGCTCCCTCCATATCAGAGATCAGATGATCGCTTCGCATCTGTCGATCTTGAGAGAATCGGGGGGTTGAAGGAGAAAAATACCCCAAGATCCCCATAAAAGGGCACCTTGCAGGAAAGGGGATGACGGCCACGTCAATTCTCTGACGACTTTTCTTTTTTTTTATTCTCGAATGAACTGCTTTTCGGCGCAGGTGTTAGAAACGTACGGAGTCTAATCATTTTGTTCTCACTCTGGTTATGTTTGTGATCTGCTTGTCGAAATGCATATTGGGTTTTATTTTCTCTTACGAAAGGTTCTTTTTTTGGTTAAAGGTTAGGGGCTGTTTCAAATGTGGGAACGGAAACGGTAGACGGATTGGTGTTACGCGAAAGGCATATCTTATGGCAGAAATACGGGGAGAGTGATGAGGGATTCTCTCACCAGTTGACTTTCCGTGTGGGAACGACATCAAATGCCTCGAGGTTTTACGAACACTACACCCCAACTTCGATCTTCTCTGCTCATTCAAACATACCGCCATATTTCATCTGCCACAATTTACCCCTAACTGAACTATTTATGTTTCATCTGTTTAACGTCTAATAGCCCTTTTACCCCCCTGTTAAATTCTCTGTAAATACATGACCTTAATGTTCTTTCCCCGACTTCTATTCTCTACTATACCCGGTTTATATTATCCGCTTTTTACTTCTTCCTATTTTGGGCTTAAGGCCTAAATTGTATATTTGGAGGAGTTATTTTCTGTGGATATTGCTTTTTGATAGTTCTTGTCACATTCTTTTTTTTTTTTTCAATGCCCATGATGGGCACAGTGGTCAGTTGGTACGGCTGTATTTTTTGTATTTGCTGGTGGGTTGGTCTTCAAGGGCAAGAGAAGATGAGAAATTCAGACGTTGTTCGTTTGTTCGTCAATATGTTTGACAAGTGACCTAGCGTTCATGGTGTCCTGAAACCTGTGCTTGATGCTTATGGTGGCGTTTAACCTGAATATGTTTTACAGATGTACAATTGTAAATATGTGATGGTATAGACTAGGCTAGATCTAGCATTGTACACGCGCGGGCGTATATCGAGCGGGCCTTGAACAGTGCGCCACTTAAGTCTGAAATTGCGGGGACAAGCTGGAAATAGTTTAGACGCTCTGATCTGTTCACTAGGAGGGAGATTTGTGTATGTATGTACTTCGCTGGCGTTCATCAAGTTTCAGAAAATTTATTCTAGCCGATCGCCGACGCTTGGAATTGCTGGTCAATGTGTCTCATGGACGAGTGATGTTTCATGACTCGGTATCCAGCGTCGTCAACATCGTCAACATCGTCAACTTCATTGGGTTTGTGTTGTTAAAGGCTGTCTACACATGCTTGCCTGTCTTTCGGAATCTCAATTGAGAAAGGTTAACGCCTCCCAAAACAGCTACATGTATTATCTAGGATCCGCTTTGTACCGGGTAAATCTTTTGAGCTGAAAGACTGTGCACTCTTGCTTTATCCCGGAGGCCCGCTGGCATAATTGAATTATATATTAGTGATGGGAGTGAGACTTCCTTAACTCGATCCCATCGCGCAGAAAAACTCCGAACCAATGATGACGCATTCCCAAAGACTTCTTGAGTGCAGAATGTGTCTATCTCCGTGTATCACTTGCTGAGTCACCAGCCACGATCAAGATACTAGAACTGGCTTTTATATCGCGAAACACCCTTCGACGCCAAGAGGTCGTCGGAGTCTTGAGACATCTTGTCTCCCACATGTATTGGATTACCACCTAAAGAACCAATTAATTGCAGATTAACAGTCCCCATGTTTACTTATAACACTCTTATTAGTTATGTAATCAATATATTACATCTGCACGTGTTTCTACCAGCAATAGGCGCGGGTAAACCGTACCCCGATATCTAATCCGATCTCCACGGACAGCTCGGCCTTGGTTGGAATCAGTTCAGTTTTTTCTAATTTGCTGGGGGACGGACACGAATGGATAGATCTTGGTTGATTAGTTGATGGATAGATCTTAGCAGAAACTTAGGGCCCGTTCAGACAGTCTGATAATCGCGATTATTAACGATACTTCGACGGATTATAGAGTTTTGGATTATTGTAATAAGTAGAGGTGTTCGGGGGAATGAATAATCTAATTCTCTAACTTCTGCTTATTCAAATAATCTGCCAAGAAAATAATGAGCTCGAGAGGTGATTATTTCCCCCCTCCTCCCTTCAACGACACTGAGCTTCTCAACTGTGCCAATCGCAACATTGCAATGTACTTAAACGAGATTATCCTCAAGTTCTGCTTATTTGACTTTTTTCACCCACTTATTGATAATCGACACTTTGGAATAATCCATCAATATAATCCGAGTCGGTCCGAACGGGCCCTTGGTTTTTTATTCCGAGTATCGAGTATCGTATACTATATAGTCAAAATATTGGGGCACAAAACTGTTCATTGAGTATTTGCCTGATATGCTACTTCCATATAGTCATATAGTATCACTCGAGAAACAAGCACGCAACAAAAGAGCACCCGATTGGTTAGGGCACCACCAGAACTGCTAGTGTATATTCAGACTACACAAATACTTGTAACTATAAAATGTTGTATAATAGTACATGTCTCTACAAAGCTCCTTTTTGTTGAAATCCTTATTATGTATAAACGGCTCGGTGCATTATTCTTTGTTGTAAATCCGCCACAAATAACCCACAAATAACCCACAAGACATGGCAGATGAAGTTAACCCCAAATTAAAATCAAGTTTACCGTTCCCCTATCATAACTTCTTACCCAATAAATCTCCGCTCCCCATGTATCTAGCCCTAAGCCCACATTCCTTCTCACACAAGTCGACAACTAAAGCCCTAACCCGAAAAAGGGAGAAACACCAAATCATCCCACTCCCGCAATTGAACAAAGAATAGGTAATATTACAAGAATAAGTAGTTTTATGCGAAGAAGCAAAAAGAAAGGGATTAATTTCCGACCCTATCCATCCCACACACATATACCAAATCAATCACTCCGATACCCGCTAAACTTTTGGTTTATAAGCAACTTTTAAAGAGAGAACAAGCAGAAAACCCCCGAATGACAAAAGAGAGATAAGAAACAACCGAAAATAAACAGACTGTTGGCAAAAGACCGTAAATTTGGTGCCAGAATGACAATCCAGAAATTGATTATAAGTGAAAAATGCACGACCCGAGGAAATAGAAGAATAGGGTCTGATAATAAAGAGAAGAAACGCTTTCGAATGCGAAAACCACATCATGTAAACCTACTAAAGTCCAAACTCATCAACAGGTCCTCTGTCTCTAGATCTTTCTCCAGGTCAGCACCATTTAGCTGTACAGAGTTCCTGCTGTAGCCATGATCCGATAAGCTTGTTTGTCCACTCATCGTCGATACTCTCCTGGAGTTTGGCATAGTAGGCGGACTGGCTGTTCCACCTATGCCACCGTTTCCAGCACCCCCGCCGATACCTCCGCCGTTGCTCAAGCCACCCGTGGCAGTTCTCTCACGTAATCGACTAATACTTTGCAGCCGATGCCTCCAATTAGAGATATGTTCTCCACCACCTTCATTGTATACATGTGAATATACACTCGCGCTCAACGCTAAATTCCTTACGAAAGAAGGAAGTGAAAGGTCCGAAACAATTTTCGTTTCTTGTGCTGGACTAATATCCGAAAATCCTTCCTTGCGACAGACCTGGACTCTGTAATACCTTCTATCCTGTAGTCCTTTTTTCGTCAAACGCGACGAAATAAATCCTGTCCGAGCTTCTGGTGTAATCACAATACTGACAAAATTGAACTGGGAGGGTATTGTTCCGAAGCGCCAAGGAAGACCGGAGTTATTGAAGACGATGTTGACAAAGTCATTACCAATATGACGTTTCTTCATGGTGCATTGAGGATCTTCTGCCAATGTTGGCATCATGGTAGTGACATGGAACACGATTTCCGTAATCCGATCACTCCAGACATAGGCGAATTGCCCGTCTAAGTCATTATCGCGATCAAGACCCCCGGTATTGCGGTCTGTACCCTTCAAGGTAATTAGGTCGCCAAGGCCGTCCACAAAGTCAGTGTAATCTGGTGACCCCATTTGATTTGTCAGGATATCAAGTTCCTCTGACTGGCCAGGGCCGGCATAAACAACACCAATCTTATGGAAGTCTACAACCGGTATCCGATCAAAAACGTCCAATGCTCTGGTAGTTTTGTCATCCTCAGGAAGGAGTACCGGCCTAGTCATCTCGGTTGTTCCCATACCCCCAGCCAACTGCAAGAGTACATGACTAGGCAAAATCTTATCCGGCTGTGTGTTTGTTTCCAAAGGGTTATTTTCGCTTGAGGAGTTTGACTTCCCGTCGAGAATATTGACCCATTTTGATTGTAGAATGCTGTGCAATTCCCTTGATTCCGGCTTGATACTGTAGTAGCTTGTACCAGACTATGTTCATAATCAACCCACACTGTCCCAACACAGGGAAGGCAAAGACAGAAGATTAAAAGTGAAAAGAACTCACTGGTCGTCTAACAACAAGCCTTGCTACCCCGGTCTCCGTTGCCATATGCACACTAAGAATACTACCTCCGACTAACCAATTCTTCGTAACCACTGCTGCATCCTTTCCAATTTTTGCGGGGGGTTTCAAGTCAAAATCGCTAAAAGTGAATCTCTGCAACATGTCCATACACGCTTGGCTTTGCTCGTCGACTGTATTGCTATGGGCATGCAGGACCAAACCCCTGGTGATCCAAGAAACATACTTTGGCCGCTCACTCAACCTTAATGACAAAAACCAAGTAGTCAATACGTTGTAAGCAAGTGTGAGGACATATTGAGGTAGACTTGGTTCGGTCTCGGGCTGTGATTGCATTGCCTGAAAAGGTTAGTTTTAAAAATACCATATAAAGACAAGTGACCAGAGGTGATTTACCCTTATCGGCCCCGAGGCGGTACTCTCCTTTGTGTGTTGGATATAACGAAAAGCGATGCCAAAAATATTACGAAAATCGGGCTCTGTAAAGTTGCTATATAATGTAGGCAGCTTGGCTAGTGCTAGCAGAAACTCCAAGATATGTACACTGACGGCGGACGAAGTGATTATCTGGGAAAGTTTTGTTAGGATCCCTGGCAAGAATTTGCTTGTTGAGCCTGGTAGCTCATAGCAGCATATGGACAGGGCGTGGATGCACGGTTTAGCGGTTCTTTGCCATTTGTAGAGCCCCAACTGAAAAGCCTTAACAATCCCTTCAGTTTCGTTTTTGGCAAAGTGCTGCTTGTAGCTGACTAAAGTCGTGAGTATGTTGATAAGAGCTATGGCGATATCGGCTTTCTTGACCTCTTCCGGAAGATCAGTGTTGGGGATCTTATCAGTATGTAGCTGCTGGCAGATATAACTTCTGAGCATGTTGATATGCGCTTTACAGTTCCTGAATGCCGTCTTATTGGCAAGCTGGGAGCTCAAGTGTACCAGAACATAGCTGTAGATTTCCCAGTCACAACCTTGTTGCATAATCGGAATCAGTTGTTCCATCCATAGTGACATTCTGATACAGGTCTTTGGATCTAGTGATGGCCCTTCTTGTACTGGATAGTCTTTCGGTGGATCGTAAAATGTGCATATTACTGGGCTGGCCTTATACGAAGGCTTTTCCGGGAGAGCCTTCGTCTCAGGGTATGCCCATATTGGCGGCCTTCGCTTGGTGCGGTCATACTTTTCCATAACCGGCCGGCTCGGGCTCCTAAATAGGAATGTCTGTTGTGATGATTGAGATATAGAGCTACTTCTGTTTGGCCTCGTTGGTGCTGATGATGAGTCCTCCTCAGGCCTAAGAGGTGCAGAGGTTTCATCCGGGATCTTTGTAATTCTGTGAAAAACCGCTGCTAGATTTTCTGACTCTGTTGATTCAACTAAAAATATGGCGTTTTCCGAATCAGATCTGATTCTGAACAAAAGCTTCATAGCTGTTAGTCGTGCATCGACATCTATTGTTTGAGACGCTACGATCTTGACAATTTCTTCGTATGTCCGGGCCGTCTTGATAGCATTAACATTCATGTTTCTTATAAATATCCTTACCAATCCCCGAGTGACGATGTTGACCGGGGAATTAGGGTGATGGTGATGATGTTGTTGCTGGGAGAGCGGAGTCACAGAAAACTTGAGTCGATCAGTAGAGCTTTTGGTTGCCGTCTGATCCTCATTCTCTTCGTCCACCTCTTGTATAGACTGGTCATTCTCAGTTTCTCCCGGTCCAATATAATCCACCAATATATCGAGACAAACATTGAATAAATCTATGTTGCTATCTCCTGCGACATCTACTGCCAATTTAACCAATGCTTCCAAGACCTTCAGATCTCCCTCATTCCGGAAATCTTCAAAAATGGCAAGAACCAATGCACGTAAGGTCTCTTCCTCACACAACTCTCTGATGGTCTCATAAACGTCCTTGATCAAAGATAAGACACTGATCCGCATTGCTGTAGGTCTTGATCGAGCCTTGAAGAATATGTCGAGCAACTTCCTGCAGTTTTCCATCCATTCGCTACATGATGGATAACAAAAATGTTCTGTGGCGTAGTGATTGATGACGTACTCGGCCGCCGAGTTTGGCAGGTGTTCATGCACACGAACGAAAAATTCAACCACATCGTCTATCTGTTCGAAGTTTGGGTTACGGCATGCAAGCTCTAACTGAGTTATGACCTGTAGAATGGCCGCTGCTATGGCGGCATTTAGTCCACCATGTTCGGGTTTCTGTGGGCGCGACGAGGTCTCTTCTGCACCTGCACGGGCCTCTATTACCGTTCCGTCTGCTCGCTCTGTCGTTCTATTTGAACAGGCCACCAATATATCCAATGGCACTCCCCATTCATCGAAGGAAATTTGTGAAACAACATCCTTACTGGCAAGAATAGCACTGATGGCCCTGCAAATCTCCAACTCCAAGCGTGCGCTATCGGCGGCAAGGGCTGACCGGAATGCTGACATGACAATAGGAAATTGCACTGGAGGAAGCCCATCTTGCTCATCCGCTATTAACAGTTTCTCTAGAAACCACACAGCGCCTCTGAGTGTGTTTGTGTTTGCATTCGCGGAGCTTGTAGCAAAATTCTTTGCAGGTGTCTCGAGAATTTTAATTAAGACCAGTACTGAATTATGAGCCATATAGCTCTTGCAGAGATTACTGACGGCACTCCAGGTAGCATCGGCAAGCTCCCTTAAGGTGGCATACGCACCACACAGTACCTCTATACAAGACTTAAGTGCAGCGCGTGGAACGTAGCCATAAGTGATGAGAGCTTCGACAACGCCGATAGAGCATTCGATGTCTTTTTTCTGTGTTGTCTTTTTGCAAATTTGGAGGACGTCTAGGAGTAGCTGGTTTATTTCACGCTCCTCAAACGATTTGAAGTTGAATTTGATGACTTGAGTGGTGAATAGGAACAACTCCCTCAAGTTAAACTCCGCGCCTGACATGTTCTCTGGGTTACCTCCATCTCTCTTGCGGATTGACCGTTCCCCGGTAGCTTCCTTGAACCAGCTCTTCAACCACTTCGACAACAGAGAAACTAGGTCTTTGTGAAACGTAGACACATCCCTTCCCCCATTGGTGAGCGCATTCATTGCCTGTAACTGATGGTAAAAGTCATCCATACAAACATGGTGGGCTATAGTGCGGTAAATCTTGAGTCGATCTAGTGGTGAAGGCTCATGCTGTTGGATACATGCCGAGAGGAGTTTAAAAGCTGCTTGGCGAACATCCGGCGGATTGTCGGCATCTAGCAAGTCCTGAGCATTTGACCAAATTTCCGTTACAGTTGAAACCGGGTAATCCGCAATTATCGTTCTTAACGCCTCTGCCGCCGCCACACGATCATTCAGGGGATTGCTAGCCTTCAACCTGTCAACCAGGACCTGTCCGCTGGTGACAGCATCCTCCCCGAAGTATTCACCGTACAAACTCGAACGATGACCATTACTAGTTATTGGTGCAGCTGGCGATGGAGGGATGGAGAAGCCAGTGCGATTTAAACGTCCACCGAAACTCCGGAATACATTCGCGATGCTGGAAGATGGCTTATTCGAGTCATGTAGCTGTGGCGGATCGACGTTACTCTGAGAAGACGAAGGCATTTAATTAGGTAACTATGAGACGATAAAAAATTAGCGGGAAGGCCGTTAATATCAAGGAGAACAAAGTTTTCAGAGGAAACAATTTAATTGGCGTCATCCAGGGCCGAAAGCTTATTGGATCGGAGAAAAAAAGGGTGTGCAGTGACAACGGCCAATCAGGTCACCTGATTGAAACAAAATGACAAAGAACCAATGATAATATGGTAACGAACCTATCGCCCAGAATACTCGGGTGAGCGAGTCCTGCGCCGAACGAAGCGCGGAAGGATGAGAACACCACTCGCGGGAGAGAGCGGATGGGGGGGTTTGCGCAGAGGTAGGAGCAATCCGAAAGTTGGCAAGCGAGTATGATAATTGAAGTATGAAGTCGGTCATATAAACAGCATGGAGAGGGTACTGAAGGCGAGGGGAGAGAGAGAGGCGAGGATAAGGAGGTGGGATAAGGAGAAAGAGGTGGAGGGGTGTGGAGGGGTGAGGCCAGAAAACCAACCAGTCGGGATGATACTACGGAATCAGTCTGACGAGTATAGGGTTATATATTTTATATTTTTGTTGTGACTAGACTAGGCGTAGGGCGTACAACCAAGAGCGAGTCTAATAGGTGTTCAAAGTTGAATCTTCGAGGCTTTTGCTGCTGTTATCGTTGAAGTTTTATCTTCGATGGGGTTCAGCGAAACGGGAGATGGAAGGGAAAGCAGGGACCACTAAGGTGCAGAAACACCGTGCAGACTCGGACTAGGGATGGCTCGGAAGAGTGGTGTATGAAGGGGGAAAGATTTTCCCTATTTCCCTATTTTCTTTTTTTTTCTTTCTCCCTCGTCTTCACTTTTCTCTTTTGGGCGATTTGTTGATATGGAGCGAACGGATTATACAGACAGGTCAAAGATGGATGACTGTGGACGCCTGTCAAAGTTACAGAACCAGCTACGAGCCACTCTAAAGTAGTGCGCCTCCACCTCCACAGGCACGAGGACGGGGGCAGCCTTGGCAAGTGAGCACTCTACTGGTGGGTCAGGTGCTCGGCGTGCTTTGTTTTACGCCTAGCTCAGTATTTATCAGACAAATAGTGAACCGTCACATCTTTCGAGCTCTGTAGCGGGGATATCTTGTTTATGGTGAATGGTTGTTTTAGTTGCATCATTGTTTTCCTTCACGTCGTCCCCACATCCTTCTTTTTTTTTGTCGCCCTAGGGATACAATTTCATTTTCTCTAGCTCCCCCAGCGGCCAGAAAGACAATTCTGTCCAACACATCTAGCTGCTCTTGGGTTGATCATTTATACCCCCACCATTACTCTACGTCGGACCCACCCCACAACCAGGACCACAATCAATACGCCCGGCCACGATCACCATAAGCTACCAACACGTCTTACTGTACCATTGTCACCACCACTAAACATGGCAACAAACATTCAAACTATCGCCCAGCTTCTGGACACATCATTGATACCTCAGCAGAATAAACAAGGTAAATCACCTACTCTGGGCCATTGTTTTCTGTGCTTGTTTCCTATGTTTCTTGGCTATTCTACATCAATTTCCTCCGCGTAATCCAAATTATGGAGTATATGTTTTCTATAGATCCCAGTGTTAGATTACTGCGTTTTTTTTTTTTTCCTTCCAATACGAATTTCTCTTTTTTCACAAAAAGGAGACACAATGATAACTGACTCCGACCTTTGGAACAGCCGAGCAATCTCTGAGAGCTTCTGAAAATGCTAAAGGATTTCCACTGCTATTGCTGCAAATCGTGGCGTCCAACGAATTAGGCTTGAACACACGATTGGCTGCTGCCTTGTATTTCAAGAATTTGATAGGGCGGAACTGGACTGTGAGCTTTTCCACAGAAGACACTATGAAATTGAGCAGTTATGCTAATCATGAGATTATCTTTAGGATGAGGAAGGACGGTACAAAATGAATGAGAGTGATGTGATCGCCGTTAAACAGGAAATCATCGGACTCATGATCACCTCCCCGCCAGCGCTCCAGGTGCAGTTGGGAGAAGCGATCAGTATTATCGCGGAAAGTGACTTTTGGCGGCGATGGGATACTCTGATTGATGTGCATACTCCCAAATACTCTAGAGTATGTAAAGTTCGGGGATTAACCTTCAGCGCTTGCTTCTAGGATCTCGTTTCTCGGCTCACTCCTGATAACCCGCAAGTCAACAACGGTGTTCTGCAAGTTGCACACGCAATCTTTAAACGTTGGAGGCCGCTATTCCGCTCCGACGACTTATTTGAAGAGATTAACCACGTTCTCGGAAAATTCACGGAGCCTCTTCTCAAACTCTTCGCAGTACGCTTATATCTGATTTATCAAGCCGTACAAACGACTGACTTGCGAATATAGTCTACGGATTCGCTCATCGAACAAAATGTCAACGATAAAGTACCGCTACAAGGCTTTTACCAAACCCTCAACCTCATTGTTAAGATCTCTTTTGATCTTAACTGCCAAGACTTGGCACCCGCTTTTGAGGAAAATCTTATAACTATTATGGGTCTATTTCACAAGTACCTCACGTACACGAACGATCTTCTTACAACTGACGATGACGACGAAGCCGGTCTATTGGAGAGGGTGAAGGCTGGCATTTGTGAATTGTTACAGTTGTTTACACACAAATATGAAGATGTGTTTGAGGAGATGCTCCAGAACTTTGTAAATTCGACTTGGGAGCTATTGACAAATCTTGGCCCCCAGCCGAAATACGATATTGTGAGTAAAAAATCAAAATTTAGTTTTGACCACAGGGGAAACGTGTGCTGATCGTAAAAAAAAAATGGACAGCTGGTTAGCAAAGCCTTACAATTCCTGACGTCCGTTGCGGGATCAGTAAAGCACGCACAGAACTTCAGTCAAACAGAGGTCTTGGAGCAGGTTGTAGAAAAGATCATTCTTCCAAACATGGCTCTGAGAACTTCAGATGAAGAGCTATTTGAGGATGACCCGATCGAATTTATTCGACGAGATCTTGAAGGCTCCGACAGTGATACCCGCCGAAGAGCAGCCACTGATTTTCTCCGACAACTCCTTGAACAGTTTGACCAGAACGTCACTGGTGTTGTCTGGAAATACATCACCCACTACCTTGGGGACTATAATAAACACCCAAAAGAAAACTGGAGGTCAAAGGATACTGCCCTGTACCTTTTCTCGTCTATCGCTGCCAAGGGTTCAACTGAACGTAAAGGTGTTGTTCACACCAACCTTTTGGTAGATGTAGTCGAATTTTTTCAAAGCCATGTCGCAGCAGACCTTATCGCTCCGTTTGAGGATGTGGAACCGATTCTCAAGGTTGATGCGATCAAGTACTTGTACACTTTCCGGAGCCAGTTGACCAAGGAACAATTGTCGGGTGCCTTCCCTCTTCTTGCAAAACATCTCGCATCGCCAAATTACGTTGTCTACACATATACCGCTATCACCGTGGAGAGATTGCTTGCGATGACTGTGGATGGACAGCCAGTTTTTTACCCCGAAGATCTGAAACCTTATTCCAACGATCTTCTGCAGCATCTTTTTAGACTAATAGAGGCTGGAGTTACCCCGGAGAAGATACAAGAGAACGAATTTTTGATGCGCTGTGTGATGAGATGTTTAATTGTAGCAAAGGATTCAACAGGTCCACTTATAGGGTTTGTTCTAGGCGAGTTGATCAAGATCACTGGAGAGATTGCAAAGAACCCAAGTAACCCGAGATTCATCCACTACCATTTTGAGAGCTTGGGTGCCATCATTAGGTATGCTCCAATGTTTAGAACTTAGAGAGGAAGTTCTCGCTGACACTGCGTAGGTTTGTGGCTCCTCATCATTCAGAAGGCCTCGAAACCGCTCTTCATGATCCGTTTATGAGCGTTCTTGGCCTCTATATTACCGAGTTCATCCCCTATGTCTTCCAGCTCCTCTCTCTCCTTCTTGAAAGTCATCCTTCGACACCAATCCCCCAGCGATATAAAGATCTTATCCCACATCTCCTCGCGCCAGCTCTCTGCGAGTCGCGTGGCAATGTGCCAGCTCTTGTCCGCCTTCTCCAAGCCATCATGGCCCGGGGTGCGGACGACTTTATCCAAAACAACCAGATCTCCCCGGTTTTAGGTATATTCCAGAAGCTTGTATCGTCCAAGTTTACTGAGGTGCATTCATTTGAGCTGCTTGAAGCTTGCTTTACCTACTTTCCCCTCAAATCTCTGGAACCCTTCCTGAAGGATATCTTCGTGATCCTTCTTACGCGTCTTAACAGCTCCAAAACTGAAGCCCTCTCACAGAGGTTTGTAAGACTATTCTACTTCCTTGCCTCTCGTGAGGCAGAAGGTTACGGTCCCGACTTTGTCGTGAAGGCGATTGATCTCGTACAGGGCGGGATCTTCGGACAGCTATACCAAGCTGTTGTCCTCCCAGATACTCAGAAGCTCCAGAGGCCCGTAGACCGAAAGATCGCTGTTGTCGGTTTGACAAGATTTGTGGCGTTTAGCAATGAACTCGAAAACCGTTATCACAAAACGTGGCCCAGTACCGTCATGGCGTTGTTGAAGCTGCTTGAAATGCCGCCTTTGCCCGTCCAGGAGGGCGATAATGCGGCGGAGCTTGTAGATGCAGACATTGATGATCTGAACTTTGGAAGCACCTATACTAGGCTGAACACATGTAAAACGAAGGTTGTAGACCTGTTTCCAAATGTGACTGGGGATCTGAAAAGGTGGTGCGGATCGAGGATTAAAGAGGGCAGCGCGGCTAAAGGCGGAAAGGTACGTTTGGTTTCCTCTTCCTTTCTGACAGTTTTTCGGGATGTTAACGCCTCGGTGTGTAATTACAGGTTGAGGAATGGATTAAGGCCGAATTGCCAGAGGAGGCCAAGAACATGCTGCGGAGCTATATGCTATAGATTTAAACAACGTGCGGGTTATTGCGAAGTACTAAAATATCAGATTGATATCAGGGCGAAGCGGATGTCTTATTAGAGTGACTAAAATTAAACCTGCCTGATTCATCCATTCTTATAAGAGAGGGATCTTACCATATATAACCCGGGCGAAGCTTCTCCTGTTACGAATGATGCTTTCCTGATATTTATAGGTTGTGTGTAAGGAGGGGGGGGTGGGGTTACTACTTGACCTATACTATATAGAGGTATCATTTATACCAATGGCTCTAAGCATACTATGACCTCTACCAGTTAGTTTACCTTCAGTGACATTTATAGTGACCGCATACTCCGGCCCGGAAATAGCAAGTCCATACCCCCATTACCAAATAGCTTTTACTCCTCTACAGAGTATATGGAGTTAGTAATCAAACAAAGCCGAGTTATCAAATCAATGAATTAAACAAAGCCAACCTTTTCCATGGCCGAGTGATATCCCGTGCCCGGGCGATTGTGAAAAACCTTGGCTTCCGGAACCTCCCGCGAAGAGCTTGTTGAATCCCCCCCCCCTCCTACACACCACCCCACCACCACCACCACCAGAACACCGAAATGCCGCTCTCACCCTTCCGCCTGCCCTTCCTCTACCCGGTGCTTCGCCTATCCCGCCCAACCGTCACCACTATCCGCCGTTACCGCCACGGCACCGCCGTCGAGCCTATCCTCACCCCCACCCCCGCCCCCGACAGCACCACCAACACCAGCACCCCCAAAGATGACGTCCTCTCCGCCAGCACCCCCAGCACCCCCAGCATACAGCCTTCAACTCCTCTCTCTCCCCTCACCAGCAGTAGCAGCAGTAACAGCAGCAGCACCCCCGTAACACCCCCCAAACCAACCGGCGGTGCCGCCCCCTCCCTCTCCCCGCGCGAATGGACGCACCACTTCGACACCTATAGCGTCGCCGCCTCCCTCACGCGCTCCGGCTTCCGCCCGTCCCAAAGCGCCATCATAATGAAGTCGATCCGCTCGCTGCTGGCCACCAACCTGGACCTGGCGCACAACACGCTCGTGTCAAAGTCTAACGTCGAGAACGAGTCGTACCTCTTCCACGCGGCGTGCGCCGAGCTACGCAACGAGGTGGTGGCGGAGCGCAAGGCGGAGCTCGACGCGCTGCGCGCCGAGACGGCGGCGCTCCAGGCCTCTTACGACGAGCTCAACCAGCGCTTCATGGAGGAGATCATGGCCCTCAAGGAGGAGCTCAACAACATGTTCAATGAGAGGAAGATGGCGAATAGGGCGCAGATGAGGGAGATGGAGAATAGGGTCCAGGAATTGAACTGGAAGATTACGGTTGTGATCGGGGCGGAGGTGAGGAGCGAGGTGGAGGGGTTGAGGTGGACGACGACGAGGAGGGGGCTGATTGCTATTGGGGCGTTGGCGGGTATGGACCCTTTTCTTTTTTTCTTTTTTTGTTTCTTCCCCCCCCCCCCCTTCTGTTTGTTTGCTCTGTGCTGACCCTCTCATTCTGATAGTGTTTGTCGTCACGTCCATCCGTCTCAGCAACGAAGGCAAAAAGGACAAGAAGAAGAGCTCCAGCTCCGAGAAGCGCACGGACGAAGGCGACACGCACGACTTTGGCAACAGGATAGTGCCGACGGACGTGCTCGCCGAGAGTCTTGCGAACCCGGGGCCGCGGTCGTCGTCCGGGGCGAGCTTTGTCTCGTTGGGTTGAGCTACATAAGTGGCTGGCTTGGTTTGGCTTAGTTTTATATATATATATATATATATATTTATTTTTTTATGGTATGGGAATTGGGGATGGGGAGGTTACATTTTTGTTTTTTTGTTTTTTTTTACTTTTTTTTGCTTGTGTTGACAGACATAGATGATACTCCACCCATACTCGTGTTAATCCTTTCTTCTTCTTCTCCTTGGTGCTGGCGCTTTTTCTCCTCTTATTTGTATATTGCTGTAGTAGGCTGGCATAGTAGTAGAGCAGTGATCTGGGCTGCATGGGGCGGGACTGGATTTGGCTGTAGGTACTGGGGGATAATACACCTACATGTTTTGTAGCTACATGTATGTACCTCCGGGTGTCAATGATCGGGCGGCAGAACGCGCGCCACAGTCCCCACGCAGCCACACACGCACATGCCAAATTTTGCCTCGGCTGGTCAGAAGGCCAAGCTTTCTTTCCCCAGGTTTCTGATTACAGCTTGGTGCGTGTGCCGAGGGTGTCGATAACTTTACTGGGGGAAGGAGGAAGCTGTCTACGAGAACGTCCTCCACTCCATCTACCATCTACACTTATTTACACTTATCTAGAGAGCTTTAGACGGCGTGAATTACAGCATAGACCACTCACTCAATCAATTCGAATTAAGACAGCAACAACACCACGTAATGTCAGACCCAATCCTCCTCGAAGTCAAGAAGGTGCCTCCCCCCCCCCCTCTCCCTTCTCTTCTCCCCCACCAGCTAGCTAGATAGCTAGCTAACCAGACACAGAATGTCGCCATCATAACCCTCAACCAGCCCCAGAAGCTCAATGCCCTCTCTGGCGCCCTCTACTTCGAGCTCGCCCAGCTCATGCGCAAGGTCGCTGCCATGCCCGATGTCACAATCACAGTGCTGACCGGAACGGGCCGATACTTTTCCGCGTATGTATAAGGGCACGGCTGTTGTGGTGGTGGTGGTGGGGAGTCTACAGTGGTACTAATTGACGGTGGTGGTGTAGAGGTGCCGATGTCGCGAATGCAACGGAGGGAGACGAAGGCGGTGAGAATGAAGACCAGCGGAAATACTATCTCCGTCGCTGTATGTCCCCCCCCCCCCCTCCCTCCCTAGGGGGCCAGTAGTATGCTGACCGGATTAGTCGCGGCAAACAACCTAGAAATCACCAAGGCCTTCTACGAGCACCCCAAGATCCTTGTCGGTGCACTCAACGGCCCCGCCGTCGGCCTCTCTGCAGCCCTCCTCGGCGCCTGCGACTTCATCTAGTACTCCCCCTCCACAAACAAACACAAACAAAAGCGAAACAGATAACTAATAAAAAAAAAAAACAGCGCCACAGACAAAACCTTCCTCCTCACCCCCTTCACCTCCCTGGGACTCGTGGCCGAAGGCGGCTCCTCAACCATGCTCGTCCGGCGCCTCGGCTTCGCCAAGGCGTCTGAGGCGCTTCTGCTCTCAAAGCGCATCAGCGCCGAGGAGCTCGTCGCGTGCGGCTTCATCAACAAGCTGTTCCCCGAGGAGGGCTTCCGCGAGCGGGTGCTGGCCTTTGTGGACGACGCCATGGGCGCACACCTCAACCACGGAAGCATGCTAGGCATAAAGAAGCTGATGCGGGACGCGTGGCGGGAGGAGGTGGAGAGCGCGGGCGTCAGGGAGGCGTTTGGCGGGCTTGAGAGGTTCGTGGAGGGGTGGCCACAGAGGGAGTTTGCGAGGTTGGCGGCGGGGGAGAAGAGGCATAAGTTGTAGGCCTAGGCTGTAGAGTTGTAGATAGGGTGTGTGTATGTTTGTGGGGGAATGAAATGCGATTATTTATACGGAGAGGCCATGTCAAATGAGAAACCCTTGTACCCACTCCATCGTATGCTTCAACATTCCCAAGATATTATGCAAGAGATCCGATCCGGTTTGTCCATGTCATACACTTTACACCTCGGCACACCCCAAAAAGCACAGAGGTATTCTACGGTACAGCACCACACGTACAGCACCACACTCTGCCGAGTGATATTTAGTGATCATAGAGTTCTAGCACCCGCCCACCCACGCACCAACAAACAAACCAGCCTTAACCGTGTTAGCAGCCCAATAACAACAATAATAGTAATGATGACATACGCTAGCTACCCCGCCAGAGTAACTACACACATATTCCCCTAAAAAGGGGGGTCAGGTCGCACGACTTATCCCATCCCCGTCGCACGAGTGACATCCCGTGATTCGAGAGCCGTACTACTACAGCTCACCTCTACTACACGGCCCGATACGCCCACAACCAACCAACCGCATGGCGGCCCAGAGGGGGGGGGGGAGGCTACATAGCATAACTACATGTATTTAGCCGCGCACTATACAACACCGGAGTGGTAATGATTACTTCCACCCGCCGCGGCGTTGGGTATGGCAGGAAGGGTTAGGGTTAGGGTTAGTATAGCCGGGATTATTACCACCACCACCGTATCTCAATATATACCACTGGGCCTGGGAAAAAATCTATGCAGTCCTTTCTAGAGATGACGATGGAGAGAGGGACCGAGGGAGGGGGGTAGCTATCTAATGCTAGGTATGCAGGATAGGAGATATATAGTACAGATACAAATATCAACAATCCCTCCGGAGGAGGGAGAGAGAGGGGGGAAAAAACACAAAAACTACAGAAAAACAAAAACAAGTTTTTACCTGGCTATCCGGTCAGGTAAAATAAAAGTAAAAGGATAAACGCCCCCATTAAAATTAACAGAAGAAGGCTATCTATCCCCTTCCCGTTCTCCCCCTCTTATGCTCACTCCTGCCCCACTGCTTCAACAAACCCCCCCTACTGACACTCCTGCTCCCCTCTCCCCTCTCCATGCTCTCATCCCTCATCCTCCTCTTCTCCCTCTTCTCCTCATACTTCTCCGCCTGCTTGCGCTGCGAGTGCAGCTCGCTGTAGAACCACGGCAGCCGCGACCTCCCCAGCGGCACCCCCGGCGTCGCCATCGGCACCGGAACGGTACTCTCAAACACCTCCATGGGCGCCGGAGCGCTGCGTACCTCCTCCTCCGCTACCGCAGGGGGGCCGCCGGAGAGTGTCTGCCCACCAGAGGCGGCAGCAGCAGGAGTGGCAAAGATGGGGAGGATCACGCCGCACTCCCAGTTCTTGCACTTGAGCTTTAGCTTTGGCGTTGCGATCGCGCGATTGAGGACGAGTTTACCCCTGCCATGCAGATACATATCAGCACCTTGGACTACCGGAAAGGGGGGGGGGGCAACCTACCATGCGGCCTCACTAAAGTTCGCCGACCCCAAATAAGCCCAGCCATCCAGCTTACCGCCTGGCGTATCAATCTGCACGGGCGGGCGCGCATACATAATCTTACTATGCATGACGAGCCCCGTCCGGACGCTCTCGCAGTCCCTCGTAATCTCTTGCGGAAACGTCTCCGCTTTCCACTGGTTCTCCACAAAGCAGATGGTTCCCGCGCCATTGAGGCCGCCAAAGCTGCGCCGCACAGTATCGTGGCTGGGGAAGTAGATGCGGAAGCGGTCCTTGACGCTCTTCCAGTCCGTCTCCCCCAGACCCTCCTCCTTCTCGGCTTGTTCCTGCTCTTCCGGAGATAGTAGTGGTGGCAGTTGTGGTGGTGGTGTTGCTTTCACCGCCGACTTCTTCCCTTTCTTCTTGGGGGGCGGGGGAGGAGGCCGCTTGATGGCCTCAGAAGCGCCTGAGCAGCCGAGAGCCGTGTTGTACATGCGCAGGACAAATTCCTGGCACGTTGCGCCGAGCGAGGACGTTACGTAGTCGACCTCGAGGCCCTTGGGCGAGACGTACCCCAGGGTCCTAAGCGCCTTTGAGAGTCCCGGAAACCCCGTATTCGTTCTGATCTCCTCCTCGTAGTGCGCGCCGCCGATCGTGTGCACAAAGGCCATGTTCGCCGTGGCCGAATAGTCATACTGATGCAGGCGCTGGAGGATATCGTTCGGCATCCCCTGCGCCTTGCAGAAGCGCATCAGCTCCCTTGCAAACTGCATCTCCGACGGCTTCGGTGAATGCAGACGCGGCAGGTCAATGACAAAGACCATATTCTCCAGCGTGCCGCCCTCGCCCCAATCATAGCTCGTCAGGTTCGCCGATGGGACCACGATGCGCATCCAATTGTCGCCCGTCTGGGGGCGCTTGTGGAAGAGGATCATCAGCTTGCTGTGCATTGCGTTTGCCTCCTCCATTGGTGGGAAGACGAGGTCCGAGCCGGGGAAGCCGCCAAACAAGCTCTCGTACTGGGCCTTGTAGGCGTCGTTCTTGGCCTGGATGACGAGCACGAAGCGCTGCAGCTTCTTGGACGGGATCTTTGAGAAGACCCATTCAAAGTCCCACTGGTAGGCGGAGAGGACGGCGCCGTAGATTGTTGGTGGGTCGAGGAGCTCCTCAAATTTGATGGTGTTGCTCTCGTGCGGCTGGCTGAAAACCCACGTCTTTTTGACCACACCGCCGGGGAAGGGAAGATTCATGAGGTTTGGCTTGTTCCATGTGGGGGGTTCCCGATTGAAGGCGGAGGTGGAGGCGCTAGACCCCTGGGGAGCTTCTGCGGACTTTGACTTTAGGGATGTCGATTTCCCCCGCTCACCGGAGGAGCTCTTGCGAAGTTCGTCAGTCACGGATATTAAATTCCACCTCCCCAGTCTCTCCAGTCTCTCACGCTCCATCTGGGCTCTATCCATTCCCATCGATGACATCCCACCATTTCCCTCTCCCCCCCCTCTCCCCCCTCTTCCCCTCCCTGCCCCTCTACTACCCCCACGGCCGCGGCCGCCTGCCTCCTCATCATCCGAAATGACAATCGCATCCTCCTTCTTCTTCCCCTTCTTATCCTCCTGGAGCGAGAGTTGGATGGCACGCGCTAGCATCCGTTCGCTCTCGCTGCTGCTGTCATCCGAGATCTCATACGCCCCATCCATCAACCTCGTCTTTGTGTGGTCCCAGAAGCCCTTCCTCTGATTTGAAGTGACTCTGGCGGTGTTTGAGAGATGGCGTGCTGTTGGTATTGATATTGATGTTGTTATTGGTGCTGTTGATGTTGATGTTGCTGTTGGTGTTGGAGGGAGGAGGAGGACGACGCGTTGGAGGCGGAGGAGCGGGGGGAGACGTGATGACAGCATCATCACTTCTGAAGGTTTGATTGCAGGCTGTGGGTTGGTTGGATGTGGGAAATATACATTTACTTGCTTTATTGACCAGATCAAGCCAATTGCGAATCGATTGTTTGCAGTAATATCAGCCAGCCAGTCTTGATTCTTCTTCTTCTCATCCTCCCTCCTCCATAGACAGGCAGACAGATAGAGACAGAGACAGGTGGTAAAGAAAAAGATAGCGGTGGGGCCTGATACTTTTTTTTTTTTTTTCCTCTGCCATGGAGGGGTTTTTTTTTTTTTTTTTTTAGGGCTAAGACTTTTCCGTTTCCACCTTCCCGCTTCAGTTCGGAAATTTATTACTAATACATCAATTAATTATAATTATAATAATACCGACAAATACATATATATTTATCTACCAGTACTTAAAGGATTAGATACATAGTGCCTACATATATCTATTCTGTGGTCAATTAAACTTAAACATCAAAGAGGAGGAACGCCTCAATTGTATGTCTCGCTACTTTGCTTGCCTGCGGTCATGCGATGGACCCGCTATATAGAACATTCCAGAAACCGCTCACCGGACAAACCAGTGGTCTGGGGTCGCTAGGGTCAATGACCAAAAAGCCTAACAGGAAAAAGGAATAGCCTGATGCGTGTGCCTGCCTGCCACTTAGCGCCCCATAATGACGAGTGATAAATTGTGACTTGGGTGACAAAGTGGGTGCGCTGGGTATCAATTCTAGAATATTTACATACATATTTACACAATTACAAGTACAGTACCAGATGTGAGGCAAGTGCCAGAGTCTAATACGCTTAGCTGGTAGACGATATCAGGGTATGGAAAGGAAGAAAAGAAAACCTAAGTATGAAAGACCCAAAAACACCTTATCCCAATAAAGAAAAAAGAGAGGGGGAGGGGTGGGGAAGAAAGAAAAAACGCCGCCTTTAACCAAAGAGTGAGTTCATGTGCACCTTCTGATGCACATATTCCATCGAGTGCGCCTGTCCATGCTCCTTTTCTCATATGCCAACGAAACCACGCAAAAGCAAACAAAAACATAAAGAAACCTTGAAATCATGTAACGTGCCGCCAAATCTCCCTGTACATCCCCCACTGGGTAAACCCTAAACAAAAACTTCATATTAGTAAAGCCCAAGATGCAAAAAAACGGGATGGAATATATACCAAGCTGCTCATAGGTTCCCTGGAGGTCTACCCAGTCAACAAAGCATGCACGCATGCCCCTTTGCTTCAACTCCAAAATTGCTGCACAAATCAAACCCAAGCCAACATTGACCCCTCGATATTCAGCTAAAGAAAGAAAAATCTTAGTGACAGCCTAGAATCATGCTAGGGCAGCAACCACTTACGCCCAACACCCAAACAAGCTAACCCTCCAACCCTTTCCCCTATTACCTTCGGCCAAGGTACATCCTTAGACATCTGGTTGTTCCCTACAGGAGTAAAAATGAAGGCGGCCCCAACAATTCCTTCATTTGTGTAGGCAATCATAGCATCTGCAATATCATCCGTTGCTTTTAGCGATTGGTATTTCTCCACCCACCCAGTGTATGTACTAAAGTTCTTCTCTTCAAATTCAAGCAGCGCATCAAACTGATTCGCGTTGCAGAAACCGAGAGAAATGCCCTTTTCTTGTAAGGAACCAAAGATACCCTCAGGGATCGTCCACTTGTCGATCTGCATCATTAGGTCATAGATAAACTTGTCTCCTAATTTCCAGCCCCGGCGAGAAAACCAAGACAGGTCCTCATCTGGCAAATCTACAGGCAGACCTGGGAATATACGAGGAAATATACTTCCAAGCTGTAGTGATTTCATTCCTGGCTGTTTTGATAGATGTCGAAGCGCAACGTCATGTAAAGACCTTCCAATACCAGAATTTCTGTTTCTCAATGCTTAGCTGAGCTGACCTTGAATTCGTTAAACAATCCAGAAAGTTAGTGCACTGCGTACCTATGTGTAGACCGAACAATAAGCAAAGCCAAACTCCCAATTAACTCATCCCTCCCTGACTGAATAGTGTACGTAACAGCGAGTCCCAATAGCTCCTTTGTCATTGTGTGACGCACAACAAAATGTTTCGATTGTCCGGGACGGTCTAGCAGAGCACTGAGCGTGCTTGCGTCCAACGGCCATTTTCGCCCTAAGCAATCTCGCCATAAGTCCGCTGAGGCAAAAAGGTCTCGTCTTTTTTCCCATACCTCAACGAACCACTGATGTTGTTGCCGAAGAGCAGACGTGCCCGGTACACCAATAGGAAGAAAGCCTGATGAGTGGCGTTCACCAAATATCACTGCAGCTGCTGTCTCCAGAGCCGTTTGAGAATACTCGTATGTACAGATGTACGTTCCAACTGTAGATGATTAGCAATGATGTAAGCCTAATGTACTATGAGACTCGGCTTACATGTTCTATCAACCAAAAGGTCATAAGGGTCGCAGGCAGCGAGAGTTACTAAAGGTTTGTTAAGACAAAGACGATGAACTGCTCCAGCTGTCTCTAGTTGGTAGCTAGTGTTTGGTCTATTTGCATTTACAGTAACAAATATGACTGCTGCCGCTCTCTTAATGAGGGCAACGTGGGTTGATGTGATTCCATGCACCGTGTAGGGAGCGTGCCTAATTCTTGGATGCTTTCGAGCAAGTGCCTTGCCAAAGCATTCGAATGGATCTATTGAGGGCTCTCCAGCTGACTTCTGATAAAGAGGTCTCACAACTGGTGTAAGAAGTAGAACATTTTCAGTACCCCTTATGCGTGCAGATAATGGAATAAGGTTCTTTTCATCTCGAACCACTGTTGTCGAGTTTTCGTAAATCTTTCGCGCGAGAGATTGATGTTCCTGCATCAATGAAGGAAGACGATTTGGATCAGGGGTAGCAAGGGCTGTCCGCCAATTCAAATAGTGTTGCTTCAGTTGCATGACTCTTCCTGAAGAGCGGTAGATATCGTTTTTGACAATGGCTCCACTCCCAAGGGCATCGTAAATAGCCTTAATAGCCTTCTCCTGCGTCTCAGGCTTGTCCACAATCTGCAGCATGTCACACCCTACCCTAATTGCCATGACTGCAGCTTCTCCAATATTTGAGTGTTTGGTGAAGGATGGCATGTCGGTAATATCACATATAGTGAGCCCATCATATCCTAATTGTCTTCGTAATACGTCATGAATAACGTGTTTAGCGTCTGCCATGCCTCCATCACTATGCTCACTCTCTTCCCACACAGACGAGGTCAACATTACACTGTCCAATCCTGCTGCAACCGCTTTTCTAAATGGAACTAGTTCTGTAATCTCTAGATCATCTCGAGCTTTGAAGTTGAAAGTTGAGCTGCGACTGCCATCCTTGTTTGTCGTTCTGCCTGTGCTCGGGAAATGCTTTACACAATGGCCCATCCCTCCAGCCCTAAGACCTTCAGCAAACGCAACCCCGTGATTACCTACTAGCTGAGGGTCATCTCCAAAAGCTCTCACGCCAATATTAGTAGCATTATGTTGATTGATCACATCTAGGACAGGCGCAAAGTTCCAGTTAATCCCAACCGCGACTAGCTCTTTGGCAGTCGCTTTCGCGATATCAAAGGTCTGACTCTGTGACCGTGTTGCTCCCAGGGCCATCGCGCCTGGAAACTGGGTGGCCCGTTTTCCGTCGCCTAATCGGCTTATCTGTGTCACATTAATACAGATGAAAGAGGGCTTTGTCCGCCAGGTTCGCATACCATCCCATTCTCCTGATCAATTCCAATGATAAGCGGCCACTGAAACCCTACGGACTGTGCAATACTTTGCAGCTCCAGCGTGAGGCTTGTCAATTGAGCGGCATCTACAACTGTCAAACCTTACCTAGAAAATAAATTCACGCAAGATCAAGGATCATACCTCGAATATTTCTTCGTGTCAAGATTATATTTCCCACATAATACTTTTCTACCATCATACGGACCTCTGGAGTAACGCTAAATCCGTCGAATCCTATCATGATTGTTTGGCCAACAACCCTGCAACATTCCTGGAATTTAGCTACTGCTCAAAATTTGGGCAGCCAGCAAGCCCTCAACCTACCGTAGTATTTCATCATCGCGCTGTGTAATGGGCTCGGATGGACTCCTACGAGGCTGCGCATATTCACCATTTGCCTGACTACAAATTAGCTCAATTCTGGGAGGTTATGAAGAAATGCTAACCGCTGCCATAACTCTCTTATAATTCCTGTTATCGACGCTACAAGGCTTAGACCTTTTCGATTACTTGAGCTCGTTTAAGGCCCTGTGATAGCTTTGAAAGTTTATGTGCTGCGAGTGAAGAGAGTGCTGCGCGACCCAGTGATGTCGAAATTTAGTCTGGTGGATGAAGGGGGGTAGGAAGAACCAGGACTTCTTTGGAGCTGAAGACACCCAGCCTTATGTTAAAGGTCTGCGAGAAACAGAGCAGAGATGGATAGCTCAGCTTGGTAATTTTCGCTGGAAATTACCAAGTTGCTTTTGAAATGTAGGAGACGCTGTAGGCGGTGAGGCTCAGAGATGAGGCTTAATTTACGCACTTACAGCTTACCAACGGCTGCCCAGCAATCGCAGAAACACAACCAAACAGCGGACGAAGATCCGATCAACCCCCGCAACAGGGAAGAGGAATATTAAGAGACAAGGACAGAAGTAACTAAGGATATTCGAGTCACCAAAGAACGCAAACAGAGGTAGAAAGGGATGAAGAAGGGAGAGGGAGGTGGGGACGGTTCAAGTACATACAACGGGAACCTAGAGTTTAGAGTACATGTAGGTATTACTTACTGTACAAGGTAACACAAAGACGGTGACGCGTGTACTCTACAATAACGAGGCTTTCTCGGCCTTTTAAGGTCCCGCGAAAAGGGACCCACCTTACTTTGCCGTGACAGACACTCTAGTAGATACATGTACTTCATTAACAAAACCTGAGGTTTCTGATTGCTATAGGCCGCTCAACATGAGTGGGCAGCGGCGGCGGCTCGTCGTGTTGCACGGCATATGTGTAACACAACATTGCACGGAAGTGTGACACAATAAGTAGGAGAGGCGTCCCTTGACCTTTAACCTAACTACATGTAACTGGTTCGACGATCGTTATAGTTTTGTAGATACTCAAGAAGAAGAAAAGACGAGGCCCCGAGTAAGGGGGATCTGAAGCCTCGCGGAATAGCCGGCTTCGTTCTGTATGCTCTATGCAAGTAGGGGTGGGTGTTTTCGGAATCCCATCCAAATAGTAAATATATTACGATGAAAAACTCTCGGTCGATGTACCCAAATTAGGCACTCCTTGTGTTCACGGTGCGTAGGTACTCGCTATCCACCATAAGAACCTGAAAATGCAAGTGACAAAGACAGGGATAATTTGTATGGGGAATCGTCTTGGCCATACAAATATTGGCACCTGCATTTTCAGGTTCTTATGGTGGATAGCGAGTACATAGGTACAGGAACGTCGATCACCGTTGCAGAGCGAAAGGCACCTTCTGATCTTACATAGTATAGGTTTATAATCTATCGATCCCAGGACTTTGGAACCTGTCGAAGCCAAAAATTGGCCGCGCTATACCGACATTTGCAGTCAAAGTGGTACTAGGGCTTACCTCATTCCTTGCAAAAAAAAAAAAAAAAAAAATCTCATATCTGTACAACATTGTTAATTTTTCTTTCTCGTGTCTCGTCTCACTAATAGGGATATCTAGCGGTGACGTTAGTACAGTGAATACCCTCTGTAACGAGGCAAACCAAGCGGGGTCAGTGTCACGAGAATAGGCATTTGTACGGGTGTAAACCCGGCACAAAGTACCTACTAGGCTCTCATTGAAATTTGGTTTGGAGGACAGTATGTACCAACCTCACACCACAGACAATGTTGGGGGCAATCCTCTCTCTACATGTACGTGTGTCGAAGCTGGGCATGTTGTGATATGATATGATAAAAGCCTCATGAACCTGGGCTAGATTGATACCCGGCGCGAAACATGCCGTGGTGTAACGTTACTACCTAGCTACATACCTGCTAGTTGTGTGCACAATTACGGAAATTTCCACACTGAATGATTTCTCCGTTTGGATCTTGGGAGCTGCTGCAGGGGAGATGCCTCACAATAGTGTAACAGTTAAAAGTGTATGGAGACTAGTAGAACACTGGCAGAGGAGGGGAAACTTGCAGTATTCCTATTGATATCCCTTACGTTGAAATTATTAGATTCCACGTGTAAATTAACGTAACATTAAATCATTGCGCTGTCAGTTCGATGTTTTCACAATTATTTGCGATGCAGGGGATAAGGTTGTACCAGTGAATGCCACGCGATTACATCTGGTGGCGAGTCAGTTGTGTTTCAGATGTCGACTGTATAATAGATGCGAGACAGGAGCTGGGGTTAGGAGTCCTAACTCCAAGTGGGAAACCTATACTTTAGACGAGCATCACGTCAAAGACAACTTACACCAACCACACATCCCCAATCCTATTGTCCGATTTTATCTCCAGACCCGTTTCTAGAAGTGGGTAACTGACTAACCAGCAAGAATTTACTCAATGCCTTCAGCAGCTACAAATCACGGTACGCGTCCAATTGATTGTAATTTCATCAGCTGATTAAGTGCATCCTAGAGTTTGGCGACGACCCAATTTACGAGAATAATATCGAGGAGTTAGTCAGTAGACTACGAGAAGGTCCGTTAGGTACTCTCTTCAGGACCAGATCAGATTGTTGATTGAATATAGCTGCATCAACTCGCAATTCCCTTTCTAAAAGTGACATTACGGACGCGGTTGAAAGGCTCTCTCAGCACGCGTCAGTACGAGGCTTAGCCAATGATGCATTGGATAACCTTATCAGCACACTGACTAAAACGCCATGCTACCTTGACCAATCATCAATTAACAATATTGTTAAGATTCTCTTTCCACAGAGGAAGGTATCAGAAGTCATTGTGGTCAAAATAGTTGGGTGCTTTGGGCAAGGACAAAGCAAGCCATCTTTAGCAACACAGGTACAAATGATTAATGCGCCTTTCTGGGAGTTTCTAACAAGTGGCTGACTATTCAAGGCGCTTTTACTTCGTTGGTTGGTCATGGTATATGATATACTTGAAAGCTACACCGCTCTTTCGCAGCTGTATGGCGTTCTCTTCAGCTTATTGGACATGATCACTTTGAGGTAATCGGCTCAAGCACAAACTGGGGTCAATTCTAACACCATCTCAGGAGTCACTTGTGTCATCTTCTTTCCCTTTTAACAAGAAGAAAGCATGTGAAGCCCTTCCGTATCCAAGCACTGTGAGTATCGCTACACCCTTAGGTTCAGCGTTTAGGCTATTTCTCACACTAGAATATATAGGCTGGAATTTAAGCGGAACCTGGGGCATGAGCAGCCTCTAAATGGTCTGCTTCAGGTATTCAAAGACTATTACCCGGATGTGATTGTGGGCGACGTCGCCCCCACGAAAATCAGATTATTCTCGGTAAGTCACGTGGAGTTCAGCCTTGTTATACCGCCTCCAGAGGTTTGTGAAACATCTCCTAATTAGGTCTTTAGCATCCGAATCCTGAGTGGATGCAGAAGCTGCTTTTGATTCAAGAGTCAAGCGCAGTGGAGTATTCTGGCCCGTCGGAGGCTTCTTCCTTTAGAATTATTAGGAAAGCAGGCGGACAATGCACAAAACGGCAAAAAACTAACCATTTAGCACTCCCGGAAGTGCACACATTTCACGCCACTGAGGTGAGTGTTCTAAGTTCTAGCGATTTCTAAGTATTTACTGATTTGCTACAAAGGCTTCGGTTACTCTCGAGGAAGTTGAAAATGTAGACGACTTTGTGAATAAGTTGGATAAGCTAGAACTTCCGAATCAATTAGTGGCGGCGTTAGAAGACCCACTTCTCCGAAAACTGCTAGAATTAAAGCCGTCAGGTGAATGATGTCCGGTGCATCGAAATTAGAAAGGCACAAATAAACCTGACTCAAACAGATTCGGCAACCTCACGAATCAACAACTGGCTAGCAGCATGTTTGTCAGATGAACTTCGATCATCTCAAACATTTTCTCCTGGAAGAGCTGATCGAACCGCAAGACTCCTATTAAGGATTTTGGAGTATACACGTTCCACAAAGGTATAACTCCCAGAGGTCAATGATGAATCTAAACTCACTTTTACCATCTAGAGATTGTTACCAGCAGTTGAAGGGTTTCTGTATCAATATTTGCAGACCTGGAATGGGAAGGATCACAGGGGATCGATTTTAGGACTGCTGTGTTTTCTACCTCTTCGCGAGTTTGGAGGTATGTGTAGAAGAAACACGATTGAATAATGAATAGGCCTAACCCTTCGTAGAATTATATGATAAGTTTTTCAAGCCGGCCGACATAAAATTAAAGAATACAGACGCCTCAACCGCCTCACTAATTAATTTTTACACCGAAGTTCTTCATCAGTGGAGAGTTACATATAGAGATAGCGAGGTAACTGAGGCAAAGAAGGTAGCTTTGAAGAGATACATGACCCATGTCGGTCAGATATGTTTGGCAGGACAAGTGGTAAACTCTGACTTTCCTCCAGATAACCTCGGATGCTAATGTGAAATATAGGCTTTCCCAGGCTCATCTTTAATACCTAATGCAATCCTTTTCTTTTACGAGTGTGCATCGTCACTGCCCTGGCAAAACGGGTTATTTCGTATTTCATTACCCCCTGACCAATTGGTATACATTTTTCTGTTCGCTGGAGATGTTATGATGCTCTCTAGAATATCCGGTATCCTTTCAAAGTATGTATGCCCCGCCCCATCTTCAAGAGAGTCCGTTGACAATATCCGTGCAGATATAAACGCGCATTCGAACTTACCCTCAAAAAGTCCTCGTCAGACCACGGGCCAGATGAATACGCTCGAGACTATGTGAACCACTTCAATGGATTTCTAATGGATATCTGTAATCTTGTGTGGAGGAATCGTGCATTCAAAGCAGGCGGACCAGAATCAAAGCAGGATCAAAATGCGCATGGATGCACCCTTCCTGAGTAAGAATCTAGACTGCATATCACATTTCTTTCGGGGAAAACATTTGACAGCCCGAAATATTTCTGCCCTCACGTGGATGTTACATGATGAAACTAATTTGAAACATAGGAATGTTATATCGTTACTTAGCAACGCTGCAGACTCACGCGAAGAATCCCTCACGACTCTTTTTTCACTCTCACACTCTGCAGTGTTAGCCCGGCTTTCCGCAGAGTGTTTACGCGGGATGGAAAATGCACAACCCAACATTAAGGCTCGCCATTCAGGACCCGTGACACAGAAGTCATTAGGTCGATTAGCTGGGGTAATATACTAATACATCTTAACGCATCCTACAGTATTATATGCTAACACTTTTCATAGAACGGCGGTCTGGTGATAAGCTGGGCAGACTTTCGTGTTGCAGTTCTAAACAGTTTAGGTAGGGGAGGTTTAATCGGGATATCAAACTTCATGCACAGCACCATGATATCCTTGATACAATCTTCAGCAGCTAGGTAGCGGCTCAACAATGTCCCGTATCTATCTACCATATGTATACGTCCATTCCCGATATAAAAAAGTGCTTTTTTCACGATGATGCGGGCTTGAAAACCTTGAAAGTCAAGAATGGGGAGAGAAGGTACATAGTAGTACAAAATTTGGCGATCTTATGGCACAGAGGTGCTCCCAACTTCAGCTGAAGTTGTGTACCTGTTGAGTAGTACCTTATTCCAGTACCATGAGCTAAGGAGGGGTGCAGGCCTATGACACGGCCAAATCCGACCCATTCGTCCTGTTGCACAAAAGTGCACCCGCTAAGGGCTGTTGTGACACAGTTCTTCCCTCTGGATGCACGCCTTTTCTTGGCCTTCGGTGGTGCCGACATGTCACAAGGTTTCACGAGAAGGAAAAAAAAAAAAAAGCGCCATATCTTCCAGAGGATCCCACCAGGCTTTGGTGAGCCGAATAATACATATTGCAATGAGCCTCATTGCTCGCCCAGATTCGCTTAAAATTCCAATTACGGGCCCTTGACCCAGCCGTGGGCATATGTGGGAATCGGCAATATGTATGTCAATGGTTATAATTCTCGGAGGTCTCGGCCATGCCCTAGTAGTAAGTATTACCGTGAACCGCAATTGCCGATTCCTTACTCAATCCAAAGAACATGATGGGACAGGAGAAGAGAAAAAGGAAGAGAAAAATGAAACGTTCAGGTAGCACAATCCCATCATCAATTCATGTTCGCAAGGCCCAACCCGATCCCAACACCACAAACCCTATAAATAAACATAAAGGAGCGAATAGTAGTATAGATTAAGCATATTTTGAGGCAAGTATTGTATAATAGGTAGAGAGATAGACCCCGTCACATAAATTATCATCCATCCATCCATCCATTAAATCTATTAAATTTCAAACGAAAAGAAAAGAAAAATACTAGCCCATTAAGCCCCCTCCACATATGTCACATTCGATCTTTCCCCCCACGTCTTGCAAATATAACGCCTTTCCCACACCATTTTATTCCCCGTCATAGCTCTGAACGGGCCATTCCTTGTTGTGTAGCGAGTATGTCCTCGTCACCGGCATAGTAGAACCACGCCCTTGAGGCGATTGTGTGGACGTGGTGGGGAAGGTATAGTGATGCAGCGAGAATAAGCATCGAGAGAAAGATAAAGAGAAACGAGTCTATAAGGCGGATTGTTAGCACAACCAGCGATAAGGGGTTTCTGGCAATCGGGGGAGGGGGAGGGGGGATAACGCGTACTAAATATGATCTTCTCTGTAGGCGTGAGCATGTACAGCGAGAATGTTACCTCGTACTGGTACCGCTTGCGCTGGAGGAGCTTAATGAGTGAGGAAGCCATTATAAAAAGTGTATGGAATTAATCTCTGGAGCTTTTTGAGCCAGAGTTCAAGTAAAGTGCGGGAAAAAAAGGGGGGTGAGCTGCCGAACGAACAGGAAGCTGCACAAAAGGAATTCTATCTAGCTAAGAGTAATCAACAAACAAGTGAAAGTGAGTGTGAGATAGGAGATAGGGATCGAGAGGTTTCTGGTTGTTGTCGAGTGAGTGTGATTGCTAGACAAAAGGAGGTTAAGAAAAGAGCGCTTCACCTCTTTTTTTTCCCTCTTGCCTGTGAGTGGCCCGGAATTCGGGGCTTGCCTTGCGGCTTTGGTAGCCGTTCCCGAGGGCAGGGTAACGTAGTCAGTTCCGAAGCAACTGTCAGCTATTGTGGAATGTATCACGATACTTCCTCTCTGGCCTTTTATTGTAACAGTTACAAGAAGTATGTAGCGCAATGTAACCGTAACCTTCGAACTTTCCCTGGTGTTTATTTACAAAGTGCATTCGTATCACCTGGCACAACATTAATGGGCAGGTGCTGCAGCTCTTTCAAACATTCCTAACACTTGCGCTCTCAGTGTTGCTTGCCTGTTTATGGCACACGCGCCGATTCATCGTGTGCGTCGGGCCGATGCTGTGCGCAGAGCTCAATTTCTGCAATTGATTATCAACGCAGCATGGGCAGCAGAAAGGAAGGCCTTGGTGCCAGGAAAGGTGATTGGCTGGCAGACCAACAAGGCGCTGCGCGTGTTTCGGTTTTGGGCCTAATTGCATTGTGGAACGTATCACGTTTTTCCAAAGTGAACTTCTAGAGTCTTAGACACAACACAATTGACAGTTATATAGCAGAAAACTGATGCAAGCACAAAATTCTTAAAGCACAAGGCGACGGATTTTTGGGGCTTGAGACAGTTACTAAGTTACGATATTAGAACCGAGTCATTGACCATGATCTTCAGCGTCCCAACCCCTCACCATCGACCAACCAAGCCGCGTCCGTTATCGCTACTCATGCACATATCTGATCATCCTCAAAGTACAGTAGGTAAACTCGTGAGCTTTATCCTTGATATATAACCTTACAACAGGTGAGACAGTACTGCAGTGCATTCGTCATCACTTGCTTGTACTCTCTGCGGTGTGACACGACCTAGGATCTAAAAGCTCAGCCTCCACCACCCACGTATATTGGAGCTGATAGGTATATTGCGGGGTTATATCCGCACTGTTTGGCATGGCGTTCCAAGGACGATCCTTTGGCTAAAGACGCCACGCTGACCAATGAAAAGTACAGTTATGTACATTCTCCAGGTAGACAACTACACGGCTGTTACGAAATCCTGCAGGAACCAGTCAGAGCGTTAAATGTTTACACTCCTTCAGACGTCGTGAGAGAACATGTACCTGATGAGGTGGCGTACATCCGCTCCGCTCCGCATATAGCTACACGGGTGTATGACTTGATTCTATCAAGTACACACGACAGCCTTGTGAAGCATCGAGTTTTAGGCGTCTTGCAAGGCATTGATATAGATTCTTAAGACAATAGAAATGTTGATATACATAAATATTGAGCTTTGTAAAGTAAGGCTATAACTGTTATGAGCGTCTGTGGCGAGGCTCAGGTATCACAAGGGCGTTATCCAATCATCAGTCAGGCAGGGGTATAGTACCAGTGTAGTCATATCAAGCTTATCTCGATCGATTTAGTGCTTTAACGAAAGGTATGAGCACATTATGTACTCGGGTATGGGAATAAGAACCAGAAAATGCGAGTGAAAAGGCAGGGATTGGCGCCTCTTTGCCATACAAATGCATTTTCTAGTTCTAATTCCTACACCCGAGTAGTTGATGGAGATCACAAGATGTGAATGTAAGGGTATATCAAACCCGGGCGCCCCCCCCCCCTCTTCCCTCTAGGTATATACATGTACTTAGAGCTGGGGTGGGAATCTGGTAAGTATAGATCGAGTACATACCTAACGGAGCTGAACATTATTCTGGACGGCTACTTAGTAAGACAGGCAAGCGCCATATATATATGAAGCACATAGGCAAAAGCGTTTAGGTAGTAGTACATGCAGTTGTTTGGTTAATGTTCGTGCCGATCCATATGCTATATAGGACTAGAACCCTAACCCAGACATATCATTCAACCCCAAACATGTGTGATAATAGTATATATATCCAATTCTTCCATGTGGCCTATTTACGAGTTAGTATATCAGATTTGTTTGATACAACCCTTATTGTTACATCACGACCTGGTACATGGTGGTAGGGTTACAAAGATACGAACTTGATACATACATATCTAGATATTTAGATCTTTCTTACCACTGCTGGGCCTTCTGATTATAGTTGTGATGCCAGAAACCATAATTTTAGAGCATGGTTCTTAGCCTCAACGCAGCATCTTTCTAAATCTGCGTGGAAGCCATAATTGTCTTAAGAGTATTGGTTGTATCTAGCAGCCTCAACGGAGCAAGGCAATGCTTGATCTACCGCTTACTTGATACCCTCGTTCCCTGCCCAGCGAGTTCACCAGTGCAGCACCCAATTCCCACCCAAGTATCTCTTGGCTGAAGCTTTAGCGGCCTGTGAAAGGACCTCACACTCGGTAGGTGGTGAACTCGCTTGGCGGGGAATGAACAAAAAGGACATGTCTGATGTTAGTAAAAGGCTAGCTAGAGCGGGCTAGCCCCTCACGTTACGTTCTAGACCCTCACGGATTGGTCGATCATTCATGCATGCAGCTAGCTAGACCCTCACAGGGGCCTGTACTTCGGGGGTAAGTAGGGATAAGTGGTATCTCACACCCCCGAAGTACATGGGTTTCGCGAGCAACACGCTGGTAGTACCAACAAAGGTGACTAGGCCTATAATGTCTCGAGAGTTACTCAGGATTGTGTCTCGGAAGTGTTTAAGCAGTCTAGTGTTATAATTGAAGCACTTAAGTCTCAAGACCGGGCTGATGACCGTGGCGCTGTATTTTCGTCATGGATTATCACTCGATACAAGTAGCAGCATTTATAGACATGGGTTATTTGAGTTGTTGTTTAGACTTATTTATCATCACTAGTAAGCTATTTTTTTTTACCGAATCTATCGGAAATAAATAACTGTATATAGAGAGTAAAGTGGGCCTGAATTGAAGATATGGCCAGGACCAAAATAGGGTGGGTCCTTTGGGTATCTATATATTATCTGTCTTTGGCATCCAGGCGGGGCCCCACGCATAAGCAACAGGTTTGGCTCAAGCTTGCGCCCCATAACCAGGCGAGCTTAAAGAGATGCGGAAAAGCACCTTTAGTCGGGTGTGAGGATAGCCGTCCACCAGATACACATAGGATGGCGGGAAAAGAGTGGAAACTTCGAAGGTTCCGGGGGATTCTAACGACACCAGCTTTTCGAGTAGCCTTATTACCTTCTCCCATTGCAGCATCTATAGTCTATAATCTGGCTCTTTGATTGACTAGATTTTATCTACTTACCAGCGCGGAAAGGGTTGCGCCCAGAGTAATACTTGTGGTCTCTATGGGTCCCTGCACAGACACCAATACAGCGATTTCAACGATCTCTTAGTCCTTATACCCTAATAAGTAAGGGGGGGGGTGGCGGTGCTAGGATAGCCGTGGCTACAGGGGTCTAGTATAGTATAAGAAGTGACTTCCTGACGTTGTGGTGGGGGAGTAATTAAGTATTGGAACCGAACACCAAGGTATTTCAATTACACTGGTGCCCTTGGGAAAGGCAGTGGGGTGCCCATGGCCGCAGTAGTTTGAGCACTTGGATTTGAAGAGCTGGGGGTTTATAGATAGCCCAGACGGAGTCCCCCCAAATAGAGTATCAACTACCCCCGCCTCAGGAAGTCGGTTAGTTTAGTGGCCAAACATGGCTTTGGGGTGATTGACAACACTTGTAAGTATTTAATGGCCTTGTGTACGGGGAGCAGTGGCGGGTGCGGGCGTGACGTTAGCCAGTAGTTGGCAGCTAGTTTGGGGGGGGGGGGTGAGGGCAAAATGTATGTAATTGGTGATATGCAGCGCCCTATGTGATTTTGATGTGACGACGGCGGAGAGGCGTGAGCAATAAACTGACCTATAAAGACCGGGAGCGGTCCTTCGGTGGTGGAATTGAGGGTTTTGGTTAAACCCAACGAAACCCTAACCCTGATTATCAACTTGATTGATACCTACTGGCGATTTGCTCGAACGCAAGGGGGGGGGGGGTTGCAGTTTGGTACCGGCACTACTATAGAAGTCTAGTACGGCTGCCAATGGCTGGCGCGGGTAGGCAGATACGATACGATATGATGCTGCTGCTGCGTCTGGGGAAGTAGGTGGTTGGTGTAGCTCGGGTACTGTGCAGTGCCGTGCGGGGGGTTATGTGTGGGTGGGATTTTGCGGGTAGTGTATGCATTGTGCCCCTCCCCCCCCCCCGGTGCAACTAGATAGGGGTGTTGCGGGACTACAGGGCCGCTATAAGCTGTTGTCCAAAAACATGCCCGGGCGATCATTGACACCTGCTGGCTAAGTATGTACATAACCACGAACGCGGGCTGTCGGGTAGCTAGAGGTTCGGGCCAGGACTGAGTTGGTTATTATTACATCTTTTCCTGCCTAAATATAAAGGGACTCTACAACCATCTATGGGCACTATCATCACGCGCTGCCCTCCGCGAGTCGTCCAGGCCATTCAATGCCTCGACCCCACCCGCCACCCAAATAGCTCTAGATACAGGTCACAACCCACCAAAACGCACGTCTATACAAGCCCCGGTAGTGTAGTTGGCCATCACGCCCTCACCAAAAACATTAAATCGCAGGGAGGCTTGGGTTACTGGAGCTTCCTTTTTTTTTAATTCCCTCTCCCCTTTTCAGTAGTTATGTTCCTGATGAACGGACGTGATGGTTATGCATATGGTTATAGACTGGTCAATGTTTCATGCTGCATATATGTAGTGATTTGCTGAACAGTAACATAAAACACACGATCCCTTATTCCTGCACATCAGTACACACGTACACTGAGCCAACCCGCAGAAGAAAACCACACACACCCACGACTAGCTAACCCCGCGAGCAAGCACATCTACAGGAGTACAGCCAATCCACCCGGCGCGCGGACGATCACAGCTAGGAGTACGGGCTATATATATATATAAGGGGACAACCACCCCCAGCACATACTCCGCCCTTCGACCCCTCTACCATATATCACAATCCCCTTAAATGTTATACCTAGGACCGGGAGCACCGTGCCGCCTTTGGCTAAGACAGAACCCGGCTGGTGGCGGTTACAAGGTTATATACAAGCCATCTATGGACTTGTGGCAGGATAGATCATGATCACTTAATCCGGAGCGACGGGCATCTAGGTTGGTTCTTGAGTATCTGTTTTGCTATTTAAAAAAGGAGTCAATCACTACATGTACAAAGGCCATAACCGGCCATACATGATAGTAGCAAGTATTGCGAGTCCCCCCGGCCCGCCCGTCTCCCAAGCCCACCACCGGTAGGGGCGCCCGCCTGTATATATATATAACTGGTTAGTTTCTCCTTCACTGGTCCATGCCCTCCCCCATAGCTCCGTCCCCATCCTCGTCCCTGCTGGGGTAGTTGAGGTGTTTCCAGTCCTCGATCTACGCACACACATCAGCAGCCGCCAACACCCCCGCAAGCAGCGCGGAACAAACAAACCTCCTCAATCGTCGACCTCAACCGGTCACGCACCGCCTCGACCGCATGGTTCCCCACAAACAGCCTCAACGGCGGATGCACACAATGCGCCAACTACCCCCCCCCCCTCTACCGTCAGCCCACGCACACACCCCGGGGCACACACAAAACAAAAAAACTCACCTCCCACACCACCTCCGCGCACCTCACCGCGCTCGTGGGCTCCCGGTACTTGAGCCAATCGATCATCCTCGTTGCGTGCTGCGCGGGGCTGCTGGTGGCTCTATACGCGTCCTCCGGCGGCTTCAGCAGGAAGTGGCCCCACATGGGCGCGGGCCCGTGGAGCGCCTCGTCGGGCTCGTCGCGCCGCGACACGCCCGGGACCACGATCGTGACCTTGATGCCCAGGGGGGCCACCTCGTAGAGGAGCGACTCGGCGAGGCCCTCCACGGCGTGCTTGGTGGCGCAGTAGGGGCCTAGCCCGGGGATGCCGAGGGTGCCGGCCGTGGAGGAGAAGAGGAGGTAGTGCCCGCTGCCGCCGCTGCCGCCGCCGCCACCCCCGTCTGGGGTGGCGGGCGGGCTGGGGGAGAGGGTGCGGAAGTAGGGGAGGGTGGATTGGAGGATGTTGATGGTGCCTAGGGTGTTTGTGGTGAGTTGGGCGCGGATCTCGTGGGAGTCTTGGTCTTCGCAGGCGCCGATGATGCCTATAGGGTTTAGCACCTGGGTCCATATCGTGTATTTGTAGATATATAGGGTAGCTCTGTCCCCGCACTAGTAGATCAAGCGGGAGACTTCACTGCGGGCAATCACAATAACCAAAACAGAAAAAACAACCTACCATACCCCGTACAACTACACCCCAAAAAACCCACACATCAATCATTACCCACACCCAACCATCACCCCCACACCACACCCCCACCCCAAAGTAAATCCAAGGGGGGGAATCCCACTTACTTCACAACGCGGTCCACCCTCCCCCAGCACCCCAGCGACCCTTCAAACACCTCCTTGACCGTCGCAGCAACCCTCACATCGCACACCAGCCCCTGGCAGTTCTTGTGCCAGCCGGCCATGCTCGCCTCCTCGCCGGGCACGCTACGGTTCCCGACGGCCGTCACGAGGTCGCCGCGCCGCAGCGCGACCCGGCAGATGGACCGCCCGAGGTGGCCCGTCGCCCCGAATACCTTCCCCCCCCCGTACCGTAAGCTATGTACATGTGTGGTCTACGAGGAGGGGGCGGGGGCGGGGGCGGGGGCGGCTTACGAGCCAGACTAGCTGCCGCGGCGGCGACCGCGGGCTGGGCGGCGTGCAGGAGGGGGGCAGGTATGTGCGCGAGGGGAGGGGGGAGGTGGGCGCGTGCGACATTGTGGTTTGGGTGTTTTACAGGCTATGTACGTAGATAGATAATTGTAGTTACATGGAGGATAGTTCGTGATGTTGTGGTTGGGGTGCCAAGAGGGCTAAGCTTTCCAGAGCCGCAGGTCTGCAGAGTGGGGGGCGGTGGGGGGTCAGTGGGGGTGGCCATGGGGATTACAATCGACACCGGCCTACAGGAACATGCGGGTGCGGACGAGCGCAGTGCTAGATCTACATACATACATACCGGCCCCTCCGCATGTGAGTGAGGGGGCCGTAACATGACATATGTGATGTGATGTGCACCATAGCAGGGCCGGACAGACCAAACCGAACCCCAGGTCACGATATAACTCTTCGCACAGCCCGGTAATATACGTACATGCAACGACCACCACCACCACCACCAGCGTCCCAGGAATGCGCACAGAGAATGCGCACGCGCATCAGGGACGCCCATCTACAAGTCCCCAAGCACAGCCTTGTAGCCGTAAGTACGCAGCGCCCTCCACCTCCTGCAGGTGAGGTGGAGCACCGTTGAGTTTACAGGTCCGGACCTGGACAGGCCAATGGTCCACCCCCGGGGCTCAGTGTCTTAAGGAGGGAGGGACGCGAGATGGGATGACGTTTTCTTGTGGGTATACGTGTATACGTACATGCGCAGTATAGTAATAGAGCCTCCTCCTCACACACTTGATTGTTTCAACCTGCAGCGCCCCACGTCGGCGTCCCGGAACAACTGCTGTCAAGGGAAACCTTTTAACTACATGCACATGCGACCACACCGCGAGAACTATGCCCCGGCCCAGTTGGTGTCTGTGGTGCGGATGTGCGTCCACTGGGGGCTGGTCATGGGGCAATTGCGGGGGTAGAATGGTCGGTATCGATCAGGGCTTTAGTTCTGGGAGGCATTGGCTGCAGACAACCTAAAGCATATGAAAATCAATCAACCAACCTGGAGCATAGTTAGCTAGCCTGTATGGGATTACTATCGCGGCGCCCCTCCAGTAGGTATAGAGAGTACCGAACGTGGGTCTATAGTAACCCCAAGCACAGTTTGTTACAATGCCACTGTCCTATCGATCAGTATCCAAGGCCTACAACCCTCCCCAAGAAACACCTCAACCTACACCCCGAGCTCTAGGCGGGCGGCACACCACCCACCGCCAGCTAGCTATCCCCACAGCACCACGCAGGCAGAAGAACACCGCCCGCGCCCCCCCCAGACGAATCACAGCCCATCACTCGCCACCGAGCTAGTCCCCTTACGGCCACAACTAGTAGGCACGCCGTCTCACTGTAGACTGTGCCGCTGGCTGCTTAGCTAATTACCCGCCGCCGCCCCCACCACTGTCAGAAGAATTGAAACTGCTAATGGTTGTGGTCGACGCTGGATGTGGTTAGGAGGGGTGGCAGTCTCGTTTAGCTCATGTGTGTGTGTGTGCGCCGTTCCCGCCGCAGGGCTTACTCTACATGTGGGTGGGTACATACACGTTTAATCTTGACGTGCTACCAAGGGCCGGGGACATACCACCATGTACACAGATACGCGTATCGTATCTGGAGTACATGTAGTATAGTCGTTTAACAAAAAAGGCTGTACTATACACAAAAATGTTGTGGTCCTAACCGCGCCCATAGAGCACCATGTCAGGGCTACTTACTTCTTAGCAAGACAGCTATGGTCAGGCATGGTGGTGCGGCGACCGGCCATGTGGTTTGGGTATAAGATGCAAATCCTATAAGGCGGGCATGCGCCGATCATCCAACACTTATAATACACGTTCCCTTATGATATAACAACGGCGCCTGTGATCTGCAAAGTTGAAAAAAGTCAAGGTCAAGAAAATAAATAATAATAAAAAAAAAAGAATAATGAGCAGTCTTTTTTTAGCAACGTCAAAAAGAAAAAAGGAAAAACACGCCTATCAGTTACATTTACATTGAATTTTATATGCCCCCTACCAAGATATGCAATCATACGGGAAAAAGAAACTATGCCGAGTAACAAAGATGCATGCATGCATGTGAGTGTGGGGGGGGAAAAGTAAAAAATAAAAAATAAAAATAAAAAATAACGGGTCAGAGTGAGAATGTATGACTAGAAACATGCAGGTCAATATGCCGATAAAGAAAAGAAAAAGCGTGGGGGATGGGCGGAGATTGTTCCTGTCAATAGATCTTCTATCCTTTTGCCCTTTAAAAAATAAATATGATAACCAAGATTTTATGGTCTCTGGTTCCGTGGGGGACCTGAGTAAAGGCTTGATGTTGATTGTGTCACGAATATCTAAATCTCCGGGCTCGAAGGAGGGCTCGTAACATGAGAGCTTGGAGAGGAAGTGTCCGACTCAGAATCAGAATCCGATATAGCAAGCGGCGAGGTCCCAAAGTTTGCTGAATACGTGGGGGACGTGAAATCCCAGAGCATCACCGTCTTATCATCCGACACACTGACGAAAAAGCACGGGTCCACCTAGGTCCAAAATACTCAGCATGCCTCCAAACTCGAACTACAAGCCATCAACTTACAGCCAAAGCATTAACATCACCTCTGTGCTCAAAAGGCACACATATAGGTGTCCCATCTTCTCCAAACAGCCGGACAGTCTGCTTATTATCAGCACATCGAAAAGGAAATTCCCGTTTCACGGAAAGAGTATACACACATGATCAAAAGAGCCGGTAAGAAAGAAACCGTCCGTAGCGCCAAGACACCTCACAGGCAAGTCGTGGGCTTTCCCCACTAGAAGGTCTGACTTTGGAGTCCACACGCGCCTCTCATTGAAGTTACCCACGCTGTATATTGAGAAGTCTGGCCATGCCACAAAGAGGTCGCCCTCGTCACGTGATGGATGCAAGAGGCAAAGGTTCTCCGACGGTAGATCAAGTGTGGAAGCGCAGAAGGACTTTACGGTTATCTCCCGCTCGCCGTATTCCCACAGATCACGCTTGTTATTGCGGTCCATCTTGCGTGAGCTTGGTGTTACCTGAGAAACCAGATGGGACGAGGTGAAGAGGAAGGGCTTTCGGTAGTGCATGGAAAGGTTCTTTTGCTGGGAGAGACCATTATTGGGAACCTGTATGTTGAGGAGCCACTTGGGGCCGTATTCTACATTGGGTGTCTCCTCCGATGAGGAGACGTCGACTTTGGGGACTCCTATGTCCCAGAATGAAATCTCGCCACTATGGCAGCCTACAATGCATATCGTACCCTCCAACAGTATGCTGACGACAGGTGATGGGACTGGAAAGCTTGCAACTAACGAGAAGGCTCGACTCTCGACTGGTACATCCTCCGAATCCCTACGAGCGATGTGCACAATCATATGCTGCAAGATTTCCCTCCCATATTAGCATACTTTCTCCCTCTTCCAAAACACTATACTGCCCCCCCCCCCCCGGGAAATTGTGGCTCAATATACCCATGTTCCAATAACCATATGATCGCCAGCTAATGCCATAGCAGAAGCCGCCGGACGCGGACCCCGGACGTGTCCCTCCCTCTGGTCGTTGCCCAGACAGAAGCTGCTAACCGCCCTTTCTGTCTGCGCACTCCAAAATACCACCTTCCCCGAGCGGTCCCCGCTTATTATCAGACTATACACTGGATCAATCAGGGCCGAGACAAGTACATCCGTATGCCCAGAGGACACATTTAAATTTGTCTTCCGCCAAGGCTTCCCGTTGTTCCATTGTTTCAAGAGATAGAGGTCTCGCAGGGCCAAGTCGCGGAGGGTTGATAAATCCGAAAAATATGAGGACGCCGATAGACGCGGAAATCGCCGAAGAAGCTCCTGGCCAGTATTTGCCTTGGCGGAGATCGGATCCCGGCCATGTGTGATATTATTGTACTTCCTTAGTAGATGAGGAATGTATAACGACTCGTCAATGAGCGTGTGTGAGCGCCATGTGCGACTCACTGCGGAGCATGTGAAGATGTCTTTAATATCAAGCATTGAAAGAACAAGTCTCGAAAGCTCCAAGGGAAGTTCCGAGATGAAGTCCCTCTTCCATTGTCTTTCTTCGAGTGCTGCCATGATTGGTTCCGTAACACTTGGGTTTGGTTCTCTGGTAATCTATAAAAAAAGAGAATGAATTAAAACAAGAGTTATTAGTGTGTGATATGATGGAATATAACGCACCAATTTAGTATTATCTCCTCATCAAAGAAATTCCGGAAATAGGTCTTCACACTGGGAGAAGGTCTTATTGTGAGTGCACAAACAGCTGTAGCACGGGGAAAGAAACGGGGGGTTTTTTTTTTGTCGACTCTGAAACCTCAACCCCATCAACGAGAATAAGAGGGGGCAGTTAAGAAGGTTCTCTCTGGAGTAACAGCTTACATGTGGTCGATCAAATGAAGGGGGGCGATGCTCATAATGATATATGAGTAGAATATAAATAAGTTTTTTCTGAATCCCGCTTTGAGGGCATATGCAGGACAAAGCTTTCTGTTTTAATCTTCTCGATACTCGGCAAATCAGAACCAACAGCCGATTGGCGGAAGCCAAACTTAGATAGGATTCCACCTTCAGGGGTACGATGTGGCTTCTGTGGAATTTGTCCTGGCCTGGGGTAAATAGCAAAAAATGTGTGATAACGTCTGAAAAGAGACAAGCCGGGGCCTCGAACAGGGGACAGTGAAGCTCAAAGAGGTGAGTGAACACTGATATGTGAGGAAGAGAGAGACTAGAATGAGTAACAGGGGTCCATCTGAACCTAGCCGGGTTGTACGGTTCGGTGTAACTGATGCAGCGCGAGCATTGAGCAGCAGCAGCTACGGAGAAGAATAGATATCTAGACCAGAAAAAAATATATCGTACGATCCTTGGTAGTACGTCTCTCCGTGAAATATATTTTTCAAGAATAGAGAAAAAATGAGAAGGTGGCATCATCATCATGGTATATGCTCCTTTATCTTGGGGAAGGGTCTTCTAAGCCTACCTCTCTTTAACAGTCTAGAAAAAAAAAAGAAAAAAAGACTGTAGGAACCCATGGCATACCCTTACATAGACCCACCGGCGGTGTCCTTTTCGTCTCTTTTTCACCCCCCGAAGGAAAACTTAGCCGAGTCAAGTCAGAAACTTTGGGTACGTTGTGTTATTGCTTAATCCTACTCGATACAGGGTGTACGTACGTGCTCTAACTCTGTAGCACCCACACCCACACACCTCCTACATACATATCCGTTCATACATATACGATACGATCGCTAAGGGAATCGCTGAGAGAGAGAAAAGGCCCGGTTTCCCCATCCTTCCCTCTTGCTTCTGCGTCGTTTCTGTAGTATGTCTGGCTAGTGCGAGTGTGAGTTGTGCGACAGTCGCCGAGAAATGTAGCCTACAGCGGATAATATGTACATCATTTCCAGCTAACTTTAAGCATGCGGGTAGTTGCAGGGTCTGTGGGAACGCGGCGGATAAACGCGATGATAAAGGCTTGCCATCTTGTAAATCGAAGGTGCTATATATAGTCGGTCAGTGCGTTGGTTCATCCATGATCCATCTCATTAAGAACCCTCTGTACTACTCCCCGAGACCGACATAGGAGAGTAAACTGCAAATTTAGGCCGCTACTAGCACTGATGCCATTGACTAGCAGAGGGTACCTTGAAAGGCGATGAGACATTTCGTGGGGTTCTTGCCTAACCCCGCATTCCGAATACCGAACGACGAGGTTTCTGGCCTTGAGATCCTATCAGCACTCAAAACCAAATCTGTAGCCCTAGGCTCCCAAGATGTAATATACCTTCAATCTATCACTGCATGACAAAGTCCGAATATCGTGTATTACATAAACACAGTGCAGACTTATATGGCGCCGCTAGCTGTTGTGCAATCCGTTTCTACAAAGGATGTTGATCTAATCATTGGTTAGAAGCAGTTATTGTGCGATATGCAAACAGGAAAACTCAGCCTTAGAACACCCTGTGTCATGATTTCGCTTGATCTTACCTTCTCTGTGTTTTTTCTCGTGTGGTGTCACTCGGCTGGGGAATTTGGAATACTGAACGCGATAGGTTATTTGGTTGGCAAACATACATGTAATCACTGCACTGTGTTTTATGCATGGACCTTAGGGCATGAGTAAACAAACTTTAACGAACTCCTGGGCTGGAAGATCTGGGGGGGGGGGGGTGTATGATGTGCCTTTGCCACATATACAGCTTCCGTCCCTTATTCGCTGTGGCTATGTAGTTACACACGAGCTACTTCTCAAAGGAGGACGTCTGTCCAGACTTCAGACCCTGCCTTGTCGCACATTAGGTACTTTAGAGTAGTGCGTTGATGATGTTCGTAGTGGTGTAGGTACATGTCCAGCTAAGCCACTATGGATTTTGACTTATGTACGCACTTTGGGAGTACATATATGTACGTCATATTACATGCCAAGGGGGGGAGGGGGTAAGCGTTTTGTTGATTACTACGAGCACATTTCTTCCGTGATACAAGCAGTAAAAGGAGGCACAGATACTTAAAGTTCTGACGCTGTTAAGCACTTATTGCCCTGGTGTTACCTGCTCTGGTCAGCAGGTACAGCCCTGATGAGAGAAACTCGTAGTCTAGTGCAGATTGTATTTTACGGATGCAAAACCGAGGGTGGAGATTACATACATAAGTGTCTGTGACAAGTCAGGCCCATGTTTAGTAGTCCTCTACGGTCACACAGTGTGAACAATTGTAATTTATAATTATGGATTACCCCTAGGATTGTTTGAACACCTACTAGGTCTATTTAAACAGGGGACACCACAAACCCCTTGAGAAAGGAACCCCTTCTAAATTATAAAGATCTCCGGAATTGTAAGCTCGACAAGTCCTGCTAGTTTGCTAATGAGCCCTATATTAATCACGTGGTTCCATCACGAATCTAGCAGTCAATCCGGCTAGCACAAAGGCCTCTTTCCTAATACGTTTTCTGTACTGATCAACCGAACCGGAGTAGACGGGGGCAAGATCCTTTAGATCTCCTGCATACATATATATGTCTTTCCATATATACTGACAGATCAGGCTTGGCCTCTAATGTAAGCGGGGCAATAAAGCCCTCCTTAGTGCTGTACTAGGGTGTCGCAAAAAGTGATCAGAATCTGATAAGACAAACACACACATTCACTACAACATTCACTTATCTGATCACTTACCCACAGGGTAACACTGGTTGTAACAGTTCTTACTGTCGCCAGACTTACCCCTACACGGTCGACTCGGAAAGTTCCCGAGTGGGGGTAGCCACATGTAGTTGTAGCTAGTAGAAGGCGTTAAATTAAAGATGTAGGTTAATGTAACCGCTCTTCACCAGACGCGCTGAGACCCTACATACCCAACATCATGCAGATAATGTAAGATTACTCTTTAACTTTTATAATAACTGTACCCATATACTCGAATAAATGCTAGTAATATGGAGATCACTAAAATGCAGATATAGAATCTCTTTAACCGGAACCACCGAGTGAATATCATTGCCTAAATAATAACCACACGGACCTCACATGTTAAAGAATATTCTTGCCGTGCATTACTACAATAATGGGGAGAATCAGACCAACAAATTAATGAAGACACCCACGGATATAATGTTAATAAAGCCCAGACAACTCAATATAATAGCCGATTCGATAGTTTTTGAGGCAAGAGCGGGTGTAACATATCCTATTAAGATATGGTATCTAATTGCGTTACGGGCACCTCATACCCATCAAAGGGTCTAAGGGCCACAATGCATAAATAAAAATTAGTAAGACTGCGCACGCTTTTTTCGAGTACATATCTAACACGGACCAGGTCCAAGGCTTGGTTGGATATCTCTAAAGCCGGGACTTGTTGGTAGCTGATGCCATTATTTCGTTGCCCACTTGGCCATTTCCACGGGGTATCCAAAACCCAATGTTTAAGGATTAAGCTCGATCACGGCACTTGTAATTGTAAGCGTGGAGGCACAAATAGGTGAGATCGCAAACTCGAGGCGCCGCGAAGACGTCTGTAGAAGCTCGATCTGACCGATTATCAAAACCCCGCTTCTCAAAGCTGCCGGGCTGTGCACCCGATTGACACTGCATCTCTTATGATAACAGTCAAAGTTCTTATCCAATAATCAAGGTGAAAGGTATCGTAGTGTTTCATGATTGTGTTTACTCTGAAGAGCATCGTGAAATCCAATTATTGTAAATAGCTCTGGTATTGTTAGCGAAAGACTAAGTCCAAGTTAGGGTCCTGCTCTAGATTCTTCAGCCCATTTGAAAATTCCATCAAACGGTGAAACAGACACTCAGGACCGAGCCGAGCGGAGTCAAACGTGAGCTTGACCTGATGAGCCCATGCAATCGAAACCGAATTTTATGTCAGGGTAGGTGTGACTTGCTTCTCAATTAGTTTGGTTATCGGGTGAAGACTTTGGAGTAAGAATAGTTCATAGCCTTTCCGCGGTAGCCAAACACAATTAATATGATCTAGCGAACGCATCAGTTTTGTCTCCTGCAGGCGTTGAACCTGCAACTGACACCTGGCAAACACATCCAGTTGTGGTTTTCCACGTTAAACAACAACGAAGGGCCCCACGGAAGGCAACCAGGCTTTTCTCCCAACTATTACGATAACGATAAGGCCAGAGATATTAATTGAGTTGACTCCTCGCCAGAATTTGTCATGTGATTGAACCAATGGCAAATAATTGATTATATAATCTGCTATTGAAGCGGCTGTTTCACCTCCCCACGGATTTAGCTGAGTAAGAACTCCGGAGGTCCCTAGGTGCTTGGTAGGTACAAAACCAAGCTGCGGTTCAAAAGACCTTAGAAGGTTAGAACTTATTAATGCCAACAAACTAAGCTTAGTGAACAGCGACATATCGACAAGCCTAACTCTGAGGGTCTAACTTGGCTGCAGGTGGCCAGGGTCTTCGATGTCATGGTTGTTCCTTTGGGTTTCTGAAGTACCAACATAGTATAGTGGATACCTCATGAATTCCGGGATAGTGAGGTATTGCTTAAGATCATCATTCAACTTGATATAGAGGATTACCCCATGTAGTCCTAAAGATTCAACCAAGGAGCCAGATACCACGGAGCGATTTATATCTTGGCACTCGGAAAAACCTTTCCCCGCTACGGAGATATTATATAAGTGCGGCTCTGCTGCTGTACCAACGGTATTGCTGTTTCTCGGCAGCAGCAAGAAGAAGGTTTCTCGGCTATTTGTTTGCGTCATTTCTTTGCTTTTTTTTTCCACAGGCTGGATCTCAGTGCGCTTTTTTTGATGACATCCACCTTGTAGTATTTGAGTATCTGAGCTCTAATATCTATTCTCGCCTTGGTACCTATGTGGTAGACATGAAGCTCTCTCCAATTATTCCTTTCTTTTTTCGGTTTAGATATGCGACCCTCAGGCGCCGCAGCATATGATAAGACAGAGTCATACTGCTTCAGATAGTCTGGAAAACAGACGTCGGCCCGTGATCTGAATATCTTTGGTGGTGTAACAGAATGCATGCAGTTCTCAGCAGGGAAAGAAATATCGGATGCGTGCAGCCGTATGTAAGAGAAAAGCACACACATACACTGTAATTCATTCCTTCCATACAAACTGCAGTTCGCAAGATCCGCCGCATCTTCTAGGAAGTTCCTTGCGTTCCTTTGTTTTCCTTGAGTGAAGAGAAGAAAAGCAACACTAAGACATGATCTCTTCAAATTCTTCTGCGCATTTCTTTCGTTACTTCATGTAGTGTTGGTATTTTCTTTTTGTTTCCCGTTTTTCCTTTCTTTTCCTTTCTTTTCTTTTCTTTCGACACGACCCCATGGTCCGTTACATCGTTACATGCGATCGTGGATGTAAAGTTGACCACCAGTTCAAGAGCAGAGTATTACTGCATAATATATTTGTTTTTTCTCCTTTACCGTAAGGAACGGGAACTCCAGTTGGGGTAGGTGTGGTTGTCTGTGGCTGGTGACGGAGCATGTACCGACAGTCATACCTTCCTTAGACCAGCTTGCCCAAAATTTGAGCATCCGTTGCAACGGGAAATCTAGCAGGCAACCCTCGCTGTCACTGGTGGTTGACAAACGCCATACACCTGCGTGGCGGGTAAACAATTATTGTCGCGATAACCGTGCGCCCCATAGTTCCATATAACTGTTTGGGTCCAGTGTAAATTTTATGTATTGCATATGCTTCCACCACTGAAGTAGTCGCAGATGATGAGTCCACTATTTGTTGCGTATATTTTACTTCCGTCAATACGAGCGCCGGTTACCAATGGTAATCCTTTGTATTGTGCTATATAGCGGGGTGAGAAATAGGATGTGTTGGCGGAAGAGATGCTGCTGGGCTGAGGTTTAAGCAAGGTTTGATGGATCACTAGCCACACACACGTTTTTCCAACACTGCCAAGCGGCATCCAAAGCTCGGCCGCTGCCAAAATTTTTGTTGTGGGTTGCACCTGAGCTTCTGGTAATACCCTAACCCTTAGAGCATATGCACCTCCCCACCCATTACAACCACACCCGCAGCTTCTTCCGGGTCGTTGCGAAAACCATTTTAGCGGGCCAGAAAGCGGCAGCCCTGCTCATAGGCATACATGTAGGCAAAGGCTCGTGTGAAGATAGGCTTCCTGTCTCAACTACACCCCGTCCACCGTTCTGCTGTTCGATCGTCTCGCGTACTTGGGTAGCCGCTACCTACTCCAACATATTATTTCCTAACCCTCGTTCTCCTCTCGCACACTCTCTTACCCTCTTCCTCCTCTTTCTTCCCTCCTCTTTACACTCTTCCTCTTTACACTCTTCCTCCCCTCCCCACACCATACACAACACAACACATCGCTCTCTCCTGAGCCCTGCGTATTTGTGTTCACGTTCGCGTCCATTTTATCCTTGGCCCCCCCATTGAAACTAAAAAAAAAAATACCCAAAAATACCATAGTCATCAAGACTACCGCTATTGCTACTGATCCCCTTAATCGCGTATCCATCCATCCATCCCATCATCATCACCATCATCATCATTCATCATTCATCATCTCCACCACCTTAGCCACCACAACCACCAGAATCACAACCATCATCCATCACCACACAACAACAATCCCCCCACAAAACTTTTACCACCGTACACTCGACATTCTATCCATAGTTTCATCACCCCCCCACCGTTGCTGTCTAAGCCCTTACTAGGCCCCTGAAAGTTGGTTTCACAATTTTTTGTTTTCATCTGCCGCACCATCCTTGTCCAACCCTACATTGTCGCGCCCAGCTGTGCGCAACCTAGTCACCACTAGTCTTTTGCTAGTTGAATAAAAAAGCAAAGCGTGTCCACTGACAGTCCCTACATAATAAAGAGAACCTGCTCCCGCGGCTGTACCCGTTGCGATCTTCACAACAAATACATTTCAATACCATAAAAAAACTTATATTGCGTGTCGCTGAATGAGTACGATGTACAGCTCACACCGTGGAATGGGGCCTGCTCCAAACAGCCGCTTGAACGAGCTGCTGGATCAGGTTCGCGCCGAGTTTGATCAGCAGCAGGCTAGATCTAGCGAATATGAGCACAAAAGTACGTCTATAAAATACCACATGAAAATATAGCTGATTGATTTGCCTATCGGCGGATGAAGCTAGCTCTGGCAAAGCTCATGGAACTTGTTTTGCTGACTTGGAGATAGTCAATGCCCAGACTCAGGAGATGGATTTGGTAAGGCAGACCGTTTTTCAACTAGAAGCTGCGCATGCTACAATGAAACAGAAGTACGTTCCTTTATTCATATAATTGTTTCCCATTATTAGGCCTTTTGCGCTGTGTGTGTTTTCTTCACAGTTATTTATAGAACCAGTATTCTAACTCACCCCTACCCATTAGGTATGAAGAAGAGATTGCTCGTCTCTCAAGGGAGTTGGAGGCACGCGGAGGAGCGCATGCTCCTCAGCATGGGTCTCAAAATGCCGGTCCCTCGCAACCCCCTCCTCCAGCTATTGGGCACGGACCAAGAGATTTGTTTGGAACGATCATGGCAGGCGGAGGTCCTAATGGACCACCGCTAGCACCGCCACAGCAACAAGATCCACAACAACAGCAGCATCACCCCCAGATACCTCCACCGCCACCAGCAGCCATCCCACAAGGCCCCTCAAACCAACCGCCGCAGCAGCCACAGGCACAACAGACATACCAGCCACCCACCGGATTTGCAAATGGTAAGTCATTCATTCTTGGGTGATACAATCGAACTTACTTATTGGTCACTTGGATTTTCGACCTTGATCCATTGGTCATGGGCCACTGAAGCTAATTGGATGTATTGAATTATGATAGGATATGGTAGTGGTACTCCACAGCCAGTTGCCTCTCCTGGCCCAGGCCCTGGTAAGGGCGGGAGGGGAGGAAGAGCCGGCGGTCCAGTTGGCGGCGGCCCAGGTACACCTCAGCAAAATATGTGTACATTCCCCCCCGAGCGTGGGTCCCCTCGGATTACACGCCCGAGATCTCCGCAGCAGCCATTGAACACGGCGCAAATGAACGGCAATGATTTTTCAGGCATCGACCCAGATCGTGTGCCAGCTAGTCAGAAGAAGGAGGGTGCGGACTGGTTTGCCCTGTTCAACCCCAAGGTTCCTCGTCTACTAGATGTAGACCTCGTCCATACCCTTGAGCATAACAGTGTTGTCTGCTGTGTAAGATTTAGTCAGGATGGCAAATACGTTGCCACGGGTTGCAATCGCAGTGCGCAGATTTTCGATGTAAAGACTGGATCAAAGGTTTCACATCTTCAAGATGAGAGTGTTGACAGGGACGGCGACCTATACATCCGAAGTGTCTGCTTCAGTCCTGATGGAAGATACCTTGCTACTGGTGCTGAAGATAAGCAAATTCGGGTAAGTTTACGTTTCAGATATGTTGATGTTAACACACTGGTGTCGCAGATTAACTCACATCTTGTAGGTATGGGACATTCAAGGTCGTGTGATCAAACACACTTTCCATGGGCATGAGCAGGACATCTACTCTCTCGATTTTGCCAGAAACGGAAGACATATCGCTTCAGGAAGTGGTGATCGCACCGTCCGTGTATGGGACATTGAAACGGGTCAGAATGTCCTGACGCTTAGCATCGAAGATGGGGTTACCACTGTTGCTATATCCCCTGATGGTAGATATGTGGCCGCTGGATCTCTTGACAAGAGCGTGCGTGTGTGGGATGCCCAGACAGGTTATCTTGTCGAAAGACTCGAAGGCGCCGAGGGCCACAAGGACAGCGTGTACAGTGTCGCATTTGCACCAAACGGAAGAGATCTAGTCTCCGGAAGTTTAGACAAGACAATCAAAATGTGGGAATTGTCAGCAGCAAGGGGTTTGATGCCGGGTGGCGGTACAAATCGCGGGAAGTGCGTCAAAACGTTTGAGGGACACAAGGTAAGTCTCCATACTCCCCACGCGGGAGGTTCCTACGTACAAATTTTTCATGGTGTCGGCCTATTTGAAAGTCGACCAAAGGAACATATCAGCTGATGTACAATTATACAGGACTTCGTACTCAGTGTCGCTTTGACACCTGACGGCAACTGGGTTCTTAGTGGCTCAAAAGACCGTGGAGTACAATTCTGGGACCCCCGGACTGCAAACGCGCAACTTATGCTTCAGGGTCACAAGAATTCAGGTTAGTTCCCCCTCCAACTACACCCGAACCAGTCCCCCGCCTCTAGTTGTCCTAGAAATTTCGTTTCGAGACCTAGGACAGGATTGGCGGGTGGTTCCGGGCTCTTGGATTTCAGTTTTGTTCTCAATGGAGCTTGCGGCTGATGAATTTCTGTTTGTCATCGTAATAGTTATCTCTGTTGCTCCAAGTCCTTCAGGGGGCCTCTTTGCAACTGGTAGCGGTGACATGCGAGCAAGAATTTGGAGGTCAGTACCTTTTGTTGTTTTCATCTCCCCACAATTTCCTTTCTTTTTTTCTCGCCTCTGGACCCTGATCGGACTATTTTATTTTTGTCTCGTTATTTCTTATTTTTAATTTCTTTTTTCCCGCCCTATTTTACCCCACAAAACGGGGGTCCCTGGGCTTGAGCCCCCACGCATGGTTTCCACGTATCCCATTTTGGTGTGGCATGAAAATTTTCCTCTGGACAACTTTACTGACGTGGGCGGTTGCTGCAGTTACGAACCCTATCACCATCCTCCTCTATGATAATGGAGACAAATCCGGGGGATATTGGTGTGAAGTAAAATTAACATATCGAAAAATAAAAGATCGTTTTGGGGATAAAACGGTCCAAATTTTTGATCTTTATTTACTTTTTACCGTTTTCTTTCATTATGTTCGTTTGGAAGCTTCCAACTTTTCCCTGTTTGGTACCCGGTTCTTGCAAATCGTTTGTATTTTTGCTTTTCCTTGAGCTTTCCCTTTTTCTTTTTTTTTTCCTCTCTGATGTGTGGCGGATGCGGGGCATTGCGGGAAGGATGTCGATGAGGCAATCTTTTTCCCACAATGGCGGGAATTATGGGATGAACCCGCAATATGCAAGCCACTAGACGAAACCCTTGATATGTTAATGAGAAAGGCTTGAGGAGGGACACAAACTATTCTTGGAATTTAGTGCATCCTACAAGTATCTATGTTTTTGTCTTGCTATATTTTTTTTATTTTTGGGACCTTATTTCTCCTATATCTGGGTTCTAGCCACTCTACTTGGCTTTTTTGTCTTCATTGTCTACATTATTTTTACGAGTTGGTTGGGCGGAAAGTGTATTGCGTTAAAAGAATGCAATGTGGTGCACTTCATAATGATCTCCGTTGTGGGGGATCCTCATGGAAAAGGCAAGATTTGTCAATAGCTTTTCGATATTACTCTCATATGAGCATTCTCGGGTATTGCTTGTGACGAACCCCATGTGCCGAAGGTGGTATTTTACACATCAGACTCGCTTGGAACCGCCCGAGCAGCAGCGCATAAGAGAGGATTGCTCTAACACATTGGGGTGGGCGTCCAGCAGGTGGTGGTGATGATTGATGGGAGGGGGGGGGGGTGGTGTGGTTGGGGAGTGGGGAAAGTCTCGTAATTGAAGGAGCGCCGTTGGGCGCTCCTCCTCTGCAAATGAACTCCTGGGAATGTGCGTTGGTGGGTGGGTTGGGGTTACACTGGACAATATTGACAGACTGTCTAGACAAAAGGCGGCGGCGCGGCCTCCTTCTCTCTCTCTCTCTCTATTTTTCCCCCCCTTGTGTGTCGTGTATATCCTATGTGTAGAGCTATTCAGATGTCTAACTAAATATGGTCTACGACCTACCTACATTACATACATGGTACATGTACCTACCTCGAAGTACGCTGTACCTACCCACATACAGCTGGCTGGGGTACATTGTACATACATAATCAACGAGATTTACTTTCTTCAAGTTATTATTATTATTGCTGCTGCTGCTACTGCATGGCTATGGTACTTCATGTACCACGGTTGCATTTGCAGAGAGGTGACGGCCGGGGCAGCTTGTTATTGGTCCCGATGCTGCGACCCGTGTCCGCGGTCGCGAGTCGCGGAGTCCTGGTCGGCTACCCATGCAGATAACTTTATGTGTGTTGAATAAGCGGGCGCGCAACTTGGAAGAGGAAAAGGCTGCGTTGTGAGTTGTGATGGATGACATTGTCCAGGATGATGTGTGGTCCAAGTCACCACTATGAAATGAGTGAGTCTGTTATGAATGTAGGTAGGTATATATGTACAGAACCTATTCTATTCTATTCTAACTCATGTAGGTGTATGTACGTGTTGCTTTATCTCATCTCGATTCGTAATAATGTTATGGAGTAGGAATACAAAGGGGGGGCTACGAGTGAGGGGGGTGGAGGGGGGGGGGGGATCCCAGATATTGAATCTCAACGTTCAGATATTTTGTTACTTTTTTGGAGGGTGTGTATGTATTGGTACAGATGGTAGGTATAATAGGCGGGAAAGCTGGTTGCCCACACCTCTAAAAATAATATATTTATTTTTTCGTGTTTGACGGCATTCTGACTACCGAGGAAGGGCATACATTACCGGCAGACAGACAGACAGACAGGAGAAATGATAGCTGTATGAAGCATATGTAGGCATGTATGTAGGTGGGTAGGGCAAGTGTGAGATGGATGGACGGATGCCAGATGGATATGAGGGGGGGTCGTTCAAGCGGTGGGGGGTTGTGATGTGTGGTGGTGAATGATGATGGTAGTGGCTGTCTGTCGAAGTAAGAGGTAAGAAGTGTAAGTAAGAAAGAAAAAAAACCGAGACAATCATTGCCTGACAATCAATCCTGTTCCTGACTTGTGCTGCTCCGTGCGTTGTATGTCCCAACAAGGACCATTTCCCTATCGCTTGGTGGTAGTAGTAGCTTGTAGGGCCGCGGACAATACATTGCAGAGACACTTCAGTGTCATGTCAGTCAGCCAGAAGACGATAGTCAAAGTCATTCAGTTCAGCCATGCTATATCTGGACATTGGTCAGGTAAAGTTACCGAGAATGAAGTGAATGTAGCAGATGTAGGCACACAGATGGATAGAGATTGGGTACTCAGTTTGCTGACGCCAGAGAAGAGTTACAACAGGGAACTCCCTTCTAACCAGGCAATTTAGGTAAAGTGAAGTAGATTATTGCCTGTGTTGTCGTTGTATGTGTGGCACAGGTTCCATCGTCATGGACTTAGATAATAATGAGGATTCGCATTGACCCTAGTAACACGTCCATCCATCCACTCATCCACTCATCCACTTCCACTAACTATCCTGGTCGACAATACATAACATGGCTTACCCAGAGCAGGTACCAGTAAATCTGAGGAGAGTGAAGGATGCGTTCAAGGCCCGGCGCAGATCTATGGCAATTGTTGTTGGATATGTGTGCGCATCTCATCCTCTCGCTTGGTGTGCAGTGTCGCGCAGGCACCCCCCCCCCCCTTCTTCTCTAACTCTCACCCCCCCCTCCCCCAATCCTCTTACATACTTCTCCCCTGGTTATATCCAATTCGGGTCCTACCAACAGCCAACAATAGGAATAAAGCGGTGGGCAGGTAAACTAGTACAGCAGTAGGAAGTTTAGCATAGTAAAAAAACTCCTAGGTCACCACTAAGCTGTCCTGTCCTGTCCTGTCCATTTCAGTCCATTAATATTTGTCCACCCCCCCCCCCACCCCCCCGTACAATGATGCTAGCTTAGATAGTCTAGAGACACCCTGCCCGCTCCTGCCTACTACTTGTCCGTTCAGCTTCTCCGCCCACACACAGCTCACACCCACGCACTCTCTCACACACACACACACGCGCGCATAGGGGGCCGATAGAAGAAACACCACAGGTGGTGGTGGTAGGTCATTAATCAATCAATGAATCAGTGAGAATAAATGATTGAATGAATGAGCGAGAGAGAGGTACAGATAGCAGATGCGAAGACGGAGAAATACCTATCTATCCTGTCTGCCTGCCTACTGCCTACTGTCTAGCTTTTGCTAGTTGTCTATCTACATGTACTTAGCTGTCAATCTACCTAACCCATCCATTCATATCACGACAAGGAGTAACAAAAGTCCGTGCAATCAACAAAAGCGACACCCCCATCATTACCCATCAGCATCATCATCATCATCGCCAGCAGCATCAGCAGCAGCATCATCATCATCATCATATGCTAGCTAGCTAGCTAGCTAACCAACTCATATGTAGTCGTCTTAGAACCCCATATCTAGTCCAGATGTGCTGGTATATACATTCCGTGAGAGGAAATAAGAGATAAAGTCGTATTGCGTGTTTGAGCACGACTCAACCTGCCAATGATGGGCCCTGCTGTAGGCCACTGGATGTGCCCAGACAGCCCCGTTTTTTTTCCCTCTCTCTCTCTCTCCCTTGCTGTCCCATAGATTACGAATTACACTGCGGGCACGGACACCTCATTCGTGCCCTAGCAGATCCCAACGGAGGGCTGAAAGGCCTACCTACATACATGGGCGGGAGGTCGGGAGGGAGAACGCACCCGGGAAGGCAAAGGGAAGAAGAACGAGAGAACGGGCTTGTTCTTCCTGGGTTACTCTATTATCTTACGGTGCTACCTAGTGTAGCATGTAAGATATTTGGGCGTCCCGTACATACACCGTATTAACGCCGTACTCGATAGTAACTAAGAGTTTTAACGGGGGGGGTAAGGAATAAGATTGATTGATTTGATGGAATAATTCTACTTTCTATCTATCTATCTATCTGCCTGTCTCTCTGTCTGTCATATCTGTCATGTCCTGTATCCCGAATGCCTGGATACATCCACCCTCCATCCCGACTCTTATGGACCCTCCCTGCTTACATCCCCCCCCCCCCCTCCAAGTACTTGATATACCTAGTACTTGGGTTATAATTGAATGGGCTTATTTTCTATACTCTTGCGGATGATGTGCGGTGATTCCCCCTTCGAACATATCCCCCCCTCCCCCCCGTCCCCACTCCGATCCCCCCACCTTCTGGCACCCAAAGACCCCAAAAGGCGGTTTCAAGGTTGTGAAAAAATGGGTAGGGGATCCGTCAAACATCCCACATCAAGTATACTACTGAACGAACCCATTTGCTACTTTCCATAGTCCCATACCACCATCATAATCAATCACCACACCCGGTCAACCACCCTTCACCCCCCCCCTCTCCCTCTCCCCCCCCTCCTTCCTTCTCAACACAGGATTATACATCATCCCGCAAATATTCGATCGAAGATTCGCCGACCTGCGATGCATGCAGCAGCGGTAGTAACTTCTTTTGATATTCCTTTTTCCTGTTTTGACCAGGGATCTCCCACGCCGCGCTCGAGTCGTCACCTGGTCTCTACTCTTACTTGCCCACCCCCCCCCCAGGTCACAAACCCACACACCCCCTCTTGAACCCGCATTTCGCCTTGCAGGTATAGGACACTCTTCTAGTGGACCAATGCCGCGCGGGTGAGTCTCAAAAAAACTGAATACCAAAAAGTTTTTACATATTCTTCTTCAACCCTCTTCTCTGCTCGTGGGGGAAAAAAGGTTGTTATAAGGTGTTGAGCATCAGCTCGCCCACCACTACCACCAAGCAAGGCGCAGCTACACCTAGTCAATCCCTTTGAAAAGCAAGCCCGACGGTCCGAGACGCCTAGCCCCGGCCTCCTGGATACTACAGATCATAACCCGGCAAAGGTTTCCCATAGTCTCACCTTTTTTTAAATCCTCAAAAAAAAAAAAACCCCTAGCTACCGCACGCCTCTCACAGTCACAAATAACAACCGCAATTCTGGCAGCAGCAGTAGCACCAACTCCAGCTCGTGTCTGGCATCGTGACAAGACGCAGCATCGGTTTAGCGGTCCTCCTGGGGCAATGGACATCTCTGGTCTGGTATATCGTACAAACGACCACTCAGTCTCGACTTCGGCATCGTCGCGGGGAATCATGGCTCCTCACATGCCCTTAAACTCGCAGCCGTTTGTTCAGGATCAGATGGGAAACTTTGACGCGTATCCAGCACAATTTGGGTTCGATGCATCCCAAGTTCCTCACTATCAGAGTGTAGGCGTTGTAGGACACCCACCGAACGGGTTCCCACAACCATATGGCCCTCACCATCCAGCGCATCCTCACCATCCTCACCATCCAGCGCACCCACATCCCCATGCAAACCAGCATCATCAACATCCTCAACCTCATCACCAGCATCCGCAACATAATCCACATCCTCATGCTCATCACCAGGGTATTCAACAGCCTACACCAACAATCATTTCCCAGCGTGCTCCCCAACAGCAGCAGCAGCAGCAACAGCACCAGCAACAGCAACAGCAGCAGCAGCAGCAGCATCAACAGCAACACCAGCATCAGCACCAGCAGCAACAACAGCAACAGCAACAGCAGCAGCAGCAGCAGCAGCAACAGCAACAACAGCAGCAGCAGCAGCAACAACAACAACAGCAGCAGCAGCAGCAGCAGCAGCAGCAGATACCACAAGAAAACAGGAGTATTAATGGTCAGCGGAGAGCAACTCTAACTAGGCCGCCATTGCAGAACCCCTCAGTGCCGACTCAGAAGCAAGCTGCGAGATCTTTGAGCTACCCCTACCCACAGTCTTCACCACCCCGCGGTAGCCCAGGAACTACCAAGGTTGCAAACCCGAATAATGAGGTGGATTTTCAGACAGATGTGGATACGTTGATGAAGGCTATTCAGGCAAAGCATAGCGTAACACTAAAATCAGAGCCAAACTCACCATCCCCAGGATATCCTGCTCAGCAACTCAAGTCTTCACCAGTAACCCCAATACATCCCGGTGGATTCCCTCAGAGGTCGCCTTTCGGCAGTTATGTGCAGGGTGGATATTCGGGACACCCTCTAGGCAGTAATATGCAGGGCTCAGGACTCGGTGTCAACAAACTGCTGGCAGAAACAGAGGAGGTCCAGAGGTCAGGGAAGGATGAAAAGAAGGGCTCGCAGAAGGCAAAGAAGAGATATGAGTGCGATGTGCCAGGATGTAACAAGAGTTTTTTCCAAAAGACACATCTCGATATCCACTCTCGTGCCCACACAGGAGATAAACCATTTGTTGGTCTTCCCGCCATCTCCCTTCTCTCCGATCTCTTTGAAATATAGAAGCTTTTCCATCGTTCGTAGCGCTGATCGTTTCCTATAGCAATGCAGTGAGCCTGGCTGTGGCCAACGTTTCTCCCAGTTGGGTAATCTCAAGGTCCGTTTTTTCTTTCTTTAGTGCTTCCCCCATATTACCTTGCCTACCCACGCGACCCTCCTCATTCGATTATTTACGGCTATCAACATGAAACTTACTTTATACTTTTTTTTTTATATATAGACGCATGAACGTAGACATACTGGTGAAAAGCCGTACTCTTGCGACTTTTGTGGCAAGCGATTCGCTCAAAGGGGCAATGTTCGCGCTCACAAGATTGTGCATGACGGTGCCAAACCATTTACTTGCCGGCTGGATAACTGCGAGAAACAATTTACCCAACTAGGGAACCTCAAGGTAGGCGCACTCAAAATTACCCCGATCATTTTGATTTGAACTTTATTTAGAGCCCGAAATTCCCTTCCTTGGTTAAATTTCAATGCTTACTAACACATCGCTTCCCTTCAGTCGCACCAAAACAAATTCCACGCGGTTACTTTGCGCACGTTAACGGAGAAATTCGCGCTTGTTCGAGACCCCGACGACATGTCGCAGTCCGACAGGGAACTCTTTGAGTACTTTGCGGAGCTGTACAAGAACTCCAACCGTGGCATCAAGGGTCGTGGCAAGGATCGCAAGATTACAGGAACCAAGAAGGCCCGTTTGAACGATGGCGAAGTTGGTGGGAATGACCATCAAAATGGACGTCATCACCAGGGGGGCGCAGGAGGCGACATGCACAGCTTAGGATCGCCAAACGGTTCCTGCGGCAGCAACTCGAACCCTGATGGAGGGTTTGATTTTCCAGGTGGACACATGGACGAGGATGAAGAGAGCTCTGTAGATTCGTCTTACGAGCAGCAGCTGCCTCCCATGAGGCCTGGAGGTAACGTCGGATTGGTGCCTATGGGCGGATACCCAGAGGATTCAATGGCAATACATACCGATATGGCAAAGTACAGCCTTGATCGCAAATTCCAGCTGTAACAAATTTTTTTTTTACCTTCATCTTCATAGCGATCACTTGATTTGATTTTGATTTTTTTTATACCTGGGGTTGTATTGGCGTCGCTCTGTAATATCGAATTGCATCATAACACTTTATTGGATCTACCTGCGCGACATGGTTTGGTGTTTCCTTTTTTTTGTTTCCTTACGGTCAGGTCAACTTTTTACCCCTTACCTATTCCCTTGGTTTCCTGTTATTATTTTCTTTTTGGTCCCCGTTTTGTGGCTCGGATCCGGGGTAAAAATCTTTTAGGCAAAAAAGAAAAAAGGCGTTGGCCCATGGCTCAATGATTTACAGAATCTTGCATTTTATTTTTTTATTTTTTTATTTTATTTTTCTTATTTTTTTTTTTTCCTCGCGTGTGAGTGCGCATTTGGAGGGGGGGGGGCGGCATTTCTTTTCTTTTCCCATCATTTCTTCTTAAATGGGGAAATACCGGAGCTCCGGTACTTGGGTACTGGTTCGCTTGTTGGTTCGGACGGGGGAGTTTCCGCAGAGCTTGATTTTTACTCGATTTGATTTGCTTTCGTTTTTTTCTCGTTCAGGCAGCTGGCAGCTGGAAGGGAAGGGAGGGGGGTGGAAGAAGGGGGGGACTGGACTATCTGTGGGTGTGCTGGTGTTGTGGTTGTGGTGGGTGTGATGGATGTGTGGGTGTGGGTGTGGGCGTCTCCCAATTTGTATGGGCGGGGAAGAAGTACGCTTTCCCTGTTGCTGATCTTCCCTGCTTATTTGATAACGTTTCCCACGGCATCCCTCTCTCGGGTTCATTGATTGGATCGTGGGGGTCACCTCCGGTCTGGTTTTGTCTTGCCTCTGTTTGTGTAGGAGTCAGAGAGGGAGACGAAGAGAAGGGGGAATGCGCAGTGGGGCGGCCGCAGGCTCGCCGCACGCGCGCTATCACATATCTGTATTTCTATTCATTAACATCTGCCGCTACTCCATACTTTCTTCCTTCACTCATTTTATTTTTTCTTTTGTTCTTTTATGAGGTCATTGCTCTACATTTGGTGTTTATTCATCTACCATTTTTTTTTCTATCTTGATCTTCTTCTGTTTTTATTTATTTTTTCTCGGGTTTTCCAGATCTTATCTTTTGTTCTGCACAGCACGTGGGATGTATGGGTGGGGTTTAGCATTTCTTTTGGGAAAGGGGCGGGGGGGTCCGCGGCGGCGGCAGCGGGGGCGTTTGACTACCATTTTTATCTTTTTTTTTTTCCCTTCCTTTTTCTTACCAAAAGTTTCTCCCTACTCTCTAGCTCCTCTTAGCCCTCCGTCTTTAGGAAAAACTGTACCTTAATATCTGGTACATGTAGTTACACCACACAGGTCAAGACGTAATACTACCCACTATTGGAAAGAAAGTAAGGAAAACAAGGGGTGGTGGGCAAAAGCAAACAAAACAAAACAAAAAAACTGCCTACCACCACCACCAGAAAACCAAGAACCGAGAAAGAAACAGCAAGAAGAACCGCAGTTTATTTTTCTCTGTAGGAGGGAGGGAGGGGAGGAAACTGACCGACTGACTGTTTTGGAGCTGGGGAGAGACACTCACTGCCTGCCTAGATCACGGGGTGTTGCTGCAGGCAGGGCACCAATGGTCAATGGTCCCTTCTCTACCCTCCCCCTCCCCCCCAAACCGTCCACTGATCATGATATGATATGACATTCACTCAAAAAATCCCAAGCCTGCGGGTACTGGAGCATCATGTTCTGTTCATAATACGGGAGAAAAAAGCAAGAATCGAAAAGAATGAAGGAAAAAAAAGGAAAGAAAAAGTGCCTGAGTCGCTTTTGGGCGAGACAACAGCACATCAACCACCCGCCCACCCAGCCTTACATCCCCTCCCACCCACCCCCGTTTTGGGCGTTCCGTTATAGTTAACGCAACCAGTGACAACCATCTAAAACCTAAACCCAAACCAAAGCCCAAACCCCAACCCTAATCTCAACCCAAACCCACCCCATCCCCAACCCCAGGATATTCATTTTCTGCGAGTACAGTACATATGCCTCATTAGATCACGATTCTGCATCGGCACTCATCTCACTTTTTTGGTTATCTTACTAAGAATGGATTAGGGTAGATTATATAGATTAGTAGTAGTAGGGTCTGGTCTATCATGTACCCGTAGATAAATAATAATTATTAGGAGGAATGGGAGGAGGGCGAGCTTCTTGGAACGCACGGTAACATCCACATATGCATCACGTGGGGTATCAAAACTCGATAACTACTTACATACATCACGACAACTTACTACATCCAGTACTCTTGACTAGCCCCTAAACACATGATATAGCAAAGTACGATCTCTCCCAATGTGTAAGTAAAACTCGAACAACGACCACCGCTGCCTGCTTCTGCTTGATGCTGCTTGCTGCTACTGCTAGGAACGGGCAAGAGCGGAAATGGCGATTGAAATATAATTCCAACAAGGACCGCGCGGGCGGCCACAACCCCCCCCTCCCTCACTCCTCGCCCCCTCCTTCCCTCCCTAATCCTAATAGTTCAACGACACACACGACACCACATATAACTCACCACATATATGGGAGGGGTTGTATGTTGTAAATATGTTGCTGTTGTATGTTGCTGTTACGTTTTGGAGGCTTCGAGCTCTCCCTGGGAAATTTTTTTTCCTGTGCGAACCTTACCCTTTCCCGTCCCCGGTGAAATTTCCATTTCGACCGTCTTGGTGGGATTTTAAAGAAGTACCGTACGGGCTTGAATGTTGTGCTGTAAGTGAATTGATGATTGACGCAGCGATGGTGGTGGTGGTGGTGGTGCTGGTGATCTTGGTGGGTGAACCGTGGGATATGGGGCGCTGCTCGTTGTCTGATCAACACCGTGTGGGATGGAACGGGAGTATTCAAAATATACCAGAGGAATCTATGTTCGAGGTCGATCTTCCATCATGATGAAACTGCAAGAAAAGAAAACTGAGAAGAAATTTCAAAAGAAAAACGTAATGGATCGGATCGGAACACTGGGGATCCTTCGTCCTGGAAATAGATTTTATAACTGTTACAGCTATCTGGAAGTACTGGTACGTGAGATTTACCCGCACCACCTTTTGTTTTATTTTTCTTACTGCTGTGTGTCCTAGGACACTTACTGCACTAATTTGGGTCCGCTTCGTCTCCACGAGGCTGGAGGCATGATGAGAGGTTTCGTTTCGCAGCCTATGGTAACCAAAGACACATACGGGGTCTTACAGGAGGTTCCAAGATTCAAGGCTATTTTACACGAGAGAGATGAATAATCTGCCCCCCCCCCTCCACTCTTCTCCAAAACATTTCAATCCCCTGGATTTAGCTAAACTTCTCTCCCCTGTCAGGAGATCTTCAACATCCTAGGCGCAAGAATGGTGACACGTCTGTGGTCACCATAAACTCATCCATGTCGCTTTTAGTTTTTTTTTTTCACTCCCGGTCTTCTCCAGCAATTCGCCCAGAAAACGCAACACAGCCCTGGCCGAGGTTTCCGCGCCCGTACGTGCGTCTGTCTGCCTGTTGTGTCTTTCAATAGTAATGTGTATGTGTGTGTGACCGGTGTGAAATGTGTGTGTCTCGATTCGCCTCACTGGAGGTAATACCGGGTATTCTCGTACACGAGGAAGGTGATGCAAGTGGACGGTAAGACCCGTGCCAGGTTTGGCGCCAACCTATTTATTGTAATTCCCAAGACCGTGAAGGAATTAAAATTCCCAGGTCACAAATTGTCAGCGAGAAACAGTTTTAAGTCTTTATTTCGGACCTGACCCGGATTCTCTCTATCTCTCCTATCCGTATGTTTAAGGGAGCTTGCTTTTTCGGTTGCTTGTTGGGTGGACCCTGCTTGTTGCCTGTCTATGTCTGTGGGTTCCGTTCCTTTTTCTTGTGGAGCGACGCTCTCCGCTTTTTGAAACAAGCGATTGCGGTTGGAAATTTGCGAGAGCCCATTTGCTCATCCGTTCGGCTTGTCTTCCGGGCAGGTGGTGATAGGTGGAATTGGATGGAATCGTGAAACGGAAGGCGAAAGAGAATGATAGGAAAAGATCGAAACTCACCCTTTGTAAAATCCCCCAACACCCTCGTTTCTCCATATCTTTATTACGGCGTCCCGAGCGGACGAGTACACGGCATCGGCGTCATAAGTCTGCATCCGCGTCTGCACGACACGGTATGGATATGTGATTGATCCGGCCATGATCTTTGACGTTGCAGAAAGTGTAAGGAAGTCGAGATTACTCAGTCCCCTTTTCGTATTTCCTCCTGATACCGGAGCTCCTCCTCCGGTACCAATAGAAGGCGGGTCAATGTTCTCTTTAGCGTGTTTTCGCCAGATCTTCAGCCTTTCGTAAAACATGAACTGCAGCGCTCCATGCGTAACGCCGAAAAGGGCCGGCACCAATCCCCGGAACAGACCTCTGGTCCCCTCGTCTCGGATTATGGTGCGAAGCCCGTTGGTCATGGAAGAGTACGCTCCCGGAGATGACCGACCCGTGGAGAGCATGCGAGTCTTGATGACCCAGAGAGGATTTGATAATACAGCTGTACAGACCCCCGCGGCCCCGGAGGAGAGCAGATAATCGAGGGAGTCCAGTCCTTCATCTCTTGGTATACCGCGATAGCCGGCCATGATATTTTTGAACTCGCCATAGCTATATGTGTGATTTGTTGTGTCACAACATATTAATTAGGAACTGGACTTCTGCATCAAAGATATTTCAATGGGAGTAACAATAGGTAATTGTTTTTATACATATTTATTACGTATAAACTTGGGGGGGGGGGGGCAAATGTGAAGGATGCAAAGCCATATGGGGTAGTAGTAGACGTACAGCATGAAATACATACTCCAGCTCGCCATATTCCCAACCAGATTCGGTGACAGGCCTCTATAGAGGGCTCCGCGCCCTTCGTTCATGGCTACATCCCGGGCAATCCTCCAAGAGGCCCCGAGCCGTGGTGCCTTGTAGTCCCTGTTCACTGTTGACCTCGAAGTTCCCTTATATCTCAGCGTCCTGGTTCGCTCGAGGTTGGCCGGGGGTGGGGGGAGGGTTTGGGGGAGGGACCTTGCAGCCGGACCTTGATGAGATCAAGAGGGTGCGCTACGAGCGTTGAAAGCAGGCCAGCAGTCAGGCCGGAAATGGTCTCCACCAGAACGGGGGGGATCCCATTCTGGGGCGCGCTCATGAAGGGTTGTTAAGGTCGCGTGGTGCTTTCAGGTCTGTCTTTTTTTTCCCCAGAGTGTACGTGCACGTGGCAATGTGTGGTCTGGTGAGATTTGAGGTCTGAGAATATGCGACGGAGGAGAAGTTTTCCTAGGAAAGGATGTTGGAATAAGGTGCAAGGTGCGATGCGAAAGGGAATTGCGGGGTGGGAGAGGGTTTTCGTCGGAAATATTTTTTTTTTCCCGGAATGATGTGTTCTAGCATGAGTGAGAGCCGCAAAGTGACATCACCGCCTAGAAAAAATGTACCCTGCCTTACCACTAAAGCCCACAAAATGCGATAAAAAAGCAATTGGGAAGAAGGGAGATGAATGTTTTATTTTTTACCGGGTACTTGCTTTTCTTGAAATATTTTTAATTTTTTTTTTCCCTTTCTACAAAAACCTGAGAAAAAGAAAGTATCACGGTTGTGCAATAACGCCCTACCATATTCCTAATCATCCATTCGGAACTCAGCACGTAACAAATGTACATACATCTCCTTTTACGCCAATGGTGAGATCAAGCTATGCAATGGCCCGATTAGTTGCAACTCATGATTATCGAGAGAATAGGAGGGAGCAGTTATTACCGGATCAACGAAGGTCTCGGGGTGCTGCAGGTGTATCCTGCGTTAGAGAAAATGGTCAGCAAGCGAGTCCCCTCCATACGAAATCAGATCCGTCGATATGCAGTGATCTGCGGTATAGAGGATTGGATGGTAGAGATAAATATACCGATGTAAAGGACAAGCGGAAGATATCCACTATTGCCGTCCATGTAAGTATAAATTTGTAATTCTATACAACTAAAAATATTTGCTTGTCTGCAGAAGAGGAATGACTGACTAGTGGATAGCCACGCGGGAGATTTCAAGGACTTTGGAGATACGCTCCTGTCGATTCACTTCGTCAGCGGAGGGGTAATTTAATTATCATAAGATATCATGAGACAGATAGACAGTGAGTGCAGAGGGGATACGGAAAGGCACTCGAATGTTAGAAGCTATAGACATACCTTGGATTCTTCTGAGAGCTGCATGATGCTGGGAATCAGTCGATTGAGGTGCTGGCTTTTCGCTTGACTGTTATCCATTGTCTGTCAGCAGGTCGAATATCAAGCGAAACCCTGAGTATTTCGAGGGGGTAACGGGTGAGATTGAGATAGGAGATAGTGGTTTCAGTAGGGGTGGTGGAGGAGGGGCAACTGACAAGGTGGGGGGAGGGGGGTATCAAGATCGCGTATCTTGAATTTCCAAGGTCGTGATGGTGTCGTTATGGTGATGATGTCGCTAAAGTCAAAAGCCCCGAGAAAAAAAAAAGCTTGGCCCCGCCCCGTGACGATAGGCCGATAAGGGTCAATGACTAAGGAATGTTTCGCCAAGCTATTTCTCGTTTGGGGCTCTGCGGGATGAAGGACAGCCAACACCACGCCGACGTCAGAAGGAGACTACTTGTGACCATCACCAACTTCATCATCCCCTAGAAATGTCACAAGGTGTGTTTGTAATATCAATTTCTCTCCTCCAATTCTTGCATAGCAATAGCTGCTAACTACCACTCGAGAAGGACAGATACAGATTCCCCTCAAAGAGTACCTTGCGATAACAACCAAGCAATGTCCAAAGTGAGGCTCTCTTTCTATTCGTTTGAACACCTGTTCAAATGACAGCTCAGCTAACACCCCCACTAGTTGGTCGTTCACCCAAGGTCTTCTTCTTGGGCAGATATCAGTCATTTTTATAATAGGGTGCTTCATCAAATTCTTCATATTTGGTGAAACTCCAGATTCCCCTTCGCACTCAAAGTACGCCTCAGCCTACTCCCCGAAACGATCTCGGAGATCTTCAAATCTCCGAAAGAAACGATCCTCAGTTCTCCGGAACCCACCACCACAAACAACTGCCACCATTCTCTCCAAGACCTACTACAATGTGCATTCCCATCAGCCGGAGTCGCTTGATTGGTTCAACGTGCTCCTCGCGCAAACATTCGCCCAATTCCGTGAAGATGCGCGAACTGACGACGCAATTCTCAAATCGTTGGATAAAATCCTGAACGGGCCCCAAAAGCCAGACTTCCTAGACTCAATTCGCGTGACAGAAGTATCCCTGGGTGAAGACTTCCCCATATTCTCCAATTGCAGAATCACCCCCAGCGAGGAGGATCCTGGCAAGCTTCAAGCGAAAATGGATGTAGACCTTAGTGACCTTATCACGCTAGGCGTTGAAACCAAACTACTCCTGAACTGGCCGAAGCCTATGGTTGCCGTCCTCCCAGTGGCGCTCGCGGTATCCATAGTCAGGTTTTCCGGAACATTGTCAATATCTTTCGTCCCATCTCCTGAAAACTCTGCCGGAAATACAACCCTGACATTTAGCTTCCTTGATGACTACCGACTTGAGATCTCTGTGCGGAGTCTAGTTGGATCCAGGTCAAGATTGCAGGATGTCCCTAAGATTGCCCAGTTGGTGGAGAGTAGGCTGCATAGCTGGATTGATGAGCGATGTGTTGAACCAAAGTTTCAACAGATAGTGCTGCCTTCCTTGTGGCCCAGGAAACGAACAACAAGAGAGCAGGGCCGAGCTGGTGATGTCGGCGAGGAAAGCGGAACCGAGGGCATTAGGCGAAGAGCAACATCATCGTCGGTGGATCTTTAATTTGTACCAGTTATTTTTTTTCTCCTTCAACTTTTTTCCCTCTAAATTTCTCATAGCGGTAGCATCTAGAATGAATGTACGATTCCTCATCAAATATATAAACAGTAAACATTTTAAAGTGTACGTGGCCAAAAATGAGGGGGGCGGATTTGTGTCAAACCAAAAAGCGTGAAACTGTCGCACGAGGTATCACTCGATTGCTCACGTGCAGCTGCGCTAGTGTGCGGTATTCCCCAGGATGGTGCTTGTTGTTAATTCATTAATTGTACCTTGGGGCCGTTGTAATTGGACGAATCATGATTTGAACGCTCGCACCTTCGCTATCCTCTCCTTTACATCGAGCCGAAGGAAGAAAAAGAAAAAGAAAAAGATAAATAGCCAAAAAAAGACGACGAGAAAAAGGATAATAGTAAAAAGAAGGGAAAAAAAGAAAAAATTTATTTTACCACATCCCCAAAGCAGATCACCCAATTTTTTCCCCCCCAGTCTCTCCTTGCTCGTACCTGGTATGAAATACGAAAATATTACAAGAGACGTAAAAGGGCATTATACCATCTCCAAACAACTAAAACATAAGAGTGATGCTGTCCTATCGTATCGTATCCTAAAACTACACTGGCCCCACCACCCTATCAGATGCTCTACAAGGTATCCATACTTTCCTCGTCCTTTACTTTTACTACACGCCCCGTGGTGTCTGCGGGTACCTCCTCCTCAGCAACACCAAACCTCCTGTTGAAGGCTCTGAGCCACCCCTTGGCCCACCACTGCATCCATGCCTTACTCTCTACATCAATGCCGTCCATCCATGCCTTACTCTCTACATCAATGCCGTCCATCTCCTCGGAGCTCTCGGCCATGGCGCTAAGGGACTCTGTGACAACCTTAAGTATGATACCTTGCTCCTCCTCGGCGCCTCTCAGAGTCTCGTCGTACACTGCTAGTTGCTCCATTGTGAACCCGCTTCCGCTGCCGAGCATTGGTCTTGCAGCGGCGATCTGTCTGACACGGTTGTTCACCTTGTTGATTGTTGTACTAACCATCTCCCAAGCATGTGTATGGCTGAGTGCATTGTTCCCAGCGTCATGGAGCACCCACTCCACAACCGAGAGGGGGGTCACTATAGAGTAGTTTAACAGCTTATCAACAACGTTTGCACCAATACCTGGCTGGTCTACCCAGTAAGATAGGACGGAGCCGACAAGTTGCCGGCGGGCATCGGGGGACTCGTGTCCGATGGCAACAAGCTTCTCTTTGCAGCGCTCTATACAGGAGAGGACATGAGAGAGCGATTTGGCTCCAACGTGACAGATAGCGGTTACATAGGCATCACGAGTGACGGAATCAGGGTCTTCAACGCCTCTTTCTGTCGCGAGAGCGCGGATGCGGCCGAGAATCTCATCAACTTCCTCGGTTTCTTTGCGGTCTGCTACGGCGTGCATCACCTCCTTGGCCTCTGCTGCAAAGGGCTCCTCTTTGGGGTTGTTAGCCGACTGTAAAAAAAAAAGAAGGGAAAAAAAGAAAGAAAAAGACTGGACGAAGATTGTTTACCAGGAGAATCATATTTGAAGTTTGGCTGTTCCATCTCTTTGGCCTCGGAGATGAGCTCCTTGTATGCTTCCGGAACAGTTCCCTTGATTCGTGTTGCAAACGAAAGTCTGATTTCCTTCTCCAAAGCACCCAAAATGAACGCCTTCTTGGGGTGTACATCCGGGAGAGTAAGATTCTCGTTCCATTCTGCCCATTTCCAGGTGAACCCAAAATTACTCAGATGGTGAGAAAACCAGTCAATAAACCGGTAAATCAGCTCGGTGTCCATAGACTCGAGATTCCTGTGCATAAAACGGATAGCTCTCCCCAACGAGGGAGCTACAGCGGCCGGCGCAAGTTTACACAACTCTGTTAGGATCGAGTGGTAGTACACTAATTTATGGTTAGGGGCGGGAAGCTTGAAAAGCTGGCTGAAAATTGCATCTACAGCTACGTCTTCGGGTTTCCATGAAGACCCTGTTTCACCTGCGGTCTCGTTGACCCTATCAAAAGGAGTTGCCCTCTTGATGAATGCCTTTGGTGAAAAGAAGCAATCAATCTCAATCAGGAAACGAGAAACAGAAAGACGGTTACAATCTAGAATGTTAATGGTATCTACGATGTTGTCCCGGAAGATTGTCGAGGCAAGGTCTAGCGGAGTTGGAACCGTCTTGAATAGTTGTTAGATATAATTTTGATATCACGAGGGACTCTCTGATGCTTACCTCGACCTTTGGATCTGCAAATACGGAAAGGTATACATCGGGAAGTATTGAACTCTCGTCGACGGGGAAAACATTTGGTATCATTATTACTAGCAGAGGGTGCTGTGCAGCCTCCTTGAGCGCCTCCTCAAATGTTTCCCACGGTCGAGGAAGACAGCCCAGGCCTGTATGCTCTCCGCCCGGCACACCCTTGAGGTGTGTTTCTATGTTTATTTGGAGCATTCGTACCATCTTTTCCCGCAAAGTTAGATTCGTGACATATTCCTGCAAAAGCATCCCAGGAGAATCCTTACATGTGTACCCTTTGCCCGGTCCTCGTATGGCGCTGCATCTCCAGTAAATGGGTTTAATAGTGACTGCATTTTGTGCCTGACCTCACTCAGAGGGCGGGTTTTATCTAATAGCTTGTTAATCTCGTCAATATCCGGTCTCGACGACGCCAGGATGTATGGTGCCGAGAACAATGCCGACTTTGTGAGCTCAAGTGCCAATCCCACTTCGCCTTCAGCCATTGCAATCGCGGCCCTGTCGACGACACTGTGAAGCAATGGGAATGCACCCTCTCCCTCCAGCATGCCGTGAATGCATCCCAGAAATCGCAGGGTCAGCTTCAACTTTGTGAATTGGCCCTCAGCGAGGAATTGCTGAACAGCCTTTCCAGCCTCATCGACAATGAGCCTCCCGGCCTCTGGATTCTGCGAATTGGCAACTAGGGCCACCGCGGCGACAAATGGGATCTTAAAAGGCTGTTCAATTACCCTAGAGTACGCGTCAGAACCTTGTATGCGGGACCCAATTAAAGAGGGAAAAGCTTCTAGCCAATGAGGGAGGGCACCCACAGCGCGAGAAGAGTGTTCAGGAACCCGTTCCTGGGCTCTTCATTGTCAAAGTGGTTTGTGAACGTAGTCGCGATGTTCTTGACAACGTCGCCGATACGGGCCAAGGGCTGTTCACGTGTTAGAATTTGTATTGAGTACTATTTTTCAAATCCCCCCGGGGGTCTTGGGGAGAGAACATACCGACTCCGCGATGGTGGTGAGCTCCCTCCGAAGCTTCGAGAACGCATCCTCCCTACCGTAACGGTCCGGGCGCCGGTATTCCCCTTGCTGGTCATCGTCATCTTCACGGAGCTGTCAGTAAAAGCAAAACACATTATCCTTGGGGAGATGGAGAGAGAGGGGGGGGGTGCCAGACGAACCTCTATACCTCTTCCTCCCAGACCCTCTTCCACCGCGTCTCCCACCACCACTTCCGCCGCCTCCTCCTCCTCCACCACCATTTCCACCACCACCACCACCACCTCCGCCGCCTCCACCGCTGCCTCCTTCTCCTCCACGGTAGTAGTCGCCCATTTCTAATTTCGTAATTGGCCCTTTCCTTGTTGTTGTGGAGGCTCGTGTTGTTGATTTTTTTTTTTCTCCCTTCTATCTCTTCTCTATCCGCCCGTTGCTGCTGCTGTCCTTTCCGTAAGAAGAGCCTACCAAAGTAGGAACCGCGTTTCGAATGGCATTCGCGCGCATTTTGCCTTGGCGCTGCGTGATGAGTCAGCAAATAAAAATTCAAAAAAGCCATTATTATTATTACTATTGTTATTATTATCTATTATTCCCTCACCAAAAAAAGAAAAGAAAGAAGTGTTTCACCTTTTTTTTCTTCTTCTTCTAGAAGAGTTGAACCTCATCCCTCCCTCCCTCCTCCCTCCTCCCCCCCTCCCCCGCCAATACTATAATTAATTAAAATCAAACACACATGGCTCAGGAGGAATCCACGCTGTCGATAACCGTCGAGTTCAGGTACGATACTTTTTTTTTTTTTTTAATTTTGCGCTTCACTAGCTAGCTAGGGAATGGAATGGAATGCTAATACTAGAGCTGCTACTGCACCTCCCCCGCGCCCCCTCCAGCGGCGGACTGGAGCTCCTATTCTCAAAGCAGAAGACCCACCACGTCCAGCTCCCGGCCCACGACGGCTGCGGGAAGCCCGCAAACATCAGGTCCCTGGTGGGCTGGCTGTGCGACAACCTCATGGCCGACAAGCGGAGGGATATGTTTGTCGTGGATGGCACCGTGTAGGTTCTTCTTCTTCTTCTTTGGGTTGTGGTTTTGCTGATGTGTTGATGTGTAGGCGCAATGGCATCCTGGTGCTGATCAATGATGCCGATTGGGAGCTGGAGGGCGAGGAGGAGTATGTGATTGGGGACGGAGATAATATTTTCTTTGTCTCCACCCTGCATGGGGGGTGATTCTTGCTTGCTTGCTTGCTTGCTCTCTCTCTTTTTTTTAAATAAAAAAAAGAAAAGCTTAATATATAACAAAAGAAAAAAGACAACGGTAACAACGGCACTGTGATATCCCAATATGGAAAATAAAACATAAAATATAAGATATAAATATTAGCAATGTAGATACATAGGTAGATACCGTATGTAGACAGACACAACCAGCAGCAGCAGCAGCGGCCTCGAAAACCAGGCGACTGACATACATGTACTAACTAGCCTTCAAGGTAATGAGGCGGGGTGGGTGTCCAGTCCAGTCCAATCCATTATCCCGAGCCCTACCGTGCACTATTTATCTAATCCTAACTACGCCACCACTGCCTTTTCCCCAAATGACCGAGATGAGACCTCTGCCGCCACACAAAGCCCATAACGCACAACGAGTGACCCCCCATGATCCACCACCACCCACCACCACCCACAGGATGTAGCTCTTGTACCTCGCTGCACATACTTCACACCCGCCCATCTAGAAATACACCACACACCACACCGTCTCATATAGCATCATATCAATTACCCCCCTACGGACAAAACAGCAACAGAAACCACAGACAAAAAAAAAGAGAGAGAGGGAGAGAGATATATAATAAATAAAAAGGAAAAGAAAAAGGGAAAGAGAAAACAGCCTGATACGCCCTGCAAGCAACGCAACGCAACGCAACACAGAAAGAAAAAAAAAACACCGCAAAAAAGGAAGGAAGAAAGCCCGCAATACACAGTAGTAGTAGTAGTACTAGTAATAGTAATATCCCCGTAAATTTATCCTACCAATCTATTATCGCCCCCTTACCTAGCTCGCCTACCTCCGCCGTTCTTCAAGCCTAAGTCCTTGCAATCCAAAGCATAGTTCAGCCTTCCACTGTCCCCGCAATTGAAGCCGGGCCTCTCCGCGATAACAACAAGTAATAATAACAATAAAAAGAGGAATACTCACCCAAAATCACTCGCGCGCTGTTGGTCACCCTGTTGCTGCTGATGCTGATGCTGGTGCCTGGTCAGGTTTGCCAGCACCGCGGCCCTCATCTCTTCGTTCACGCTTCGCTGCCGCATGGCATCAAACTCGTTTCCTTTCCGCGCCAGACAGTCTACACAATTTCACACCAATTAGCCACAACCACCAGGAAAAAGGAGGAGGAACTCACCTGCATACATCTCGCCGCCCATCAGCGACCACAGCCCGTCCCTCCCCTTCATCGCATTCTGCAGCGCCGCCCTAGCGCTCTTCTCGGCCTGCTCGCTCACTACGCCCGTAAAGAAGCGCTGGCACATAAAGTTGAGGACGATGAACGTCATCTGCTGGTTGACACACTGTGTGGCCAGCTGCAGCGCCACACTGAGCCAATTCTTGGTCTTGACGAGCTCGCCCCTCTCCGTGGCCTTGACGCACGTGTACGCAGCCCTGACGAGGCCGTTCTTGGTTGCGCCGCACGCCTTCTCGACGCCGGCCAGGAGGGCCTCCGCGCGCCGCGGGTCCGCCCCGCGCAGGATGTGCACGCTGTTGAGCGTGCAGATGAGGGCGAGCTCGGCGTCGGGCGGGTGGCTGGCGATGATGCTGTTGTAGCACGAGAGCGCGAGCGGGAGTGCGTTGGTGCCGTGGTAGATTGTGGCCTGGAGGTAGAGGATGAGTGCGTTGAGGGGGTGAGGGTGGGAGGGGAGGGACGAGAAGGCGTCGCGCAGGGCGTTGAAGCCCTTGATGGCGCCGTCCCATTCGGTGCGTACGCAGAGGAGGAAGGTGTGGTAGAGCTGGATGTAGCAGCGGAGGGTCTGACGCCAGACGGTCTTCTCTGTTGCGGCGACGAGCGTGGAGGAGCCTGTTTGTTGGGGTTGTGGTTGGCCCGAGGAGGAGGAGGGCTGGTGGGGGGCGGAGAGGAGGCGGTCAATACTGCGGAGACCTTCCTGGAGGAAGCGTTCGGCTTTCCCGGCCTCGTCAACGTTCTTCTGGAACTTGCAGAGGCCGCTGATGAAGTATCCGACGATAAAGACATCGTCCTTCGTCAGCCATGCGAAGCGCAGCGTCTCCACCGGCCTCCCCTGCCTCGCCGGATTCACGGGAATCTCAAATTCGCCGCTCTCGGCCCATGCCGCCCAGCGCTCCTTGCTATCCAGCATGTGGTGCAGCACCTTCATCTTTGCCTCGCTCTCGGACGTTCGCCCCAGCATCAGCGAGGACACGATATCCATAATCTGCCTGAGCACCGCGAGCTGCGCGAGCCCCTGGTTGTCGTCGGTGGTCTGTATGCTGTTTGCCTTTGCGAGCGCGCGCTGGGCGGCCTCGACGCCGTCCGTGCCGGCCTGGATGGAGATCATGGCCTCCATGAGGTTTGCCAGGGCAAAGATTGCGAGGTCGCGGCGCGCGTGGGCGGTGTTTGAGATGCGCTGGAGGGTGGTGATGGCCGAGGCGATGTCGTGGATGGGCGACGAGGAGTCGGTGAGGGTGCTGACGCGTAGGAAGCGGAAGCTGTAGGTGTGGTGCGGCATGTCGAGGGTTTCGGACTCTGCGATGCAGGTGTTGAGCATTTTGAGGGAGGCCTTTGGAGTGGTGCGGAGCATGATGCGGGCGAGGAGATGCTGCATGCTGTACTTGAGGTCCGTAAGACTGTTCTGCGCACCGTGAATATCAGCCATCACTCCTCCTCCTTCTGCTTCTGCTTGCTTCTTCTCTTCCGCTGTTACCACCACATCACCACCGCCTGCGCCTCCTCCAAGGGGTCTGGTCCGCCGGGGAAGCTCATAAAATGTCAATGATCGAAAAACCTACTCTCTGCGCCAACATAATCTACCACCGCCACACATCCATTAGCGCTCACCCTCACTCTCCCAACATAAAGAGCACCTACCCCCTTATTCAGCACTCCCTCCGCCTCGTCTCCGTTTTCCGTCTCCTCATGCAACACCCCCGCATACCTCAAGCGCACCATTGCCTCCATCCTCGGCTGCAACCTACACGCCAGCGCCGCCTCCAGACACCTCAGTCCCGCCGCCACACACCCGTAGTACTCGCGCTCGTCAACTGTAGCTGTAGCCGCGACCGCGCGGTGCGCACCCGCAAGGTACGACTCTGCCAGGGAGATGAGCAGCATGTGGGGATCTGACGCGGGGGCGGGTGTGCCCGCCCCCGTAGTGCCCGTACTAGTAGGCGTGGACCACCGCGGCGAGGACTGCGGGTGGCTAACGTCGAAGGTTGTATATCCGTTCGTGGAGGTGCTGGGGGGGGGCCATTGCTGCTGCTGCTGGAGGGGGGTTGTGGGGTATTGGTGTGGTGGTGGCGGTGGTGCGTGTGTGTGTGTGTAGGCGGCGCTGCTGCTGCTACTGCTGTGGCCGGAGGAGGCACTGGCGTGCGGGTGCGGGAGAGAGTTTAGGTAGGGGCCCGGGAGGTTGTGGGCGTGAGAGTGAGCGTGGGCGTGTGTGTGGGTGTGGGCGTGGTTATTGGTGGTGCCTGTGGTGCTGCTGCTGTGATCGCCGGGGTACCATCCACCGGTATTTGGGGCTGTCATGGCGGGCTCATAAGACGGTGGCGGCGAGAGGGAGAGAGGGGGAGGGAATGGGAAGTGAGGAAGAAGAAGAAGTTGAAGCTGAAGCTGAAGTTGAAGCTGAAGAAGAAGAAGAAGAGGAAGAAGAAGAAGAAGTTGTTTGTTGAGATGTCGAGAGTCTGGAGGTTTGGCTGACTAATGGAGTTGAATTGTCTTCACAAGTAAAAGTAAGTACTTCTACATAAGTAAATAAATAGATAAATAAATAATGCAGCACAATAGCAATGCAGTAAACAATTCCTGCACACACCTACATGAATAATATTGAAAAAAAGCAAATTGGTGGAGAGAAGAGGAAGAAGAAGATACCGATCGACGGGGCTTTGGTGGCTGCAGCTTAAAGTTGTAGATCCGTGGACATGGAATTAATCAAGAGAGATGAAGAGAAGAGAAGATCAAATGCCTTTACCTCTGAACTACAGAGACTCTCCTCTGAATATACTCAAGTATTCTTACTGTAATTGCAATTGTATCGCTTCCTCTCACACTCTCTCACCAACCGAGCATCTGCATACTGCTATCGATCTTTAGTTGTAACTACTTAAATGATTATAATTATCAGACCTCGGTGTCAACTTCCCTTCCGTAGCCCGCGTGCAGACGCAGGACTTTCCCGTTTAGTTTTCTCTACTCCGTCCAATCCAATTCGTGAACTCTCCTGCAATAATAATAATATCACAGACATACATACAATACACATACCCAGATCACAGACAGACAGACTCTCGCGGATATCAACTCTCCCTACTCCACTCCACTCCACTCTACTCTACTCTCAGGTATAGTGGATTCTCGATCCAACCCCCCGATGGTGCTCAATTAGAGTTGCATGTACGTGTATGGCTCTCCCCCCACAGCTACATGCAGTAAATGCCTTCTTCTTCCTCTTCCTCTTCCTCTTCACATGTTTTGACATCGGCTCGGTGTTCCTAGGCTCAATTCCAAATCTAAGTAGAGAAGGTACGAGTTCCCCTGCAAGTATTTATTTAAATATACTTATATACTCTATATAAATACTCATATATCCTGCCAGAAATACTAGACTGCTCTACACCTACTTTACCCACAATCATTGCAAAATGCCCTTCGGCTTCCCTTCCCCCCCCTCCTTCCACCACGCCCTAAAGACCATTCTCCTCTCCACGACATCCGGCACCCCCGTCCCCCTCTCCTCCTTCATCCCCCCCCTCGTCCCCACCTTCTACGCCCACCCACTCCTCTTCAACGGCCACCTACAGACCTGCTACACCGCCGTCAAGAGCGCCGACCCCTACCACGTCCACTATGCCCGCAAGCACCTCATAAACCCCAATGACGGCGGCCACTTCGCCGTCGACTTTGTCGTCGACGAGTTCCCCCCCCTGTCGCCGCCCACCGACGACCTCCCCGAGCGCACCCGCCACATGGCGCCCGCCGAGGCGCCCCCGGGGGCCGACAAACAAGACAACGACACACCCATGCTCGTGGCCCTGCACGGCCTCAGCGGCGGCAGCCACGAGGTCTATCTGCGCGCCGTGCTGGCGCCGCTGGTGGCCGCCGGCGGATGGACGGCCTGCGTGGTCAATGCGCGCGGGTGCGCAAGGAGCAGGATCACCACGAAGCAGCTCTTCAATGCAAGGTTCACGGAGGACCTCCGCATCACGGTGGCGTACCTGAGAAAGACCTTTCCAAACAGGCCGCTGTACGTCATGGGCTTTTCGCTCGGCGCAAATATCCTAACAAATGTGGGTGGTGTGATCATTCCCCCCCAGTACTTACTTTTTTTGCTGACAATTGATGGCGGGGGGACAGTATCTGGCGGAGGAGGGCGACAGCTGTGTGTTCAAGGCGGCGATCATATGCTCGAACCCATGGAACCTCGAGCTCTGCTGCAAGAACCTGCACCGGACCTACATCGGCCAAGTCTACTCTCGCGTCATGGGCGGGTCAGTACTCCCTCCTCTCTCCCCTCCCCTCCCAATATCCAACTAACCCACCACCACCACCCCACAGAAACCTCAAGCGCCTGTTCGAGCAACACGTCCACGAACTGGACCTCCCCGCCGACCAGATCGCCGCCGTGCGCGCCGGCATCCTGATGGACGACTTTGACCGCGCCCTGACCAGCAAGGTCTTCGGGTACGCCACGGTGGGCGCCTACTACCGCGACGCCTCCTCGATCGACAACCTGCTGCGCGTGCGCGTGCCCACGCTCATCATCCATGCGCGCGACGACCCGATCGCGTGCGACGAGGCCGCGCCCTACGAGGAGGTGCGCGCTACGCCGTGGTGCGTCATGGTCACTACGGCCGTCGGCGGACACCTCAGCTGGTTCGAGCTTGGCGGGGGCCGTTGGTTTGCCAGTGTCGTGAGTCCCCCTCCCCCTTTGTGAGGTACTGTGGGTGCTGATTCGAGTGGTGGGTAGATGGTGGCGTTCTTGAGGAGATTTGAGGAGGTGGTTGTCGGTGTGGGTGAGGCGGCGGCGGTGCAGTCGGACGACGCAGAGTCGGAGACGGAGACTATAAAGTAGTGGTGAGTGAGAGGGTATGGGCCATTAATTGGTACAGACAGACCCCAAGCCCCCACGGGAAGCAAATAGGAAAGACTAACATGAGGTACATGCAGATGAATTTTTTTTTTTTACTACTTACATATATATATATTACCAGATAGATAGATAGCCGTGTGTAGACCGGATTTCCTCCTCCTTCTCCTCCTCCTCCTCCTCCTCCTTCTCCTTTTTAGTTTTGTTATACCTTTTTAGACGACATGCATGAATATTTCGAGTATGTAAAGGTTCCACCCGCTGCTAGGTTGCTGTGCTGGCCCGCCCATTCATGTAATATCACTCGCCCGCCTGGTATATTATGGCCCAGCCTTGCGCCCCATGGCCCCAGGAAAGTAATAACCCCCACCGGCCCCCTCCCCTTATCCACTCGGCGGCAAGTATATCTCCACCACACCCTCGAGAGACCAACGGTTTATCCCCCTTGACTGTCAGATGGCGGGGGTTCGGACCGTATCCTGAGAACTTAGGCGTGGTGGTCTTGTCCCCTAGTTGGGTTTGGGGGGAGTCGAGTGAGAGGCTGTGAAGATGTCGTGGTTGTGTGGCTAAGACGGAGATACATACAAAGATGGGTATAGGGTTGGTTCCCGCTGTATTCATGGCTAGATCAGGTCAGAGTTACTGGCATGATCAGGTATGGTATAGTATGTAGCGTTTGGTGTATGTAGATTTAGCCAATGCAATTACCTTGGGGTAGCCAGTTTGTTGGTGGGTGGGTGGGCGGTAGTTCGACGTGGTACCGCGTTTCGTTCGGTACAGTACGGGTATTGGGAGCTGCTTATATTCAAGCTAGAACAGCATACGCTCAGCAACGCCTCTACCCCTCAGGTCCCCACAGGCCAAGTACGACACAACCCACATGCCCAGCCTCAGGAAGGGAGCGGGTGAGAAGCGTTGCCCAGTTGTCCAGTCCAACAAGTTCTAGAACTGGTCAGGGCTAGGGTTATCCAGGCCCAACCACGCAGAACGAAATGAACAACCGCTGACCGTTCCAACGATGTCTGCCCTAGTGATAGAGAGCCCGAAGGGAAGGGGCCAGCGCTCAACGGTGCGTGGCCGCAAAAGTGGTTTCGGCTGTTGACATGTCGACAGGGTCAATGATCGCTTGCCCACCTTTTTTCGTTCACAGACGGTTCCATGGTGGTTTCACTCAATTCGTTTTGAAAATTACTGTCGATACTTAGCGCCTTTTTTTTTGGTCTTTCACATGGTTCCTTCCCGCACAGGATGTCATTAGGCATATAATATATATGATACAAAGTAGAGGTACGCAGTTTTAGAGAAAACAAAGAAGAAAAAAGAAAAGCAAAATAAAAAACAGATGAGAAATACTTTTAGTTTTATGCAAATGCGACTTTTTTAGCTCCAGACTTCTTCTGGATATAGGCCTTTGCGGCCGATTTAGTCTTATCCCCATCTTCGTCGCTCCTCCGCTTGCGCTTGTTGCGGATGGCGTCCTTGGCGGTCTCCATCTTTGATTTCCGCTGCTCGTTGCGCGCTTCCTCCTCCTTCCGACGGGATTCACGGATCTCTTCGAGTTTGCGCTGTGATTGTGTTAGCGCAATTAAACTCGACTAATGAGGTAATATGAGGAGGACATACCGAGCGCTCAAGCTTTGACTGGATCTGCCCGTCCTTCGAATCATTGACCCTCGACAGGATCGACATCATCTTGTCCTACACCACCAACACCCAATTAGCCCCCCAATTCCCGTCTCTAGCCCCCACCGCCCTCGATTCCCCTTCCTGCATACCTTATCCTCCACGAAGATCTTCCCCTTCTTTTTCCCCTTTGGCTGGACCACGCCCGCAGGCGTGATCATATTCAGCTTCGGCAGCTCCTTCTCAAGCTTCGCCAGGTCCGCCTCGCGCCTCTTCTTGGGGTCCTTCTTCTTCCCGACCTGCGCTACCCCCGCGGTCGTGTGCGTCTTCTTGACGAACTTGCGCTTCTGCTTCGGCGCCGGCGTCGACAGGTCTTGCTTTTTCCCGCCGGCGGCGCCGGGCTTCTTGGTGGGGTTGGGCTTCTTGGAGGATGTTTTGGAGTTGCTGCCGGCGGGCTTGGAGGCGCCGCGTGTGGTTCCCATTGTGTCACTCGCTGTAGGGTGGGTTGTGGTAGGCGGGGAGGAGCTTGAAGAAAAGTTTCGTGAGGCTTAAAGTTTTGCTTGTGTTACCAGTCATGGGGGGTAGGGTTATGGGTGGTGGTAGGGGTTACCCGGAGTAGGCGCTCATCAGGTCTCACTCGGTGCTTTGGGAGGTTGTGGCAGGGGTAGGGTTTTTCTTTTCTCTCTAGTTCGGGGAGTGAAGCAAGCATATGACGGGGAAAGGTTTCTTGTTGGTTTCCGGGACGGCTATGTGCTTTAGAGGATCTGTCACGGTGTTCTCTGCGTGGTAGGACGATGATGTCTCTTCTGTTAATTTGGCTGAGTCTAAAACCTGGAAGTTGCTATATCATCAAGTTGAAAAAGCCTAGAAAGCGGTAAAACTCTATTACCCGGTCACCTTACCAAAAATTTTATGAGGCTCTTTGTTTTCCGCGGACCTGCTTTCGGCTCGTTCCGGAGCTGGTGGGTAAAAAAAAAAAAAAATGAGTCATACACCAAGGAGAGCTCTAGTAGCAAAACCATACCATTGCTCTCACAGCAACATGGCGCAGCGGAAGCGCGCCGGGCTCATAACCCGGAGGTCCCTCGATCGAAACGAGGTGTTGCTATCAAGTTCAATTCACGGTGCCTGCATTGTGAATTTTTTTTTTTTTTTTTTTTCACCCCATTTTCATTTTCACCCTCATCTTCATTTTCATTTTCACCCCCACCTTTTTTCATTTGTTGGGTTATAGGCCTCAGCCTTCTTTTTTCTGATGAGCTCATTAGGTGCTACTAATGCCATGCTTGTCTTACTCAATTAATCTAAATCGTTTCCTGTTTACGTTTGTTTACTCATCACGACAATCGGACATTAATCCTCTTATCAACTGATAACGATATACATGCCTGTACTTTACCACCATCGTGCATTTGAGAACGTCCAGTGATCTTCAGCGCAAATCTCCGAGAAGGGTTCGTGAGAGCACTTACCTTCATAGGGTATTATGACGGATTCTATATAGGACAGGGGTTTTTGTAAAATTGGACATCGGGGTGTACTCCCACTATGGGGATTTTTCCATCTACAAACTTGTCTCGAAGTGATATCGCTATGACGATACTCGGCGGAGATCGACTCTCCAAGATAAGATTCAAGTGGTCCGCTGTTTCATCTCCATGCCTGTATAATAATTTTTACTCTTAAGTAAAGTTAGCGGAGAATGGATTTAGTATGTTCTTTTACAACGATGGATCAACTAGTATTTTTTTTTTCTTTTCCCCTTGCTTTCTACTAAAGTTAGAGGTTTCATGGCCTTACGCCAAGTCTTTACTAATACTTGCGTGCCATGGGTTTGGGAACAGGAACTAGGGAAGGGTGTAGGAGCTAACAAGCTCCATGGTTTCACGAGATCATTCCACACGGACGGATGACACCCCCCCCTTATCCCGGCGTGACTTGGTAGCCGATCACATTCTCCGCATCCTCCTTCCTGCACATACACACGCGCCCCAGATCATACCTTTGTCCAGGCCCTTATGGGGGAGGGGCCCAACCAGCAGAAAGCGCACTGCGGAGTGGGGATGCAATACAATTCACAATCTCCTTGTATGTATTACCACCGTTATTTGCTTTTAGAGGGCAGGCATGACGTCGGCATGGCTTGCAAGGCCGCTCGCCCCCTCCATCGAAAAGTCTCAGACTCGATGTTGTGGCGGGTACGTTATCCAGCTGAAAAAGAACATCTCGACATGAAATCGTGTGATCTCTACCAACTGCTGAGATACTGAGACATTCCTCCAATCACCGATTCGGTAATCTCCAGCTCGACACGGTGGATAAGCCCCCATTGGCGTTATTGACATTGGGGAGAGAGAGGGCTGCTTGCGTCCACATCTGCCGTTGGGTCTGTTCAGCGGAGGAAAAGAAAAAGAAAAAAAAAAAAAAAAAAAAAAGAGGCTGATTTGGAATATCCGCTCAGCGATATGCAACAGCGGGATGGGAAATGGCGTCTTGCCTAATGTCTTGACAAGACATCATTGGGTTGGGTTGTCGTTAGTCGTTGGGCTGAAACATCCTAGTGGTGGTTTCATTGACCAGGCTACATAAAACCCCCCCCTGTGGACTCATTCTGGGCTTTTAAGGGCTAGGTGGTTGATTAATGATCAAATATGGAGTAGAAGGCCTATATGCGATTTAGACCGCTCTTACAGATTTCGACGCACGATCATCGATAGTGTATACGTACATGCACAGGGTGCACAACCTTTGGGCGTTCCTGACTAGAGGGGCCGGGTCCATTTCCTGATATCAATTCCTCTACCTGAAAGCTTATGTGGCAATCACATGTTCTCACTCGCCTTGCTTTTGCAAAGATCGTAGGGCTATCCCTTACCATTCAATTTCGCATTGATAAGGAGTAACTTTATTTTGTCGTTGGAATCGGTTCTTCACCCGGGATAATACGCAATCTTCAATAAAGACATCCTGGGGCTAGATCTCGCCCTCGCGCCTACTGCATGGGAGTGCAGGGAGTGCCAAGTAAAATTTGATATTACACTTCGTACTCATTCTTTTGAGTAGCCTGGTCGAGCGATTAAGCATTCATCTATGGTATCCCTAGCGTATATTTCACAACTACCTAAGACGATGTCTATTATTTGTCTATCCACAATTCGGATCGAATCGCCTCCTTCGGCTTTGACATCTTTTGAGCTCCACTGAAGCTCTAGGGCGTATACAAGGCCAATGCCTCATACCTGGGGCCATAAAGTGGTAGAAGCTTTACATGCTCATAATGTCCAGTAAGCTACCTGTGCGAGTGACCCTGTATGACTAATACACAAACCTATGATTGCTCAAGATGACGTTGAAGCTTAAGTAGTTAGTCCATCCAGTGAAACCAGTGATTTCACAGAGTCAACAGCAGCAGGGGTATCTTCACCAATTACCTCAAAGCCATCTGGGCAGGAAGGAAGCCATCGCAAGGATCGTGGCTTTTTTTCTCCACCCCCCATAACTAAGGGTCTTTGGATATCACGCGTGCAGTTGTTAAGTGCCGGTCACGAATGGATTTTGCATAAACTCGCCCCCCTGTGGTCCCCAGAAATAAATAAAAATATAGCGGCAGTTATATGGACCCCCATGTAATGCATGCGCAGAGAAGATCATTTTGTTGTTGTTTCCTGGTATTCCTCTCACAACGTGTAACTTCCCCTGCTTAGGTTCCGCTATCCCTTTTCCGGTAGAGGGCTATAATTTAGGACCCCCTTCCCCCACGTGATTGCTGAGGTTCATATATAATCACTCGGGGGTTGGGGCCCATAATAATTGATTACTTTACAGCAGCAGTTCCGTCCCTAGAACTTCCTGAGCGAACACCTAGGGCTTCGATATACTCAGTACAGCCCACCGGTGACGTCCTAAAAAAGGAAGGAGTACTCCTTGCCTTAAAAAGGACGCTTGTTGGAATTAAGGATTCCCAAGCATAAGAAAGTCGGGCTGGGAATTCTGCGTCAGAAACAAATCTCGATCTTGTAAATGGATGAACCATGTGGCTGGGTTCCTTGGCCACACGAGTGAACAAGCAATTCGTGACCGACTGCAGAGTTTTTCTTTCTCTTTTCAAATATTTTGTTTTTGAATGTAGGTAGATGTACCACTGGGAATGTGTAGTCTCCTTCCCGTCCTATGCAATGATGAGATGTTTCGCTTAGGCTTGCTGAAGAAAGGCTATGTTGTAAAATCTAGCCCCCTCCCCTTGAAGAGGGAATGGTGCTCGTCATTGTTTTTATTCCCCTATCACCTGTTTGGGCGTCCGTCTAGCCCAGCCACTGCGAGCCGCCGCCGACTGCGCCTCGGAGGGTGTAAAGGAAAGGTTTCTGCTGCTGAGCTGATGCTGCGTCCCAGGGGGGGGAGGGATCAAATTTCCATGGACATGGGTCTGCCATGAATACTGATCATATAATAGGTTGCACTGGTTATTAGAGAGAGCAGCAGCTAGTAGCTTAGAGGGGGTATCAGATACAGGCGCAACTAACTGGATGTCATAGATTCAACAGTTCATTTGATAAAATCAATCACTGCCCCAAACAGACACTCTCTCTTCTCTCAGCTGTGTTCTAGCTAGAAGTCTGCGTGTGGACCAATGGAATTGCCCTGCAGTGCTATTCCCGGTGATTTGAACCCGTCTGCAATTCTACTCTCTCACCTTTTTTTTTTTTTCTTTTCATATGCACCATTAAGTACAATTCCTTTTTATTCCTTTTTATTCCTTTTATTCCTTTTATCCCTTTTATCCCCTTTGTTCGTTTTCTTTTTCTTTTTTTGCTATCAAGACTTTCTTCTTGATCGAAAGCTAGCTACTTGTAGTTGGGACGCCGGCGTTGTTTCGTTTAATTCCCCATGCACTTGCTGTGTTTCAGACGGCGTGTGTATATGTAAGTTGCCTTTTCCCACTCGTACGGGTTATCATACTACCGAGATTCCCTAATCGATGATAATGCCCCCCCCCCCTCCTCTTGGATAAGTTGTTGTATGTTTACTGTATGTAAGCAAGCAAGGGATCGACAGTGACCAATACGTAAAACCGCATACTAGCCCTGGCCTGCCTGCACTGCAGTTGTTGTTCTGGCTGGCTAAGTACTGTTTCAAGCGATTTTCCCAGAACATGTGGGTTAGGTCAAATCTACTACTGGTAAACTGTACTTATGTATCCACCTTCTAACTATTATTGACCCTCCCCTCCCCTCCCCTCCCCCTTCCCCTCCCCTTCTCCACCAACCCCTTCTAAGTATAACACAAGCACTTTCATTAATCATTAGTAACCATCAACCTACTGAAAATCTATCCATCTTATCCCGCTCCCTGTAGGGGCAAGATCATGTCTTTTTATTTTTATTTTTATTTTTTGTGGTCAAGATAAATTGAGGAACGGATGGAGGGCCGAACGTAATCGAACATTCCATCCTTCCCAGATTGCCGATCTTCGGCTGCTGCTGGTGCGACATTTAAAGCTAGGAGATCGACTGGCTGGATACGTATGATTATCGATTCCAAACACTTTTGAGTAACCTCGAGGGCTTTGCTGCAGAAGGGAAGCGGGCTCTCTTAGCGGAGATCACAGGTGTGGTGTAGAATCAGGGACCCGGGAAATAGTAGCTGAGGGGAGAAAGGAGGGTATGTAGGTAGAAGGACGACAGAGCTGGCCGTGGGTGAGTGAGGGGAGCGTGCCTGTAATGTAGTTATATGCCCGATGAAACAACCTCTCGCTAGCACGACTACCACCCATTCGTTTTAGGAGAATAAATGAGCAATTTATGGGTTGCGTTCTTTTCCGGAGAAATACAAGAGAAAGGGGACAGCTCATTAGAATACAGGGAAAGGAAACGCAACAGAATAGCAACAGAAGAAAAATCAAAGCGAAATATAATTCAGGCGGAATACCCATACACCCCCCGTAATAATAAAATAGAAAAAAAAAATAGAAGGGGAAAAAAAACATTTAATACCCCTCTCTCCAGCGTTACTCTGTTACCCGTCCCATTCAAAGGTGCCTGACTTGATACATCAGATGAAAGCTGGCTTTTGATGCTTAACAATGATCCACACCCTTGATCGTGCGAGATAGTAGCCCTAACCCCTTCCTAATACCTTCTTCCAGTAGTAACCAGAACCATTTTTTGAGCCAAAGAGAAAGAAAGAAAAATAGAAATGAAAAATGAAACAACGAAAATGAAGAGACGCCATTTTTAGAATTTTTTTTTCGTTTGGCGAACACGCGGGTAATTCATGACCCTTCTCTTTCGCCCAGAAATCCTATCTCAACACCAAGACAATCCACCTTTAATCTGCTCCCCAGCTCAGAAAGAAGAAAAAAGCAATCTCTGAACTAGTAGTTAAACATTGGGTGGTTTATAAAAGCCAGAAGGGCTTGCTTGATCAGAGAAGAGAAACCGTATACAAAAGAAAACGAGAGAAAAAAAGGTAGTCGTCACCACACACCCAGGAACCATCCTAACCATGCAAACGCAGCCTTGCATTCCATACCCCTTTGCCCACAGCAGCCATTTAACGGAAAATAAGATGCCACCCAATTTCCAATGTGCCGTATCGTATCGTAAACCACCCTTTGTGCTGTCGCATCTGGCGTTGTCATGCCTTTTTGAAGAAGAAAAAATTGAACGAATGGAAATATGTGTTGGGAATATGCCCTCTCAATCCAGTTTTGCCATCATCTCATCCCTAGTCATTGGAACAAAGTTGTCGATATCTAGGCCACGTGCTAGTAGCGCCGGGCGAGCATGACGCGGTACCAGCCGCTCGTTAAGCTCAGGCGAAATAGAGAGCTCTGTAAAGTTATCAGCATCACAAACTTGCCGGTGAGCGAGAAATGGGTAAAACGTACCGTGCCTAGTAAAGTCGAATAGACGAGGTAGATCCCTGACGCCACCACCGCCGCGTGAATCAGGCAGTTTCGTTGAGGGATCACGCAAGTCATCGAAGAATGGGTGGCACATAGCCTCGATCGCTGAGAGACGCTGTGTTGGTGTGTACTCTAGGAGTCGTGAAATGAGCTCAATGGCTTCATTTGAAGCTTTGCGGAACACCTGGGACGTCGTGAGACCATTGCCTTTAATATCAAGATTTGGGAGGGGCGGTTATATATACCTTGGAAAAAGGGTGGGGTTTGATCTGAGGAAATTTATGCTCCATGTAGTTCGGGTTCATGGTCCTGATCTGCTCCCGTGTGGGGGTTCCGAGGACTTTAATGATCTCGACTAGCTGATCTATTCCTGACTCTCCAGGGAAGAGCGGCTGTCCCAGCATCAGTTCCGCCATCACACAACCCGTGGACCAAACGTCTAAACCTTAAGTTAGTGGCGTTTCACAAACCAGTGCAAAGTGGTTATTCGTACCGATTTTGGGAGTATAGTTCGTAGCACCGAATATCAACTCAGGAGCACGATAATACCGCGAGCAAATGTACGAGACATTGGGCTCGTTCTCGACCAAGATCTTCGCACTACCGAAGTCGCACAACTTCAAAACACCTGATGCAGGGTCGAGGAGGAGATTCTGGGGCTTGATGTCTCGGTGGCAGATCCCCTGCGAGTGAATGTATGCAAGGGATCGGAAAAGCTGGTAGATGTAGAGCTTGACTTCTAATATGGGCATAGTAGTCTTCATCTTGTTAAAGTACCTTGAGGCCCTGTAAACTGTCTCTGGGACAAACTCCAAGACAAGGTTGAGGTAGACCTCGTCTTTCTACAAAACAGTTAGCTACCATCAGGATCTACTACAGAAGGGGGTTATGAGAGCACTCGCACTTACCCGCTCGCCATTCGAATAGTAGAAGGCTTTGAGCTCAACAATATTAGGGTGCCGCACGATCCTCATAATCTGTAACTCACGGTTCTAGAATGCCGGGTGTGTTAGAGGGCATAGAATTCATGTCTTCATTTATGGGGATACCAACCTTGAACCGTTTATCCTGCAATACACGCTTGATTGCGGCATCATCTCCGTTGGGTGATAATTTTGTTTGAAATACCACCCCAAAAGAACCATTCCCTACAATCTTACATTGCGTATACTGCATTTCCCTTGTCTCCCCTGTCAAGCCATCCTGCACTTTTTCTCGAATAACCTCTGTACATAAAGGTTAGTAAGAAGACAATACACATATGCTACAAAACATGTGAAAAGGAATGAGAATTGATTGACTTGCCTCCCATCCTCAAGCCAGAGAAGGCAGCGGGTCTGTTTTGAGACATTATGACAGATACCGTTAAAAAGGAAAATTCCGGAGACGATGGTCGAAAGATATAATACTTGCAGAAACGGCCGTATTGGTTGGGAAGATTAAGGTGATGGGGGAATAGACAAGGCTAAACAGCCGGCGAACACCAGCAAGACCACGAAAGAGATACGCTCAACGAAAAACCAGACAGTGATCCAACACCGAGTCGACGAGCAGCAAGTACTCCAACGACCAGCAGTTCCAACCTCAAAGCTTCACAACCGAGAACAAATCTCGAGGCCTAGCGTACGATTGAAGTAAGGGGGATGGAAGGGGATGAAGGTGATGAGCTGTTTGGGTTAAGAACTGAGGTTGATGATTTGCACACGAACACTGGCAGTGTGAGGACTAGGTGGCGCAAGGAATGTGCTGATTAGGTTGATTGATTGATTAGCGGGATACGTTAATAGTTGATGAGGAGGACTAAGTGAACAAGACCCTGAAAACACAGGGGAATATGTTGAATTCGGAATGATGAATAGACAGATCAAGGAGACATACAGATAGTCAAGGCAGATGATGGTGATGAAAGTTACGCAACACGTCAAAGTATCGAGATGAGTAGGCGAGGTGGCTTTAGTCGGTGGCAAGGATGACAGGGACGTAAAAGCGAAGGAGATTTGTCGACAGAGGGTTATCTTGATAATGGTTGTGATGATGACCTGTTGTAATGAGTTTTGTGGTGGGGTGAAGAGGAGGGTGTTTGGCGGGGTTGACGGAAGGGGATTGGGTTGGGAAGAAAGAGAGAAGAGAAGAGAAAGGAGCAAGAGAGAAGGTGAGTAAGAGGTAGCGACGATAGTGATGAATTGATGATAATGGATGAAGAAGGAAAGCAGGAGGAGAAGGAGGAGAAGGAGGGGGGGGGGTTGGCAGGTTGATCAGGGCTCTGCGCAGGCAAGTGCGAGAGAGGAGAAAGGCGGGCGGATTTTGGAGGAGTTTTAGTGTCGGATAGAGTTTGGACTTCTTGAGCGCCGGATGTGGTTGTGATGTATTGGTGGGCAGTAGGGAGGGGTCAACAACGTTGCTTGCTTGCTTCTTGTTGCGGATAGTGGGGACCTGGACTCGACTGCAAGGGTTTTTTTTTTTTTTTTTTTTTTTACTGAGGAAAGCTTCCGAAAGAGGTACGTATCGTGCGTCGGATCTCGAATCTCACGAAAGCTGAATAATAACTACGAACACAGAGCTGCTGCTTACCAGGGCGAGTTCAAAGTGCAGGAGAATAGGCAAAGAAAGGAAACTATGGAAATTGGAAAATTGGAAAAGAAAGAAGAGCGCCAGGAGGCAAATTTGGGTTGTCTGATAATGGACTGGGCGGTGGTGACCCAGATGATCCGCTGTTCAGAATCAATCAAGCAACTAAGTAAAGAAAATCCAAAACAGGCGAAAAATAAAATAAATAAATAAGATAAGCAAGAAGTTGAGCTACCCGGGCAAGACAAAAAAAGCCTAGGATATCTATTGAAAGATTGCTACCTTACTGATACAAGCATCAGCTTGCTCTAAATCCATATGCGTCGAGAGATCTCACGACGACTCGAGAAAACCAGAGTCTGCATCGTACACAAGACGAGATCACACAGCCCAAACAGGCTCAAACGTTCCTCGCAACCAATCATGAGAGATGCAGGCCTACGACCAGTCGGTACCGGTAGGAAGCTGGGAAATTTCTTCAAATGGACCGTCATTTTCAAATAATCTTCTGACGCTGTTTTGAGGGGGGGGGGGGGGCACGGTCCACGGAGACAAAGTTGGATGTGCATTCATGGAGTGTCACGCGCCCGTTTTAGCGTACCATCCATCAAGATTCTATCTTGAATCGAACAACGCCTTCACCCTCCTCTTTTAGAGTAGAATACATTATTTACCTTACACTTACTACACCCAGCCTTAATGCGTCACTAAATCACAAGGTTTTATGATATTTACGGCCATAAGGGCAGACATAGAAGAGGAGCTTCTGTTCCTCTCTCGACGGACATTTAAGAGCTGGATGGCACTAGAGCAGAGCGAGAGCTGTAAGCAGTATTGAACGTCTCAAAACCACCCTCTTCGGATTCCTAATCTACCCTGCGACATGAAAAATAGATACACACATTTCATTGCCTGCACCAGCCCGTCTCTGAACTGCAAAACAATTATCCCTATCCTTGAAAGGGATTTGCATAGAATCTTACTTCTCGACTTCACACACGCTTGTCTGTCTGTCTATCTACCTGCCTGTCTTTCCGCGCGCGGATTTCCAACGGTTCGTTCGTAGCACGGTTATCGTCCTCCGCGAGTGGGTTCCGGGGAAGGAAATCAAAAAAGCATAACAAGATTATTTGCTATACTTTTTTTTTTTTCCTGACCCTCTCCCCGTCGTCGGTATGTCGATCCACCATACATCAATTGAGTCGTCCCAGAACCATGATGCCACAGACATCGAAATCTCGTTCCCGGCCGTGTGGCTGGACTGTCCCTACGTACCGGGTCCCCTCCCTCGTGCACTCTGTCTCTGTCTGGTGTCCGCCTGTCAAGTCAGCTTCTTTGAACGCTTGGCCGTTTTCAGGGGTCTTTAATGTCTGAGCATGACGACACACAGGTCCATAGAGCGACGGGGATTAAACTAACGCCAGACCCCGCACGGGACCAACCAGGACCACGCTAGCTTTATTCCAACCGCGCGAGAAAGCGCAAAAGTCGTCACGCTGCCCCCCTCCAACCCACTGACTCCGAGTGGTAGGAGCGGTAATCAAAATAGTCCCTTTTTTTTTCTCCCTCTTTTATGAAAACGGATACTTGTTTTGAAAGCGCGAGAGAAATTTCGAATCCCGTCTGAATAAGTTAATGTTAGAACCTAGCACTACAGTAACAGTCTCTCAAATGCATGTCGACCTATCTTTACCCTACTACATCTAACTCTGCATACCTCATGTACTTACCATCACCAAATGTCAAGTCATATGCCCACATACAGGCGTGGTGCGAGCGTTCAAATGCGTCTCACTCAAGGTAGTAGAACCCTGAAGGTGTAACTTTGATAAAAGACCATGCGATATAAGATAGATCAAAACTGATGACTGGTTGTATTTTATGTCTTGATTTACTTTACTCTCCACTATTCCCTTTCCCCCTTAGGCTTCAACGGTAGCCGAGAGATGCTTCTTAAATGATAAATAACAGCCAGAGCCGGCCGTGGTTCCGAGTAGGTATCATTCCTGTATGGGCCAATCAAGGGCGTTCCCCTGCACGAGTTCATCTCATATCGTCCACACACACACACGCAGTCCTCTCCCGGTTATTGCTTGGTTGCGTTTGAGTTGCGTGCCCTTGATCGTCGTCAACCAACCAAGCTCCACCCGCCAACTGGTGCCTGTAATTCCAGCTGCACGTCAACCCAATACATAGCTGAGAGGGAACCTCAACTAGCACAAGTGATGTCTCATAAGCTATGTTATAGGTAGGTAGTTCCACATGAAATAAAGGGAAACAAGTCTCTTTCTTCTTTGATTTCGCCCGTCAGTCAGTCCGTTTGTTTACAAACGTATGATGTTATTTACAGATCCCCGCTGCCAAAAGCCAAAAGAGATCTTGCGTGCACCATCATTGGTACCCCGAGATTCTCCAGACCGTTCCGTCCAGAGTACACAGCATATCTGCACGAATGAGCGAACAAGAGGTGGAAAAGACAAAAAGTGAAAAGGAAAAAGGAATAAGGGAAAAAGGAAACATTTACTTATCGGAACGACGTACCTTGATCCCAGAAAAAGCTCAACACAACCAACACCACCACCTCATCAGTGCAGCGGCGATCAACCACTGTCGCTTAACTGATAAACTCGTAGGACCCTTCACCTCGCTAATCGCGGTTCCTTCCCGAAGGCGCGCAATTTAAAGTGGACGTACCGCACGTACGTTTGGACCGAACTGAGAAGTACAAAAAAAAAAAAAGGAAAAAAACCAGGGCACGACCTCTCTGCTTTTGTTTTTCCCCCGTGAGCCACATGATTGCTTTTTTTTCCCTTCTCTCACGCCTGCCAAGTCATGTAGGGCAGACGAAGGGGAGAGAGAGGGAGAGGAGAGGAGAGAGAGAGAGAGAGAGAGAGAGAGAGGGCAAATATGGCGACAACGTATCATACCGTTCGTTCCCTACACTGCTGTTACTTCTTGCTGCTACTACTTCCTACTTGCTGTTTCTTTTACAGCACCACATTGCTTTCTCTCTATTACATATGTACAAAACCCACTGACCGCCCACCATGACCGGTCGACAACAGTAAAAAAAGGAGCTAATCTACCGATCTGGCCCGACCGGGCCCTCTACCTACTTCATACTTACTTATCTATGTCCACTGTACCTATCTATCTGCAAAAGAAATAGGAAGAAACATACCCCACCGACCCGACCGACGAAGACGCACACAGTGACAAACGCATACCGCAATGAAATCTCGCAGGACGGACATAGGGTATGCGCCGCGCAGCCAACTGTCTCTGAAAAATGAAAAAGGCGCCCCATAAAAACTCAGCAGACCCTCCCTCACCCCCAAGCAGAAGGACGAAGCAAGGGGGGGGGTGTGTGGACAGGCACCACACACCTGCGTGAAAAGAAAGAGAAAGAAAGAAAAGGGAGAATTAGAATGGGGGAAAAGGAAGAGGGATAGCGATCCGTATATGTGTATGCAAAGGAAGGACGGACGGACCCTCTTCTCTATCCTAGCGGTACATAGGCTCTCCGTTGTGGGTAGAATAAAAAAAAATCAATCAAACGAAGAAAGAAACCCCACATGTGTAGGTTGGTGGTCGTTCGTCAGTAGGCAAGGATTGCATAATAACTGTGTCCTGCATGAACCGCCTCTTCTTGCCAATGGTAATTTTCCCGGCTGCAGATTGCGAAGGGTGATCAGACTGATCACCTGCCCACCTGTCTCGCCGGGGCTCCAAAGAAATAAACCCAAGGGGCTGCAATCGCTGCCGCTCCATCTTGATCCCGTAACAAGCCCCATTTGTACATGATGCAAGGCCATCGGAATATCCTCCCTGAACTGTGCCAACCAAACAAGCGAAAGCTAAAGGCGAAAGGAAAAAAAAAGAAACGAGAACCGCAAAATATAGGATCAATGCTGCCGTGCTAAGGTTTGCCCTAATATCGCACTCTCTACAACATCAAAATTATCTTTCGGTGCCGACAGAACGACAGAATCTTACTGCTGAAAGGGAAAAAAAAAGAAGGAAAAAGGAAAATGCAGTATATTCTTTGGATCGGCATGTTTAGATCTTACGTGACCTGTTCCACTGGATCAGAGGCCATTTGATTTTACCAACAGACTTGCTCACCAATACAGGCCATAACACCGATTTCTTTTACCACAGGGAGACACGAAGGAAAACACATAATCGTATATATACATGCACACAGTCGTCCCTTTGCTGCGCCAAAACTCACGCCGCACACACGTACATAGACACAGCTTGAAAGAAAGGAAAGGTTGAGCGCGACCTTGTGAAGTGCTTTTTGCGCACGTGCCGGCCCACAAACTGAAATTTCCGCATCTATGACGTGCAAAATTCTACCATGAACATTGAAAAGAGAGATATAAATAAGCGCAAGAAGTTTAGGGCGTAAAATGGTACAGAAAAAAAAATGGATGTATATCGGGTCCAAAGTTTGACTTGGTCGTCCAATTCTTTTTTGACTATACGCCCAGAAAAAATCCATTATTAGGAAGCTAGAAGTAACAATGCGGGGGTGTCGTGACTTTCTCGATATTGAAAATGACTAAAAGGGTACTGAGGGAGTCGAAGGCCCGGCACCGGCTGCGGCTGCCTGTTCCTGCAATTCCTGCAAACCCTCGGAAGCAGCCTCAATGGACACTGAGAATCCAAGTTTCGCCTGGTTCTGCAGGGGTTCAAAACCAAGTTAGCTTCCGTACCCACCGTCATGGTAACTGGTCCAAGCGTCTTCCTACAAAATCACTTGACCTTCAAAACGAAGACTTGGTGGAGGAAGGCTAAGAGACCCTGCGGTGTGCTAAACCGCAACATAGAAAATAAATGGGAGTGGTCGCCTGTGATAAAGAGGGTGGCTTAAAGGTGCGACGCGAAAGGAAACTCGAGACAAAAGGTAGATCGTATTCCCGGTGGACAAGTCCAAGGAAAGTTCTGCGTAGAGAGTTTTTGTAGGGCAAGGGCAGATGATCCTCAACCAAAATAGAAGGGGGTAAGACATTGAGTCCCTGGTAGAATGGTGACAACGTTGGACCCGATCAAGTCCAACACATGCAGGAAATCGGGACACTATTAGGGAAGGGGAAGTGGTGTGTTCATAACCCGCAAGGGTAAAATGGGTATGATGGCTGTAATTCAGAAAGCAAAGAAATCTTCAAACATACCTTAAAGTGATCCACATCACCCACGAAAGTCAATGATACTGTAGGTGCGATTCTCTTTTCGAGCATGCAACAGAGCCTCCCGGAAGTATCAACCTGCGCCCTAAATGTCGACATCCGGAACTCATATTTGGCACCGACAGTTGTAATTCCTTCCTTCTTCATCCCGCCGCCCATCATTCCACCTCCACTTCGAGCCATTCCTCCCGCAACAGTAAGTTGGCAGTCCACACCAGCTTCGACCCGCTCAGCAATTCTGCGCCAGTATGTGGCCTGAAGCGCTCCCTGTGCTTGCAATTGTGCAGAAGCAACCCAGTCTTTAGTGGCATACCGTGCAACATATGAAAGGGCGGTTTCAGGGCCTACTGAAGCGGCTTGGCGCTGCCAGACCGACTCAAGACCAAGTGAAAGATTTGGCGTGACAGATTGGAGGTAAGAACCGATGAAGATTCCAGTAAGAGTTCCTTCGAGAATGGAAGGGTTGAAAGACTTGATGCCTGCAGAAAAGTCGGCACCGGTGTACTCCGTGTCCATAGTAAAGACAGATTGGCTAGCCATTGCCGGTGGAGCAAGCTGTACGTTAATTTTAGAAACGAGAGCTGGAGTCCAACGGTAATTGGCACGTCCAGAGAGTTGGCCCTCATTGTCAATGTTGGCCTGGAGAAAAGTCTGGTTTGGGGGTATTCTATCAGTAAAAGATCTTTGTAACACGAAAACATTTCAAAGATAGGCTCCTATCCACATAAAGTTCCCGATGAAGCAAAACCATAAAGAGCCCAAGCAGAGTACTCATTTATCTCCCCGCCATACTGATAGCTTTGGTACATATACTCTCCACCCCATGTCCCGAGATTGATAGTTTCCCAAAGAATTCATGGGTGATGATAGAAACGACTAACCTTACTGTTTCCAAATAGTGCAGCAAAGGTGTATGGCGGAATTCCCTGAGCGCCCATGGCAAACGCATGCGATGTCTGGAATATTGGGTCCATACTGAAACTCTTCATGAGATCGGCACGCATGCCCGAAAAAAGAAAGTTGTTCAAGAATACATCTTTCAGAGTCTCACGTGAGATATTTTCGACAGTTCCCGGGTTCGTCAAACCGAGGGTCGCCCTTCGTTCGTGAAAATTTTCAGAGAGTGTAGAAATTGCGTGTGTAATCGGGTTCTCGATCACAAATGAAGGGAGCATAGTTTTATCCATGATGAGTGACATCGCGGCGGGGTGTCTGAAGAAAAAATTGCGGGGTTGAGCGGGAAGGTGAACAGATTGGTTTCCTCAGAGAACAGTCCCCCGAGGTCGATGAATTCCAAAGGACTGGACCGATGGAACAGATATCCAAGTAGAATTCCGTCGTAGGACACTAATGGAAGTTGATAATGAGGTGGTTGACGAAGCGAGCCGTCGACGTAACTTTTTTTGCGACACTTGGTATTTTTTTTTTTAGTCGTTTCCTTACTTTGCGAGTTGGTGGAATTTCTCGTTTTTCCAGTGCTGTAGTTTTCGGTAGGTAGGAGAATTAATAGGCATGGGGAGGGGAACTCTTGACGTCGTTGGCTTGTCCGACGACGTTCACAAAGTGGTGCAGGGAAAATTACGTAACGAGAGCCGCAGCGGGGCTACATTTTGATGTTCGGCCCGGGTGCGCGGGGAAGAGTAAAGTGAATAAAGTTATGAACTCTACGGCAGTAGCAGCCAGAGATAACCTGGGATTCGTAGCAAGCAACCCTGTGCCCAGACACCCCCAGGCAATGGGTTCAGATAGGTGCAGCTATCAAAACAATACGTATGTAAAGAGCTATATGCTACGTTTCCTCCTAAAAGCAATTCTGTCGATTCTTATCACAGATACTCCGTTCTGTCTTTTCTCTCGTTCATGGGCACACATTCAATACTTCCATATCCCCTACCGGATTACATAGCTCTCTCTACTTTTATCACTATTTTGGGCGACAGTTCTCTCATTCGAGTGCACACACAGCACATACATAGTTGAAACACCTCGCTTCACCGTTGTCATCCCGTTTATCGCTATCTTTCTCATTCTCGCGACCCGCTCACCCACCTCGTGGTGGATATTGACATCTTCATTCGTCCACTGAATACAGAAAATATGGCCGCTGCAACTAAATCATATCTCTCGTACCTCCCCCATTTCCTTTTGTATCCCCCTTCTCGCTCTCTCGAGGTTCTTTCATAATGTTTTCACATCCTACCGTAGCCGTCCTTGTCTCTTTGTATCATTATTCACCGAAAGATCCTCCCTCGAATCATGACCCTAACTGTAGATTGGTTTGATTTTGCTTCTGATTACGATTATAGTGCCAGTGATGGTACTGGAAACTCCTTTCTGCGTCGCAGATCCAATATCGACATCGATGCGATACACAATATTCCGCTCGATAGCGAGATGGCCCCGGCTCAGTTATACTCAACAGAGTCTGGAAGGCTATTTCACTCCGGGAAGATTGCAATCGTAACAGTTGGTTTGCCGGCCAGAGGAAAAACGTGCGTTCTTCATTCTAATCTATCGAGGAATGGAAAATGGGCAAAGTGAAGGTTGACAATTGAAGTTAAATCCAGCCATGTTTCTGTGGCCCTTTCTAGATATCTACGGTGGTAAGTCCGACTGAGAGCTCGTGGACTTTGTGTATCTGTGCTTAAAGGCGTGCATTGCAGGTTGGGTGTGAAAACCCGTGCATTCCATCTTGGTGATTATCGTCGTGCGCACATGGGCCCAGGAACTGATGTCCCACATGACTACTTTTTCATTGACGGTGAGGCTCCACATGCAGAATCCCTGATTATTTTCTCTATGCCTATTCGCTGGGGTATGCCGACTACGCAGGTCGCTACTATGTGTCGTCACTTTTTGATATCTGCACATACTCGACGCATTAGCACAATGACACCCTCTTTATTTCGTTTCAACTGCCGACAACGGATTTAGATTAATACCTCATTATACTAACAAATGTTTCTCTCTAGCGATGCCCTCTTCGGTCAAACTGCGGCAAACTATCCTCCAGAAGTGTAGACTTGACTTGTACCATTTTTTGGACCATGAGATGGGCCAAGTGGCAATCTACGATGCAGTCAATCCTACATCTCTGGGGCGCAAGCAGCTTGCAAAAGAGTTCTTGAAACATGATATCCAGGTAGGCGGGCCCCGCGATATAATTAGTACCACCCGCTATTCTATCCATATTGACAACCCCGTATCTTGAAGACGATTTTTATAGAATCGTACGTTGATGACCCCAAAATTATCGAGGAGAATGTTCGAAGTGTCAAAATATCTTCACCTGATGTTAGTATACCTTTCATCGCAAGAGTTAGACAGAGACAGAATGATACTTATCTACAATAGTACCAAGGTTGGGATCAAAAAGATGCTGTCAAAGACTATATAACTCGGATGAACGCGAAGATTCCTCATTTCGAAACGATGGAGGAAAAGGAATTGAATTATATCAAGGTACGCAGCCTTAATCCGCCCCAGATTACCTAGAGATTAACGCCGAGTGATATTAGATGATCAATGCAGGGGAACGCATAATTGTCAACAACTGCCGTTTTGGATATCTTCCAAATAGGATTGTCTTTTACTTGATGAATCTGCACATCAAATCTCGCCAAACCTACTTTGCTAGGGCAGGAATTTCGTCACAGGATGACTCCTATAAAGCTGATGGCGATCTATGTGAAGAGGGCGTTGGGTATGCTAAGCGTCTTGGCGAGGCACTACTAGAAAATAGAAACAAAGAGAGAGAGGCGTTCATTGCCAATGGAGGAAGTCCCGAGGAGCTTAAACCACTCACAGTTTGGACTAGTACTAGGCGTAGGACCGTTGCCACTGCAACGTATTTGCAGGAAAGTGGATTCAAGGTCAAACAGCGACCGCAAATGAGTCAACTCAACCCCGGGGATGTTGAAAGCATGACAGAGAGGAAGATTCGGGCGAAATATCCTGATGAATGGGAGAGACATGAGGCTGATCCTTATCACCACAGATTTCCTAGGGGAGAGGTATGGTTTCATATTGATATTGGGATACCTTCCATGATACTTACTATATGTCTTGTAGAGTTATCATGATCTTGCCGTTCGTATGGAGCCAATCATCCTCGAGCTTGAAAGGGAAAAGAACGATCTCCTTATCATTGCTCACGAGAGTGTATTGAGAGTTCTTTACGGATACTTGATGGCCTGCTCAACCTCTGACATCCCTTTTTTGAGATTCCCGAGGAATGAGATTGTTGAGGTGAGCGAGCCATAATACCCGAATATTTACAGGGTGGGAAACTGATTGCTAATATAATAAATAGATTATTCCTGAGAGTTATAACAATAGATCTAAGAGAATCCCAGTCCCCCACACTAATCAAAAAGGGGTTTACGTTCCATAGGACTCTCAACTACTATTTCTGGGAAGCATGATCATATCTTTCCTATGCCCAGTAAATCTTTGGGCTCTCCTGGTGAAAGTGGATAAACATAGGTGTTCTACTAAGTTTTGTGCTTTGGGCTATTGATGAGTTTGATGATTTGTGTAGGGGGAGTTCACGGCATTAATAATTTGTGGCATGGAGTTTCCCTCGAATTTACTAGACTAGATACTAGCGCAATAAAATAAAATATTCTTAGGGCCCGTTCGGTTGACGCTGAACTGGTTGCAATCATGCACTGAGTACACCTCTAGAGGTAATTATTTCATTGAGCCCAATCCATGAGCCCAATCCATGGATTTTTGTGACTGAATAGACCCTTAGCCTCTGATCTCGAGGGTGAGTGGGCCTCTATCTGTGAGTGTCTGCCGTTGGTGTTTTACTAACGCGAGATGATATTTGTACGACTTCCGGCTATCCCCCCCAACACCAATAAGGTGTGCATGTAGCTGTAGTTGGACGATAATCAACCACGCTTCACTGGTCATACAAAGACGATTCGGCTGTAACATTGTTATAGATCGGTGGATGAGACGGCTAGAATGTAGTTCATTGTTTCACCTCTTGATTGAATGAAACAATATTCACCTTCAGTAACACCGTTCTGTTAAACACCAAAGTGAGGCACACCAGGTTACAACCAACTACATGTAGTAAGCAGATCTATAACCCTTAACTTCCACTTATTATAACGAAATAATCACGAATGCACCGTTCCTATCAGCCAGCTGTTCGGAGGAGGTAGTGGGGATAGTTTCCCTGGGTTACCCACGGCTCCGTCGCATTACCTAAAATGTACCAACGTTTTTGTCAAACATCGTTTATCTACAGCATGTTGGTGACGGATGTATATAACACGACAGTATCCTCCTACCATTCACTCTGCCCTCGAAAAGGTATCTACGTACCAATCACTATGCTTGTGTCCCTATACGCAATGCCCTCGTGGACAAAATCGTTGATATATTTCGGGAAAGGTGCTTGCTGCACTCCGGGAGAGAGTGGGGGAGGGGAGAGGGAAGGAAGAAGGTGCTAGTGGTGGTGGGGCGTGTGCGGGAGCGGCTATGCGGTGTTGCATCCTCTGTTAAAAACGCTTCATTAAGGCAAGATAGCGGAGGCGGCAGGGGCCCGCGGGGCATTTACCGGTCTACTGGGTTCTGGGCTGTATGTGAGACCCATCAAAACCAGGAGTCGATGCTACTTTATTGATGACGGCATCTACTATTATGGGATCTTACTAATAATATTTTGATCTCTCTTTCTTTTTTACAAAGGAACCTATACCGAACTTTGTTTTCCCACGTTTCCCCCCCTTTAATTAATATAGGAGGATCGAGTACAAGTTACAGGTAATACGGATGCACGAACGAAAGGGGCGTTAAGGTTCATCAGGCAGAAGTTTAAATGGAGGATGATGTTGCATACATAGTGCTCCAAAGTCTGACAGGTTATTATGTTGACATAAACTGCTGTAGGTACATACAGGTTGTGGAGTGATTTGCGGGCAGAATTACTATGCATTAAGATCTTTTGCCTCAAAGACATCCACCATATGATCGTTATGCGTGACGGGTAAAGGGCTGAGCATACGTTTTGTGTGATATATATAAGTACATGTAGATATACGTGTAGACTCTGCCTAAGTGTAGAAGTCTATGGAGTAGTTTTACCACAGTTTTTTTTTTACCGTACCTCCTCTGAAAAGGCTGGGGATCTACAAACACTGCAGAATTTAATTTACATAACGTATGGGAGAAATAGGGCATCATCATAACGAGGGGGGTTCTTAATAGTCTAGTAATTCTATATTTGTAATTTGGTTAATTAAGGTGCCTTCAAGTCAGGCAGCTTGGCAAGGGATAAAAAACAAAAGAGTAATCGAGTCTCGAGTCAGTAGCCATTTCAACCGGATGTCTGTTTTATGAGCTCTCATATCGCTTTGGTATGGAATATATCCCGGTCGCCCCAATTGGTGTGACACATAATGTGGCGCGGGTCTTGAGGTTTACTTCTACTGGAAAGCACCAATCAAAGAGCTTGTTGGAGATACACGTCGTCCTTGGCCTAGAAGAATAAAATACCTTGTGGTTTGATTCGAGGCTAATTAGAGTGTTAAATAATCGACACTGCCATACGTACCTATAAAATGAGCGCTCAGAATGAACCGCATGCGAGTCCCAAACCAGTCGAGCCAATCCGTCTCCTCACATTCTAATACTTCAAATACGTTGACCAAGGAACTGCAAGACTCTATCAATCGAAATCAAGCAATTATGACTCCCTACATACGGGGGATCTTACGTGTTTGACGTGCTCTTCTGCTCGATGTGATACACTTAATTAAGAAAGCTACACTGAATGGTACTCTAGACCCCACGTACGCCAGAAGTATTGATTTATGTACTCCACTATGATCATTGGAAGTTTGTGTTTGAACCATTTCGATATCCTTCACTAGCTGGCAATGAATAAGTACGTCCGATGGTGATTAGAAGGATGCTGGATTAAAGACATGCGCCGGATCCCTAAACTGACAGGTCACCAATAATAAATTCCATACCTATCTGACTGTGTGTAATCTGAATTACAGGCCCTCAGTGATTTACTTTAGTAATATTGTCTGTGGCCTTTCAAGTAGAAGTCATGAGGACCACTTTCTGATCAACAGTGCAGTAGTAGTGTTAACTGTGCCGCGCGTGGCTATGGAGGTGACGTATGTGTTCTTGTTAACGCGTGACAGTTCTTTTTGCCTGAACCAGATCTACATGTGAAATTTCGGTACTGGCGCCGGCTCTTTTTGAGTGCCGAGTGATATGTGGTGAAGTGGTTTCAGCTGCCTGAACTTTGTGGCGGCAAACTTCAGCTGAACTTTCGTTTCACTAGAACAGAAACAATTGTATTCTCTCTCAACCGCCAAGAGAGGTGTAATATTTTGCGTATGCGTCCGAGGCAAATATGTTAGGTAAAGTGACGTCTATAGGGAGTAAAGATATTTCTCGTGGCGAAAATAAGCCCCGATAGTATCTTGAGAAGAATGTCTCAAACATCGAGCCAATAGGTTGCTACCTGTGCTGTGGAGGAGGAATTATGGTCTTCTGGGCCAGTCAGATCTAACACCAGCCCAACTAGTCGCTTGATCAGCCAGTCAGGAAAGAAGTCGCTTTTCCCCAAACCTAGCCCGTCTCGGCCTGTTATAGAGTGAGGATGAACGTTAAAAGCTCCGATACGACTTCACGTTATTCTAATTCTGGCTTATATTAGTTATTCACAAATCCTTTTATAACGTTTTCGAACACAATTGGGTCTTCTTACAACCACAGTTAGGTGCTTCATGCAAGACTTGACGGATACAGGCTCAGTTGTGTTCGTAAGCGTCATGGAGTAGCGACCAGATTATCGTTGTAAATGGCAAGAGTAATGATCACCCCCCAATCCCCTACGGTATGTTCTTTTGCCACGGCATATTGACAAATTTGATAGCTAAGGCAGTCCTATACCCGGAATAAAACCATGACTTATAGATCATTCGGACCGAGTTTAGAGCCAATCTTTCAAGCAAGTCTCCAGTTTTAAAATCACTAGAAGTATGACTTTGATCTCGCTAAAGCCTGTCTCATCAGCCGAAGGGCTTGTGATTACTTTCTAGCTTCACTCTGCACCTATTACTCGTTCAATCGATATTGGTTACAGTGAAATCCAGCCAATGATAGATTGCCTAAATAGACTTAAGAAGTCAGTCGAGGGATACCTAGTTGCTGGCAGCGGGTGTTACCGAACGGTGGACAACTCAAACTCGGGCCGAGGAAGGTAATTATCCTGGACAGGTATGATAGCTCATGGCCATGCAAGCTTGATGGTTCGGCGGCGGCGGCTGTTGTTCAGATCGGCTCAAGGTTAAATGGGTATGTAAAGCGAAAGAAACTATTTGTTAGGCTCTTGATCCCGGAATGACATCCCGTTATCAGTGGTGATGCATACATACATGTATGCATCGGGCTTTGACCATAAAATCTAAAACCTTCGCTTTGTTAGCAGCTTCACTCAGTGACTGTAATTAACAAGGGTTGCCCCCAATCGAGTGTTCTGTTTCTTACATAAAGCAGTATCTAGCCCCGCCAGTGAGAACTTGTATGATGAGCTGTAGTCTCAAACTCAGACGTAATGTAATTGAGACATGTGAGTCGGCGGCGAGAAGATAGCCTTCCAGTCAATAGTAGGAAAGGTTCATTACTGTTGACCCTTATCATACTATAGTTGTTGGTGATAGGCGAGATAATATGAGTGGAGAGTCGAAGTAGCAGATGGGAGACCTTTGAAAGTATGTATTAAGTGTAGGAGTATGTAAGCAAAGCTTATTCAAGCCTCAAACCTATCTAATCGATCCCAACTACATGTCATTAGGAAAAAATAAAGGTTCACCGACTTCAGAATTCATTATAAATCAACGGCCTCGCCGCAAGATGATATATAAATAGCTACTTGTACTGCTCATACAAACTTTGACTGGCCACCCGGACACTCCCCCTCACTCGGGCAGTTAACGTAAAAAAAAGGGAAGATCAACGGTTTAAGTGGTTTCTCTACCAATCATCATTGGCTGTCCGAGTGAGGGGGGTGCCCGGTGGTCAGGGGAGTCGTCTATACGCAAACACCCCTTTTGTAAAACATGACACGGCGGCGCTATACCATAACATCACCAACTTATAATAGCCGTTATTAAGTCGAGAAATGCTCTATGATAGCCCTTAGGAGGATAAAATGGTCAAATTCGTGACCTGGTCCGTGCTTCTGCTGAAACTGGCAACTTTCCTATTATCGAGAGCCGAGAAGCTGATTATGTTGTCAATTATCCCCCCGAACGGGTATGATATAATATTTTGGGTAGGTCGCGAATTTGACCATTTTATACTACCATGGGATAACTCGGGGGGGTGGGGTGGTTCATGGAAATATATAGCCTCGCCTTTATTACCTTGCTATACAACTGGGGTATGATTTCATGACTTCCTCCCTTACCAAAAGACAATGAATGGGAGAAACCACTACCGGAACAATTTACTTTATAGCAACTGTGATAGTCGGACTAGATTTCACCAAGTGGCATAAACGGCACACACATATTCCTAAATATGTCTAAAGGGCCAACTGGCCAAGGCCCGGTAGTTACTCTATACGGTGATGGCTACGTCAAATGACACAGATTGCGCGCCTTATAATCACCAGAAGCAAATTTCACTAGTTTTTATAAGCCGGTAAAATCCCATACTTTTTCAATGTTTAAGGGAGTTCTACGTTGACAGTATTTCTGCCGCTAATATCACAGTGCCGCGAGAAAAGTAGGTACAAGTACGGTGGGGCAGTGTGTCTAAGCAGAGAGCAAAGATATTTCCCTTAGCATATACAACATCTGGTTATATGGACCTCAAAGTCTGTACTGTGAGTATATAAGTATTTCCGGGGCCTTGATCAATCACTAACTTGTATGTATTGGACCAGGCAGCTTAAGGTTATGAGCTTAACGAAGGCTCTTCGACTACATGCAACCTCACAAACATACGTACATGTATGGTCAATGATAACATAATGCTACAACAAAGCCACAACACTCACTCTCTGCAGCCTATCCAACGATAGCAATAAGTTCTATATAGCAGCTGAGATTCAATCATACACGATCACTCGAAGGTCAATGATACGGATTACATATTTCCTACGAAACAAGGACATCGCTATCCACAACGATAAGAAATCCGGACTATCTTGTAGATCAACCAATCTAGATCCTGGAAAGAATTCATATACCATTCACGCACACATAACGAAATAACAAATCAACAGAAAGCGTTATTCCGTTGGGTTTCGAGGAAGAGGGAAAGCATCGTGTCAACCGAACCGATGATGGAAAAAACACATACAAAAAGGACATACATGTAATTTACATCCCTGCCCCAAAAATCACTCCTTTTACAGAGATTTCATCGGAAAAGAAAGGAATCAACAAGAGATAGAAGGGAAAGAAAGAAAAAAAAGAACCAAACTCCAAAGAACGATATGTATTCCCCGCGGTTCGTCAGCGTCAGAATGCCCCACTATTATTTCTAACCTAACCCACCCCAGGCACCCCTGATCCTTCGCGCCAGCTGTATATCCTTTTGCATTATGGTGACCCTCTTTGCATGGATGGCAAGAAGGTTGGTGTCTTCAAACAGATGCACCAGGTACGCTTCGGCAGCTTCCTGAAGCGCTTGGATTGCGGTGCTTTGCCAGCGGAGGTAATCGACTCCTCCGCCGCCGAGGCCCCCGAGATGGGCCGCGTTGGTGTAGTCTAGCGCAATTTCACGAACCTACCCCATATTCTTTAGCAACCAATTAATATTATGGGAGTAAAAGACATACGAGGCGGGCAAACGGGAGCTTTCTCAACAGGAGCTCGGTGCTTTTCTGGTATTGTCGGATCTCGCGTAGCGCCTTTGTTCCAGGGCGCCAGCGGCGGCCTGCACCTTTGGAGCCAGGGACAGGATCACCAGCACGGACTAGCATTTTTGTTTTAGTCAATTTATACTTCTCGTTTTTCTCCTTCTTTTCTTGGGGGGGGGGGTGTGGGTCTTACTTCCACCACGTCGGGCAGAGCGGGCCGATCCAGAATTAACGGTAGACTTGAAGGGCTTGGTGCGGACGGGAGTTTTGGCGATTGTCTTCCGCAATCTGGGAGCGGGCTTTGGCGGCATGATGGAGCGCGCGCGCAGGCAGGTATGTAGCTGAGGCTAGGTGGTGGTGGTGGTAGATGATGGTAGGCAATGGTGACTTTAGTTCCTATTTTATTTATTTATTTATGGACCAGTGAAGTATTTTGACTCGGTGGGTGGGGGAGGGGTGAAGGGAAGGGAAGGGTGTACAGTCTGACTCTGGCTGGCTGAATTGGAGGGTTGGAGATTGGAGGCCAACACGCTTGTTCAAAGGGGAGAGGTTGGGGGGGGGAAGGCGTTGTTGTGTTGCGTTGGGCGTGGTTGCCGCCAAGGAATCATACGCGTGATAGACACGGTGGTTAAGTAAATTCTCGGAAATGGCTTTAGGAGGAGGACTGATGGATTTCTTATTGCTCTGAACATATGTCTACCTGACTACACGCAGTGATTGATACTGATGGTATTCAAGTGGAATTGTTATAAGAACGATAGCACAACAACAACAAGGGATATTGGAGGTGAAACTGGCCAGACAATGATTGGTGCGTACCTACAAGTATGTAGGTACAGACTCTAAATGTCTTAACCCTACACAATTAAAGAGGGGAAATATGCAGTTGTATGTATCAAGCCCTCAATTAAACTAAACCTCACATCCCACTACATATACATGTAGTTAGCTGTATTTTAGACAATATGTACAAAAATATCTCGTATTTGAACTAATATGGGGGTTTGGTCCATGCGGTAAAAACAGCATCGTAAGTAGAATACCCTATCGATACTGCATCAATACCATATTCTTACAGAATCACTAGCGTAATGACTGGAATACGGTAGTCGATTTCTCGGTACTTATAGATACATACATGTACCTACCTGTACTCTTCATGGGTTATCGATTAGCAGACTTATTTCTTATTTCTGTGCCTTTTCTATACATAGACGTCATTCAGCCATTCCATGCAGGACCCTGCCCAGAGCTTACCTAACGCTTTCCTCGTGTCTTGCCATGCAACCAACTTTCCCCTTTCAGCCGCCATGGGTGGACAAACCAGACCGAAAGGCCAAATGTCATTATGCGACTCTACATCATCGCGGCACTCCTTCATGACCTTTACTAACTACTAACTACATGTAACCCCCACAAACTTCCATCTACCAAAACCTTTTTTTCTGTACCTCACGAAGACCAATCGCCGCACCAAGACATACATACATCCTCCTCTAATACCTCACAGCGTTGTTAAGACCGCAGGCGCTCGAACCATATAGCTAGCTGCGATAGTTACCTAGCTTGACACATTCCCGTACCTTGCGGCGATCTCGCTCGCCCCTCCCCCGCCATGGCTGAGCTGAATATGCTTGAACAGTGGTACTATGAGGTACCCCCCGTAACGCGCGTATGGACAACCGCCGCTGTTATCACATCAATACTTGTCCAATGTCAAATTGTCACCCCATATCAATTGTTCTATAGCTCTGTTAGCGTTTGGGGGAAAAGCCAGGTTAGTCTTCTTGTCTTCTACTCTGCATTCTTCTAATGTGTGGGCGTTTCAATTCAGTATTGGCGATTAATAACAACATTTCTCTACTTCGGTCCCTTGAGTCTCGACTTTATGTTCCATATATTCTTCATGTCCCGCTACTCGCGCAACCTTGAGGAATCATCCTTTCGCGGACAGACTGGGGAATTTGCGTGGCTAATACTGTACTCTTCTGTCTCCCTATTGGTACGTATAATTTCCTGCCTCAATTCACAACACAAAGTTTGAACCTTTTGCTATGCCTAATTTCCTTCTAGTAGCTATAGTGCGACTAACATGCGCTATCCTACGCAGATTCTCTCCCCAATAGCCTCCATGCCATTTCTAGGCTCCCCGCTATCCTTTAGCTTAGTCTATATCTGGGCCCGTCGCAACCCTTCCGTGCGATTATCTTTTCTGGGGCTGTTCGTATTCACAGCGCCATACCTCCCCTGGGTACTACTCGGTTTCTCATTGCTGCTCCACAACACACTCCCGAAAGACGACCTGTTGGGAATTGTGGTTGGCCACATATACTACTTCTTCGAGGACATCTACCCTAGGATCAGAAACGGCCATAGGCCATTGAGGAGTCCAGAAGTCTGGAGGAGATTGTTTAGCGCGCGGGGTGTGGTAGCTTAGGAAGGGTGTTATACGATATTTCAAGGCCCAATTTAGCATTATGGCCGTGACGGATGTCATCGCATCATCGCTATAGTCGAAATAGAACGGGGAAACGAAGTGGAGGTGCTTCAGGTGGGCGCCCTGTATTAATATCCGCCTATTTCTTTTTTTCTTCCTTTGCTCTTTCTTAACTTTGAGTTTGCTTTTTGTACTTTTCTTTTCAAAATGTTGGCTCCAGTTATTGGCGTTTGGAACGAGCTTCGTTTCCCTCTCCCGTGCTTGCTTTTTTCCTTCTCACTTTTCTTTTGAAGATGAATATGATAGTATGGTGTTTGGATGCTAGGGTAAGGTGGACAGTGCTATCTATACCTTAGGTACAGAGCTGGGGATGGGCGAATTAGAGTAGTGGGATGTAGCATATTCCTCTCAAGCTCGGGTGCGCAGTGCACGAGTTGAACGACATTGAATTGAATAAGGCAATGGAAATATCAAGGGCTGGTTGGCTGAGGCACAGTACTTTCAGATATATCAGAGTTGTGGCCTAACGTACTAAGTTACCACTCTACAGCAGGACAGACAAGGCGGAAAAGCAGAAATAATCATTTCTTTCTCTTTGGATCAGGCGCCCAGTAACCGGCGCAGCCTTTCATAGCGTACTAATACATGGTCCATCGGCAGTACCTGCTGTCTCTATCAGTTTAGAATAAGCTTATTGGAGTTGAGCTGTACGGCAACGTCATGGCGGGATGGATTCCGCCTCAACTCAGGTCAGGTCGAGATACGCGATGTGCGTCTAGAACTACTTTTTGGCAAATCTTCCCTTAACCTTCTTCTCTACACCGTACTCTACTAAAAACGGTAGACAAGATCATTCTCAATGCCGATCCAGCGTCCCACAAACCTCGTAGCGGCGTTAAAAAAAAGAAGCGATAGCTCCGAATAGCTGGAATCCGAGTACCCCAATAGAGTGGCTGCAGCCACTAACTAGAATATCCTTTTCATCCCCGCCTTGCGCCTCCACATCCCATATTTTGTGGTAGCGCAGAGAAGAAGAAACAAAACCTCCGAGGTTCTACGGCCAGTTTGAAACCCGAGAAACCAGGCTTTGCGTCCCCGCCTCCGCCGTCATACGGTCTAGTGGTTCGGCCCGGGCACCAATGATCATTGACCATCAACCCTCCCCCCCCCCCCCCCAGAAGCAATCAAATCAAGCCTCACAAACCAAACTGGTCTCAACTGATGGTTTTGTGGGGGGAGGTGGGGGAGTGTGAATTGAGCCTGATTTGAAATCGCATTTCCCACATCCAGTCTTTGCTTTTCCCTGGAAGCAAAGCAAAACAAGAGTTGTTTGGCTTGGTTTGATAATGATACCAGGATGCAACGGACGATAATGGACACCGTGGCCCAAAACCTCTTCCTTCGCTGTTAGGTTTTTTTTTTTTTGGTCCTTACCCCCAGTGGCAGGCCCCGTGGGAGGAGAGTGCCCGTTGTTCAACTGGACTGCTGGCCAGCCAGCAAGCCAGCAGTGATGATGGGCATTCCACTTGACATGTCATTGAGACAGAGGTGCGGGTTAGCGGGTCTCTGATACTCTACATCGACCCAGACCGATAACTATGCATCGATTGAATGATAGGAATCGGCGTGTACCTCCCTTGGAATTGAAACTCCCTCACTCATGAATAGGGGCATAAGGAGGAGGGTACAATGGCCAGCAAGGTCTCATGAGGTCTTTTAATGGGTCGGCTTACTAGTACTACGTCACAGCCCTAACCCTTGTGATGGCTGGTAACTTACGCATCACTTAGGAAAAGGTGTGTACCTATCATCTAGACTGTATGGACAGGAGGGAATGATTTCACTTGGACAGCCCCAAAATCGGGACCAGGTAATAATAGCAAGCTGCACCATGTAATGATTGGGTGGGCGCAGGACCTTCTTCGTGATAGCCCTGTGGTGGAGATTGGAAAAAAAAAAAAGAAAAGGAGAAAAACGCCCCAATCAACCAATATCTATGCACGCCGAAACAAACTAACTGGCGAGTAAGGGGTGTTGGGATAATCTACGTACCGAGAGAGAGATACCGACGGAATCGCAACCGGACCATTGTAACCGGCATGCATCACTGAAGTGTGGGTGATGTGGTATATGTTTTGTATCCTATGTAAATCCCCGCAGCAGAGAAGCGACGTCTCGGACCGAGAAGGAAATTGTGGTAATAGCTACCTAGATTTTTTTTATTCCTTTTTTCATGACCAGGTCGCCCAGTGTCGGCGTACTGGTGTCTTTCTTCACGATACCATTACTTCTTCTGCACCGCAACTCATATCATCACTCGTCGTCATCCAATGTTCCCTGTAGGAAGAACGTCGATAACGAGAAGGATATATATACCGCGTTTTGAATTGTTAACCCGCTATACCCACAAAGGAAATACAAACCCAGAATTACTCCATACTAGTAATATTACCAACTCTTCGTAAAGCTTCACACCGTGAACTCAGTTGTGTTATTCTTTCTCTTCCTTCTACTCCATGGACCTCAGGACCTGAAGGCAATAGATGGATATCGTATTTTAGATTTTCTTTAAGGTCGTGACGGAGGTGATCCTGATATTGCTGGTGGTTTCGGGGTGGATAACTCGAGTAGCTGTTGTATGTGGGATTCTATCACGGCATTGTCCAAGCCGGTAATGTCGAGATTTGACAGGTCCACGTCATCCATAACTAGGTCGTCGTCGGTCAATAAATCGGCCGCGTCCAACCAAGAGATCCCACTACCACAACTAGTCTCTGGCGCTATCCCAGACATAGCAGAACCCGAAGCAACAATGGGCGGTCCCTGAGTAACGGCATTCCAGACCCTCCCTCCATTATCACCGCGCTCCTCCTCGTGCTCCCCCTCCCCCCCGTGCTCCTTTGCCTCCTGTACCCCCAGACCGCCCACCACATTTGTGTATAAATCAGCCAGATCTACTGGCCCCCCAAACTCCGTAAATGGATTATTCCCTGTAAGTTCAGAGTCGAATATCGATTTCTCCAAGCCGAAAACAGGTGCGCCGTTGAATAACGAATTTTTCACGACATTGTATGGCACTTCTTCTGCAGGAGCGGGTAGAGCGGGTAGAGACCAGCGAGACATATCTGGCAACAGTGGCAATGGTTTAGGTGCTTCGCTGTTGAGGGACACCGAGTAAGGGCTCATACACGAGTTGAGCTCGGTTACGTCTCCATGTTTGCCAGTTGCTAGATCATTATAAGAACTTGCTGATGTATTAAAGTCTCGGGGCGTACCCACCGTTGAAACCGAGGGCGATGGGGATGGCGGTAGATTCTGAGGCAAAAAACTCCTCTGTTGGCGGTTTATTTCGGCTGCCTGTCTTAAGGACAGCATGAGGGCATTATGGTCATCGGGCGACACCGGGGGCGATAGTGGTCCATCGGCAATCTTTTGTTTTTTGGTATTATAGACAAAACCTTCGGGCTTGACAGGTTGCCGGCATGGAACATTGAGATGGATGCATCGAGGGCAAGGGCGAATAGACCCACAGGTCTTTTTCTGTTTGTTACAAGAGACTAAATAACAAAGTTAATTCTATTACTTAATTGTCATAAAAACAAAATTAAAAAAAACTCACTGCAAGCAATATTGCGTGGCCTTGGTCTTTTTTTTCCTTTAGCGGTGAGAACATCTGGTTCTGTGGTGGTATGGGGGGCTGCTGTTGGTGTAGTAGGCTTGGGGGCGGAGGGAGTTTGAAGCCTTGAGGGAAGATGGAGACCCCTCGAAGGTCCTTGGTGAGAAGTCATAGGGCCGTTTGAGTAGGTGGCGGGCGCTGATGAACCCGCCATCGCCAACGTCGCGGGTGATGTATAAATCAACAGGATATTGGGGCGTTGATGGTCGACATCGTGACGGTTATGTGGGGAGGTTGATGCGAAAAAATGCGGAGGACGAAATAATTAGAGTGTAGGTATTTTTCCCGCAACAACCTACCACGAGAAGCATTACCTAGCTAGCCTAGTCGGGAAACGCGTTCTATTCAGATGTACCAACCATACATACTTTGAAGCCAAAATTATACTTACTCTACGTTAGGTTCGAGTTTGTTATCATAGCTGAACACTCCTTCGTGTATACATTTGTACTGAATCATTCTCTTGGGCGTACCATGGGTCGTAATATTATCTATCCAGTTTGAATTCCCATTAATTACGATCTAACTGCTCTATTGTACGTGGGAAAAAAGAACATAAAATTACCACTAGGTATTGATGGTGGGAAAATCGGGGCGATGCTTGGACGTTGTTTCACTCTCTTTCTGCTGTCTTCGGAGATGCTGAGACAGCGGTGCAACAGTACGGAAATAGATTACAAACATACATTTACATGTAGAGTATGTTTGCATGTACTTTTTAGTTCTGAAAACATACATGTACTCTATGTACTTTATGTAACTGTAATGTATATACGTATACATACAAGGTGTATTATACATATATCAACCAGACAGCAGTTAATCCAACACCAAACAAAACAATTGGCATCAGCTACATGTATTCACCTTTTCGACCGCCATAGAAATTCCAGGCAGAAGCAGGTTGCCACTCACAGTTCCACAGGCCCACAGCCCTGTCCAAATAACAAGCAGACACTGGCCAATAAGCGCGGGTATCAACCCTCCAAAATTATCCACCAAACAGTCCTCTTCCGGCGGGGAGCATGGACACGCCCCCCTTCTGGGTTTCGAGAGCTCTGTGGCAATATTATCTGTATTGCCCTTGGCAAGCAGAAGAGGAAAAGAGTGACTTGCGTCCACTTAGGATTCGCGCCATCTTGGGGACCACCACGTTGCTCCCGGTATGTGCCTGCTGCCAGCCATTTTTTCACACCCTCTTATCCCCCCCCTTCCCACTTTCTCCTCGTTCTAAAAAGCCTTTGCCTCAAAACTCGCTTGTCCCCTTCTATCCACTCTTCTTCTTTCTCACCCCCCCCCTTCTCACACACGATATCAACCTGCCTTCTCCCTCAACTTTGACCACTTCCCCTCATTTTCTCCTATCTTGAGAATGACCTTTATCCCCACTACATTTCTTCTGCCAATACATTATCGCCTTTATCCCTCGATTTCATAACTAATCGGCATCGACCTCGAATTCAAACCTCCTTACTGTTCCAATATTTCTTACCAGCACTATACCACTGTAACTTATTGCGCACCCGATACCCGTGCCTCTGTTGTCTTTTGAAGAAATCGATATTTTCCTTTAGTAGTAGTACAGCGCCCCAGTTTATTCAGCGCTTGCTGTATTTTATTCTTTTCTTTTCTCATTCGGGATCTGGTTTTATTTTACTTCTCCTTTCGGTTGTATACCATTTATCGGCGTCATATTTTTCGCCTACAATACAAAATGACTAGCATCGCTGGATCTTCGCCTTCTCCTAAGCCTAGGTCAGGGCGAAATCACCACCGACAAACAAAAAGCAGTTCCTTTATAGCCACACCACACCAACTTAATTCAAAGAACCACGCCCAACCAATCTACAATAACCAGACTACCACTCATATTGCTTCCGCAACAAATTACCGAGGTTCAAACCGGTCTACTGTTATGACACCTCCAACTACACCCAAGGCTCAACACTTCCATAACGCGGGCACTGACGCATCTGGAAAGAAAAGGAAAAATAAGAAGCAGGACAAACCAAAACAGGAGAAACCAAAGCCCAAGAATGTTGCAACGAAAATTCAAACAGGGTTTCCGCCAGAGGCTATTCCAGCTGACCTTGAGTCACCTCCAATGTCGTCCGACGAGCTCCCAAGCGGTCAGACTACACCAAGCAAGCTCGCTTCTTCCTCTACCCCGCCATCAGCAAAAGCATATGCGGGTCCTACTTTCCACCATTCGCCGGCGCCATCTGCTCTTCCTATGCCGAAGTTCTTTTCGAAATCTGTACCTGGTACGCCCGCTGGTACTAGCCTACAGACAATGATGGAAAGTGATGCTAGTGACACAAATAGCAACACAGCAGAATCAACCTCAACGGATCAGGAGCAGTCACATCTTGAGCTGCTTTTTAACGCAGCCAGGGCAGAAAACATGGGTATGAAGCGTCAAAATTCAGGTTCTCCCCCATCTAGCAATGCAGCGATTGATTCATTTTCTGGAGTTTTTGGGTATGTTTCAACTGCCATGTTGTTATGCGAGAAGTATTTGGGACTTACATGTACATTCAACCATCAGTGCCAATGTGGACCCTGAGTCCCCTACCCGTAGTAATCGAAAGGTCACTCGTAACATTCCACAAGAATCGTTGTTTTTCTCCATGGATGAGCTTGACAAGCCCACATCGCCTATGGCCCCTAGTTTCAAGGAACGTATGAATCAGTCTCGTTCCACTACTGCTCCATCCAACCTCCCAACACAGTCTACCTTGGAGGAAGAGAAGCGTAGAGAGACTGCCAATGCTCTGAGGCAATATCTACTTTCACCGCAGCCCCCAGTAAGCAAAGCACAAGCGTCTCCCATGTCATCTGTGTCGACCCAGAGCCGAAATCAGCGAGCCCAGAATCAGAACCGGGCTACCTCTCCCCCTTCCAAGACTGGTTCACCCATGGCGTTCAACCCAAGCGTATACCAACCACAATCTCCTCGCTCACCGACTGGCGCTGGATATTTCCCCATGGCAATGTTTCCACTTCCAGGGCCCCCGCGCTCTGAGCAGAATGCTTCATGCATGCCGGGATATTTCGCTGCATCCCCTAGAACGTCACCCGCCAATCAGGCCCCTTCCAGGCCCCGCTTCAGCCCCGCTGATAGCGTCCCCACGTACATGAATAGGCCTTCCACCATGGTGCCTTTTTTCCATAATAATCCTAATTCGATTCTCGCGAGTAAGCTTGAAGCTGTTACTTCGCCAGTCATTCAGCAGAGCGCGATTGATCTGGAAAATGATTTGAGGAAAGTTTTGATGATCTAATTTTCCGGAACTAAAGGGTGTTTTTCCTTTTGTGATTTCTAGGTGTTTTTGTTTTTGGAGAATGGTTGGTTTCTTGGTTTTCCTTGGTTCCTATCTCTTTCTACTCGGGACACTGGTGAGGTATGGGTGAGCATTGTATAGCTTCTGGTTTTGTGGATCTATTTTTTTTTTAGGTGTTTATCTCTTTTCATTTTACTCTGGCGGATTTTAGGAAGTTTTGGTTTGGGCAAAGTCCTCTTTGTATCTGGGTTTCTTTTTGCACCATACCTTTCTTTATATCTTATATCCTCCCTGTTTGGCGATCTGTTTGTGTTTCGGCAGGTGCACTTTGCATTTGGGTTCCGGCATCGATTTTTGCGTTGATATTTTTTGGGGGTCCTTTCTCTCGGGGTCTGTTCCGGTCTTGTTTGGGAAATGTCTTCATGTTCTATGTTCTTTCTTTTTCTTGTCTCTTTTTCGGGGATGGTGGGCCTCATTGGATTTCATGTTTTCTCTTGCGCATCTCTGCGGATATGTTTGGGAAATGGTGCTTGGATTGGGTTGGTTTTTGTTTTCCGTTTTGTCTTGTGTCTGACACAAAGATGGTATTTTATTTCTTGCGAATACCTTTCTTTATTGATGGCAGACCTTTCCTTTTTCTCATTCCCTTTCCCATTCCCTTTCTCTACAATTTTGGCTTCAAAACCCCGAAAACCTCTATATACCAATACTCTTTTCTTCTGATAAATAGCTTCTTATATTCCCCTCTTTATCATGTTGTTCTATACCTTCATGTAACCTATATTTTAGGTGTTTTTTCGGCCCGGGTTCATTTTTTACTATCTTTTATTTTCCTATTTCTCTATTCTTGCGAGATGGCCTGTGGTGGTGATGGCATCTGACGCACTGGCACGTTGACTGATATCATTTTTCTTATGTCTGTGGCTGGCGGGGGCCCTTTTCAACCAAGGGTTGGTAGGGTGGTAGGTGATGAGGAGTGGTGGGGAACGGTGAATGAGTCTGTGGGTGGATGGATTGGCGGTGGTTTGGAGCATGGAGTGATGGCTTGGTGTTTGAGTTTGGATGTTTGGGGAGGTGATCTAGGAGTGGGGGATTCGTGACAATACACTGCCTATAGAATTACCTGCCAGGGATATTGGAGAGGATGTTTATACTTTCTGGTATATACACTTTTTAGTTTCTCTGTCTATAAATCTATTTGTCAAAATAAAAGCAATGTTTTTCACTTAATACATACGTAATTAGCATTAATTGTGCTGTCATCGTTAACACCCATCATTCATCGCGTTTTATGTGGCTGGATGACGCTTTGCATACTAATTGTAGTTCTCATTCCCAAAAACACAATTTCTCTAAAATGTGGTTCCTCCAGGTTGTTACACATCGTCAACCCCATGGGGAAGTGTCATTTCACACGAATGCGTAACTACTACATGTAGCTACGTAAATGGGGCGTAATGGGAAGGTTTCTTGTTCCAAACAGTGCCATGCTTCGTTTCAGACCATTGCGTGGATGATCCCTGGCCATGACAGAGTTCCACCCTCGGTAGGAAGCAGCATTCATTCGGGATTATTGCTTTGCACGATACCTGATTTCCCAGGTAGAGTACCTACATACCTCTCTCTCTACATCTACATGTTTACGATAAAGGGGATAAAGGCAAGCCTCAATTGCGGGGGGCCTGGCTTGTTAGTTATCCTCGCAATAAATAAATAAACGGGTGATAAGGGGAGGGATATTGTCTCGGTGATTTCATTCTTGCCGGCTGTCCAGGTAACCGACGCCTGTGTAATTTGTATGTAGCCTTTTAAGGCCGCCCACACACCACCATCACCACCACCATCATTACCACCAGTACCACCACCCACACACAACTCACACAACAAAGAAAGGAAGAAACATACCTAATCACTACATGTATGTATGTAACTAGAGAGGAGTGGGGGTCCCGCAAGCTGCCTGCGCTTACCAAGCCTGTGTGGGTTGGGGTCACAGGTGCGATTAGAAACATCAGTCGCAGCAGACCATTTATCAATGATCGCTGGCCCCCCTTCCTTCCTTCCTTCCTTCCTTAATTCTCTCCTTGTGATACGGCTTGTTCCGATATCCCGAACCATCCGCGGCGAGTGCTTTGCCCTTATTTAAAGTTTTTAACGCCTGCCGCGAGAAATTCAGGCCGCTCGCCTCACGGCACGGCAAATAGTGTAGATTTGAGTGGCCAGTCTGCGAGACCAGTCGGCCCCTTCTAACGGTATCTGAAAGTCTTACTCCTCCCCCCCCCCCCCACTTAAATTCAAATTGCCTATCTCGCTAGTTGGCGCGCCTTTTTTGTTGGTTGTGGTGGTGGTGGAGGCGGGCTTGCGGCATTGTTGTGAGGCTGACGCTAGCTGAAGATGGTAATTGGAGGGGGACATCGGTCATGGATAATCACTCGGTGAAAAGGAACTGTTCGGAAAAATTATTTCGTTTAGGACCTGAGTGCACCACAATTGGTGCTAGGTTCCCTTGTATCGCGATTCCCACCACCTTAAACCAACGCTGTTACATACATGTACTTCCCATAGTCGCTTTACAAACCAAGTAGGAAAAAACAGCGGAATCCGAACTGATCCATGCCCGTGAAGCAATTAGGAAGCACCTATCCGAGATGCGCTATATCTGTAAACATAGAGGGTACCGAGTAAAACCAAAAACGTACTAGCTGTGTGTGTGTGCATGCGTCATGAAAAATCACTCGTTGTTAGACCACATTTAGAGTTGGCTGATTGATTAATTGATTCATTAAGCCCCCTCCTACTGGGTGGGTTAAGTAACGAGGCTACTAATTATCCAATTCGGGCACGTTTCTTTTTCCCCCCCCCCCCCTTAACTTAGGTAATATCATATAGGGCTAAACCCAACAACAACAACGACAACAGCTATATAAACATCTCAACTATCATCTACATCAAAGGACTAAGCCTCCCCTTACAAATAAGCCCCTTGAGCGCGCTCGCTCAAAACTACAGTCCACGGCAAATGTATAGGGGGCTCTGGGCACGAGACTGCGTGACGCTGCTCGATCCTCTATGTCTCTAGCTAACTAGTGACTCCCCATATAAATTACCGTGACTCTAGCTGGGGCGTCGAGGGTGCGCGCGTGCACATCGTAGGTGGTCCTTACCGAATAGTTAGGGTATATAGTACTACAATACCCTATATTTGTTTGCGTCTATGTAGTAATCCACTACCTCACGCTACATCCGTTTTCAGGTAGGTAAATCATTACTAGCTAGCTATTATGCAGCTACATCTACTACTACTACGCGGTTAGGTGTCAATGAGTGGCATCATATGCTCATTTGTACCGCCGCCACCACCACCGCAACTATACACTAACGGGGCCATTCTTTTTTACCTCTTGCCCAACCCCGCATTTCATTCAAAGATTCTTGGTGTTACTTAGTTACGTGATGTGGTCTAGGTAGATGTGTATCTCACATCACGCGCGCATGACTTCAAGAGCGGTGTGTGGGTGGAGGAGGAAGGGGAGAGGGGGGTTGCTTTGGTAAGGGATTACCACATCTAACAATTAGGAGGTGCCAATGAGCAGTATTACATGAAATACTGCCCATCTCAACACCCACTTATAAGACCGACGTAACTACAGTACAGCCATACTGGCAGTAGGTATATACCCATATCTCGCGACCGTGAGTTTTTACTCCATTCTTTCCATCTAGCCCTCATCACCAGGGGGCTACGTCCTCACCTCCTCATGCAAACACTCTGCAGTGGATCGGACTCTCCCACCCCCTTACATCTTCACACCGTTAGTTCTTGAGGCCTTCTGATCCCCCCAGTTTTCGGGTCTGCCAAGCATTTTCATAAATTCGGTGCAAATGACCCTACGTGTTAGCCATGGCTACCGCCGCCGCCGGCATCAACGATCTACCATACCCCCGCGGCGGGATCTATATAGCTATGTATAGCACAACACATCACCTACTCCGCTCGCTCATCACCGATATCACGCTCTCCTTCGACTAATATAAAAAAACATATCTACAAACATACCCCTCCCCACAGTGTTTTGTGTTGAGGAGTATTGCGTTATTTTACTGGGATGACGGATTGGGACCGGGAGGGTCAAGCACCCCCCCCCCCCTCGCGCTCACACTAAACGCTAAACGATATGATCCTCATTTCCTAGGATGCGCTCATTTCGGGTATAGCATTTTATATTGTCGATGCATGAACGTACTTTATGGGCTGCGCTAATAAGGCGATTAAGTATGTATGTAGGCGTGTGCGAGTGTGCACGTGCACGCTCAGGTGCACGGTATATACATATGGAGTAGATGAGACCCGGGTTGGAATCAGAATTGCAAGGCCTGGGATCTGGACGGGGTTTTGAGTAGGCAGTCTAGATCCCCAGGTTTGGTGCTTTGTGAGATTGTGTGTGTTGGTGTTTATGGGCCTCAATTACCGCTATTCTGGTATGGAGCTCACCGGGGCCTAGCTAAACTACATCTACTACTTTGATTTTTACTGACATCTGGGCACTTTTGTTTTATTATACTCATTACTGACTGGCTCGATAAAAAAAAGCGTGGGTGCCATTGTTATTGTTGATTGGAAGGGCTTCAGGTATAGTAGCTGTGATAGTGTGCTATATTGGCCAAATATCCGGCAGCGGAGTCTCTGTGCGGAGCTTCTCACGCTCAAGAGGTCAAGAGGTATCCTCCTCCAGGGTTGCCATGGCCTTGACACTGTAGCCACCCTGCGGCGTCTCGGCCCACAGCTCATACGACTTATCGCTGATCTTGCGGCCACAGATTTTGTACGGCTGTCGACAACCGCAGCCAGCCGGCGGCGGTCATGCCTGTCAACGACATCCTCAGGCAAACCAATGGACACCGCTGCGGCGCCGGATCAAAGAAATCAAGAAAGGGAAAATGAGAAGGTAACGCACCTGGTCAACATACATGGGGGCCAAGCAGCGGTAGTCAAACTGCCTGACACGCCACCTCCTGTCCCGCCCCGTGTCGAGCACATTGACGCGCAGCAGGTCCAGCAGCAGCACTAGCGACATCGGCCCGTGGCACAAAAGACCTGGGTACTTCTCCTTGTGCTTTGTGAATAGCGGGTCAAAGTGGATCTTGTGCGCGTTGAATGTCAGCGCCGAGAAGCGGAAGAGGAGGTGCTGCGTCGGCGTGAAGCTCAATGAGAAGTCCGGCTTGTTGGGTGCTGCAGCCAGTCTGTCAGTATAGTAGCTAAGATATATGGTGCGAGTATGCAGGTTACGGCGGTAGAGCAGTCATACGTTTCACAACCCGCGCAACAGCGCCCTCCTCCTTCTCGCCTCGGAAGAAGACGAGGCATCGGGTCTCAACGACGGAGGCTTCGCCCTCAATTAGATCTGACGGCTTGAGCGGCTCCTTGCCTGTCCACATGCTGCGCTCAAAGTAGACGAACATGCGCTCGTCCTTGCTGCCGGGTGTGCCGCGGGTCTGCACGTCAAAGACCTTTTCTTGCAGCACGCCGTGATCCATGAGTTTCATTTTGTTGGTGGGGTGGAATTGGACAGATCCACCAGCCCACATACGGCGTACCCATTCGGGGCCTGGGGACTGCGAGGCATCGGAGCCGTCGGCGAGTAACTCGGGCTCGGGGAGCTGTGGAGGGAAGTACACCATGTGGTGACCTGGGGGGAGCTCCCCTGACAGGGGGAGTTGCGCGGGGGGTGGGGGGGTCTGTAGGTGGGGAGAGAGCGTGAGGTTGAGGAGGTATGAGGGTTGGGGGGATATGAATTCGTGGATGAGCGGGTAGGTACGTGAGTATAAGTGGTGACTGCGAATAATTATTCGAACTGGGGGTTTGATGAGAGGACGGATAAATGATTTGAACATCTTGGGTAGTATAACTGCTACTAGTGAGGGTTTCAGAGGGAATGAGTCTGGTGGAGGAGAGCTTGATAACGGATCAGTATGTGGTAGTGGTCGCGGGCGAGGGCGGTTGTGGTTGTGGTTTTATACTTGGCAGGAGAAAGCTTATATTGGAGCCGCACACACGATCGGACGGGGCCCAGCACCACCAGGTCGGAATAACGTAGTGGGGAGAAGACTGACTTCTGAGTGTAAAGTCATTCATACAGGATCACTCGTTCTGAAATTGCCGACATCGGGCCGACATATAACCGCATATTATTATACACACGCAAGCAGCAACTTAAACTCAAGTGAGCCAGTCCCACCGGTCCCTCGGCCATGCAGAATTCGAACCCATTCACAAAATAATAATAAATAATAATAATAATAAAAAACCACATGCAAACAATTAAGACATTATAATCATGAGTAATCAATCATTCACTAATCATTCATACAATAAATTACGATCAGAGAAACTCCACTACATAAGAATCGATTGACTTCCACGCTATGCTGTAAAGTCTTCCTTCTTTTCTTTTCTTACCAAATATCCCCCCCTCAACCCCTAAGAAAAAAAAAGAACCTTTTTGAAGTTTTTTGAAGAAACACCTACCACACCACCTGAGAAAGGGCTCACCGACCAGCACGAGTAAAAAGAAAGGAAACAGTTAAAACAAAAGAAGAGAAACAGATGTATACAGAAGTATTTATGAAGAGAGGGGGGGATAAAGGGGTGCTAAGCTTTCTCATATCAAACAGTAGCCAGCCTTCAAGTTAGAGGAAAGTTGTCACCACCAAAGGGGTAATGGTACTAAGATATAAAAGAAGTAAAGGGTTAAACTAATGATGCAACCTTGTGATTTGTACTATACCACCCGACAAAAGAAAGAGACATGATGGAGAAATTAAAAGACCATAAGTCTTAACCAGATTATCGAATAATTCCGCCTTAATCACTCGCCCATATGCAATTCCCACTTGGTATCTGATCAACATAGAAGAGTCAAGGAGTAAAAGGGGGGGAAAAGAAAAGGAAAAGTTCGTAAGCTCTATAAGGAAAATTCCACGACTCCTACTCCATGCTCATTCAAATCAGGCCTCGACTTTCTTCACTGCAATTGGAGGCTGCGAAATCTCATTGCCTGCAGAAGCTTTCTCGTCGCTCAGAGCAATCTCTTCGAGAGCCTTGACTGTGGCGGATGTCTTCTCCTCAACCAAGTCGCCGAGTAGGTTGCTGCTAGAGTTATTTCTAAGCAGCTCGCCTTCGAGCCTTGTGTGTACAGCTACCGGTGCGGGAATCTCCTCGGCAACGCTTCGTAGAGGTTTGGAAGTCTTTTTGGATGGCGGCTTGAGGTGATTATCTGATAATGAGCCCTCCTCCTTTGGTGGTCGCGTCAAACCACCCCGGGCTCCGTTTGTTGGGCTGAAAGAGGCTGGTGACATTGTGCCCCTGGGCGATCCGGGGAGAGAGTTGGGCTTCGGAGGCGGTCCTCGCGAGAAGCGACGTCTTCCGTACTTGCGCTCATTACGTACTCGGAGAATATCCATGTAGCCTGGTTCTGACCTCGGAGCTCGGGGGTCCTTAAGTTTCAGTTCTTGGGTCTCCTCATCAACATACCAATGAGGGCTCTGCATGTCATCTGCTACCATGGCCATAAAATGTGCCCATGATTTTGCGACAACATACTTGCAGTCGTAGTCTCGCCCGAACAGGATCACCTGACCCCATGTGCCATTAGGTCCTGGAGCCACATCAACCGCAATGTTGTTACCACCCCAATCTCTCGCGACAGGGATCCAGCCTGGGTGAGCATAAGCTTTCTGAATGGAGCCCTCTGGTTGGCAGGTCTGACGACCAAGGAGCTCCTGGCGGCCTAGGGCAGCACTTTCGGCCTTTGATGAACCAGCCTCTCCAACCGGAGTTTTTTGTCCCGATGGTGGCTGAGTCAGATATTCACTTTCGACTATTCTCCAGTTCTTCCACTCATCCAACATTTCCTCGCAATCAAGCAACATTGCTCCGAAAATAAGACCTGTAGGTGTCCCACCACGCTCTTGCCCATCATGAATCAACAATGATTCCCGTAAGTCCTGTGGGAGCGAGCAGTCCAAGCTGTATTCAAGTTCGTTGATATCATTCACAGTAGCGGGTGTGCAAATTTGGTCAAAAAGCTCGGGGTAGTTGTCTTCACACCATCTGTCAATCCGGCTCCAGGTGTGGCTTATTGGAGGGGGAGGGGGCATTCCGTCGGCACCAAAATCTTGCATTGCAATCCCACCACCGGGGGGTGCGTCACTTGAAATCGCAGAGGATCTCATCCCAGGGGTATAGGGGGAAGTTGGGCCATTGGCCGATCCTCCAGGAGAACGAGGCGTGTAAACTCCTGGTGTTCCGGAGAGAGAAACTGTAGAACGATTCTCTTCGTGATAGTTCATGTTGAGACCCGTTTCCATTCCTGGTGATGAGACTCCTTGTAGCGGGGGGTTACGACCAACTCCTCCACCACCATTCAGGGGCTGATGGGTATTGGTCGACAGCACGCGATAAGGGGAATCATGATTTGCGTGCCTATCGTTTGAAGTCATGGCATGCCAAAAGCTCTTTAGCCCAGAGCCAAGCCTATAGATTTCATGATGTTAGGTAAAGCTCTCAAACAGCGAATGCGAAGTGTAGATAGAACATACCCTGAGTTTGTAGCCATTATGGTGAATGAAGATGAATGATGTGAAAACTTTCTGGATTTGTCCTTGTAGAAAAAAGGGGGTTCTTTGATGCTGGTGGAAAGGGAGGGAACGTCAAAAACACGTGGGAAGCAGCGTTGCAAACAAGGTTTCCAGATTTGAAAGATCCAAATAGGAGACAGGCACAGCGGCGCGTAAAGTTACACTCGACGTGCAAGCCAAGCACTGAAGCAGAGCAACGAGAATCGATTATCGTGTTGGCAGTGAGTACGGGACCACAGATGAGAAAGATGTTAAAAACACGAGGGGCCTTTGAAAAGCAAGTAAGGAGGAGGGAGGAAGGACGGGTGAGGTTGAGGATAAAAGTAGGAGGCGCGGATGGAGAACGGACTAAGGACTGGCTGGCAGAGACAGCAAGTACATAGAAAAGACAGGAGACGGGAAGCACCTGCAGCAACTAAAGGAAAAAAATGAAGAGGTCAGAACCTCTTCCCTTTTGCTTATTTATTATTATTACTGCCAGGCCCTTGTGAATTCAATCAATCCCTTTTGGAAATTGAGATGTGTTAAGGCACTCTAACAGACTTCAATATGAATAAAGTAATTCCCACGGAGTTTTCGAGAATGGAAGGGCTCAGGGAAGGAATGGAAAAAAACGACAGGGGTAAATAAAAGCTACTCTATCTCTTCCTAACCAACGAATGTGTACCCACCTCCACAGGCCCGCAGCCACACCTCAACCACCAAACCCGCCTCCTCCTCCGTGCAACCTGAAGAGCTACATCCCACATTGACATCATAAAAAAACTCCGTTTTAGGAATCTCCCCCTGACAACCTCAGTAATATAGACTCATCACCACCATAAACTCTATGTTACAGTTATCTATGGGGCTGGGGCTTCCGCTGTAATAAATTGAACTTAAATCTGACGAAGATTATGGTATGCAGACTGATTTACACCCGAGTTTACACTGGGCTTACAAGGAAGTCAAAGTGTCATGATTGCCAGCTAGGAAAAATCGGGTGTACCAGCGCATCGGTGGCAGATATTCCATCGATTGGGCTCTGTTTCTCCTGCAAAGCCATATCAATAAAATACTGACATGATTTGGAGATCCTAAGGCGTCGCCGAACCCTATCTGTATTGTCAATACCGACCCGCTGAATCACTTGGCTTCTTGACACTCTCACCACCTGTCTTCTTTCCGGGAGACATCCGACAAGTAGGCGATAACTACGCTGTGTTGCCAAGAGCTGCACAATTGGTGTAATTTCTACTCTAGAGAAAGTGGATCTCGCTTCCAAAAGATGTGCATACACCTACACGATAATTAAATCTAGAGGTTAGATAAAGGGCGCGGATTAATATCTTCCCTCCATCTACACGCTGGTAAAGCACGGGAAATAACCGTACTGTGAACAGCTGCAGTGATGTAGTGTATATGCACTTTGTATACCTACAGGCACTCTTCTAATCTATAGTTTGCGCACAGCTGTTGATAGAAGATAGTGGGGGGGCCTTGGTACCGTCCTTTGTCTGGTACTCCTTTTAAGATGCACATTCCAGCCTATTTCCGTATATCTGTACGGATGAGGCCGTAGAGACTGAGCTATGGGACTAAAATTGACTGTTTTATTGAGGAGTTCATCATTCTGTGGTGTTACGTAAGTACATGCGCACGATGTTCTTACTCCATCATACAAATCCCAAGAACAAGCGCTGACAATCTCTTGGGCTTATTCGTTGAGCAGTGAGAGTTATAATGAGGGTTCTGGATTAGTGATGTTCTATTACCACTCAGACGCCTTTTTTTTCAGCCCCACCTTGATTTACTTCGAGTACTCGAGAAACACAGAAGAGTGTTGTCGACCCCACATAACATAATTACATACACATGACCTACCCCACAGTATTACCGCATTATTTGAATGCAGAGCTATTACAAAGGAGCCCTAATACAGTCATGTAGTCTGTATCTGAAAGGCTTAGATGCACACCCTCTCAAACTACTCAGAATCTCGGTCTCCTTTTTACGTTTTTTATTCTCTATCAATATAAATGTTTACCGGGTTGAATGTCGCACGGACATAATTACAGCTTGGCAATCCCTGATAATCTTACAACCCTTGGGGGGCAGTTTCTTATCTAGGCTAAAGCTACTTTTCTTGGAGGTGTTACCGATACAAAAGCTTCTGCTCCTGGGGTTGCGGCGTCTTTACTCCCTCGGGAAATCATCAACGGATTTTCGATTGCAATCTACATAACTGCGAACAATTGCTAGGCCGGAAAAGTCACCGGTTAGTGTCTTCATAGCTTAGTTAGTCAGCTTCAGGGGCTGCCTGGGCATATTCGAGAAGGTACACCCGCACACACAAACAACTCTGCTGCAGCTGCTGGTAGAGTATTAAATTACTGAATGCACGTGTCGCCTTCGCTTTTGGATGACGGGTAGCTCCAATGAGCAGGCGCATATATACTAGGTGTAGTTACATATCACTCCTGAGTTTATCCATAGCCGTGGGTCTATCAACTGCACCACTTTAGTTGACGGGAGACCCGTGGGTTAATCTGTTTCAGGGGTATAGAAGTGATCTATGTTGCATCGACGACCGCTTTGTATGCATAGAAGATCACTCGGCTTGGTGTCTACATACTTTACCAAAGCTTCAACACATACCAAGAATACAATGGAGATGAACATGTGAGGTGCATTCAGTGGGGACTATATGCTAGATTCTTATAATAGATTTCTTTGGAGGTAGTGTATGCCGGCCACAATGCAACGCTGCTTGAAGCCTTTGACCAAGATCGACACCTTAAGCAAGGGGATCGATCACGGAGCTCGCCTCAGGCAGTCTCATGAGGCCTTGCTTTAACACTGGTTCATAAATTTACTAGAAGAACCTTGTGGGCGCGGGGGGTGGGCGGAGAGAGCCCCGTTATGTAAACAAAAAGGGCAAAAGCAAGTTTATACAATACTAGCCCCCCTAGAACCCAAAACCTGGAACCGGTGTTTTCCATTTTTCTTTTCTTCTGCCCACCACCCTTGGCTATCGCCACCATAAATTACTAGTTATAGTAGTATTAAATCCTGCTAAGAGGCAGGTTAGGGGGGGGGGGTGGTAGTTTATCATGATGGGTGCAACCTCAAATTTTGTGGTCGAGTTTTGTATCAAGTCAGACAACCCAGGTCCATACGCATCTGCACCTCTCCCCTGCACTGCCCGTGCTTGTCCTTAAGTACATCTAAAGCAGGGATTTCTGCAGCACCTGGAAGATGACATGCTGGGGTACATGCAAATTATATATGTCCTAAAACGGGTAGTATACCATGATCAATTAATGCTACTGCGCACCTTCGCTAGGCGTAGCGTGCGCGAGGGCACTCAAACTAATCGGTCTATAACCAATGCAGACATCAATTATTACCGCTGGGTCTGCAACAGGGCGTTTTGGCCCAGCTTCTGAGACCGGTATCGATCTACATGTAGATAGCGAACATATAATATAATATGGAGCGCAGATTTACGTGTACTCTCAAGCCGTTCCCTCGGCCCCAAACGGGTGTGTCCCTTTGGGTCTAGTAGTTTTGTAGGAAGCTTCTCCGTCGGTGTGCATTGTGCGCTGTAGTTGATTTCCGTGAATTGCAGCTATCGGAAATAGAACATATGCTGGACGCACCCACGATATCCTAAATGTATGGCAGAGTTGGTTATGTAGTATACTATCAGGTACGTTTATGGTGTTCACACATGTTAGTAGGTACCGCTCATAACATTTACTACACCGTGAACAGAAACGCCAAGCCTAAGAAGATATCTGCAGGCAGATGGATAGAGTGATCAGAGGGGCTCTCCATTACGAACATAAAGACTTAGCGACCCTGAACCCTCATCTACCCCCCCCCCCCCCATTCCCCTCCATCCTACCGCAACAACAGCAGAGAAGTGTGTAGCTCTAACAAAAGAGGAAAACAGCACAGAGCAGCGGCAACTACATAGCGCCAGCTGACCCGGGGAGAAACAGCGCTACGCACAGAGGCAGATTCCTCACACACACATTACCAGCAGGAGGTGCTCGCCGCGTTTGTCCGGACTGACTGCTTCACAGGAAATCACTCGGTTGTTGCAGGCGTTGTTGGCCCATTAGTTGTGGCGGGGCAATTGGTAGGTGTTGGATAGATTGCATAGCTGGCAGGTTAAGTATGCAGTCGAGTACATGCACTGGCGTTGGGTGCGGGCACGCATGACAAAGTGGACGGGTTCGTTATGACAGTGTGGGGTTGATATATTGGAGAACAGTATATGCCGCATATCCTGAAGCCGCTCGGTATCATCTGTCTCGACAAGATATAGTACTATTTAAACGCAAAGGTATCCCTCTAACCATGCACTATATTACATATCTCTAATGTGGGCTTGGGTACACTTTTGTTACGCCAGGAGCCAAAACGATCAAACGCCCCTCATATCTCTAATCTAAGTCCGTATATCCTGACACTCCCGTCCTCGCTCGTCACTGCCATCTGCATCTTCCCACTCTCGCCCTCACTGCTAGGGCACCATGTGATTTGTGTCACTGCCTTATCCGGTGTAACCCTAACCCACCCGTCAGTCCTGTTCACGTCCCAAAGTAAAATAAATGGGCCCTCATAAACAAAAACAAACCTTTGGTCAAACAACACTCTGTCTGCCTCCGCACACTCCCCTCCGGTACCAACTTTATAGACCCCTAGCCCGCCGTCCTCGAGGCCTACAGCAAGAATACACTTACCGCCCACCACAGCGCCGTAAAAGTCGACCGCCGTAACCGGAACATCAAACTTCAGGGAGCTAGCGCACTCCCACCCCTCCCCGCGGCGGCCCCAAACACGCACAACCTTGTCGCGCCCCCCAGTGGCAAACAGGTTCTCGACAGGCGCCCACTTGCCGTCCAGTATCATCCTCGCGTGCCCCTTCTCTTTCCTCTCGACCAGCTTCCAGTCGCCGTCGATCCCACTGCCGCCGCTGTTTTCGAACACGGCCCATGTGCGGTCTCGCCCTACGCTCAGCAGCCTGCGTCCGCCCAGGGCGAAGGCAAGTGATGTAACGGTCAGGACGTGGGCAGACAGCGGCGGCTTCACTTCCCGCCATTGCGCGGTTTCATAGAGGCGGATTACGGCGTGCTCGCCGGTGCTGGCTTTGCAGGCTGTTGCGACGATAGTGCCGTCGTCAGAGGCGGCGACGGCGGAGATCTCGTAGCCGTGGCCGTAGAGCTTCTCGTGCTCGGGCCAGAGGGTATGGCGGCAGAGGTGGTCCTCGAGGGGGGGGTGTACGAGACGGTCAAGTAGGCTAGAGGATGGGACTGCTCCGGACTCTTCCGGAATGGAGGAGGGGAGGGCGTCAGGGTCGGTGGTGGCGAGGTCAGTGGGAGGGGCATCGGCGTCTATGGCTTTGTTGGAGAGGCCGAGAACGGGAATGTTGGCAGCGTCGGGCATGGAGGCCTGTGGGTGTTAGTGGGTGGGGAAAATGTAGCCGGTCATGAGGTATCACTCGAGTCATGCGCTATCACTCGGGGACTTAGAGGACGAAACATACCAATGACTCCTCTGTCAATCCGCACATCCTCTCTAGCATACTGGCAACCCCCTTTGGCTCGTCAAAGACCCGCAATAGCTTCTCTTCGGCTCCACTTATGAATCTCCCCTTACCCAAATCTACAACTGCATTGATATCGTACCCATGGATCTGGGGCCTTGCGAACTCATGCCAACTTTCCTGGTTATCACGAACCCATTTGGAGAACAATCTTGTGGTCTGGTCTAGACTAGTGCTTAGTAGGTACCCACCACCTTTACCCCACGACACGCCCATTGCTTCCTTGACATGCCCGCTGATCCCGACACCCTGGATCCATCTATCGGAACTCCCGTCATAATGCCACAATCGCCAACTGCCAGTCTTCCCGGGTGCGGCGACTGTATCCCCCGAAGGCGACCATAAGCCTGTCCACAAGCCTCCGGCACTTCCCGTCGCCGTGCTAGCACCCTTCGTGTCACTGATCTCCCCGAGCCTGCTCGTCGTCAGCCAGATCCCACTCTCCGGCTCAGGCGTCCATATTGACAGCGACGAGTCTGCAGAAGCGCTCAGTAGCTGCAGGCCATTACCAGATGGCCTCCACGAAGCGGTGTAGATCCAGTCCTCGTGCCCCATGAGTAGCGCCTCAAACGTTACACTCCACACGCCGCCGCTGTCGGTGCGCAACTTGTGCGCTTTGTTGGAGAGCCGGTTAGAGAGCCCGTATGTTTTTGTCTCATCGTTTGCCGTGGCCGGCGGGAGCGCCTCGCCGGCGTGGACACGCCAGAGGCGGATGTATTTATCCTGCGAGGCGGAGGCAAGAATGACATCTGCGCCATCATCAGGCGATTCTAGTGTGAACGTAAGGGAGCGGATCCAGTTCTCGTGGCCAGAGAGGGTCGCTTGCGGCGTGAACTTTTCGGCGGGGGACGGCGCAACGTAAAGCGCTATTGTCGACGAGGACCCCGAGACCGCGAGGAGGAGGGCGGTGGGCGACGAGGGGAGAATCGACAATGCCAGCGCCAACGGGTAGAACTTTGGCGCAGTGCTGAAGGACTGTAGGTGCGTTACCTGTATATCAGCACCCGAGATGTCGATGGAGAAGATGGCAACAGTGCCCGCGGCGTCAGCAGAAGCGAAGATGTGCGGGTTTGCAGCGCAGGTCGCGATGGCATTTATGGAGGACTTGTGGACGTCAGCGCTGGTCCATGCACACTTGAAACCAGCCAGGGTGGATGTCCACACACGGACGGACTTGTCGGATGAGGCGGTGAGAAGGATCTCGGCATCGAGTGGCTGAGAGGGGAGGAAACGAACGACGTTTACGCGGTCTGCATGGCCTTTGAGAGTGGCATGGACACCGCGGTGGGAGGGATCCTGCGGTGAGGTTTCTTATTAGGGGTTTGGCATGCATTAGGGGATGTTTTAGAGAGTATTGGGGGGGGGGGGGGTAAAAGCTTCAATGAGCATGAAGGAGGGAGTGTCGAGTATCAGAACAAGACAGGACGCGCGGTGCTTGCTTGGTTTTGGTTTGGTTTGCTTACCAGCGGATTCCAGAGAGCGATGCAACGTCCAGCGCCGAATGCGAGGAGACCTGATGGGGACCAGTCTGCAGCTGTGGGGACTCTGTTTGCCCCGATTGATATGAAGGCGGTGTCGATGTGGGCCGTCATTATATTTTGTATTTGTGGGAGGAGAGGGGGAGAGAGGGGTGAGAGAGGGGAGAGAGGGGTGAGAGAGAGGTGAGATACTTCTCAGCAGGTGCTGATTTGCTTGATTTCTTGCTTTCTTTCTCTGCTTGATGGATGGATGTTTCTTCTGGCTGATAAATTCTTCTTTCTCGTGGGAAATTGTTACATTTGGCGGGGTGAGGCTCTGTTGCAGCGTGGGGCACACACACGAACAAATCATCATCATCATCAAGCCAGTGTTGTCAGCCACAGTTCACAAGCACATACATGTAGTTATCTTATCAGTAGGGGGTTGGTGGGGGGTGCCTGTCAAGCCACACAATGCATGTGTTTGTAGGTTTTGGATTTTTTTTTTACATCCCTGCCGATTGGTTATGCACGCCACAACGCCCCCCCTTTATCTAGAATCTCTCTCTATCCATCCATTTCCCGTCTCGGATCGGGGGTTGTAACTTGTGAGCAGCCTTGCCTGCCAGCAACGAAATTTCCGCGTCAGCTTTCCTCCCCCCCGCCTCCCCTGTATTTTTGTAACAGCAACAAATCTCCGCCCGAGTTTGAGAGAGTGAGAAAGAGCGAATATTCCTCACCCTGATCTTCACTCGTGCTATTTCTATCTATCCTTCTCGAGTATCTACCCTACGAGTCTACGCACACAGATACTCGTATACCTAGCGTAGATAATCCTAATAAAAGTAAATAATAATAATCCAAAACCGACCTCTACACATACATACATACACAATATCCTAGTTGTTTTCTCCTATCTTGGTTGGCTTGTTCTGACCTCCTATTCCAACCTACCACCACCGTTCTTCTCTCCCCCCCCCCCCCCCCCCCAGTAAATTAAGCCCTACCCTAAAAAAACTGTCAACACCCCCCTACATCCATCTAGCAGCTATCCTATATCCTACCTACCAGTGCCAACATCCCCAAAAAGAACCCATCCATCCATCCACCCATCCATTCATACCCTTCTCTCTTCCTTCCCTCTTAACACAGTCCTTCGTTCACCTGTACCATCACCACCACCACCACCACCACCACCACCTCCATCATCATCACCACCATCATCATCAGCTTTACGATACACAACTGCAACCGCAGCAATGGCTGAAAAGGAGAAGCAAGACTCGTTCCGCGTCGATATGGGAGATGATTCAGATAAACCGTTTATCCCAACACGGCCGAACGCGGCAAACCACGCGGCCCCAGCGGCTCCTTCGAACCCGCTCATACCCATATTGGCGTATTGCGCGGCGAGTATCCTCATGACGGTCACGAACAAGTATGTCCTGGGTGGTGTCGACTTCAACTTGAATTTCTTCCTGCTATGCATCCAGGTCAGTAGTTAGTCGTCTTAGTCCTTAGCTTTTTGCATCCTTCCCGCGTAGCATCCAGCACTGCAGTATCAAGATATTAGGAAGCTGACGGGTACTAAATATAGAATGTTGTCTGCGTTGTCGCAATCCAATTCTGCAAGTCGGCAAAGATTATCACATATCGCGACTTCAACGCCGACGAAGCCCGCAAATGGTTCCCCATCTCGCTGCTGCTCATCACTATGATCTACACGTCCTCAAAGGCGCTGCAGTTCCTCAGCATCCCCGTATATACAATCTTCAAGAACTTGACCATCATTCTCATCGCCTACGGTGAGGTTCTCTGGTTCGGCGGCTCTGTCAGCGGCATGGCTCTCTTCTCCTTTGGGCTCATGGTCGTCTCGAGCATTGTCGCCGCATGGGCTGACATCAGCGCCGCACTGGGCTCGTATGGAGGGACTGCTCAGGCTGCTGAGCAGCTCAGCACCCTCAATGCTGGGTACATCTGGGTGCTAGTCAACTGCCTATCATCCGCGAGCTATGTCTTGGGCATGCGCAAGCGCATTAAGCTTACCAACTTTAAGGACTTTGACAGTATGTCTCTTCCCACTCTCTTCCGGGGGAACCTATATCCAAAACCAGGAACAGGGACAAGGCTAACCATCCAATCACAGCTATGTTCTACAACAACCTTCTCTCCATCCCCGTACTTCTCGTCTGCTCCCTCTTCCTCGAGGACTGGTCCTACACAAACATCAACGCCAACTTCCCTGAGGACCGCCGTAACAGCCTGATTCTCGCTATGATCTTCTCCGGCCTGTCGTCGGTGTTCATCTCGTACACGTCCGCGTGGTGCGTGCGTGTGACATCATCGACGACATACTCGATGGTTGGCGCGCTGAATAAGTTGCCAATTGCGCTCTCGGGGTTGGTATTCTTTGATGCGCCCGTTACGTTTGCTGGTGTTACGGTATGTGTTCTCCCCGTTTCCTCTGTTTGTGATGAGTAGGGCTGACAGATGTGGTGCAGGCGATCGCTATCGGATTCTTGAGCGGTATCGTGTACGCGCTAGCAAAGGTTAAGCAGACGCAGGCGAAGGCCAGCGTGCTACCCGTCAGTAACCCAATCACGAGCGCGAGCTCACAAAGCATGAGGGATGCGTCGAGATCATAGATTTTTCTGTCATGACCGGACCGGAGCAGATGGAATAAAGGGCACAAATATTCAATAATAGAAGGGGTATATGGGTTTGTTATTTGGTAGGGAAATTGGGGGTTGGGGTTGGGGGAGTGGTGGTAAAAAAAAAGATGAGTTGTCGGTGTGTTTTTGTTTACAGTTCGTGTGTGGCAGGCGTCATCATAAACAAATTATAACCCCTTTTTTGTATCATTTTTTATTCTTTTTTTAAAACCTTTTTTATGCCTTTTTACTATTATATAGCTTTGGTTGTGGGGGTTGGGGGTTGCTTCATGTGCATGGAGGTGAATGGAATGAAATAATATATGCTAACTATACGAATGGCTGTTCAACTTCGATGTGTATCTGTATGAGGATGGGGATGGGGATTTGGGGGGGGGGGGGGTTCGAGCCGTTGAGAAGGTGAGGTTGGGGTTGCGGTTTTTCTTGGCGGCAGTGGGGGCCGCGAGTGATGGGTGGTGAGTGGCTGTACGACCGTGAGTGAACTCGAGATACATTTGTAGCTAAGTACATGTGCAGAAGTATGCTATTGAGAGCGGTCAAGATTACAATGTACTTAGGCCGGTAGATACATGTATTTGTAGATACAGATACCCCCCGGGGGGCCGCTGCTAGATGGGTTCGTGGCTGGCAGATCTTAGTAAATACACATACCTGCGTGCTCTGTAGCACCACGGTCTGTTAGCATGGGCTACTATGATTCACATGCCAGGAGATGATGTATGATCGGCGGCCCGCGCGGGTGGCGTCCGCGGGGAGGGGGGGAGTGGGCTGTGGGCTGTGGGCTGTGGGTGCGGACCTGCAGATGGTCGCGGTCACTGAGATGCATACTTGAGCACATATAGAGTCTGGAAAAACGAAAAAAAAAGAAAGAAAAAAAAAAGTTAGTCCACCAGGGGTGGGGATCGAACCCACCCCCATGCGCGGCTGGGGAACCCTCTCCTCCACGACCACCCCATATCCACCGCATGTCGACAACCACCTTCTCTGCCGCTATAAACCTCACCTGCCAAGAAAGAAAAAAAAAATGGATTCAACCCGGCCCCCCGAGAATCCGTGGGCGGTTAGATAATTCTGCTTGTGCATAGTTCAAGGCGGCAGTACGTTAGGGGGAGGAAATAAAAACAACTGAAAGAAATAAAACTACATATACACAGATATATACCAGGAGGAAGAAGGAGAAGAGGAGGAAGAAGAAGCCTACATGTTTGTAATTACCTACATGTAATCGAACTCCTCCACACCCCATTCATACACCAGCAACAGCGCCCGCAGCGCCGCCGCCGCCGCCAGTCCCCCTCACCGCATGCCAGTACGAAACCCCCCGTACGCGTCGTTACCGCCGCCCGGCGGTAACGACCCCTCCTCCTCCTCATGCTGCCACATAGATAGTAGACCATTACAAGGCGGAGCATGGGCAGTAAAAGCGATTTGTGTGGGGGAGTCGAGGGGCCGCGGGTTGTTATATATCCCACCTACATGTACGTAGCCAGGTTCTTGGCAGGGCGCTGACGGTGTTGTGTTGTGACGACTGGCTTGCAGGATCTCCTAGGCCCGGAGGTTACGCACGGAGAAACTGTCCTAGGGGGGGGGGGCAGCTGTATAAAATACCACTTCGCACCCCCCCCCCCCCACGGTTCTACTTAACGGCGGCGGTGGCTTACGAGTGATGGTCTATGATGCAGGTGCTAGGCCATCTTACCCCCCCCCCCGCCTTGGGGAGTGTAACTTTGTTATCAGTGCAGAAAATACTCTAAGGGCACTACATTACTGTTGGGTTTCTGGAGATGCAGGTATGTTCAAACGGGTAAGGATGAGGTTGGGATTTCGGCCTTGTTTGGGGTGCTCCGTTTCAACGCGCAAGTATGGTATCCTTCCTAGCTCTAGGAGCTTTTGTTTATATCATCGATTATATGTATAGCTCACATATAGAAGTTTAGTTACTCATCACCTTGTATACCAAACATTAGTGTGATGGTATGAGGCTCGCCAATAGAAGCTTGCAGCCCTTTCATAGATTATCACTCGGCTCACCGCATACACAGCAAGAAGTACATTCCGACATGAGCAACGCACTATTTGATTATCATTCATGAAGACAAAAGGAAAACCCCCACAATCTAAATACATAAGTAACCGTAACAAAAGGAGAGAGCCACTCTCAGATCACTAAAAGCACACCAACTGCAACCGCAACCATAACTACCCACCCTCTCTCTACGCCTCTTCCAACTGCCGAGCTTGCTGATCCTGAGCCCGTGGACACCGCCACAGTCCCTGTACTCGTACTAACTACAGTCTCCCCCCTGCTATTTGTTGTCGTCACCACCGCTGTCGTTGGGACAGACACCGTTGTCGCCGCCGCCGCAGCCGCGCCGTTCGCGCTCGCGGCCGTGACTGTCCACTCTACCCCTAGAATTGACCACGTAAATGTGGGCCCACCCGGCGGCGCTGTAACTGTTCCGCTCAAGGTTGAGAGAGCCTCGCTGCCAAACGACTTTGACAGCGTATCCGGGTCCAAGAACTTTCCGCCCGCTGGAGGGTCGACGCCCCATTTCGATGGGCAGTTGTCGCCGGTGATGACCTCGGCACATGTGCCGAGGCCGAGACCGTTAACTTCGCTCTCGTAGTCCGTCATGGCTTTGTAGTATGCGTCGTAGCCGAGGTAGTCTGGGTTATTGTTGGGGCAGATTGCGTATAGGCTTTTCGTTCATATGACAATTGTTAGTATATAGTGGTAATGGGTAGACGGGGGCAGGTAATGCGTACGCTGAAAGAGCACCGTCGTATGAGCAGCAGGTGCAGCCAAAGAGGTCGGAAACTCCGCCAAAGGTTTTCATGCAATTGATACTCTCCAAGAAAAGCTGTGAGGAGTTGATGAAAGCCTGGCCGATGTTACATGAGCAGGCACCGGGGGCACCAGCAGGGGCAGGCCAGAATGGGATTGGCTCTGGGGTTACAAGGCCGCGGTCGGCGGTGTATTGGGCTGCTAGGCCAGAGTATTCGCAGGAGTATATCTATATGAGGGGGGAAGGGGTTATATTAATTACAATTCTACTAATTGGGGGGGGGGGGGGTGTGCTGTAGAGATGGGAGGTAGGTATTTACTAACTTTGTTCCAGCAGTTTGACATGTAGCAGTTCATCTGATTGATTTGGTGTCCATATCCGCAACTCAAGACGAGATCGCTGCTAGAGATGGCATTGACACAGGTTGTTTCTGCAGCAGCAGCATCATCAAGACATTCCTCGAAGCCAGTCTTGTCGACGCAGCCGGTTGAGGAGATTGTTGTTGCATTGGCGGCATGACAGACGTCAGTGAAGACTAGAACAGCAACACCACCGAGGAGAAGTAGTGACTCTCTGGAAACTGCGAGGAATTTCATCTTGAAACCGAGCAACGTCGTACAGAGATATATTGCAAGATTGTTTAACAAGATTGATTGTCGAGAAAAATCAATTTTCAACGGCCAGCAGCAGCATCAGCAGCAGAGGTGCTTCTTAAAGCTGTGGAGGAATCACATAGTCGTGTAACAGTGATGGATATTCGGACTCTCGAGGGGGGGGAAGGGGGACTGTCCCACGTGTGTAGAACAATAGCAGATGCAGCGGTACCACAGCCAACATGGAAAAGAAACCATCCGGTTACACGAGGTACTATCAGTGATTGAAGTCTAGGCGAGAGTAGGAATTGTGGCGGTACCGGGTATCTCTTTGTGGCCTCACCTTCCCTACTCGAGCTCTGTCTTGGTTATATACATGTATATAACGTATGTGCCCGCGATGTAATTTCTTTCTTCTTCTAGCGCCTAGGATTATGTCCATGCATGAAGAAAAAACATAAATAGTCCAAATACTGAAAGACGCAGCCGAAGCCAAGAGAAAGCTTGTTTGAACAGCATTCTGATGTTACATGTATTCCTCGCTAGATAGATTAAGCATCTTGCGGGAAAAAAAAGCTTGGCCACTGGATCTCTGTATTGCCGAGGCAAACACACATGTAAGTACATGTAGTAATTCACTTGAATACATGTAGTAAGCTGGGCCTCAAGAGCTTTATCCATCACCCCTGGTTGTGACGTGGCCCCTGAATCTGCAAGGGTCCTGGAAGCCTTTTGCCGCGGAACGCTCATAGAGCCCCATAGCCTAATGCTTGAGGTGGGGTACTTTTTATTGGTAGATAGGAGGCTTATGTAGTTTTTACTCAAGATTAGACGCATCTTGTTCAAGCGAAAGCTTCAGTTGTGGCGATATGAGCATCCGAGTGACCAATCAATCGTGCGTGAATTATGGATATGGTATCGGGCCAGTTACTTCACACTTATCTTCACTCGAAGATGCATGTATCCGATCAAAACAATGCACGTATACGTAGTAAATGGTACCAGTGATATATCCTTAAGGAAATGGACTCGTAATGAGACAAAACCAAAGCGTCCCAAATAATTTTTCTAATTGCTCTTTTCACAACGACCGGAATCAAATGGTAATCATTAGTTGACCTTGATACATACTTAATAGCGGAGCCTTGGGGTGGGGGGGGTGGGGGTTCTTAATATAAATATATACATGCCTAGTCCCCGGTGCCAATCTTTCCAGCTAAAGGAACACTGTATAAAGCCGGCGTACTAAATAAAGACCGTAAGACACGATCGATCTGCACGATAATCGACTTTTCACGGCTTTTAGGCCCACAAATATACTGGGCGCCCCCTGGGCCGCGAAGATTCTGCTACAAGCAATCGGAAGGGCGCTGAAAATGACGAAGGTGATAAGATAATAATGGTGAGGGGGAGACTTGGAGAAGAAGGGCCACCTTGAAATTGGATACCAACGATGTTACCGAAGGCCAATAAACATGTTTCCCTGTATCGCACTGCATTCAAAAATGAAGTCGCTTTGGTAAGGTTGTCAAATTTACCTTCATATCGTTGTAGACCCAAGCCCCGAGTGAGAACCTATGAGCCAAGAAGGGTTAGGGATTCTTAACAATACCATTATGCCCCCGTCGCACACAACGCGGTGCCATCACCAACCATCCAGCCGCAGCCAGCCCAACATCACCGATTACGAAACGACCTCATACAAACAGCCCGCCCTACCACCGCACTCCCACTACGAACAACGACCATCTACAACATGTCGCACCCCTTCCGTATCCCCTTCCCAAAGCTTCCCTCCTCTGCCGCCTGCCGCACCGCCGGTGTCTACACCTCTGGAGCTCTCGTCAGCCACCCCTCCCCCCTCTCCCCAGAGCTAGAGAGCTAAGCTAACGGCCGCAGTTCTCGCTTGGATTCTGGTTCTTTGTCGACGCGAGCGTGTACAGCAAGGTCGCCAACACTGGCGATGTACATATCAGGTTCCCCGAATGGATCCCACTGATTTGTAGCGTGCTGGGAATGCTGGTGTATGTGTATCCTCGATCTTAAGGGTTGGTTGGGTTGGATGAGAGGCTAACAGAGATGGGCGAATAGCATCAACTCGATTGAGAAGTCGCGCCTCACGGCAGATAGCTTTTCGTACAGCGGCGGCGACGTGGCATGGAAAGCGAAGCTGGTGCTGTTCATGGGGTTTGCACTGCTGGCGGGGGGTCTGGCGGGGTCGGTGGTATGTTCCTTCTTCATCTTTTTTTTTTTTGGAAGGGGGGTTCCTGGGAGTTCTGATTATATGGCTGGCTAATGAGGGCGGTCCAGTGCTTTTTGATACTAAGCTATATCGTCCCGCAATACCCGTGGCCAACGCTCTACTTTGGCGTCGCGAACGTCATCTCTAATTCTCTCATCATGCTGAGGTATGTGTTCTGTCCTGTGCGCTGGTTGTTCTGTGCTGACCGAGAGTAGCTGTATCTCCATGTGGCTGTCGCAGAACATCGAAGAGGATTACACCTACAACCTATCCTTGTAGAGGGGGTAGTGGGTTAGGGGTTCCAATCGCCGTGTAGTGTCACCATCGTCGTCATCGTTGTAACAACATCAACAATTGCCATCCATTGACCTGCTTCTTCTTTTCTCTTCCTTTCTCTTCCTTTCTCTTCCTTTCTCTTGCTTTCTCTTGCTTTGTCGTTCATGTTTGGGTTTGTTAACTTTTCCTGTTTTGTGTGTATGGAAAATGAAATTAGGGTTAGCAATGAATTCATGTGTGGGTTTTTTTTCTTTCTTCCCCTTTTCTCCTTTGCTTTGCTTTGCGTTGTTGTGTGTTTTGTGCGCATGTAGCCTTTGAGGGCTGTGTGGGGTTTGCTGTGGGGTTTACTAGTGGCATCGTGTGAGCTTTGGTGGGGTTGGGGTAGTCTCGTTCCCAGACTGTTGTTTTGTAGCGCAGAGAGAGGATCACCACAGGCTGGGCACGAGACTAGGGTTGGGGTAGAAATAAAATTGCCTGGGGTACTGCGGGGCCGGGTTATCATATGGACGTGTGGGCATAGGTGAGCGCTGTCTTGGCGACGTTGGATACATGTATTTACATGTAGTGAGTACTGGGTGTTAATGGCCAACCCTTGATCACTAGACTGAGTTGTAAATGCTGTGTTCCTATCATTGCCACAACACTCGTAACAGGTAGACAATCCCCGTAGATCACCAAAAGTACATGCATTTGGGTTTCTGGGGGCGAATGAGCTTTTAAGTTGGATAGATTTAATGTCGAATGGAGGTTTGAGGAAGCTGTAAGTAGAGTACATGTGCAAACGTACATCTACACGGTTGTGAATCCAGGCTGGGAACGGAACTACAAACCCTCAGGACGGAATAATCATTTATCTATATCCCAAAAGCAACCATTCACAGACCGTATTCTATCTATCAAAGATAATGCTACCACTTGAATTGAACCACAAATCTACATGTAGGCCCAGCTACCCCCGGCATCTCTAATCTCAAGTTCATGCACGCCAACCCACCAATTCCTTGGCATTTTTCCCCCACCGACGTCATCCCACCCCAAGTAACTTATATACATCATAACCGGTGTCCCTGGAGCATTCCCCACGGGCCCAACAACCCTCACAACATCACGAGCCATGTACCGGCGACTCTCGCCCTGCGTCCGGCAGCAGTATCTCCGACAATCCGTCACTAAAAAATGCAGTCCAATATCATTACGGACCATCCACATCGAGAGTCCACCTCGGGGAACTGGTAAACAACATGATATTCTAAAGGGCTTGGGCATAAGGCCAGGGTCCAGTGGGTTCTTAGGCACGAAGACGTGGGTGAGGGCTACGAGTACGGAGGGGTACAGTAAGACGGGGTATATTGACTTGCAACCAGATGAAGGGCTGTTATTCTTCGATAGTAAGTAGTCAATTACCCCATTATATATACCCTCAATTACTATATTGACAAGCATACAGATATATTCCCTCTCAAGACCGCAGTCTTCGATATTCGCTACCTGATAACTCGCCTAGACAAGGTCTCGTTTGAATCGCGCATCCGCAATAACTACATTCCGCCGTCTTTGACCTCCGCAAGCTCCCCGGATGCATTTAAGATCATAGCCATCATCCCGCGCGTCAAGGACGGCGGTGCCCTCGCCAAATACACCGCAAACTCTCCTGCCGCCGTTATTGAAGAGGCTGTCTCCCAGTACCTCGAAGACCAGTCCATAAAGCCCTGGTACTCACCCTTCGCGCGGGTCAAGGCCTACTCCGTGCAAGGCAAGCCCTGGCTCGAGGACCTCCGTATTTTCCCCACTACAAAGATCAAGGTCGAGTTCACGGGTGGTGACGGAATCCTCTCACAGGAGCAGCTTTATGCTCTCTTTAGGCGCTATGGGAAGATCTTGGATATTCACCCGCAGCCCCCGGGATCGAAGGATCTGCCTCACTATGCTACGATACAGTTCTCGACGCTTCGCTCTGCAACGGCAGCTAGGAACTGTCTACATGGGTTTGTGACTACGGGGACACAGACGGGAACAGGGAAGGAGCTGCCGATCACCATGCGCATCCTATATGAGCGCACGTTGAAGGCCCACTGGATCCGCGACTGGTTATTCTCACACCCACGTATCGTGATACCGATCGTTGGTGCCATCTTGGCTGCGATTACAGTCGCTGTATTTGATCCTGTGAGGACTTGGTTTATTGAGGCCAAAATTACCCGTGCACTGAATTTCACGGAATCTTCGTACTGGGTCGCGATGAAGAAGTATACTGTCGGACAGCTCCCCATTGGACGTAAACAACACAGTATGAATGATCTTTGGGCTGTCTGGGACGAGCGCATAGAGTCTGTAGAACAGCTACAAGCCTGGCTGCGAGAGACTGTTGAGACTTTCATCGTAGTTCAAGGCCCCCGCGGGTCAGGGAAGAAAGACCTCGTGGTTGACACGGTCCTCAAAGGCCGTAAGAACGTTCTTGTAATTGATTGTGAGCCCATTGATGAGGCACATGGGGATAGCGCTACCATTGCTGCTGCGGCAGCGCAAGTAGGATATCGGCCAGTGTTCTCATGGTTGAACACTATCAGTAGTCTTCTTGATCTTGCAGCACAGGGAACGCTGGGAAGCTCAGCTGGGTTCAGTCAGACGCTAGAAACACAGTTTGACAAAATTCTGAAGAATACAGGAATTGCACTAAAGAGAATTGCGCTGAAGGACAAGGGTGAGTCGGAGAAGGACCTGGGATTGAGTGATGACGAGTATCTTAGCACACACCCCGAGAAGCGGCCAGTAGTTGTCATTGACAACTTTCTGCACATGGAAGGTAATAACATCATCTACGAGAGGCTAGCTGGTTGGTAGGGCCCCCACCCTCCTGTTAACCGTAAATTAGTAATTAGTAAACGGTCATATACTTACTCCCCGCCACTTCCAGGGCCGCCCTCCTTGTCTCTGCCAACATAGCTCATGTAATATTCCTCACCAATGATACAACATTTTCCAAGTCTCTCTCCAAGTCCCTCCCCGACCGCGTCTTCAGATCCATCCTCCTCGGCGACGCCGCCCCCGAATCCGCCAAACGCTTCGTGCTCAAACACATCGACGACGAGCTGTCCGGAGACTCCAGCGAAAAGGCCCTCTCCGAGCTCGAGGAATCTATTCAAGCTCTTGGCGGCCGTCTCACCGACCTCGAATCCCTCGCGCGCCGCATCAAGACCGGCGAGTCCCCCAAGAAGGCCGTCCAGGAAATCATCGAGACCTCTGCCGCCGAAATCCTCAAGCTCTACTTCCTCGAGGAGGCCGGCTACCGCAAGAAGCGCACTTGGTCCGCTGAGCAGGCATGGTACCTTGTTAAGGCGCTTGCAGAGAAGGGAGAGATTCCATTCAACCAGGTTGTCATCCACGATCTGTTCCGCTCTGATGAGGAGCCGATCCAGAATCTGGAACAGGCGGAAATGATACAGATTGTGATCAACAATGGTCGGCCTTACTCGATTCGCCCTGGCAGGCCGGTGTATCAAGCTGCATTCCAGAGGCTCCTGGAAGATAAGGTTCTGAAGGCGAAGATGGACTTGTTGAGCTTGAAGGCGATCATAAAGGGTGAGGATGCAGTGATCGAGAAAGCGGAGAAGGAGATGGAGACGTTGGCAACGCTGCCGAAGCAGCCCAAGGGCAGGATGGAGTATCTGTTGGAGAAGGTGGCAGTGGCACAGGCAAAGGTCGCTGAGGCGGAGAAGACGATTGTGGGGTTGAAAAAGACGCTGAAGACGGACTATTAAAGTGAAGGGCGTGATTTGGTTTTAGTTAGTATTATGCAGATATCCAAAGTTACCTTTCAGCCATGTAAAATAATAATATGCGGTTCATGTCTTATCTCCGCTTTTCATTAGCTGAAGCTCTTGCAGTGCTGAAAGGTGATGTTGCTATTAGGAGCCGCGAGAAAACTAGAGGCAGTGCCAAGAGAACTTGATGTAGAAGGGTTAGGGCAAGGTATGTAGCACTGGAATCATTAATTAGGGGGTGTAGCCAAGCTCACTTGTTTAGGACTAGGGTTGTATCTGAAGTAGGGGGTATTACCTTCAAGTAGTGAAAGGCTGGATTTCCTCGGGTTATCTTCCACTGGAAGCTTTCTTGTATACTCCCGGAGCTCGAGGTATAGGCTACTGTAAGACGTATTTTACTCCTATGATTGAGGCGAGGCCGGACTCCTGGCGGCGGGAGGGGCAACCGGGGTGTCAAGCAGATCATGAAATATCACTCGACTTGCGGTGGGGCTTATTTTTTTTTAGTAATCTGGCTGTGAAGAGGACTGAACAGTATAAGACTTAGAGATATAGACCTTATATACTGATAAATGAAACATACTGTGTCCTCATGGTAGTGACATGTATAGTGGAGAAGAGGCCTAGGCCAATGGTTGTCTCCTAGGCACGCGTTACAAAATCCTCACCCTTTTTTTAATTCAAGGCGGGGTTTTCGGCTCTGAGTAATTAATAAACCCTAAATCTGTGCTTAGGGTTCTGTTGTGTATATAAACGTGTGTATCTTCTGTAGGTCCTGTGAGTATAAATATAGAAGTTTTGTTAGTCGTAGAATTTGTATGGGGGCACCATACAAAATCCGGAACCCTTGAAAGGCCACCTTGAGAAAAACATCATACACAACTACCTGGAAAGTGGACTCAAAATTCTAGAATTCTCTAAGTTCCATCTTGAGATAATCTCTAGCGTCTTGTTGGGTGGTGAAACTTTTTGTCCAACACTGAGTGGTTGATTTAGGTCGCTGAACATGTACTTTAGGTCATGTGATCTACTAAAATTCATGTCCCAGTACAGTACTTTATACCCAACGCGCTAATAAAAGCCTTAGTCATACAACAGCATCAAGAGCGCTGCGCCATACAGTACCAACCACAATCCATGTCAACGTGTAATACATATACATGTAGTTTTAGGCTATCTTACATTGTTCCCGTTGTCAGGCTCTCGGCGGGGAAGTGTCTGCACCAGGCATGAAAGAGATTATCCTGAAAGAGGTGACAATTTGGCGTACCAATCAGGGCTGCGCACACTGAAAAGCCCCACGTTTGCAGATATTATAGGGCTGATGGTAGACTATAGTGGTTATAAGGGTAGTCTATGGGTTTGAGTTGAGTTGGGAGGAAGAAATTCTAGCTAGATTCTCTACTTCCTCGGCAAGCTGTATTTTATTTTCTTTCCGCTCTAGACCCGTCTCTTGCTCTCACATGCGCTTGTGTTGCCATTAGATGCTCTCATATTTGTTTTTCGCTTCACCGCACAATAAGTTTGTCGGTTTTTGACACCTGTAACAGTACATGTAGCTAGCACTACTTAATACGTTAGGAGTTTCGGCATATCCTTCAATTCTTCATTTAAAGCCGCAGCCACTGCCTAGGGTATCACTTTCATGACGGATACAGAAAATTAGAATCTGAGATAACAATTTGTAATCATCCAACGACGCCTATAGCTATAAATTCTAACAATTTCCCAAGATCCCCAAAAATCTAAACCCGTCGGATGCCTGCCTACCTGGGACCCACAAATAGAAAAAGAAGAAACACAGAAAGTTAAAACATATATGGAGAAAGAAAGATCAAGACCAGCTTGTCGAAACTAAAACAGCGATTTCTCCTCTATTCATCCTCACAAATCTCCGATTCGTCATCCTGGTCCTCAAAAAGCCCATCTAGGGCATTAACAACCGCCTGACCAACACCCCAATGCTCCATATCCATGAAAAGACTCCTCATCCACCTAAGAAACCTCCACTCCAAGCTTTCCAATCCCTCCGACTCCTCATTTCTTAACTCCCAGCGCATAAGAAGCCCCAGTAGCTCGTGTCGGAAGTTCTCCACGGGTGGTAATGATCTTGGGGGTTCATGATGGCCACTCCCGAGAACGTCATCCCAGTTGACTTCGTCAACCAACATCCAAGTCTCGTTCGTTTGGGGCGGGTCGTATGTCCAGTTGTTATACATAGCGACACTATCCACCATGTTGTACCCGACTGACCCGCTGCTCCCTTCCCCGATGCGTACGAGGACCTCCCATACTACCATTAGAGCTTTAAAAATCATTACGGTGACTACCGGAAACTCTGTGCTTCTAGCACTATCTTGGTACGCGCCTAGAAATCTTATAAGCCCGAGTAAATGCGATAGTAAATCAGTCTCTTCCAAAACACGAGTGAAGGACGCGTGTGTTGAAGCGTTGGCCGTGACTGAATAACATCGCTCCTTCGCCGCATCTACTATGTTCGATAAAGCTGTGTCCAGGTCCATTGGGACATCTTTCTGATAGATCACTACACGATCTGGGAGGATAAGCTGGATCAAAGCCAATTGCATCGATATGTAAAATGCTCTCTCGCAACCCTTGAGCCTTCTAGACGATTGCAATTCCTTATTAGCATCTGGACTTAACGTAAATGCACTAGGTGTTTCATGTGCTGTAATCCCATGCCCGGAATCGAAAACGAACATATTTGCAATTCCAGAAACCTGTCCTACTGTATTTAAGGCGTGTCGCAACTTGTGTAGCTCAACATGACTTTCCTCAGGAAAGATTTCAGGTAGTCTTCCATTGTCATAATCAGCTTGACTTAGGTTGGTTGGCTCCTCAGTGCCGGTATCAAAATCTTCTTCTGGTAGTCTGCTCGTAATATCAAGGATCTCCATTTGAATGGCTGCAGCCAGTATCAGTGCCGAGAAGTTGCTCCCGAGACCTCCGGTCTGTAGGAGTTCGCTATGGCCACGACCTTTAAGCAGGATACGGAGGGTCTTCCCGAATAGTGGTGGCGAAACATTTACGGATCCATGAAGTTGGCTTGTTTGCCACAAGGGGTTCCACGCCTGGCAAGTTGGCGCCTCAAAGAGTTCAGCGTCACACGGCAATGGAAGGTTTCGAAGCTCCATTGAACGGAGTAGACGCGGTGCGTCGAAAATGAGGGCCATGTAGCAATCCACTAGATACAATGTAAACGCAACCCTGATACGGGTCTCTTAGTAAACATTAGTTACAAGGACGAAGATATAATAGAATATTTACCTTTTGCGGGATTCTCTGTAAACAAAAAGTTCCCATTGATGCTGTACAGAAGACCCCGTGGGGATAGGTTTTTCGACCTCATGAAAATATCTATAATCCCTCGCGATCTGAAAACCAAAGTGTTAATCAACATCCGGAAAAATCGGTCATGTGATGCGAGTGATAAACCATGCATCAGTTTCTAGAAATTTTACCTCAACACACCGGGCAAGCAGATTCCTCCCTTTCTTATGTTTTTCTTTTTCGCCTGAAAATAAAGCATAGATTGAAAATAACAGCAGTCCTTGCAAAACACAAAGTCTCTCTTCGCGTTCTCTACGCTCCGCATGTTTCTTCAGAATCTGTTTGGCTGGGTCTGTTGGCTCATCATCGCTGATTGTTTCACTAGGCTTGACCATTCCCTCAGAGATTGCATAACTGCTATCTCTTCGTACTTTCATTCTGTAGATTCCTTCTTCACCAATAGAACCTCGTTTTGGCCTTTCAAGGTCCACTTCGTCAGTGTCCCCAGGCCCTCTTTCGATCCATCTTTCCATAACTCTAGATGCCTAGTTAGTATAACTATTTAAATCAAGATTTAAAGCTTCAGTGAGTTTACTTAACCCCACTCTCCCAGAGCTGTGGGCTTAATGTTTTGTTGGTAGGATCATATCGGCCTCCTAGTGCACAAACAGCTCTGAGGAAGCTTGCTAAAACTGCACTAGGATTGAAAGTTGCCTTATGAAGAAGAGGAAAATATGGATGAAAGGCTTTTGAAGAAAAGTAATAATCTGAGTAATGAGAGAGTAGCTGCGGGGGTAAACTAAGATATCCAAGAGAACGTCCTATTAGCATGAAATAATTTAAGTATGGCATGGGTAAGTTACAATGGCAATTTGTCTGGTGTATAATAAGGCCTAAGTTCAGGTACTGATTTTGCAGGGAGCTACATGTATTTAGCCAGAATTTGTCAGCCTCATGATGGTTGGTAGTTATTTCTCGAACCCGAACCAATCAGGGAGTGGACAAGTAGACAAACGTCAGGAGCAACTGGAAGAACAAGCTGAAATCGAGCAATCATTTCTTCCATTTCTGTACTTGGTGAGCTGTTACGATCTTCATCTGGTTGCTCCATCTCCGGATGATGCTTTTTTTGGTGCTTAACCAAGTTATCGCTGAAAAGATAGGGAAAGGAAACAATTAGCCTTTTGGAAGAGCAAAACGAAAAGGGGAGGGCAGCGCCTAAGGAAAGAATTTACCCTCGGGAAAAGGCCAGTTTACATCCCGGAAATGGACACCGTGTGATTTTCTTGATAGAATGTTCTATGGTGGGACGTTTCAGTATGTACTATGCTATTTATATGATACATCCTATTCGAGACGTACTATTCAACTTATGCCGATTGTTGTTGTACTACAATATGATACAAAATTTAGTACCAACCCACCAATAGATATCAAGAAAGAATTGGTTAACTTACTCTTGTGCTAGATCGCTCTTTGCACTCATCGCATTGATATGGCTTTGTGGCCTGCCACAATCTTTCATCTTCTTCTGTCCAATTTCCCCGAGCGGACTCCTCAAGGACATCTTTAAGCTGTATGTCAATATAGCGCCTCAACTTTAGAGCTTGCGAGATGGCTTTGGTGTTTGGCTTAGCCACCGATGAAGCTGGAAAGCTAAGTCCAGAAATGGAGTTTTTACGGTTGCTCTTGCGCGCCATGAGATTCTCGCCCGGAGAAACCCCACGGTATTTTGAATTGCTGATTCAACTTTGGATATTCGGTTTACTCTGAGTTGAGAACTATTCTTTCCGTGCAAACAACTCCTTCTTTATACCCAGCAGATTCGGCATATTTATATATAGGTTCGATCATCCGGTGCTCTAGTACATAACTCCTCTAGATATGCCCAAAGATTATAGTTGGTGTTTGCAGAAGCTGTGATAAGAGTTTCGATCAATTCTGAAATTGTGGCTCTTTGATGCATAAGCTTAAGGAAGTTGTCACGCACGTCCGCGAGTGAACAGAGATGTTGAACTTGGGGCTCAACTGCGGGGGCGCCGCCAGCCGGGATGTGTCCTCCACTCAACGCCTGGCCGGTTCAGCACATTCTCCTGCGAGCTGATAAGCATTTTCCAACCAACCTACGAGTAGTCGACGTCAGAGAGAGATCCCTTCAAAATTTGACCTCGCTTTGCTGGCATTTAATCGATCGAAAGATAAGAGACGGTTTCACCGCGCCGCGGCGTGTTCGGGGGCTTCTAATAAAGTCTTGGGGATTACGGGTTCTGTAAATCGAGAGGAGGAAACAAGCAGGGGTGAGAATTTGAAGAGATCCCAGTTTAAGGTTGGCACGCGACCATTTATAGAAAGACAGAAAAGAAAGGGACCATAAAAGTACTGAGTGTCTCTAGATATTGATCGCATACATAGCAAGCAGTACTAGTATATCCCCGTCTTTCACTTAAGTAAGAAATTCGAATCTAAGTTTCCAAAAAAATATGAATAGCGACTTCAATCAGCTGGGCTCCTCCACTTCGGGTGAAATGCCGTCCGGCCCTGCTCTCCCAAAGCCTAAGAAGGCAGCAGGAAGAGAGCGCGGCAACTCGCTGCTGCAGCAGCATTTCGTTAAGGCGGATATCTCGATTGAAGACCAACTGAAATATCGCCGGCACTTGTAAGCAAAACTCTCCTGGTGATGTCTCATGCCTATGCTTGAACCTATGCACATCTTGATATCTTCCATTCCCTTTCTTTTCTTTTTCCTTTTTGTCTCAATCTCAGTAGTCCCAATTCCCCCACCCCCCCATATTCAATGTCGAGGTAGCTCCATCATCGGAGAATACACTTTGTGGGTTTCCAGCCTTGATCTCCTGATCTCATATCAACATCCTACCCTGAGTCAATAAAGCTGATACTATATCCCTCAAAAGACACACAGCCAGTCAAAACTTCGTTGGTTTCAACAAGGACAATCTAGATATCATCGCGATATCTTTCGAACACTTGTGCTTGACCGAGTCAGAAAACAAGGTATTGATTGATATTCTCAATTCGAGGGTCTCTTCCTAATCGTGATCTGTCCTCAAGAAGGAATACAAGGCAAAGATCCGCGCAAAGCTGCGTGAATGGAATTACGAGGATTTCTCTGAAGACGAAGAAGCCGATGCTATAGCTTATCAGTCACAGACAGCTCTACAGAGGTGATAACTCCCACTCGATCGCATATATGTCTAGCTACTAAGATAGAAATCTGCTTACACTAAACCCATGTAGCTCTGAAGCTATGTCAACAACTACTCTTGTTACGGGTGAGAACCTCAGCTCCCTCCCAAGCTCTTCGGCATCTGGAAGCCACGTTCATCGCACACCGTCTGAGCGAAACCCAACCCCTCACAGTACTAGCTCCACTGTTTCCAAAAACTCTTCAAAGTTAGGGAGATCATCTTCTTCGCGCCCGCGATTATCTTCACCCCAGCAACCATTCTCATATGGATCCCCAGCCTCAACGCTCTTTGATCCGGTCGTTCTCGATAAGACAAACCTTAATGATCCAGCTATACGAGCAAACTGGGTTGAGGCTGTATGGCACTATTTCAGTAGTGGCGGTTGTCCTCCATCTACATCAATGAATACTGGGAGAGTAAGGAGTTCTAGTTTTGCTTCTATGCCATCTCCAGCAAGCCCCACTACTCCGACGAATGACCGTTTCAGGTCCTTAGCGTCGGACCAGCACCAGCACCAGCACCAGCACCAGCACCAGCACCAGCACCAACACCAGCACCAGCACCAGCACCACCAGCACCAGCACCAGCACCACCAGCACCAGCACCACCAGCACCACCAGCACCACCAGCACCAACCACCACCACAACACATAGAAGGCGATTACGAGGCTATGGAAGGATTGGAGACATATTATCAGCCAGGAGTGGATCAACAACACAATATCAGCAATCTGGGACAAATGGTCGCCCTTGGCGCGCTAGTCCCGGATCCGGCTTTATCATACCAACACGAAGAGTGGCCTAAAATTCAAGATCAAAATATCGATAACGCTTGAATTGTGTTACGACGAATGAGACCTTTAATTTCCACCCCCTTCATTTCAGATGCTTGATTTGGATCAGACTATAATTTGGTGCCTGTTTCTCATATTCACATTTATTTTACCCAGTGAAGATTTTTTTTTTCTCTTCCTTTTTTTCTTTCGAATGGCGTCTGTTAGAATTTTGCGTATTTCTCAAAAAAAAAAAACACATCCTAGCTAGTTTATGAGCCCAATTGAGTTATAATCATAGGTTGTTACCCACTTTCTTTGCTCAATCAAAGTGTGAAAATCAGAAGGATAGCTAGGGAGGAGTTGTCAGATAGCCGATGGGCTATACACACAATTAGTGAATCCAAAAAAAAAAATAGGTTGCTACTCTGGTCACCTATTATCACTCGTGGACTTATCAGGCAAGCCCGAGATCACAAAAATCAATGAGGTTGCAAAGCCTTATCGCCCCGACAAGTGGTTTTCCAGGGAAACCCGGAGCAAAGCTCACGAGTATTGGAGGGGGTCGTTGCGATATATATATCCCGGGAAAATGTTTCTGCTCAATACCAAAAACTACTGGAGTAAATCTTCGCTAAACTGGGCCAATCCCATCCCCACCAGTATTGATAAGCAGACAAAAATACCTACAAAGACCAAGAAAACATGCCCAAGTCTTGCCGGTTGTAACTAAACTAACATCAGGACTGCAATTGTTACAAAACGCCCAAACGCACCTCGAACTAGAACATGAAAAGAAATGACAGGAATAAACTAGATAGATCCCCTTGAAGCTCAATTTTGACTCTCCCTCCACATATAATCCTTACCGCAATTAGGCTTCCGGAGAGAGATATTTGGAATGAAATTCCATCCGGACATCGAACAAGGAGCCGATATCCTGCTCGTTGCGCTTGATACGGAATGTCTTGAAGGCGTTTCCGTTGGGAAGCTTGGCTGGAGCACGGCCATCCTCCCTGCATAGACGAGTTTCAAGCGCGGTAATGGAGAGAACGCCAGATATAACCTTATCAGGCTTTCCATCAACAGATACCTGTAGTTTCCCAGGCGGATAAGAGAAAGTGAGGGAGAAATCCTCGGGATCGATTGCGATAAGCTATAGCAATATTAGAAAGGATAGGACGTAATATGGATTAGGAACATACCTTTGCATCCTTCTCAATAGTAACTGAAACCGTTTTCTTCCCCTTTTTCGATACTTGCGATGCAAACGACCGACGTAAACTAAAAACATCGCCAACTCGCAGGGCAGAGTGTTTAGCGAGGGTTTCCAGCTTTACATTTGATGTATCCCCAGCAACAGCATTGTAATCAACACGTTGCTTCTGCCCCCAAAAGGCTTCAAACTTGTTTTCCTTAAAGTTGTCAAACTCCACGGTCTGTGCCAGCTTACGCGCTGCCTCGACAGTCTTTTGCACTACGGGGGTATATTTCCCCTCAGAAATGTCGTACTCAACTTGATTGATCCGGGCAATAAGTTGGCTATTCTCCCAGAAGCCATCGACAAGTTTGGGCTTTGGGGGGGTGGGGTCGGTGACATCTTCAGAAGCCTCATATACTTTATCACACTCAGGTAGATGTTTCATGAGGTATTCTTTATCTTCATCAGGTATTCTATCCCAGGCGGCGGGGTTGAAAAGTTGCTATCACAAAAATTAGTAATAAAACTAATTGTACACGAAAAAGAGACACATACTCGTAAGTTGGCGCCGTATATACTGTTGGGGTCTGTCATGAGAAATTCCTCATCCCAGTCGCTGTCGTCATCGATAATATCATCTGGGATAAGGGTTTGGACCGTAGCTCTCTTAGGAGTTTTCTTTTCGGGAATAGGTTGTTCTACCGCAGTCTCTTCTGAAACTTCTCGGGAGAAATCCCGCTCGATTAGTTTGGGGAACAAGTGTCGCCGGTTTTCATGGCGGACTTCATAGGTATTTTTGCGGCCAGGCCTCCGCTCACGTGGCTGAGGGGATTCTTCTCGAGAGATTGACCCACCTCCGTTGTTAACGTCTTGCATGGAGCTGTCAACATCCTCATGGAGCATCCCCGCCTCCACGTGATCGTCGGCACCAACGGCTGCTTTACCGTCTTCTTCGGCTTTGATGGCCGTTCTGCTACCTTCACCCATTTCAACCTTAACATCTCCTAAATCTAGAACTTATGCGTCAGTTTAACTTTAGAGGTAAGGGCACAGTTATGGCACCCACGAGTTTCCATTACAGGAATACTAGCGATCTGCAGATTCTCTAACTCTTGTTCGTTTACATCGGGATCCTCTTGTTTGAGCGAGGAAGCCTCATCATCCGACATGAGATCAATCACACGGCGCTTTTGCCCGACACGAGGCTTAGACTTCTTTTTGGGTGGTGGAAGCATGGCGAGCGGCTCGTCTTCAGCAGGAGGCCTACCACGAGTTCTTCGTGTGCTAGCCATTGTAACAGTACGTAGTTGATGTGGGTTAGAGATACCCTAAGGTTCGTGGGAGAATCACTGAAACCAGAGTTGACAAGAGGTTGCTCTCTGGGGAAACGCGCCCAGACGCGTGGGTATTATTAATCGCGGGAAGTTCCGTCTCGCTTGTTTTAATGAGCCACATATTACTACTTATTGTGGCGGTGCTTTGATCCTTTAGCGAGGCTCGTATCAGCGATCACGTGGACGGCAACTCACGGAATACAGATAAGCTCTACTTCCGTGAAATGAAAAGGTCAGCGGCTACAGCGGGACTTGCTGATATATCTCGACTCGCTATTGGTCTTCGAAAAGAAAATAGAGTACCTTTAAGGTACATGTATGTACCTGCTGTTACATGACGGGTTTTTAATGCTGCTGCGCATGCGACTGCTCTAAACAACCCTCATAAGGAAAGATGTTCGATGCCTTGTTTTGGGAGTTCTCAGAAAGATCGGAGCGGCAAATATGTATCTCGTCTCGACAGATTTTTTAGTTCTGGGGTGATATGCCTTGCATATATCACTTTTAGTTTCGTTTCGTTTCGACACAATCTTCTCCCGTTTGGTGAGCTCTGCAAGGGGAATACCCGGCGACGATACATGTATATAGAGATGTGTGGAGTCTTCTGGCTCGGGCTTATACATGTAATGTAAATCTCGACCCCGCGTTTATCAATTTACCGGTACAAGATCATGACGCGCTTGGGCATGAAACAATTAACTTCTTGTTGGTTCTGGGGACATTCTACCGGGGCATCATACGTGTAGACATGGGGGGGGCAACTGGTATGCTTCTAAATGGGTATTCATTTCGTGTACCATACGGACCCCAATCAAAAAAAAAATACCATCGATTTTCCGTCGGTTTTTTCGATTGCGAGATGAATTTCATCTTCCCTTGGGTGCAAGTTGGAACTTGTTAATGTATCGAGACACCAACATCGGATTATTTGGTAAGATTTTCGTCGCAGGAACCAGGTTAATACCTCCCGGCGCCAGTTTTTCGGATTATTTCGTAAGATTTTCCACAACACACCAGGTTAACGAAGCCCATCCTAGTATGTACAACACAGCTGAGACCTCTTCTCATGGCAATATAAGACGACAGTTATATCACCTATTATTTAGCCTATGGTCTGAAATAAAAGTCTCCATCGGAACCGCATATTGTTGGGTTTTGTTAATTTGTGCGAGTACCACCGGTAAACATTCTCTAAACGGCCGATACCACGATCGCTAAGTTGCTGATGTGCATAAACACTGCATTCAAGACATCCACACCTCTGAAAAGGAGATTGGAAAAAAAAAAAAAAGTGATAATTGTTAGATACATATGCAGCAATGATCTCCAGAGCCTTAAGTCCAACTTGACCGCGCCAAATGAAAAACAACCTTAGCGGTTCACGTCGTACCTGGCTACATTTACATTGAAATGCTTAGGGCTCCTCCTTAAGGAACAGGGCTTCTACTTCTTCTCCTCCTTTTCTCACCCCCCTCCCTGTCATCCCGAGCCCTATCACGTTCCCCGCGCTCCCTGTCATTACCCCTGTCACCCCGCCTTTCTCTGTCCCTTCTGCCGTCCTTCTCGTTTCCCCTGCCGTCATGATCTCGCCGGTCTCTGCGTCGACTTACCGAGCGCCTTCGCTCGCGGTCCTGTTTGTGCCTGCGCCTTTCTCTTTCCCTATTCCTGTCCGGGCTCCGGGACCTGCTCCTGTGTCGTAGTCGATGACCATCGCGGTCTCGATCTTTCCTCCCCCCTCTCTCCCCTCTCTCCCCTCTCTCCCCTCTCTCCCCTCTCTCCCCTCTCTCCCCTCTACCACTCCTCTCACGCCTCTCGCCTGCCGCTCTATACGAGCCCTCTAATCTTCCCTCATCTTCCCGTTTTTCTGGGGCAGCTTTTGGTTTCCCGCCTCTTCCAAAGCCTACGCCCTGTGCTTCTCCCTTGGCCTCCTCGCTCTCTGGTTGGCCAGCTGCAGCGGCTTCTTTGATTGCACGCTTGATATCATCTTGGTTGACGGGATCTGTGTGCCGCCGTACATTGACCTTGAACCCAAGAGCTTCGGAGAGAGCATCGTTCTCGGCTTCTTTGATGCGACGTATCTCTTCGAGACGTTGCTGCTCTGCGGTAAGGGTGTTATCGGAATCGCCTTTAGCGTACCAAGTTAAATCTCTGCCTTTCTGCCAACGGCCGACAGCTGTGGGGGTCAGTTAATAATCGGATTCGTGGTATTCTAATAATGGAGGGTCTGGGGGGATCTGCCGGAGAATTTAAGAGTGGGGGTTTGGAGGTTCTGGACATACGAGCCATTAAAGAGTGCCCAAGATAGTTCTCGCGGTCCTTGTCCTCTTTTACATCTTCCCATTTGAACTCGGCGCGCCCACCACGGGAGCTATCGCCTTTACGGAGGCCTGACAAAAGATCCATTGTATCGGGTTCCTTCACGACTACCTAGTGTTTGCAGGATTTCGTGGAATTGGAGATAGTGTGTAAATGTCGTGTCGATGATAGCTGATTCGTGTCAGTCAATCTGCCGCGTACTAGTAGTATACGCAGGAATGGGCTGTCCGTGTCAAGCGTGATGTATGATGTATCAAAGCAGAAAAACAACGGGAAAAAAAATCACGAAGAATGGATACAACAGATCTGTCGTGTATCAAGAGCAAAACAGAGTCAAGAACGTAAAAGGCAAAAAAAGGCACCAATGCAATCAATAACAAGCTAGGTAGGGCGCGCCGACGGCCAAAGTGCCAGACGACGTGAAGTCGATTCAATACCCTGCAAACCTAACCTTTAGCTCCTTGGTATCAACAGAGCCGCACAAAAAAAAGGTTGGTTCCGATTGCAAACTCAAGTCCATGCCGGCTGAAGGACGTCTATTACTCGCTTGTTGTTCACTAGGCCAACCTCTATTCAATTATTCCCTGTAAGCCATACTTGCCCCCCCGGGCCCTTCTTCCCCTCCAGCCAGAGCAAGGAGAGTAAGCTAAAGTACGTGCATGACTCGACGTTAACCTCCCAGGACTTATGATTTGTTCTTCCCTGTGGGCATGGGGAAGAGTAACGTATTTCGTCTGATCTCGCTCCTCCTTTTGTGATCTAGGATAGGAATGAATAATGAGGACAAAAAGAATTTTTAACGGGGTAACTGCTTTCTTTTTCGCCACCCAACATCCATCTGACAGCCTGTTCTGCCTGGCTGGTAGTAAGTACTCGGCCAGGTACTCAAAAGATTTTTAAATTTTTATTTACCATGTCAGTGTGAAGCGAAAATAGAAATTGTGAATATCAGAAATCTGAAAAATTTTCCTTCCGCCCCTCACTCTATGGCCACCAGCCCCCTCCCTTGTAATGATTAATATAAGCGACGAAAAAAATCAGAACATGGTATCCACATGCGATCCATCGGGGGATGAAATTATCGAGAGCTACAAAGAAAACAAATAAACTTTTCAGCTGGTGGATCACGAAGCAAGTGGAGCTCTGTGAAAAAAAAAAAAAAAAAAAAAAAAATCAATGTATGAGTTCACCGCTCAATGGATGAGGCCACCTTGTGACCACACCAACCATGTTACCCATGTGTTTACCGGCGGCGACGCATCTTATGCAGGACGCGGGACTTGCTTGACTTGGGGCGACGAGTGCTAGTTGCCGGGTGCATTTCGACAGGGTGAGCTTTTTCAGGTTTTTTTTTCATTCCTTTTTTTTCCTCTTCACCTCCTTTCCCATCGCTTTTTCTGAATTGACCTACATGGATTGAGCAACCCTGCGTTCTACGGTTGTGCACTCTGCGGCCTACCGTACCCCAGCTTTTGCGAGTGCGACTATCGTCACATTCTGGGATGGTTGATACACCCAGACGAGTTTGTTGCTGGAAAGAGCCAGCAATGTAATACCCTACAACCGTAGGTGCATATTCGTCATTTCGTGGCCAACCCTTTAAAAAGAAAATAATAGGGAAAAACGAATACTCAAATCGAAACAAAACAAAAACAAAAATATAATATCACAACCTTAGCTCCAATACGAGAGCCGCTCTGATACACTAGGGAGGCGGGGGGTTGAACTGCAATGCCCGATTCCAGACAACTAACAATGGAGGAGCAGCAGGAGTTGGAGGAGCAGGAGGAGGAGGAGGAGGAGGAGGGGGGGGTACCTACGTACGTTAGACGAAGAAGGTTTGTTGATGTCATTATTTTACGAGCATCGTCAAATGGCTAGCTAGAATAGCGGAGAATCATCTGTTCTCGAGACCCTCCTCCCACCGCATCTGGACTCAAAGCTCCGGACCTTCTCTCTATTCTCCTCCCTTGGCGGACCATAGACACAAGATCAGCATACAGCTACGATTCCTGGATGCCTCCCCGCAAAAGATTGGTAGAACAGGCAGGGCTGGGAAACAGGCAATGTTAATACAGCAGTGTACCGTACTCGAGGTGAACTGTGGTTGAGCTTTGTTGCTCAAGCTAGTGTTATTCCAACTGCTCCCCTGTAGACAACGGCCTGACTTACTAGTGATACTCCCCCACCTGCAGCATGTGTGCAAACCTAGAGCAGAAAGCAAAGCGAGGAATGGGGGAACCCCTCACTAGTCTCAGATGGTACGAGATCCCGTGCTAATGCCGGAAAGCGTCGGCCTTCCGCAGCGAGCTTTTTTTCTTTTACCTGCTTGCTAGCATACGTGCGCGCTTGCTTGGTGGAGTACATGGAGAGGAAGAATGAGTAAAGTGGATGTACCTATCTACTCGCCTCCAATATTGTCGTGGCTGTCCCTCCTAGGGGACATATATTTCAAGCCTGGGGTCCTTCTTCCTCTGGCCTTTTTTCCCCCCTCGTGTTGATTTGCTCTTCGACGGCTACCCTTTGCTATATTCTTTTTTCTTGTTTGCTTTGTCTTCTTCACTGCTTGTTTATTCGTTTCCTTTGGTCTTTTCGGCAGATCGATTGAGGGTCGTAAGATTCTTATTGCCAGCTGTTGTTTCTACTTCTTGGTAGAAACAATTCGAGACGCGATATATCATGGCTTCTCCTGCTGGTGGTAGAAGAGACCTTGAAGGCTATGGCTCAGACAGTCCAGGGCCTACTCCAAGCCCTACGTACAGAGCTTCCTATTTCCAGGATGTAAGGAAGCAATCTGACGACCCGAGCATTTCCCCCTCTTCAAGTTCTCCGAATGTCACTATTCCCGCTTTACGCCCACGAAGGTAAGGAATCCCGAATTTTCCCTATCAATTTCGATTTCCTTATTACCTTGTTTCTTTCCCCCATTCGTTACTCCCCCACTTTTAATTCCTCTTTAGAGTGGAGTTCCGGAGTTTGAGGTGTTCATTTCTTTCTTTTCTTCCCCCCGGAATCAAAACAAAGTCTCCGGTTGAGTTGCGGATGTGTTCGTTATCATCCTATCATAGCTTGTTCTGGGCGAATCTACATCGTGACCATTTTGGTGATGTCAACCAACCAAGGATCTACCAACCAGAGCAAAAATTAAAGGAAGCTAACGATGCGCCACCGGGCCATAACAGATCCTCCCTTTCACTAGGCCTGGACGCAATCCGCTATGCCGGCGGTGTAAACTCGCTAGATAATTTCGCCCGCTCTTGGACCCGTGCCGCCGGTTACTTTGAGATCGCACCGTCTCGACAACCCGTTGTCGCAGTACCCGGCTCAAGCCGCGACGAGGAATCCCCGGAAGATAGCTCTGCCATTGACGATGATTACGACGAGTATCATTCTGATGCGACAGTTACACGCGGGCGCGGGCGCATTGATGGCGCAGCAAGTAGCTTTGGCTCGTACGGGAGCTTTACAAGCCCGCTGAGCCGGTACGGGACAATGGACTCGTTACCGCAAACGGGACTACCGATAGGACGCCTAGGCGGTGCAGTCAGGAATTTGCCAGAAGTGCAGGGTTTGCCGGCGAGTAATATTGGAGTTGTTCCGGCGGATAAAGAGAGGGAGCCCTTGTTGGTGAAGGCAGTGGTGACGGAAGAAGGGAAGGTAGAGCATGTTATCGTGGGACAGAGCACACTCCCGCAAACAGTATTTAACAGTGTTAATGTGCTTATTGGAATCGGGCTATTGAGTTTGCCGTTGGGATTGCGGTACAGTGGATGGTACGTGACATAGGTGTCCTAAGCCCGTAATTGGCCTACAGCTAACAAGTTGCGCACAAAGGTTGATTGGAATAATCTTCATCCTCTTCTCTGCCGGCGTAACAAAATACACCGCTAAACTCCTCGCGCGTTGTCTCGACAAATCAACCAACCCTCATCTTGTAACTTATTCCGACATCGCCTACATCGCGTTCGGCCACAAGTCGCGGGTATGCGTATCAGTCCTGTTCTCGCTTGAGCTGATGGCGGCTTGCGTTGCGCTTGTCGTCTTGTTCGCGGATTCACTCCATGGATTGTTCCCACAGATTGACAAGTTGCAGTGGAAAATCATTGCAGGGGTTGTTTTGACACCTCTGAGCTTCCTTCCACTCCGGGTGTTGAGCTTTAGCTCCATCCTGGGAATTGTCAGCACTTTTAGTAGTAAGTCCCTCTTTGCCGAGGCATGTCTTGGCACTCAATTGTGTGCTAATGCGATCATTACCAGTTGCGATGATTGTCTTTATCGATGGCTGGGTCAAGCCCGAAGCGCCGGGGTCCCTACGTGATCCTATGCCGACATATCTCTTCCCTCCATCATGGTGGACTGTGCCTCTGTCATTTGGGCTTCTTATGTCGCCATGGGGTGGTCACTCTGTGTTCCCAAACATCTACAAGGACATGCGACACCCCAAGAAGTACAACAAGGCAGTTGATATCACGTACGGTTTTACTGTAAGTCTGTTCTCTTCGGCTTCTCTTCTTGCCTTTTCTAATACAATCTAGTTCTTTCTCGATATGGCACTCGCGATTACCGGAATCCTCATGTTCGGAGATGGCGCAGCGGATGAAATCACCTACAACATCCTCGCCCTTGAAGGATATCCCAAGGGGCTAAGTGTAGCCATGGTAGTCTTCATCGCGATGATTCCACTCACAAAAACACCGCTGAACTCTCGCCCCATCATCACAACGATTGAGATCATGCTCGGTGTTGATCCGCGCGCTCTGCCCGAAGGCCAGAGGATGACTCCGTTCAATGAGGGAATTATGAAGATTATTATTAGAAGTATTGCTCCCCTCCTATCCATTTATCCATGGCTTTTATGCTAACTAGGTAAATAGTTATGGTCAATATTGTGTTTGTCGTCGTTGCGATCCAGTTCCCTTCATTCGACAGGATCATGGCGTTTTTGGGGAGCTTCCTTTGCTTCACTATCTGCGTGATTCTGCCACTCCTCTTTTACCTTAAGATCTGTTCTTCTGAGATCTCGAGGAAGGAGAGAATCTCATGCTGGGCCTTAACAATCGTGAGCACTATCTTTGCCGCAATCGGAACTATCGCTGCATTTGTACCGAAGGAAAGTCTTGGCCTGGAAGCATGAGTACGAGTACGAGGAACAAGCCCAGATATAAGTATTTGTATGAAGTCACTACGGGTCTATGAGGAAGAAAAATCGGCATAAAAAGGTTAAAACGGGGTTTTAGAAAGAGAGAAAAACAGGGACAGTTTTCTGGAAAATGGCGAATGGGCTGCATATTGATTTTTATTTCCACTTTTCCCTATACTCCATCGTTTCCCCTTTCCCTTACGGTTTTTGTTTTTTTGTTTTTCTTTCTTTTAGTTTTTTCTTTTCAAAAGTTTTTGGTTTTTCCGTTTTTCTCCTTTGTTTGGGTAACCGTGGGTCGCTGATTTTTACTTTTCCATTTCACACTTCCTTTTCTCATGGTTGAAAACCGGATATATTGGCGGTGGGCAGCGAGCGAGCGACGCCACGGGCTACAAAATAATTAAGAAATATTGTGGGATTCTTCTCGTGAAGCTAGCTTTAGGGGCGGTATTGAAGAAAACTACGCTGTAAAAGTAAAAGGGGATAATGCGGGCGAGGCGCTATGATATGTAGAAAAAAGCTTTTCGTCTTGTTGTATAATACAATAAAAGGGGGTTCTTCATCATAAACTTACTGGACTTCGTGTTCATGCAGCTGCAGCAAACCTTCTGTTTATTAATCTCACGCGCAGCCTCGGCTATTGCTCTATGATGTAGACGGATGCTGGCACGTTGCATTGCACTTCATGGAACTTACCGAAGTCCGGGGTAAGTTGTAACCGTTCTCCAGCCGAGGGAAGCCCAGAACCAGCACATGAGACATCGGTGCTTATTAACGGACCGCTGTGTATAAATGTAGAGACCTTCCCCACAATTGGACGCCATGAATTATTATTTGAGCCAATCCGCATACCTCTTCCCAACCACCCTCTTCCCCTGAGAAAAAAATACAAAGAACTTGAAGCTTAGACAGATACATACCTATCATTCGCAATTCGCAATGGCTCAGGAAAGACTTAGCAATATCCTCAATCATATCCGAACCCCAACGGGGCTGGCAGCCATGTAAGTTTTGCGATATGTATTGCAAACGAGGGAAAAGATCGTGACACTAATTGTAGTGGGCGGTAGTACATCGAAGAATCCAGATGATATTGTGATCACATACTGTGCTAGAACGCCGCTCACCAAGGCGTTCAAGGGCGGTCTCAAGGACACGCAGATTGACTATCTGCTTTTGCAGCTCTTCAAGGTAGTTTCCTCTTTACTAAGGTAGTTTTCGAACCTATAGCTCACGCAGTCTGCATTTAGCATACAATCTCCGGCTCCAACATCGATCCTACTCTAGTCGAAGACATCTGCTGCGGTAATGTTAATGACGGCTTTGCACCCTATAAGGTCCGCGCCGCTGCCCTCGCCGCTGGCTTCCCTAACACCGCTGCTGTCTCCACGGCAAACCGCTTCTGCTCGTCCGGCCTCCTCGCCGTCCAGAACATCGCCAACCAGATCACATGTGGCTCCATCGAGATCGGTCTCGCAGTTGGCGCTGAGCAGATGTCACTCTCACCTAAGACGTTGCCCGAGTTCAGTGAGACCGTCATTGCTGCGTCGCAAGAGGCGAGTGACTGCCGACAGCCCATGGGGCAGACCTCCGAGAATGTGGGAAAGGATTTCAGTATCACTCGTGAAGCGCAGGACCGTTATGCTGCGGAGTCCTATAGGCGTGCAGAACACGCACAGAAGGCGGGATGGTTTGATGAGGAGATTGTACCGGTGGTTACGAAGGTTGTGGATCCAAAGACGGGTACGGCCACCGAGGTTACAGTGAACAAAGATGACGGCATCCGCTACGGGACGACGTTTGAGTCGCTGTCAAAGATTCGGCCGGCGTTCACTCAGTGGGGCGACAGGTCAACGGGGGGTAACTCATCGCAGGTGACGGACGGTGCGGCCGCAGTCCTGTTGATGAAACGGTCTACTGCGGAGAGGCTGGGACAGACGATCATGGCCAAGTTCTGCGGAGCGACCGTAGCAGGAGTGGCACCCAGGATCATGGGAATTGGCCCAACTGTGGCAATCCCAAAGCTTCTGTCGAAGTTCCGGTTGACCAAAGAGGAGATTGATATCATTGAGATCAATGAGGCATTTGCAAGCATGGCGGTGTACTGCGTCAAGGAGTTAGGTCTCGACCATCAGAAGGTTAACCCGAGAGGTGGTGCTATTGCTCTAGGACATCCGCTGGGTGCTACGGGTGCTAGGCAGATTGTGACGGGCCTGGCTGAGGCGCGAAGACAAAAGAAGAAGATCTTGTTGACGAGCAGTATGAACCCTCTTTCCCCCTCTCATTAGTTATGGGTGATATCGTGAACTAACTGTGAGAGTAGTGTGCATCGGAACTGGCGCCGGAATGGCTGGTCTGTTTGTGAACGAGCAGGTTTAAACGAGTTTCTTTTTTTGTTGTTGGTTGTTGTTTTTGTTTGGGCGGGGTGTAGATCAATTCTTTTTTTTTTCTTTTTTTTTCTTGCACGGGTCTCTACATAGCTTCGGGGGACTTTTAAAATGAAACACTCGTTATAGATCTGCTAAGTATATACATACATGTCCCAGATTAGGCATCTTGTACCTAAACTTAACATAGTGAGACCCGCAACATGTATGTGGGTGTGTGTGGGTGTGGGAATCACATCATGTACCGTGATAATCTTCATCTCACAACAGACATGCGCGATGGCGCCATTAGACATCTAAGTTGAGCTTGACTATGGGCCCTGTCGCTAAGGCCACTTTATTGTGCGGGTGCGGGTGCGGGTGCCCCCCACATGCCCAGATACATGTGCTTCACTGCAGCTACCTGCGTGGGGGTGTAACGACTGTTATTATCATAGAAATTTCACAACAGACTGCGCGTCGGTGAACAGGAATCAGGTTCCCTACATATAGATATTAGAGTTGCTTCTCTAGGTTAAGATAACTCTGGATCGGTTTAATAAGGCTCAACCTATGTATGTAACCGGCGCTTCGACTCTAATATAGTTGATGGTCACATTTGACGCAATAAGTTTGACTGACAAAAAGCGACCGCAGATTCTGGTGCGAGAATAAAATGCGAGAAGGAACGAGTGATGATACATGATCTATATAACCCCAGCAGTTTTTCTGCCCATGGAAACAGGTGAGGGGTAATCTAATACTGCAATACTATTTCTGGGTAGAGTCAAAGTTTGGGACACTCTAATAACAGTCATAACTTTGTTTCGTTACTGTACCCCGCACCGTGATGGAAACGAGTGGGTAACAATTTTTTTTTTGTTTCCGCGGCTTATATATATTACATACACCGCGCAAATACTAGGCCCTTTGCGCAACCATTGGTGCCTACCCTCCATCAACCAATGACACAAGTAGGGAGGAGCTCTGGAGTCTTTTATTCACAGGGTCTATTCTTTCAGAACCCTTGAGTATACGACCAACGGCCTAGTGAGCTTTACACTCGGCTGCTGGTTAAATACCATATGCTTAGATTGTGGCGATTAATGGGCCTTGGGTTTAACCTGAAGCCGTCCCGGTGGGGTAAGCCCTTGTGTGATCCGAGACGGGGCAGTTACTTTCGTTTAAATACCGAATTGATGGGTAGCCGATCTTTTTATGTCTTTTATATGTGGGAGGGTGTAGCAATATTCGGAGGTAGCAACCAAGGCTAAGCGTAGTGGTGGACTCGGCACATTCGGGGATAAAATGGGCATTTGCTCCTCCTAAAGCTGTTAACCGTAATACTCCCGCGCCGGGAGGTGAATTTGTTTGTTGACCTCTAGAATATAGTACAGCATTAAAGCCCCGCGGTTACGAACGGCATATGCATAATTATAAGGCAGCACTCTTGCCCTAAAGCACGTTATAGAAAAGGTTATATATAACTTAGTAAGGGACAGGACACCATTGACTCATGCGCCGGGTCAAAGCTGTTGATCTCGAGCCATCCAGAGCACGAATCCGAGCACATCGAGGCCTAAAGACGTGTAGCAAGCCAATGGTATGGTACGTATAGCAGCCTGGTGTTGATCAATACTACATACTAGAGAACATTTTTCTTACAGCATATATAGCTCTAACGCCTAAACACCAAAGAAACTATGTACACTAAGTTAAGTTTGCTCGAGCAATCTCCGGGAACCCGCGAGAGCTAGACACCAGGCTACATGATATAGTTCTTGGCTTCAAATAGACAGCCCTGAATAATTCCCCCATATCCCTTGGCTAATAGTAAAACTGAAATCATGAAAATTAGCCTTTGGATACATGTAAGTACTTTAGGTAAGCCTTCCGGGCTTGAGCCCGCGAACCAACCCGGCTCGTGCCTATAACTTCCGGGCAACGGTGGCGGTGACGGCGTCTCAATAAGGAGCTCTCGTACTTATCCGAAAAACCCGAGGTTCCTCGCAGGTGGAAACGTCGATCCTAAGTAATCAGAACAGACCTCCTAAAAGGATAGGCGGTTCGAGTCGGCATCCGACTCGATCGGACTCATTAACCACACTAGCCCAGCAGCTTCCCTCTCCTCCCTCTGTTTCCGCAGCGCCGACGCCGTCCCTAAGAGAATAACAAGACGCTCTACCTTACTCATTAAGCGCTCGAAAAGCCTCAAGCTTATCCAAGGAAATATCCTGGGTGACCTCTGATAAATTACCTGCCCCCGACCCACCTCTTCGGACACCCAGTGCAACATGACAGTCACCCTCGGTACCCCGCCCTTCTTGGTCGCCTCAAGGCACTTATTTGACTCGCCAGTCACATAAAAATGCCCTGGTATTGACTGGCACAGATTGACGATGCCCACGCGTGCGTCTGCCAGCGGCTGCAGTGCCTTAGCCGAGAAGATGTGCGTCCACCCCTCACACACCACCAAGTCTGGCGAATGCACCAGGATCAGCCCCGCGAGGTCCGCGTCGTAGGCCTCCCGGGCAGAGGCGACGTCCTTGTGCTGCTTCTTGTAGGGGATAAGGTTGTGGTAGGTTGTTGGGATCCCAGCGTTGGCAGCGCGGGTGAGCCCATGTGCGGCCTTCCTGTTGGAAATAACGTGGATGATGTGGGCATAGAGCCGCGGTGTTGAGGTAGTGTGGTCGATCAGGGCTTGGAGGTGGTCCCCATCGCCGGAGATGAGGACGATGAGGCGAGGGGTGGGGGAGAAGGTGGTCATGCTCGATTAGGGCCAATGATTGTTGTGTTAGTTATCAAGAAGGGTCAATGATATGTTAGGGGGAAATGGGTTGGAAGGGACTAGGCCCCCGCAGTTAGGACTGCCCTAACCCTACATGTAGGTAAGAACAGTGAAGAGCCGCAGGTGGCGCCAAGAAGATGAATTGTGATCATTGACAGCGTGAATTGAAATACTGGCATCACGCCACGACCAATAAGAAACACCACTCGCAGCCCTTAAGGCTAACATAACCTAGTGTTGTTTATAATTCACTAACTTATTTACGAGCTAGGTATAGATGGTTTAATTATTGGACTTGGAACTTTTGGTACCTGGTTCATGTTGATCACAATTCACAAAAACCACTAGTGCCAAAACTGGAATTTATATCATTTCATCAGTGAAGGTAAACTAGATACGGGGAGGGGGATTGGGGGGGGGGGGGGGTGCTGTTGAATCACCGTTACGCCTGTTGTATATCCTATCTAGTAGTAGTGTTGCCTAGCTAATAGTGGTAGTATCAATACATACCTCTATATCCGTCAGGGCTTCTAACCCATACTCTCTAGCCGCGCACGTATACCCCAAACCAAACACGAAAATAAAAACAAAACTAGAGGAAACTCACACGTACTCTTACTCAACTCTGGGTTAAGCCAGAAGAAGCACAAGAGCAAGCATCCGCACACAACTTACCTCATCCTACCACGACCCCATCTCCTGCATACTCTCATACGATGCCACCTCCGACTTCTTCCCCCTACGCGGCCCCCTCTCCTCCAAGTCCTCCTTCAGCCACTCCAACACCAACTCCAGCAACGCTGAGTTTCTAAACAGTCCACCAGCCTCCCTCCCCGTCGGCGGCGGCGGCAAGTCAAAGCTCTCGACGGGCCCAAACTTCCTTATTGTCCCCAGCGTCATGCGCACTAGGTGCGTCGGCCAACCAGCAAGACCGTCCATGATGTGCGTCGCGTACACGATCGTGCACGCGCGCGACATCGTCTCCTGCGCAAGGAAGGAGAGAAAGCGGCTACGCGCCAATACGTCGAGGTCGACCGTTACCTCGTCGAGGAGTAGGATGGACCATGGGCGGAGGAGCCCCATTGCTAGTTGCACACGGCGGCGCTCGCCTATTGAGTGTTAGTGGGACATACCGGGAGGAGGTTGGGAGGTTTTGGGGGGGGGGGGGGGCAAGGAAGGTACCGTCGGAGACTTGGTGCATACGCCAGTCGACGTCAATATCGAGGATACGAATGAGCTCCTCGCGGCGCGTGGGGTATGCGTTACCACCGACGCTGGCGAGGAGTTCGTGCACATAGATGTCGTTCCGGACAATTGGGTTTAGGACCCATTCTAGAACGGAATGTTGTGAGCCAGTTATGTAATGAAAGGACTGATCCGAAGGATAGGGGATGCGGGTGGGAAGAGAAGGGGAGGGGTAATGAAATATAATTAAATTTTTTATTTACCAAGCCCAAGATAAGTCACCCCCTCAAGCCCCATTTTGAACGGGTCCACGCCGCCGATCAGCAGTGTTCCGTTCGTGGTGAGCTTCTTGCCTGCAGGATGGTTTTAGTCAACTCTTCAACTATGCATACATGTAACTCGCGGCGATTTCAAACCAGCTGGAGGGCGTATATGTACTAGGGACACTCACCCGATGCAAGTCGAAGCAACGTTGTTTTCCCCGCCCCGTTCGCTAGTTTATTGTTCTTCTGTCAGCGTCTATCTTCTATCTCCCCATATGCATTTTCATTTTCATTTCGTTTCTTCTTTATCCCCCCCCGCCTCCTCTCCGGACAGAAAAAAGAAGAGTAGGAGGATTGATAGATAGTTACGTACCGCCAATCAGCAGGGTGCGCGAGCCCGGCGGCAGGTCAAGGCTGATATCCTGGAGTCCCTCGCTGCCATCCGGGAAGTTGTAGGTTAGGTCCGCGATGTGGATCGAGGGTGCTTCGGCGACCATCTTATGTACTGATTATTATATATACGGGTGGGTTTTGAATATCTTTTTGATAGTGGGACCTTGTAGTGGTTGGTGGTTCGATCATGGAGGGGGGACCCGGTGGATTGGTATCGCGAGGTTGCGATTTGCGATTCGCGAGATCGGAGGTTGCCGCAGAGCCGCGTTGGTGGGGCTAGCTGAATTGGGTTTGAGCTTTGAGGGCATGGACTGCATGGTAGGCTTAGGGGAAGGAGTTGGGGTGGGGTTATTGAGGCCAATGATTAAAATGGGAATACTGGAATGGCAGGGTCAATAATACTGGGGCTTGTTTGGCCTGGTCTCATGAGTGAAGGATCATAAGAGATATTGGTATTGGTATTAATATCGAATCTCTAAACTCCAGAGACCCACATAGCTACCCCTCTACTAGTAGCTCTAAGTTTACAGTGTGAATCGGGAAAGAAGAATCCAAATATCAGACTCGCGTTGGTAAAACACCAGCCCTAAGTATCAGTTCTCCACGCTCACTTCACTTGGTTCTGCTACAACGATTATAGATACGGGGCTTAAATTTAAACTTATTAAAGAAATCCCACCTCCACAAGACCCAGCCCATGGAAGAACCGCATATCCACCGAACGAACCTAACTATAACCTCATCAGCCCACATCCCACATCCCACAGACAAAGAAAACTGACCCACTCACATCACACTACTGATCCTTTTTTTCCTCCTTGTCCTCAGCCGGCAGCCACTTGAGCCCATTCTGATTGAACATCGGCCACGGCGGCACGACCGCTAGGAATGTCAGCGCCGTCCCGCCAAGCCCTACATAGACTGTGTATTTCAGATCCTTCATAACGAAGCCGGTTATGAATGCAGCGATCTACTCGTCCAATGTTAGCGACCGCTGCTACTAAGAGTAGAGTAGGAGGGGGGGGGGGTTAGTAGCAGCAGCAGCAGCAGGAGGAACTCACCCCGGCGAGCCCCAAGAGCACGGTCGTGAGCTGCTCTGCAAGTTTTTGTCCCTGCGCACGCAAAAGCGGTGTTAACTCTACTGTTAAATTCTATCCACTCCAGCCCCAAGCCAGAACAACCAGCTAGCCACAGCTTGAAGTCGGAGCCCTAGCTAGCGACAATGGATGAACGGGCGCGGATTACCTCAAAGTCCTGCATCGAGTGCTCTTGTGGTTAGCATAGCTACTAGCTTTAATCGCGTGCACGCGCGGAGGATCAGTGAATTGGTACTTACGATGAATCCATCAATGACGTCCCTTACTTTATCCATGGTTTCGTCGTGGTGGGTTTATTGTTTCGGGTTCTGTGGGCCAGAAGCTAAGGAAGTAAGATGTATGTCGGGGGGGGGAGCTTACATAGCATGTGGGAAGCAAGCTGGCCTGTTGAGTTGAGCACTTGTGTGTGTGTTAACCCTTGCCCTGATTTGTTGTTACACAAAGGTGCTGTTATGTAATGTGCTGTTACACAAGGGTGTCCGTTTGGATTGATGGGCTGTTTGAGGACCCTTGGGAATTGACAATGGCCTGCCTGCCTGCATATATACATGTAGGTAAATCGGGAGAGGAACATATTAGTGAGATATTTACAGTGTAGTTTTGGAATTGAGGTCGATTGGGGTAAATCTCTTCGAGTGATAGATTATGTTTAGGTTTAGGGGTTAAAGGGTGATCGAGTGAGGTGATAGGCCACATGCACGCACCTACAAAGCCCAATGAGAGTGACACCCTATGACCAAACGTCTTCATCACCTCATATTACCTCCCAATTTCACCACTTCACTTTTACCTCACCTCCCCGCTTCAATTCCCCCCCCCCCCTCCCTAGCTCCACTCTCTATATCATCATCACAATGCAAACACTACATGAAGACCCCCGTGGTACTCTCCACCTCCCCCCCCCCCCCTTCTCCTCCCACTGCTAACACTACCTAGAACTCGCCCTCCGCGCACAACATGACTGCCACTCCCACACACATGCGATCCACGTCGCCTTCGCACGCCTCTACCGCCGAGCCGTCCCTACGCCGTACGTTGCTGCCCACTACGCCGCCCGCCTCCCGCTCGTGCGTGCCTGGGTTGCGGCCCGGATCGAGCGCGAGAACGGCCTTCAGGATGGTCAGCATGAGGATGAGCAGGGGCAAGGTGAAGGTGGGCAGGACAAAGAAGACACAGCGGAGCCGGAGCCAGAGCCGGAGGCTCCAGTAGAACCGGAACCGCCGGTAGAGGCCACACCTAGTACTACGCGGGAGAGAGGAGCGCAGAAAGACAAGCACAAAATTAAAGAACCACCGAAATCCGTCCTTGGCAAGCGTAAAGCCTCCAGCACCAACAAGGCCGCTGTTACGGCTCCCAGGACTACCGTAACCACTACTGGCACAACCACCTCTACGGTACCCAAGACTACAGCAACCACCACGGCGTCCAAGACCACCACCTCTGTGGCCCAAGACGATGCTCCGGCCACGCGCGCAACCCGCTCCAAGCACCGCCGCACCCGCACCGAAGTCGAGCGTCTCCTCCTCAGCCGGGGCGTCGACCCCTCCCACCCCTCCCACCTCCCCGCCCCTACCTCCTCTACATCCTCCGCCTCCGACCTCACGCCCGGAGCCACTACCTCACCGCCACTACCCCCCCCACTAGAGCCCCCAAAGCCACGTGCGGAGCCCAAAAAGCCACGCACCGTCCCCGCAAACACCAAGACTAAGCGCATCCCCAAGGCGTCCTCTAAAGCTCTAACGGCTGCGGTAGAAGAGCAGTACGAGTTTCTCCCCCACACCCCGTTCACGACAGAGGTGATTGTGAACCGCTATCCCCTGTTTGACGGCAGTGGTGGTGGTGTTGGTGGTCGCAGGAAGCGGGGCGGTGAAGCGGGAGGCGCGAAGCTGGATATGGCGAGGTTGGGGATGATGTGCATGAAGGCGAGTGCTGCTGTGGGCGTGGGGCAGAAGAAGGATATGGTGAGTGCTGGGAGGGAGAATGGTGTGGTGGGCGGGGCGGGAGAGTTGGTATTTTTGAGGAGGAATAAAGAGAAGGTTAAGAGAAGGTTGGCTGCGGAGGCGAGGAGGTAGGCTGGCGATGGTAAGAATTTGGGTTTTAATTTGGGATTGCTAATATTGAAAAGACGTTGTTAGGGTTGTAGTTAGTCTGGTGGCATCCGGAGAGTGTATTCATTCTACCATTCAGAGCGATCCCTTAAGGAAAACGAGACAGCAGAGCCGGTATCTTGTCTTTGCATATACAGGCTTATAGAAACTAGGCCAAACAACCGATACTAAGGAATAATGCCATCCGGTGAACTGGCAGAAAAGCGCTCGAGACACCAAGATTAAGCACACAAATCCATCCTATATGGTGCAATTATCTATAGTCGGAATAATAATATATTTAAACTGATAACCATGTTCTTCTCATAGAGGAGCCCACATTCGATATCCAGATAAGAAACACACACATCAATCAACGTCAACAGGCAGACAACGGCTTAGAACCCCTGGTACAACAAACTTTTACACGAATTAAGTGAGGCCAATAAAAAAGATGCAAGAATTCCCCTTTGAGCCCCAGCGATATTAGACCACCCCACTTTCTTTGTACACCAAGCGCATCTTTTACAGGCATTGTGCCCCTCCAGTGCTAAAACCTGGGAATAAAGATGTTCCCCCTGTCTTCCGCAATCTTTTTCCATTAAACTGCCCCTCACATCCCTCGCAATCTTTCTTGCGTTTATCAGCCTGGGCATTCATTTCCTTGGAGAAGTATAGAGACGGTAAAGTCACCCTATACTCGACTGGGCCACCTTGATTGACGGGACCAGGCCAAGAAATGCTGCTAGAAGATCTTTTATTACAAGACTTGCATGTGCCTTGTTCGAGGCTAGCACAAACAAAGAGTCGGTGACAATTTCGACAAACTAAAACTGCTCCTAAATCCCGGAGTGGCATCCATTCAGGCTTCCTATTAGGTAAGCCTATGAGGTGTTCCTCATACTCTTCGGGAAGCCCCTTGTAAATGGACATCTCGATGTCTCTCTCATTGGGCAAGCCCCAGCTAGAGAAGAGCCCCGAAAGCAACTTCCCTAGTGTCTCGTCGACACAGTGAAGTGATGAAGGGGCAAATCCCTTACCAGTATTAAGTTTCTCATCGGTTACCCTATTGGTGAAGAAATCAAAGATTTGCCATGCTATCAAGTCCAGTGGAAATTGAAAAGAAGTACCATCAGAAGGATATGACGATTCAGAATCATTGCTGATTACCATATCGATAAAGTATCTGAGGCCAGTTCCTGGTAGATAAATGAAAATACCTAAGCCATAGGCTGGACATCTTGTAAGCATAAAGTGCCATTCATTTATAACTGCGGTTCTATTGCGGACAGTATAGGTGGTGGAAACTCGAGGCGAAGCTGGAGGCATTATCTCTTTTACATAGCGGAAGTCCAGGACCAGGAAAACAGTCCTCTCCCTCTCACCACTTTTCTTGCCTTTTCCCTGTAGCCGAGCCGCGGGTGCTAGCCTCAGATTCTGCTTGATAGTAGTAGGGTCGACTTCTGGAGCAGGAACATCCTGAGCCTCAATCACCAAGGACAGTTCCAGTTCGGCATCAATTGTCGAGGGTGCCGGAAGATTTTTATATGCCCTCACAAGTTCCTGAAATCCGCTACTAAAGACGCCATTAGAATATTTTAGCCAGTCTGGGAGGAGAAACTAACATATATCGTTGTATTTTGTTATCCTGTAGGTGATCATCCGTAAAACTAACTGTGATAGCCATAGTAATTCCATAGTCATAGGCCTTGCAGGGCGAATGGTAGAGCGCGGACATAATTAATATGCTTTTGTTTAAGGAATAAGGTTGATGGAGTAGCACCGAAGAGCCAAGGAATACTCGAGGTGAAAGTCGATAAAAGAACAACCGGAGTCGGCAGGCGAGGGGATAACTGACGGAAGATATTAGAACAAGATGGATGTGTGAAACGAGATTTTGTGGGGTTCTGGGGAGGAATGTATTATATATTTAGTTTAGAGAGCTGTGCTAGGTCGCCGACTTGATTAGGTGTCTCTAAATCTTCCCTGTTTATCTGTCACTCTAGGTGACACTTGTCTGTCCTTTTGCAAGCTATATTGCATACGTGTGAAATTTCCAAGCTCAAATCATAACATATCACTCGCCAAACTAAGAGGTCAATTTCAGAGCCTGACTGTCCGATTGATTGATTGATACTTCATACACGCATGCAGCCTGGTCGTTCAATTCCAGAGCAGAGCTCCGCTAGAGCCAAAGCTTCGGTAAAACAGGTGGGTTTTCCTAAAGACTACGTAGCCAATCAGGGTGCGGTTTTTTGGTGTTTCGCTGAGGTTACATCGATGGTATATACCGGCGGGCCCGGGTGGGGGGGGCGTTGCCCGCTACCGCCACGTGGCCGCTCCTCGAGGTAACCATTCAGATTACAACTCTCCCGTAGATTGAGGCCATTTTTTTATTCTGTCATAGGTCCTTTTTCGTCTGACCCGGGGTCATCACCAGCCCAAACATATGCTCTGATGTAAGTTGGGTCTTCATATCATGTTAGCTAAGCGGGTAGGCCTAGTAATTAGTAGTTACGATTACCATAATAATAGTTATATAGATGTATATAGATAATCCGCGTATAGATTGAGCCAAAATTGGTGAATAGTAGTGTCAAACCCGCAGCTCCTGCTAGCTTAGACGTCGCATAACAAAAGCTTAATGGAAAAGATAAGGTTGGTAGGGAACTCAATATGAGGGACCTTGGTGCTTCGGGCATTGGTTTACAAGCTCTAGCGAGAAATATTGCACGTTGGTAAAGCGCACATACCATCAGCCATTCCACACCGCATACAATAACAGTTAGCTATATCTATTTCACTATCACTTTCCAGGGTTACTATAAGGCGGGTGGACAAGCAACATAAACAATCCTTCGGTTCCCAATCACACACATGATATGTCCATTCCGCTAGGTAGGTCACGGAGCATTCGTATCATGTCCTTAAGGGCTTGATCAAATTTTCTTCATATGATATCACTCGATGCCGAGACTTTACTATGCCACTTTCGAATGTCAAGCTCTAAAAATACCCCCATCTTCTTCTAATTCCTAAGCGCGGTTCTAATCAACCTACACGCGGCCAGGTAGGAATTGAGGTCTTGGAACATCGTCGCCTCCTCAAGCTCTTCCAACATAGTGCGATGATCACGGTCATTGTATGCACGCCAAAGTACAAATTATTGAAAGGAGTCTAACAACGTTGTTGTTGAGGGAATTTATGACTCAATTTGGTGGTTGCAGGCTTGTTCTCCGCCAGATTAACGTTCATAACGCGAATTGTGCAAGTGGTTGATGAGTTCAGATCCGACGGGGTCGTCGTTAATATATATAGTAAAGGTGTTAAAAGTCCGACGACGCCTAAAATAATTTCCGCACCCGCCGTTTTATGCCCTCTGGGGTGCCCAAGTGAGCGTGGCTTAGCTGTCTGTTGACTGGGGGTTGAATCTGACCTGAAGGTTTATTTCATAGCAGCTAACTCACTTAGACCGAACAATTATATTGGGCTCAATAATATGTGAGCTAGGCTGATTACATGCAGTACAAAAAAGCGGGTGTATCTAGTACCTTATCTGCCAGAATACCATGACATTCCGGTGTTGCTACAGCATTGCTATGGTGTGATGGCCAGAGTCCTGATTTGGTTCGGAAGTTTTTTAGGATACCGTATTGCTATGGTATCTATTACATCCCCTTTTTTGGAACTGTAGTATCCCCAAGGCAGACTGGGTTATCTCCAATTCATGAGAATAGGCTAAATACGATATATGTAATACAAATTCAAGAGCCGAGATACAATACCTTATAAGGTTTTGGAATGTAAGACTGCGGCCGCGCGGTCAGGAGCTGGTATGTATTTGGTGGCTCAATAGGAAATCTGTATTAAATTAATCCTCAAAGATTAAAATATATGTGTATACATGTATATAGGAGTTAACAGTGCATCGTAGTTTGCCACCTACATGATGCTAGATCCAATTAATAGTTGCCTTATAGCTACTTTTTTTTTTTTTGGTAAGATGAGCTAGCACCTGACCTCGCGTTCATATACAGTACCAAAAAGGGGGGTGGGATCACTACGGTATTCCCGTTAATACGCTAGCAATGCGGTAAGAATACGGTATTTGTACAGTACACTTCCTCTAATGCCGGTTTAATTCGGTATTTGTCTTTAAATTCCGTAGTCCTATGGTAGTGATTTCACCCCATTTTTTCATACTGTATATATATATTATATACCCCATATATCATATTGCAAGATGCAAGTACCATGGGCTCAAAAAATAATGTACTGATAAAAGCATGAGCATGTACAAATTTACATTTTGTACAGAATAAATTTTGCACATCCTTATTGGGGCAGAAGGCCCCACCCCGCATTCTAACTTTCACTATATATATTTACATGTATCTACATGGACTACGCATACCGGGGCAAGCCTGTAGATATATGGAGCGGTAAATGTGTCAAAAGTAATTTTACCAACGGTGGTAAATTATTTACCACCGGTCCTTGTTCCAGCATAAATGCTGACTTTCAGTCTTTATTCTGCATTATCATTAATACCAACAGTTTCACACCGGTGGTAAAATAGCTGCCACCGGTGGTAAAGTTAAAGTGACCTACCACCGGTGGTGAGGTTCCCCACCCGATGGACAATGTTCATATACTGGCATTATATAACTCCTTTTGGCTAGAAGGTCTGTGCTTTTATCTATTTTAAGGTATAAATGCTGGTATTATTCTCACCACCGGTGGTAAAATCACGCTTACCGCGCCGTAGTAGATAATGATCGTGATTGTAATAGCACTTATGTAATCTACAGACACCTTACCTCTACAACGTCGTCTGTAGAACATTTATGTGATTTTGGATCCACAGCCACAGCCCAGAGACATGCGCACATAAAACAAGACATGTTGATAAATTTCAGCAGAATGACGCACTCTAGCTCGTCATGTGACTATATCTAACGTGGATGGAGGAAATATTGACATCTAACTAGAAGTAATACTCACCTCGCTCGCACATCAACCATCTCTTAGTAAAATCCGAGATATTGCTCAAATAGATCTAGAGTCTTTTTCTAAGGGCAGCGAGAGGTGTTAAATACATGCACGCAAAACTCTCCTACAGCGATAGGAATGATGTATGGAGAAATATCTGTGCACCATATAACTGCTTTTTCCATATCGCTGTACATGCATCACAAGGCCTTGGCCTGCATACAGGTATTATGAGGGATACTCGTAAAGAATAATTACATGTATAGTCCTATGGTTGGGGGCGTGTCTCTAGGCATGGCGTTCAGGGAGGTGATATATGATATCCTACATGCACCACGGGTGTCAACTTTCTTTTGTATGGGAATCTTGAGAAAGTGCCACTTTCTGTAAGATTTATGTACTGGCTAATTTTTGAAGGGGGGCCCCGGGGGGTGGGGGGGGTGGAAGGCCGAGGTTTATACCGGGTCAGGCAAGAAGAACCTGAACATCGTTTGTCTGGCAGTAACCAATTTGACCCCCGCTAGCGCGTTTTTATGTTCAGGTTCTTCTTGCCTGACCCGAGTACACCTACCCCCCTGCTCGAGCCGTAGTGTTAACGCATCTCAGTGCACGGTCATTGTCAAAAAGACTCAAATGCAGGCATTGGCGCACTGGATGATATCCATCGGGGGGGTTTTGCAACGGGAGTGGGTACTAATGACAAGGTTTTGCAGGTTTGCTTGTACTTCACCTTTGTTTTTTATCCACTCCATATATCCACAACCAATCATCTTGTTTGTTTACATGGCCCGTGTGTGAGTTAGTAACTTACATGTAGTATATCACTAACATGATGCATTAACTCTTAGTACAATTATGTCTCACACCAACCTAGCCACTGAACCCTTGCTGCTGCTGTAGATACATTCTTAAATACATACACTGGCTTCGAGACCTCCCTATTGCATCTATGTTAGAATTACTAAAGGATCTGGCGCAGTGACTGCAATCCAGACGCCATCCGTTCTGCTTACCGACCCGTGCTCGTGAATGGTAAGTAGATATTTACCCCCTTGAAAGGTATATACACATGCACCCACAGACAGCCCACTTGGAACGAAGCTGTCTTATGACGGTTGTGTAAGACATGTATTATTTAGACCCACAACATCCGCATCATAACTCCTCACTCGATCTCAGGACTGCCTCCGAGAAAAGAAAAGAAAAAGAAATTCTACTAACAAACTAAAAACGGCCTCCTATAATGAAACAACTTATATTATAAAGAGTGGCATTAATATTAATCGTAATTCATCCTAGGAGGGTAATCCGATCCGCCACGAGAATAACCATGGTCACTCCTTCCACCGTTCCACTGTCTCCCACGCCATGAACTAGATCTGAACGGTTCATGTCTGCCACGAAAGCCCCCTCGATACCCTGGAATAAAGTTCTTTCCTTGGTAGCCCCTTCCCCCGCTGCCACTCCCTCGGTAGGAAGGGTTACTCCCACCGCGACCACTCTGCCTTGGGGGACTTGGGGTAACCGGGCCGTGGCCATCCTTTTTGGGGCGTTTCGGTGATACACTTTCCTCTTCGTTGGTATTGGGATTACTGCATATGCGCTTTGAAGTTATTGGTGTTGGTGGGGCAGAACTAGCACGGACGTGTCCTTCTGGATCCGGAGTTGACGTTGAAGTTGAAGCACCTGCTGCAGAAGAGGTGCCGCGCTGACGAGCTGAGAGCGCACTCTCGCGAATATTGTTCTCTGAATCTTGATGACTAGAGGCACTACTCCTATGCATGTGGCGAGCTGTTGGTATCAAAGTTGTCGGTGACACTTGCGAACATGTGCTATCACGACCACGGCGTCCGGTGGCAGAAAGAAAGGTCCCTTTCCAAGGGGTTTGAGGGTGGGCTCCTGGAGAGGATGTTAATGCGGTACTTACAACCACAACTCCCGGCTCTCCTGAGGTACGGAGAAGATCCGAGTAGATCCCCAACACGGACTGTACAGACTTGACAACCGTAGTCAACGCATCCATTGAAATCATTGTCTTATCAATTGTATCTGTGAGATGCGATGAAGCCGCTTTCAAGGCCGCCATAAGTGTTCGGTCTGCATTCGCACCGGCCTCAGGATCGTTGCCAAATAGCTCCAATTTGAGGGCACGGTAGTTGCCGGTCAACCACTTTAAGGACCCTTTCGCAATGCTTCCAGGGGCGAAAATAGCCGGGATAAACTGAGAGAAGTAATATTTCATCAAGTGTTTTGCGGCAACGTGGATGGCTTCGTGTTTTTCACCACGAAGGTCAAGGTCTTCGGCGACGGAGTATATTAAATCCTCGAAATCTTTGTCGTTGGTTTGGGCGATGAAAGTGGCAATGTTGGTCATTACCAGTCCACTAACCTGATTATGGACGCTGCCAGTCAATCTTCATAATTTTCTCCTTAATTCTTGCATTGAGACTTGATTACCTCAGGGGATGCATCAAATATAATGTCGGTTAGGATGCTTGCAGCTTGCAGGCTCCCCAACTCGTCAAACAATTGGAATATTATCTCCAGAGAGGCTTTTGCGTCGTCTGCCTTTTGTTTTCCGTGGGATACAAATGAACAGATGCGTGTTAGCGCATTGCCACGCTGGGTATTAACGGTCTTTTGTTAGCTGTTTGATCCTCTCTCTCTCCCTCTCTCTCTTTTATTATTTTGCTGATCTGATATGGTATCCTCCCCCATGTTTATATCCTCTCACTTTGTCTCTTTCTACGCCTCTAATCTTATAACCTCGGTAATCTTCCGTCCAAGGGGTAGTGTTTGAGAGCTTCCTATTCACCTCTAATATTGGGAGACTTGTATCCCACGCCTTCTCATAGTCATCGTCATCGAGTGTTTTCCTTTCAAACTCGTTGCTGAGAGGGTGTGCTGGCGACGGGGAGTAAATGACTTGTTCATCCTCTTCCGTCATGAGTATTCTTTCTTGAGATTGCATATTGGTGATTTGTAGAGATATATACCAGTCTTGAGAAACGCAAAGTTTGGCCTTGGAGGTCCGATCAGGCAGGACATGCGGGTCTCTATTTGAGGGCAGAGATTGGAGCATATGCTAAGCCGGATTCAAAATAAAGTATATATCTTTCTTTCTTTGTTGGTACCTCATTGTAAAGGGTGGTCGCTTTGAAGCTTTTGTAAGCTGAGCAATAGGCAGGTAGGATAGCGTTCTTTGTTCCAACCTAAGGAGTCCTGAAAGCTGAAAGAGAAAAGAAAGAATACAAAAGCAAGCCCTTTTGCCTAACCCCAGAACTTTTGGGGCCAAATAAAGCCCTAGTCCAAACTGGAGGTAATACCCGCGTGCCCTTCAGTGGCCACCGTTTGTGTTCTGATACTCCTAATTACTACATGTACATATTCCCTCATGGCCCTACCAATCATTACAATCAGATCTCTGAAACTGTAGCGTAAATACATCTTAGGAATGGCGGGCTGATATACCGAGAGATCTTTCAATTGCAGTCGTGGAGAAACGCTTGATATACATAAGCCACACATATTGGGAAGAATTTAAGGATTAACTTAATGTAATCATGCTCGGGTCGATTAGGAATAGACCTCCATTTGCATAGGTTAAAAGCTGTTAGGCAGGCTGGCCGGTACTACGGGGGTAGGGGAAAGTCTCTAGAACTGCGGCCATGGTTGCAACAGGCCATAGCTCTGGAGACTTCCTCTACCCCCGTAGTACTTATTTGATTTAAAACTTTAACCCTAATGCCCACCATACCCTAACCCTGGAATCGTCTTATCATTAACGCTGTACGTAAAAGGGGGTTTTGTATTATAGATAGATGATTGAGTTCACGATGCATAAAACGGCCCTGAAAACGTGAACCACTTTATGCTATATATGAACGATGATCTATTGATAGTACGAAAAGAAAGATACAAAACCTGCCTATACTATCCACTAAGAACACCACGTGAGTGCCAAGGCGCCAAGGCGCGCTAATCTATAGCCGCGCCGCTTACAAATGTTGGTTGCCTGACTAGCCACAACGCCCCAATATTATAGACATGTATATATTATATATATATATATGTTTCAGACATGTTTATTAAATAATACATGTTATAATAGGACTGAACTACTTTATAACCCCTACATTCACTCGGTTTATTTTTTAAAGGAGTTTGGTTCTCGCGTTATGCTAAGCACAGTGGTTGTTGGTGGCGGTGGTACGCGCTTATTCGTCATCAGTTGCCGAGAATCGCGGTCGGATGAACTGTCAGGGGTTCTTGCAGTAAATGCTGACTTTGCTGAGCTTCACGAAACGTGTCGTCTCCAAGGGAACCTGCCAGCAATTGGCATCTCTCCTTGAAAGAATTGCGCACACGATGGTGATACTATCCCCTCGTTTAGCGATGCTACGATTCCTCCTTTTTGCAGCACTGTCTGCACTATTTACTTCTATTACGAACGCCAGAGATACAACGTCGGGTGAGGATGGGGGTTGGATTCTTGTTAATGAGATTTCGAGAGCCTCAAACCAGAGCTTGCTATGGGGCCCTTATAGGCCAAACCTTTATTTTGGGGTCAAACCCAGAATACCAAATAGCTTGATTGCTGGTTTGATGTGGAGCAGAGTTGATGATTTCAAGAGTATTCAGAGCAGTAAGTACTGGTTTTACCAGCTGCATCCGACTTTCGTTGAGCTACGATATCTCTTGCATATGGAATGGAGTGGACAAAGTTGACCGAATTATTTTCAGGTTTTAGGCATACCTGTGAACAAGGTGATAATATGGCCGGATACGGGTGGGAGGAGTATGACATCCGAACTGGAGGAAACCAGGTCATCCGCGATCAGGGGAATATGATTGATATTCAGACTCAGTTTGTCAAGGTCGAAGGCGGAGAGCACGGTTAGCCACATCCGTCGCTAATTATAATTTTAACTTGTCAATGAGGAAACTTACACTTACGGCTTAATATTAGGTGGTCATTGGGGCGTCCGTATCACTGGGACACCAAGAAAAGAGGGCAAGAGGCCTTTGTCAGATAGTACCGATATGAGACCTCGGCTAACCTACTTCTAACTATAGCTCCCGCTGATCTCAAAACTGCGCTTTGGTTCTATGTTGGCCTTGAGGGATTTGGAAGAATCTCCCTAGTCAATGAACCCGACGAAAGGGGGCTTGAAGGCACAGTGCAGCTGGAAGGCTCTATCCCACGACTTGGAGATTTCAAGATTGATGTCACTTCCGGTCCACAAAGAAATAAAGCCCCTGTTGTTGTTCACCCAACTTATTGGGCCGAGAAACCCCTCGACAGGGCTCTGTACCATTCTGTTCAGGTCCCCGAGGATCAAGTCTGGAATGCAAAAGGTTGTTAACTCTATGGTTCTAAGGCGAAACTTATTCTAACTGTTAGATACTAGAATTCGTATTTGTGGCCCTTCGAGACAATATCGTAGATTTGCAAGAAAGATACGGCAAAGAAAACCATCCACCCCCATGCCAGACATTCACTGTCAAAAATAAATTTGGCCCGGGAAACTTGCATTACGTTCAGAAAGTCTTCGAAGGCGCTTTTGAAGTAAACTACACCCATCTACTCACTACCGTATATGACGGGGGCTCGAGGCTAACCAATCTCTTAGTTTGACGTTCTTTATACATCAGCATCTGCGCTAGATCCTATGAGCTGTATGGCCTTAATTACCCGAGTGCTTTTTAATTATGATTGCTGACATTTAGATAGCTGAAATACTTACTGAGACGATCAAGTCCGTGAGCTCATCGTTTCCTGAACGCTTCGAAAAGGTCTTCTCACGGGTGGCCCCTTTTGATAAACCAAAATATACTAAATTCGCCCATTCCTTATTTTCTAATCTTTTAGGCGGTATTGGGTACTTCCATGGCACCTCTGTCGTAGACCGCACATATGCAAACGAATATTTAGAAGAAAATGAGGGATTTTGGGAGGATGCTGCAGAGGCACAGAGACGCCCCGGTGCAGCGAAATTAGAAGGACCAACAGAGCTCTTCTCAAGCATTCCTTCGCGCCCATTCTTTCCAAGAGGATTTCTATGGGACGAAGGGTTCCACTTAATCCCAATAAGCGAGTGGGACATGGACTTAACCCTGGAAATTGTGAAGAGCTGGCTTTCTCTGGTAGATGATGATGGTTGGATTGGGCGAGAACAAATTCTAGGAGATGAGGCTAGAACTAAGGTGCCGGTAGAGTTTCAAACTCAATACCCGCATTACGCAAACCCACCAACTCTTTTCTTTATACTCACAAGATTCATCGATAAATTAGAAGGGTTTCAGAGCCCGGGTAAGAGTCAAAGGATCGAGTTCCCAACAGACCCAATATAGTGTTGACCGATAGCAGATGAAATTCTTGACCAAGCATCCTTTGGGAACATGTTCTCGTCCGCTGATCTTCCTACGGCACACCTAAAGAATCCGGAGGCTGCATTGCAGTATCTTAGGTCGATTTATCCACAACTACGTCGTCACTACTTCTGGTACCGCAGAACCCAATCGGGTGACATAAGGACCTGGGATAGAGAAGCATACTCTATGAAAGAGGGCTATCGGTGGAGAGGCCGTACTCCCGAGCATTGCTTGACATCGGGACTGGATGATTATCCCCGTGCTCGTCCCCCCCACACGGGAGAACTCCATGTTGATCTACTATCGTGGGTCGGCATGATGACGCGCTGTATCAAACGTATAGCGGTGAAAATTGGCGAGGCGGAAGATGCCGCGGAATTCGACGAGTTTGACTACGCTATTACAAGAAACGTGGATGATCTACACTGGTCAGACAAGCACGGCACATACTGCGACGCCACCATTGATGACTACGACGAGAGTGTGCATGTGTGCCACAAAGGATACATTTCGATCTTCCCGTTCTTAGTCGGTCTTGTGGACAAGGACTCAGAGAAATTGGGAAAGGTCCTGGACTTAATTGAGGACCCTGAGCATATTTGGAGTGAATACGGGCTAAGGAGCTTGAGTAAAAGTGATGAATATTTCGGAACAGGGGAAAATTACTGGAAAGGGCCTGTGTGGATAAATATTAATTACCTTGCTATTCAGAGATTACAGGTAAATCATCCATCCTAATTATTATGCCGATAACACTTTCTTCTCCCCTTTCTATGCATATTAGCGGGACACACACACTAACGGAAGATCAATTCGGGACTTTAGGAGTACGGCTCCGTTTCCGGCCCGCATCAAGCACAGGCAGCGAGAATCTATACTAGGCTTAGGAAGAATGTGGTCGAAAACGTTTATCGCGAATGGGAAACCACGGGATATGCATGGGAGCAATATGACTCGGAAACCGGAAAGGGCCAGAGAACCGCGCACTTCCTGGGTTGGACATCGCTTGTGGTCAAAATAATGAGCATGCCTGAGCACGCTACCATTGCGCCCACTCCGGGTGTTGCCTCAGAAGTTACTCCGGAAGCCACTCCAGAGGCGACTGTGGCTGATTCTGAAGATACTTCCCCTGAGGAATCTTTTGATACCACTTCTGGTATTTGTTCGCAGGAAACCCCAAATGATATTGCCCATGCTGATCCTGGAGATATCTCTGAGGCTACCTCTGAGGCTGATTCTGATGTTACTGCTGAGGTCGAGGCTACTCCTGGGCCTGATCCTGGGGCTGTTCTGGGTGATGGTAATACGGGTACAACCTATGATGGCAATATCAAGGAAGAATTGTAATGGATGATAGTGAGAAGAGGTCTTAGTTAATCCTCAACGGGAATCTGCGTAGTTTAGAAATTATAAGTTGAACCTTTCCGGACGCGTTGGAGAAAGCACGTCCCTAAATGACGAGTGATATTCTATGAATCCTAAGATTAAGAAATTTTGGCGTGTGAAAAAAAGTGTCGTCCAGTCCAGGAACGAAGGTCGGCACTCGGTCCAAAGCGGGGCGAATAGGTGCTGAGCCGGAAAGATCTCCGGAACTACGAATACATAAAGGCATGTCTTGAAGAGAAAAACAAAACTCGCGACAGCGGAAAGACGCCACCACTATAACACCCGTTACGAAAATTTCTCCCGAGCGATACCAAATCTAGTGTTCCTTCGGAGCGGCCCAGCTGTTTCGGACCCATCAATTCTAATTTAATGTCTTAAGCCCTAAGAACGCCCCAAATCATTCTATATTTCCTGTGTCACCACTCATCACTCACCCAACCAACCTCACAGACTACTCCGATAACTAAAAGCTTTTCGAATGGGGTGAGATATATTTGCGAGGGAACCATGCATGGAGAAGGGGGGGCTGCTTACTCTACTGACCTCAAATCTCCTATGACCAGCGTATGCCCCTTTATTACCTAAGTTTTGCACTTTGGAGGCAAATGTGTGATCCGTTCATCCGTTCATCCGAGGATCACCATGGCTTTCAGGGTCTTTTCAATTACCTATCGTTCTTGAGAAACTCGCCGAATTCTACTCCCGAGAGTTGATCTATTCAATGAGAATCATTTCTCTCGCCGAACTGATGACGGGGTCGAAAGTTGATCTACATGTACTTTTAATACTAATGCTACCAGCTTAAACCCTAGACTCTGGTGACTAACCTTTCCTCGACGTGACGATAAGTGATAATTGATGCTTGAACCTCAAGATTTTTGAACCACGAGACTAATCTATTAAATTTAGCACATCTAACAAGCATGTGCGAGCAAAAAGCCCTCACCAAGTGCGTGACCTCAGTGGGTGATGCCTTCATGCATATCAGAACTTACCGATTTAGAAATGCCATAAAATGAAAACGTGATAGTGATATGTTGAAGTTTGTAACTCGTGACATCTGGAGTGGTTGCCTGGAGTCTTAGATCCATCCGGATTCCGGGGCGGACGTCACATTGGAGTTACAAGCCCAAGCGATAATGGAGGCCGTTAAGATGTAGTCTAATTCTGCGTGTACCACACGGGGTATCAACCAATTTTGATCTACCACTACACTATTACACGAAACCTACAAGTACCTTTTCTGCAAAACTCCTAAGTACATGTTTACTCTAACAAGATCGCAAAGTTATTTCGTGTCTTGCCAGGGTTTACTTCTTTCTTTTTCTCTAAACCCGAGACTCGCGTTATCTCTTTCCTGGTGAAACGCCACAGCTGGTAACTGAGTTTAGCACTCAATTTCGAACGCACTAGAGTGTAACCAAGGCTATTCATAATTTTTACGAGGAGGTTCTCGTCGAGATACCTCGAGTTTGTGATGCAAGGGGCTGGAAGCACTAGGAAAAGACATGGAAACAATTCTGCAACCGGAGAACCTTCCTGGTCTAAAGATACGCTTCGAAGAAACTTTGTTGTCCGTCGGAGCATTTCTCCTCTTGCGGCCGGTAAGGGCACGTAGTTCAGAACCAAAGACAGCGAGATAATTTCAAACTTCTCGCCATCATCCTTAGGAAGTGGACGTTCCATGAAGTCTTGTGTCTCAATGCTCGGATGTCGAGAGTTAAGGTCAATCCGCTTCACATCAAACATGGGCGACTTGGAGCAAGCGTTATCCGGGCACAGAGCTCCCACCTCAAGGAGTCTCAATCTTTGTCCAGTGGCATGGCTAGTCGTATTGTCGGCTTTGTCCGACCCCAACTTTGATCGCCGAGTTTCCCCGACCCAGTCGATAAAGATTTTTGATGAATCACCTCCCCGCTGGTTCGACTGACCACAGACCTGCAGTGACGCGTTTTAAGCAACATTTTCTTTTCAACCACCATCGCTGAGTATCGTGAGATCGTGAACCTACACTTGCTTGTTGGTATTTTTCTAAACCACCGTTTGCTTCGATCTCTGCTTGTATAGCCGCCGCTGTGTCGACGTCATTTTTTCTCAAGGCTTGGGAAAGCCTTTTGTGTAGAGTATGGTGTTTCCGTATAACAGCTCTCCCGGTCTTGGACGATAAAGCTGACGTGGTAACGGGGTGAGCATGAGGCACGGGAAGCACGCTGTCCTTAGTCCCGGCGTTACGATGTCGAGACAGAAGGATCGATCCGGTCCGTTTCGGCTTCTTTACTCGTGTCATGGCGAGGTGAGGTCGATGTTAGGTCGCAACGCCCAATGTGGGCGGAGGAAAAAGAAATGAGCAAAAGGAAAAAAAAGGACTTTCCAGCGTAGGCGCCTCCGCGGAAGAATCTTTTCAGAAACCTTTAATTGCAACTATATTGAGCTCTCAGCCCCCCGAATAATCACAAACACGCCCGGATAAGCTTACACGGCAGTGCCTGAGCGAGCCTGCCTCGGTTAGATACGTTGGACCTCCAAGTGCCGGGCTGATTAAGAGGCTCCAAGACTTTGGTTGTGGGGAATTAATCGTGGACGAAGATCAGACAGGCCTGCAGGGTCCACACCACTCACCAGGCGGCTGGGCTCCTCTACCTTCTTTACCGTCACCTTGCGTCAGGATTTTTTTTTTTTCACAAGCCAACGCCGCTGACAAGAAGTAACATCTACTGGTTTGGGTCCCTGGGTAAAAGTGGGATCAACGTGATCCTGATGACTATTTTGTACCTGAAATATTCCTTTTAGGAAGCTGCACCACAGGACAACAACTTCACGTCAACGACATCCGATTCCTCGCGCTTATCACCGTCAAGGGCTCTCATAAAGATAGAAAAGAGGCCAAAACCAGATGAACTGGATTGATCTGCTGTCGTCTGCACCTCGTCAACTCGAGACCCCCAAGCGTTCATGTTATCAACAACATTCACAGCGCCTCGTCCTTCCGTTTTAATCACTTCCTGGCAGCACCTGCATGATGAAAAATTCACAACACTCTGGATATCGGGATGCCAGGGGAAGTTATGATACAGAGTGAATCCATCAGTACACACGTACTGTATTCGGGAATAAGGTACATAAGATGTCTTGGAGTTGTGTTCGAACTCAAGGTGCCCACGTGCTCTAGCAATAGTGACGAGTCCGCTCCTCATCCACTAATATCCCAGAGAAATTGTTTGTACATTCCTGCAAGCTGCTAGATTTAGAGTATGGAGATTTAATGCTTACTATATTTAATATAATCGTTGCGAGAAAAAAAAACGAATCCCTGCTCTTCGAATTCCTCTATGTGGGAAGGCAGTCCCAAAATTTCTGGAATGGGAAGACAGACCCGATTTACATTATGGATGAGGTTTTGGACCCCCACTGACATGACGGTAAGACTGTACTCGATCGTACCGGCGAAGGGAACCAGTTACCAGGCGCGATTGACGCACCATTTACCTGGGAGGAGAGGCTTACGATCGGAAACAAGGGTTTTCTTCAGAAGGAAACAAAAAGTGACTTACCCTTAAGGAAATGACCCCTGCCAATCTTCTTTGATAAACTGGTACAAGCTCTTCTAGGAAATCGGGTTTCTTCCAGCTGTTGCTGAATTCTGGATCATGAGTGGCTTAGGTAGGAACTATTGTAGCCATACATACTACAACACACCTTTGGCTCTCATCAACAGCGATTACTGGTTGAATTGAGCATTACGACTCTTCTGGCCAATACAATGATATCTTACTACATGGGCTACAATCAAATCGGCTGCTGCCACCAGTATCACGCAGGCCCTTAGAGTTGTCCTTGTGATGTTTAAATGCAGAGAGATCGATTTCCACGAGGATTCTGCTATTGACGATGCGATGGGGAAATAATCCGGACATGCGAGACTGACGAGGGGCCTAAGAAGCAGCAATTGTTGTTTACGATGATTCTCGGACTTTTTCTTGCTGGTTGATGAAAATTTAATTGTTTTCAACACAGCCATCAATAGCCAAACGGCAGATGGAATGCTGTCATAGTGGGAATTTCTCCAACTACATGTATAAACCAATAAACTGGGAAATCCCTTATCTACATTGGAGGAATATTGTTTATGTTGGGGCACATAGTGATGCAAGTGCGATGTCTTTCCCCGATGTCTATTTGCTTTTTATCCATAATTCAAAGACATTTCCCCCTTTCTCACTCGGTATTCCAAGTGTTGATAATCGGAGTTGTCAGACAATGATCTCCTCGAAAACGTCAAGATACGTACATCTGAAACTGAAATGATAGTGTCAAGAGTGATTGGGTGATCGGTTGAGCCAATTTTTTTTTGATATTCCTGCAGACGCTCGGACACTAGACTATGAGACGGCTCGCTGCAAGAAAACAGATCTTTGCATGGCCTGTGCCGTGGGGACCAGAGCACTGTAGGGTAAGTAGAGTATAGTGGCAAGCGTAACCCCTTTGATTTCAGTTGACTTGTAATTGGATGTATAAACTGGGGCAACGCACGCCCTTTCATAGTCGTGGGTCCTGACTGCCGATACATAGCGTACCTAGGTCCTAGGTAGTGCTAGCACCGGCAGTCTGTAATAACAGCCACTTTGCGAGCTGAGCGTTAACTGTTCGATTGACTCAATGAATCAGTTTCTCTTCTTGTGTAAACGGCAAGCGGGTACGGCAAATAAGGATCATTTTCTGGCTAATGAAACAAGCAGGCTTGGAAGTACAGGGGAATCTTCTATACGACAGTGATCAGCTGCGATAGAAAGTCAACAGGAAGTGCGGCCTTGACTTTTGTCATCATCACTACTTCACATGGACAGGGAATTTGAAAAACAGAAGCCCTTCGAATAGTAGGAGAGTAAAACTCTTCTGGGAATAGCCGTACTACATTTTAGAAGCCTATAACTCACCAATTACCGACACCGTTCCAAGCCATCGGATTCCTTCATAAAATTGAACTGCCGGCGGGGCGTGCACGCGTGGGATGCCACGCGGGGAAACAATAGAAGCTACAAGATCGGATTCAGTGCTTATATCTCGATTTTATTTACCTAAGAAAAGAAAAGGAAGCAATGAAGATGACTTGCACTGTAACGTGCGTGTGAAAAGGATACCCTTTTTCTATTTGTAAAAATATTCATTGGGTGGAAATTCAAGCCGAATACCGAAAGACCCCATTTCCTCCCACCAAGAAAAAAGATCCTGGTGTAAGACAAAGAGGTGGGTCAGTCATCTCAGCATCTTAGACAAGCATTACAACGTGAACACACCTCCACACCCTTAACACTGGGACTTTGCACACTTTAACGTGGTGATACACATTGCATATTAGCATTGTGCGAATCCTGGGCAAGGTCCAGATACGCCTCGCCTGACGAGACCTATCCTGCAAATACCGATCTCTCAAAGCCCCTGGCTCAGCACTGCGTCGAGCACACTACGCCCTCGTGTCTCTCCCTCTTGTTCCGTGCACATCGGGAGAACATGGCATAATAATTCTGTGCCCGCAGTTTGCGGCGCCCCGGTAGAAGGTGCTCAAAATAATGAGTATAAAGGCAGACCCCGCCAGTCCTTAGAACTTTGGTATATATGAAGAGTACATAATAATAACAAACACACTTCATCAACGAATATTGTCGTGAACAGTGCTTCGTTCATTCAAGATGAGGGAAACCATGATTGCTCAACTGCCAACACCCCAAAGTTCGCCATTCACTTCGACTGTTGAGGCCCCGCTAGCATCTCTTATATCGAATCTGCACCTATCTAGGACCTTGAAGCTTCCTCAATACCATCATGAGAATGTTATTGTCCCATTAGACCAGGCGGGGGCGCACTTTCACGGAATTGTCAGCTTGACAGCGGGAACCCTGTTTTATGCATTGATTATGCTATGTCTTCTCATCGCCTTTCAGGACTACAGAAAGCATTCTACCATGTATACCACTTTTACCCACTCCATCCTTTAAAGCATCATACTAAACATGCCATAGGCCTCCGGGACCGTCACCTGTCCCATTCTTGGGAAACAAATGGCATCTGCCGCCTCAGAAGCCATGGTACAAGTTTAAGCAATGGACAGACAAGTACGGCGAGCTAGTTACGGTTTGGGCTGGACGCCGCGCTACTATCGTTATCGGAGATCCCCAAGTAGCTTGCGACCTTTTGGACCGCCGCTCAGCAATATATTCATCTCGCCCACGGTTTGTAATAATGGGTGAGCACCTTTCCTAAAGTCCCAGAAGGATTATTCTAAATTGGTTCCGCAGGTGAACTTTTTACAAACAATGATTCTCTCCTCACTATGCCCCATGGCGATAAATGGCGCAAGACTCGCAAGATTTTCCACAGTGGGCTTCTTACGAAGGCTTGCAACAGCTACAAGCCAATACAGGTAGCTGAGTCACAAAGACTTGCCATGGACTTGGTCAGAAGCCCAGAGAATTTTGGAAAACACTTGGAAAGATATGCTGCCTCATTGATGGTCTGTGTCGCGTATGGGCAGAGGGTGGATAACCTCGATGACCCTGTCATCAAGAAGATTTATGAAAGGATGGCTTATATGGCAACACTTAATGTGTGAGTATATCTGCTCCACCAGCCTCATAAATTAAGAGTAGTTCTAACTGGGCTTTGACTTTAGACCGGGTGCATTTTGGGCGGAGTCATTCCCTGTACTCAAGCTCATCCCTGATTGTCTTGCCCCCTGGAAGCGGGAAGTCAAGCGTCGGGCTGAACAGTCCACCCAATTGCTTTCTCAGCTCGCATTTGACGTTCGGGATCGAATGGAAACGGGGGATGCACCGGCATGTTTTACGAAGACCTTGTGGGAGAAGCGAGAAGAGAACCCAGAAGCTCTTTCCGAACGGGAGATTGCATATGCGACTGGTTCTCTGTTTGGCGCGGGAAGCGATACTTCGTCCTCGACACTGACGAGCTTTATCCTCGCAATGACCTGTTTTCCGAGAGTAGCCGCGAAGGCACAAGAAGAGCTGGATCGCGTAGTCGGCCGTGATCGTTCTCCTAGTTGGTGTGACGCGCCAAATCTCCCCTATTGCTCTGCTATCATCAAAGAAACACTTAGGTGGAGACCAGTTGCCGTGATGGGCGGCACTCCCCATGCCAGCATCGCTGATGACCATTACAATGGGCATTTCATTCCAAAGGGAACAACCATTTTGGGAAATCTCTGGGCGATTCATCATAATGAGAAATATTTCAAAGATTCCCATGACTTCATCCCTGAGCGATATCTGAGCCCGTGTGAGGATGGCACTTTGCCATATCCTCACCGTGATGGACATTCTGCTTTTGGCTGGGTAAGCCGATCTGATCCCTTGCAGTGTGCCTATTCATTTTCTTTTTGTTCAAATGCTAATCTATATTTGTTTTGCAGGGACGCCGTATTTGCCCTGGACAGAAACTCGCCGAAAATTCTCTTTTTATCACAATTACTCGAATTCTGTGGGGATTCAATATATCGAAGGCCAAAGATCAAGCCACCGGGGAAGAGATAATTCCAGATATCTTTGCATATACGGACGGTTTCAACTCAAGGCCACAGCCTTTTCAGTGCCGTATCGAGCCTCGTTGCCTCCAGGTCCTCAAGGTAATCGAACAAGAATCTTCATTAGGGGAGCAGTTTTTGGAGAAGTACAAGTCCCGTTGATCATTGTTTTGGGAGTATTCGGTTAAATGGGAGGCGCGATCTGATTTTGGTTTTTTACTTTTTATTACTCTAATGTTTTCTTTCTTGTTTATCATGGCATATAAAGGCGATCGGGGTTGTTTTTGTGTTTTGTTTTGCTTTGCTTTTTACTTGGGTTTCCCCCACAATATTCTTCTGCATTTAAGGAACGGGTTTTTTTTTTTTTTTTTACTTTCTTTTTTTTTTCTTTTCTCTTCTTTTCTTTTCTTTCTTTTTCCCCTTTTCTTTCTCTGATGGAAGGTTATCTGATCTGGGTTTAGGAGACTGGCGCTAGTTTTTTTTTTAATTTTTTTTTAATCTTTTTGACCTTTCGTCTCATGTATCCAGTGATATCAATGATAATCGATGACAAATATGTACGTATGCAGTGTTACCATCTTTGCGTACCTCAAGGAATATGGGAACCATCTACTAGTATTCAGGTGAACATGTTCGTCCCATCTTTAGTCCCGGCGAAAGGCACCAGAAATGCTCACTCCGACGGCTGACCAGTCCAAATCGATTGACACACATGTATCCACTTGTCGAATGTTAGGCTGTAAGTGTAGAAACTTCGATATTTGATGCCGATCTAGTTGTCTGCGATTTTTCATTACAGAGTGACATTACTAGCATGTTGTCCCATTTTGGTTTAGCCCCGTTTATTGTCAGCAAGTAGCTTCACTAAACAGGGTGTTTAGTGACGTATTATGCGCCTGCGATTCACGATACGGCAGCGATCAAAAAGAAAATAAAGGGGGCGGGGTACGTAACAACAACTTTAGAAAGTTTTATCCTCAGGTGGTGGCGGTACAAAGTAGTACTGAGCTCCTCGTTGAGCACAACGTCACGACATATTAACGCCTCACCGTCCTGTGAAAAACAATTCGCTGCAATAAAGATATCACATCTCATCCAGAAATAAGAAATTATGGCCTGCATTAAAGACCCATACTTGACATGCCGAAGGTGGAATATAGCTGATATTGACAGGTCGGATATGAAACTTGGCAACGAAATCTACAGTACGATAATCACCTCCCTGAAGGTGCAATCGGAGGTCCACAACAGTCTTCCGATAGACTCCTAGGCACTAGGAATCAGCTAGTATTGAGCGCACGCTGCATGTAGGTGCCGATACTGCTCTACCCTCAGCTGCTTTGATCTCTGGATGCATGCCAGAACGTGTACATAGGATGACTAGATGCAGCAAGGGTATATTACATGTGTAGTCTCAGGTAGGTACGGTACATATGCTCGCACAAGGCCGGCTGTAGGTAAGTACATGTATGCCAGTCAGTACTTGTTTCTAATTATGTACCTACACCTTTACAGTCCCCAGCCTACAACATAGAGTAGATATCACATACTCAACCCACTCTAGAGTACATGTACCTATATGTACCCTGCTTGGACTATTACATGAATACATGTAGCCGATACCAGCACCTCTTTCCCTACTTTTTAATTGCGGGGACGGGGGCGTCCTCATAAACCGACTTTGCCGGGGTGCCTGGTGAAATCTGTAGGGATCCTTTGATTCGCTTGCGAGACCTGCACTATAATTATGATCTTCAAGTCCAGGAAACGTGATGCCGGAATGCACCCCAGAACGTCTCAGGAGGCTGGCTGGTGGGCAGATGTATATTTCTGTCCACTTGAGGCTTACGAGAACCGACGGAGCCGCCTTTCGCTTCGGACCTAAAGACAGAATCTTCATGCAATATGCACTTGGGATAATAATCTATCCATAAATGGATAGAATACGCTGATAATGAATACCATATGCGGCTACATGTACGTATGTACGTGCTACACAGATACGGGGCAAGTAACTATTCTGATGATACGTGAGAACTGTGCGCCCTACTCATATATTTACCCCAGGTACTGTTAGCCGAACCCGTCAAAGGCCTCTGCATAATTATAAATTATACGGTCCGTCAATTATACCCGTATCGATATATACGATCGTGCTACCAACCCCAGACTTATCAAAAGATAAATTAACCCTGTTATAAAGTCTAACCGACTATGGCTTAGGGTGTTTAATCTTATGACCTCGAGCCATGGGTGTTTATACAAAGACTGGATCCTGTCGAATTTCAAAAACTCGTTTTTAACTCCCCCGCTCTGGTAGAGGGTTTCCATGAAAAAGATACATGTAGTGATCTTGGATGCCCTGTTCATATTTGGGGCGCAGCTCACGCAGGCAAGTCACAGCAAAACCTTGATACATATGTATGTAATGTTTGTTATCTCTACGTTTAATTTGATCAGCTGGCTGACGACTAGCATTCAGCATCGGGAGTCGAAACCGGGTCTTGATTTATGCTGCCCAAATCTTGGTGCCTAAGCTGGCTGGCTTGCAATTGCCTTAGGATAAATTTAATAAAACCTACCGGTGCCTTTCTAGTAGAGGCTATGAAACCAATACGTCCACCAATACCCTAACCTGTACTCTACACACAAGGACGCGGCTACAGCGGCGTGGGCCTTGTCTTGTCATAAGCAGTAATTCAGTGGGAGAAACATTCCGGCGTAATGGGGAGTATCGGCACTGAATAGCGGGCCATAAGTACATACCCGCGAGGAACTGTGGTAATCACAGTTTGAGGCTTTTTGTCTATGTACCTACAGTTTACTTCCACTTCTGTTTAGTTGACCCAGCGCCTGACAAAACAGAAACCTACTAGCGGGTAAATTCAAATATTATAACGTCCTGGAAAAAAAAAATCCAGGGACAACTTCAGACCAAGAAATGCATTTGGGTTGGTATTGAGGATAGCGGCAAGAACGGTGCTTCGGCAATTCCGAGCAAATTGGCCGAGACAGGGTGCCCCGCAGGAACTGTGCATGCATTCGCGAAACCACATGGCACAGGCATGGCAACCCCACTGATTGGAGGATCAGTGATTTACATCTAACTAGATCAATGGTTACCAGCGTTTTCCCCTCATTGGCGTCATCGAAATGGCTTGAGTCCTTAGCCTCGGTACAAAGCTTGGTTGTTTGGCGTGCATGGTCTTTGGTTGCTTTACTACTTGAACCAGGTGTGTGTGCACTGTGGCGCGGACACATAAGTAAGTTTGTCGATTTAAGGATTTAAATATTGGGCGACGTGGTACGACCAAGAAGACAACTTCCGGCAAGAATTCCTTTAGGAAATATCCCACTCGGGGGTACGGACACATTTCCAATGACATAGACCACGCACATGTACATATGTGGTTAATTGAAGTCTAGCGAAAAGAAGACGATACTAGTTTTGTATGGATATATGTGCACTTCTCATTTCAGTAAGGAGGGTGATTAAATGGGCTCCTACCAATAACATAACTTGGACGGAGATTACCATGGCACGGTATTACTTTACTCCAGTGACTGGGTGTGTTTAGATTGGGTTTCTCCGGCTCTATCAAACTTACCCTTGCATATTCTCACGCAACTCGAAGATCCTGTGGCGCAAGATACTAACTAGCGCTCTCATCAACCTTGCAGTTTTAAATGTCAAAAAAAAAAAAGATCCAACACCCGAACCCCGGTGTGTATTACCTTCTGTACTTTAGCACCTCCTCTTTTATTAAGAGAAATCTGGCCGGTCACGATATCTCATACAAATTTTTCTTTCCCCGCAAAATTCTGAATTTTGTCCCGAGCTGGGTCCGGCCTGTATGCCCGGTTATCTTATACTCTGCGACGTGGTAATACCTCCTTATAGCTAGAGACGGTTTACAGGCTGTACTATCAAGAGTCCCTCCGAACACCGGCTATTGATCCGTCATAGACACCGAAATCATCGTGCTACGGGCTTCTTAAATTATACATGCACGGGCGCGGTCCCTATATTGGTGCTTGATTTAAAATTTAGGTGGACGTTTAACTACGACAACTGTGCCGGTGTTACATACTTATCTTATCACTGAAAGAAAAGGAGAATTTTATCCGTTGCAAGCCCCCAACACAGGATCGGAATGTATGTACTACGGATGTAGGGGTAAGTCTGTAGACAGTGGTCGCGGCTGCAACAGCAGTAGAGCTACAGACTTACCCCACACCCGTAGTACAATGACATGACGGCTCCGCCAATTATTATAGTAGCCATGACAAGGGGCAACTAATAACCAACGGGGGCATAAGCATAAGTACACACATGACGTAAATTAGCTGGATTCTCGAGTGATTTAGAATTAGAAGTGATCTATAAACAGAACTACATGAGCTATCACCAGTATTAAATAACACACGTCGATATAGGTTGATATCAATTAGTAGCTAGTTTAGGCTTCTCACAAGCAGAGAGCACTATACCTATCATGTATAGTTTTACACTAGGGAAAAGATAATATTTCTCGGTAAATTCACGTAGTTTCCCCTCTTTCTGGGCCTTTTGATCGCTTCAGGCTTGGTATCGATATATATATATATATATATACATATATATTGGGGGCTCTCAGTCAAAGAATTCCCGGGACCTGCCCAGATTTCTATTTCATTTGCCGCCCTCGGCTGATTCTTAACCTTAGTGTAATGGGTCTAGTATAGTATCGGCCTCTTGGAATCCGGTCAAGTGACTATTTATAATGTCTGCGAGCCTGGCTGAGAATCTCGAGTAGTAAGAGTAACTCCAGAAACCGCGTTAGATATAGATGGGTGTTCCACACAAATTCCAGTCCTAGAATTTCTCCGCGCACTATTCCGATAAGCCTATGCCATCATATATGGTAATAAACTTTAGAGCTTTATAGGATTGACTTGATTTGGAAACTAAAGGGAAATTCCGGTCTTCTATTAATGTGGTGCTATCTCTCCGACAATTATAAGACGATCATCTATATATGCCTACATGTGCAGATCGACTAGCCGGGTAGGTGCTTGCAATTGAAACCTGAATTGGAGTATGATTTAAGGGTGCTTGTGCATAACTGATCTATCTATGTCCTTTTTTGAAAAGGATTGAATCACTGTGAGAATTTATGTACCCTAGTGTGGGCCAAGGCTTGGCCATGCACTTAGCTACATGTAGGTACATCTATATGTACTGTACATGTACTTACACAACTTTCGGCTGGGATAGAGCCGGCGAGTATTCATATTTAGTTACAGGTCTAATTTTCTAAATATCAAATATGTGCCCCACGTGTTAGAAATAGAAAGAGACACATACTGAGATCGAAGTACTTCGCTAGACATACAGTGATGTGAGTCAGATGTTGACTGACCATTATGCTTGTTGATCGGGAACACGTATCAACAAAAAAATCCTGCCCTGCAAAAAAAAAAAAAAAAAAAAAAAAAAAAAAAAACGCGTGCATTTCTTTTTTTTCCCGTCTATTTTGCATTGATGCTCTCTACACAACTTCATGGGCTCGAATCGAGTCCCCGAACCATCAGGGTTCTACCTTCCTAGTAGAATGGAGTTTTTCTCCAATGTTGCTAATGTAAGACCTTTGAATCTTTATCGTGCATAAATATCATGTGATCTCGATTTTGGGTGAGGTAAGCAGTTCGCCGCGTTTATCAGTCTTTGGGTTTTTAGGTGTACTATGGAATTCGCACGTTTCTGCTCTACATGTATTTTGGTCCTGGGTAGGGCACGCTAATGCGTGAGGCATGAGAGAGATTCTCCAAAGGTCTTACACATCCGCCAGATAGGTGTAAAACAACGCGCGCAACGCACAGCAGTAAATTGATTGCTGATATCTGTTTTAGAGGTAGGCTAGGTATATGTCTCCGACTTCTGGGTGACTTCCCGGTATGTATGCCTTTCACGACACATCCTTTATGATCGATCAACAGAGATCCAGGAGGAGATCATTGAAATTTGTGAGATGAGCAAGAAATGCGTGCTTTCGAGTACTCGTACTAATTACCCTATCAGAGGAATCTCTGTGTTTGGATTGCCCGAGAAACCGTCATAGGTACATATAGTTGTGGCGGATTATTGGTTGGGTGTTATAGGGTAACCCCACACAGAGGTTATTTATTCGTTGGGATATTATTATTATTTTAGTTAGGTCACTGCCTTTTGCTTAGTCTACCATTCGATGTCAAATCTAACGCCTTGTTAGCTGCATACCTCTGTGGGGAGGTAAGGAATACCTATCTGCGCTCCCGGGTTTCCAGTCACCGTGTCAACCTTTCCCGCCCCCAACTTCTGTCACGCAGTGTGGGGAAGAAATACCACATAGCTGCATGTCTCATTTGACCGGATCTGCAGCTACCAGGTAGCCACATACTGCCCTGGTCTGATTTGGAGTATTCGTGCGAACCATTCAGGGTGTCGCGCCGAGGCTGTTGGAATGTGAGACCTTCAATAGCAGAATAAGCATTTGGTAATAACATATGATATGTATAGAGCCATTGAGAGAGAGAGAAGTTAGTGATACAAACAGCGCAGTGTGCTGTTTCATGAGCCGGAGTAGTACACGAACGCTAGCCTGGTGATAGGGAAACCGCAAAAAGAAACCTAAGAATAAATGATAGTGAAATTTATGTTTACTACGTGTAGTGTATCATATAAAAAAAAACCCATTTTGATACTTGTTATCAAAGTTATATGTACACAGGGTACTGGAAATTACATGCGTGCACACTTGGCCTGGGTACCACCAAAATCTATCAACACAAAATACCTTCTAGGTGGAAGTTCGAGATGTTCACTTCATAAGGGGGAGGTCGCCTTAAGGTAGCAAAAATCTAGGAACTGATACTAGTAGGATCCCCTTTCCGAGTATCTGGTCATAAAGAGTACTCATATTAACCTTGAAATAGCTTCGCGCGAATTCGTGTGGTAGCTAGGAAAATCCCTAGAATCTGGAAGTTGTAAAACCATCGAATATGATTACTTTCCGACACCATAGATCATACATACCCACAAGGAGCCCAATGGCATGTGCAGTAAACCTTGATCACTTATTATCACTCGCTATGTCAACTTTTGCTACCTATGTACTCTGTGTGTTTATGCATATACTGGGTGGCTTCCCGTGGAAATTTAGATTCTAGAATTTGAATTCGAAAAGAGGGGGGAGGGGTCGGTTCAGATTTCAGAAACCTGGAAACTAGTAATATGATTGGTTGTTCGTGAGCCTTTGCCACATTGGCTAGAAAATCTAGGTTCTAAATTTTCTATGGAAGTCATCTAGTATAACGAGGCTTTATAGCACGGTGGGAAAGGGGTAATAAGTTTGCACTAGTATGTACTCGGCATGCAGGTGCTTTGCAGAAACCCACTGACCCTGGGTTGTTTGTTATTAACCCATCAATAAACCTGGGTTCTTTTGTACGGGTACATCACGGCCATGCTCTCTTTCTTTTTGTTATCGCCGGACAAGCTGGATCCATCGGAAATCACCCCTCGGCTGACACGCTTCGCCTTCAATTGTTCCGGGACTTTTGGTTCGCTCAGGTAGAAAAGCCTCAATCCCAGCTGATAGAGCCCATTATTTTTTCAGGTATTAATCAGTTATACATAAAGGCATTAGATGGCATCCTACATGAACTCCAACCAATAAGGTGGTAATCTGGATCTTGACGACGATGGATTCCAAACTTGGGACTGGTCAGCTGGGCTAGAAGTCTGCTGCATAGACAGGGAACGAGGACAACAACAACCATCACCAGGCTGTTGATCAACTCATTCTAATGTCACAGATAATTGCATATTCCTAAGCCATGGCATGACGTCGTCGTCCTACCTATTCTTCTATCTACATATATATCTACATAATCACCTGAGTCTGTGTGTGTGTGTACACGCTCTCACGGCTGGGTTGGGGCCGCTCGTACAAAAAGGTAATTGAGCTCTTACTGGTTACAGACCACTCGCGGGAGTCTAGTACGTGCGTGTAGTTACCACCACCGGTTCCCGGCTTGTATTCAAGCCAACATTCCTTGACATATATATCATATATATTAAGTTTTAATAATAACGGAATAGGAGTGATCCCCGCCTATAAGACCAAGTGGCTTTAGTACGGTACTTTCACATTGCTGGAGGCGTGCTGTCGGTAAAATCGTACTCCGTGCGTAATTGCAGCGCCTCTAACTCTGGTTGCTTAGCCTAGTTTTAGCCTTAGAGAACCTTCCGTACAACTGCAGAGGTCTTGAAGATACTCCTGTTTGAAATATACCGTGCTGCAAGACCGCGGGACTTTGATTCAGCCTTAGTTTAGCGAACTTTTAAGCCCAAAGCGCGCGTAACCAGGCATATTCTTCTGGCCGATCAAGAGGAAGGGCTGAAATCTGTCGGGATAAGTGTGGGGGGCACACGCATAGCTAAGGGGGTAATTAAAATGGATCATCTCCACTCTGATCATCCGCCGGGAAGGGAACTGAGGCGTTAACCTCACGGGGATGTATGGTGTTAATTGGCGACCTCCGGATCACTCTATAGTGCTTACTGCACCGATGAGACAGAAACCTGATCCAAGGGCTGGGAATAAATGATGTTTCAGTAACCAGCTGATGGGAACTATTTAGACTTGGGGCGCGTTTTTGGAGTGGGCGAGTGACTTGTTGTGATTAAGGTAAGATGAATAGGTTCTATATTACCATACGTGTCTACCGAGATTCGAATTGTTAAGAGATTATATTATATGTAAATACCGATGCTTATATTATCATATGTAAGTCTAGGTGTTTCTCCCATAATTCGTATAATTTTTCCGGGTCCCCGAACAAGGACAATGCTTGTTGCGATAAAGGTCAAATCCTAGAACTCAAAGCATATATTTACCATTCATAATTAAACCTGGAGATACTAGGGAACCATGCACTGATCTTCTCCTTCCTCTTTTCGGCCTCGAAGGGCCAAAGTTACGGTTCATAATAAAATTGGGCCCTCTCAAGCTTACAGGTGCGGGACCAATGCTTGCCGCTAGCGACAAATTCCGGACCAAACAGCTCTCTTTTCTATTAGGCCGGGAGGGTGTCTCTGCTGCCTGATATCTCCTTGCTTTATCATAAAATTCAAGAAACATGCCTCTCCAAACCCAAGGTCATCCAAAGCACGTGTAGATCTCACCCACGGCTCAGGAACATATTGTACTGAGAAATACGGTAGTGGTTTTGAGATATTTATGCCGGCGAATTAAAGTGAGTATGTTGGGTGGCTGATTAAAATAATAAATGAGATGCAGCACAGGCGAGCTCGCAAGATAAGTAATGTAGGTACATCTGCACTGTTGATTACATGGGTCAAAAACTCGGAATGAATATTTGTTTGAGAGCTAAGGAACTAGATAAATAAAAAAACATCGGGTTTCACAAAACCAAGCCAATGGGACTTTATTCTGTCTTGGGCATAAAGTTCGTCCCATCGTTGCAATTGCTCCCGCCGCTGCGGAACCTAGATGGCTTCGATATCCGTCCCGCGTGGTTACATGATCCCTGTACTTCTCCTCTTGATACTGTCTGTAGAGATAGCGCTTAGGCCGAGATCTAAATAGAAATACATACTTAATTACACGCAATTATTATAGCTTAAATTAGTTAATAAATCCAGGCAAATGCATCATCATCTCGAAGCCACATAAATATGGATTTGAATGTGAACGATCTTCATGGGGTGTGATTACATCTATGTATATAACAGCTGGGTTCAATTCGTAGTCGATCATGTAGAGCAGATCGAGTGTTATTACAGTAGTACATGTAGTACTGCAGCTGCATATCATGCAGTATAGTATCACATAAAATTGTAAACGTTGCCGGTAGCTTCAAATTATGCAGAGTAGTAATCATTAAATATGGAATTAATCTAGAATTTGCGGGAAGATCTGTAACGAGGGATAGAAAACGGCATATAACATTCAAAAACAGTTATTTACCTCCACCTGTGTCGCTTGCTAGGTTATTCGTGGTTTTTTTTTCGTAAGCCGTAGAACACGGATTGAATTGAAACCTGACTGAGATGTGTGTATAATTTTCTCGTTGGAAACTATATCTATTTTGGTTTAAATCAAAAGGAAAGAAAAAACAAGGAAAACCGGTATACTAGATATATATGGAGCCTCGTTTCCGGACTTTTAAATTTTTCGTGCAGCTCTGCTGCACATGTATCTATCTACGAATGAACGTCTGGATTCGGCACCACATATATACCTACATACATGAAGGAGTCGATTACCGCTCGCAGGTAATTGCCTCAACCGCGACATGCCCAGAACCTCGCCGACTGCTGCGACAGACGTCATTGGAAATCTAGGTTGCGTCAAGGCCAAGGCCTAATCTTACCCCCCCCCCCCCATTTAGTCCCCCGTATGTAGGGTCAATCTACAGCGATGAGGAAAATTATTGTAGAAGTATGGTAAGAGTCCTATTGGCCAGGGCAGCCACCTAAACCCTGGTCTTGGACCCCTGTTTCTACAATAATTTTCCCATCGCTGTAGTTTTCATGATCGATGAGATGAGATCAAGGAAGTTTGATTGACGTGCATACACATGTATTAGAGGCTTTCAGTTGACCTGCAGCCAGAGCATCCTGCAGGCGCAGACTGAGAAATACTCGAGGACAGAATATTAAGCATTGAGTATTTCTCAGAAAGTGACATGTCAGCTGCAGAGGCAGACGCAACTTAATCTGAGTTTCTCTTTCACTTTGAAAATTCAAGTCAACTGAAGCCTCTATTGTACCTATCATTGATGTACTTGGGCACGGTTCTAATGCTGCCCTCTCTGTGTTGGTAGAGTACATGTATGCCAGCCCTGCAATTAGTTGCGGGCTGTGATCAATTGCACCTAGAAAGTGCACACACGAGATAGCTCTACGGGTATAACCTCCGAACTTTGCGTCAGCGGTTGGTACCATATGTTTGCCACATCCCGGCAGTTCCTATCGAAATTTAGCCTACTAAGCAGGCAGTTAGGCATTGGCTGGCTGATCATGACAAAACCCTAACCCTGTGACAATCAAGGAGTATGGAATTCTAGTGTATAGCGGTTGTAGTAAGTTGAATGAATTTGAGGGGTTGTCTGTGATTGAATCATAGATATCTTTGTGTGTGGTAAGTTGTGCAGGTTTTAGTTCAGATGGAATCATGGATTATCACTCGGCAGGGCATGTAGTTCAAAGGTAATTAATTTGTTGTAGTTATTAACTCACTAATTATATGCATCAAAAGTGACTAGTGAGTTTGTTCGTTTCAAGCACTAATTAATTGGTTGGTCTACCGAACAGTTAAATAGATATTTACTATTTAGATATATATATTCTGGTAGAATTATATGACATATGCATGGATATCTCCGTAATTAAGTTCACCCCACCGAGAACGCTTGATAGCGCCGGGAGTCAAGCCCGGTAATTATGGAACCGCGTGGCACGAGACTTAAGGTGTGAGTAAATGTTTGTTTGGAATAGTTTGATCAAAGTTACCGGGCACGGGATAGCCCTTGCACGGATGAAAGTTGTCGAATTCGCGACCTCCCTCTTTCAGCGAATATTAACCTAGTGTGGTAAATATTTCGAATGTTTTCTTTGGCTCTGTTGCTATTTACCGTAACAAGCAATATAATTCCTCTACTAAGTGGTGCACGGTCCAGGTCGCGAATTTGACAACTTTCATCCGTGCAAGGGTTAATAAGCTACCAGCTCGACTTGGGCTCTATGCAGCGATTAGACATTGAACAAGTCCGGAATTTCCGCCAGTGCTTGTATATTCATAAGTTAAGATATACAATCAATGAATTAAACAAAAAAAAAAGCGTGAGTTAAGGTGCTTGTGTAAACCGAGTGATATCATATGCTCGAAAAGGCCCCACCCCTAATAGGTTATAATAGTGAGGAAAAAAGTTCTTATGTTTGCTGGGTTTATTACATACATGTATATAATTAAGCCTGGTACTATAGTCTACTATTGATCTCTATCGTGAGGATGACATGATAAACTCTACCACCTGGATAAGATCGGTAATATCTGATGGATTGAAAGATGACTACATGTACGCTTGGAAGGAGAACGGATATACACTGTCTTATAATTATGTGATAGGTCTTGAGCGGGACCCATTTTTTGGTTGTGAGGCGTTATTTATGCATAGAGGCAAAGGGAGGTCGGTAGGTCTTGGCGCACAGATAGTCACTCGATCCCGAACCTGTCACTCATACTCGACATGCGAGAGATGGTGAGGTGGATTTCTTTGCTGATATAGTAAAAAACGATAGGGACTCAGTATCACTTTGAAGAGTCTCGTAGTAAATATAGGACTGGTTTCATGGTCCCCAATCTATTCCTTAAAATCACAGCACAGCACTCGGTTTTCGTACGTAGAAATTTCTCGGGAGGGGAAAAAAATTGGCTTTTTATATAACTACTTTACTACTACAACAAAAGAGATCTTCTAATACTAAAAACGCTACACTCCTTCATCTATCCCCTATTCATACAAAATCCGTACTAGTACAAGCCGGAACGCCCCGTACCAGACAAGGCCATTCCACCCACACAACTCAATCACTCACTCAAACCATCAACTTAAGAGGGGGGAGCACCAGTAGGAGCAGTCATGCCACCGCTAGGAGCGCCAGTGCCAGAGGGAGCACTACCACCCATTCCGCTTCCGCCAGCGCCAGAGTTGGAGTTGGCAACACCACCTTGCTCAGTCCAGGTGGCAGCAGAACTGACAGAGTATGTAGCACTGGTGTCGATACCGATGGAGATCCAGGCCAGGACACCATCCTCAATGGAGTCACCGAGAAGAACGTATTCCATGAAGGGGTCCATGTCAGCGGCCTCCTCAGAGAGGATCTGGTCGTCGGCGTTAGTGGTGAGTTCTTGGGTGTTGGTGGAGTACGGGGAGGTAGTCTCGACAGTGCTGATGAGATCCTGGTCGAAGAAGACCTGGCCGACGTGGGAGACGGTGCCGCCTGAGAGGGTGTTGTTGGGGAGGAGTGTGGCGCCGAGGTGCGCGAGGATGTGCACGTGGGTAGCGCGGGAGGTGTAGTGTCCTGGGAATACAGTAAGGAACTGAGCGACACCATCCTCATCGGTGGGCTGGATGCCACGGAGGAAGCTTTTGTTGATGTTAGTGGCGTCGGAGGAGTCACCGTTGCCGCTGGCGACGATGCCAGAGTAAACACCGGTAGAATTTGCATGCCACCAGTCGAGGTGGGCACCGGTGACGGGCTCGCAGGTGGCGACGTCGACTAGCTGGACATCGGCGTAGAGGTCGACACCCCCCTCGGTTTCTCTGATATCATAACGGACGAGCTCGCCGTCGACATAGTAGGGACCCTGAGTGACCTCAGGCTGGAGGATGCAGGAAACATTACCAGTGAAGAGGACGCTGGAGTCAGTGTCGAGGGTTACTCCCTCGAGGTCCGAGGCGTGATCGGTGGCCAAGACGCTGGCGAGGTCACGGGCCTTGATGTAGGAACGACCGCCCTGGATGGATCTCTTGGCCCTGATGCTCTCGGCGAGGGCTGCACGGCGAGCAATGGCACGCTCCTCGAGACCACGGGCCTTCAACTTGCTGGAGCAGCCGGCGAGAGAGCGCTTGGAGCTGATAACGAAGTTGGAGCGCCTGGAGAGCTCAGCGGCGCTGGCACCGTCGTGGGAGCCGGGGTGGGCAGTGACTGCGCCCATGATGGAGGCAGCGGCAACCGCAAAGACGAAGTTGGAGAGCTGGACCATTGTGGTATCGATATAGAAATGGTTAAAGTGGTTTTTAGTGGGTTTGCAAAGAGTGAGGTTTTAATTGTAGTGAATGAGGATGAGACTGTAGAATTGCTTGATGGTTTTTTTCTCTCCAAGATCGAGACAATCCAAGCTGGTTATATACGCTGTGTCTTCTGCCCAGCTTCACAGCTAATTCTCAAGCTGTAGATTGTCGTCGTAAGTATTCTGCGGCCCCCCCCCCCCCCCAGGGATGTAGGTGGTGATCTTGGACCCGCCATGGGTATTAGTGGTCTTCTAGATTGCGATAGCTCCAGATTTTTCACTCGGGCAAGGGGGGTGCATGAATTTGTTAGAACTCGGAATCCGTGCTTTCCTTCGGACATTAGCCAGTCTGGGTTACCCAATATATGGGACCGACGTATAACAGCTCAGCATTTACAAATCGATGTTGACAACAGTTGCGAAATCCAGGGAGCAGATCACGAGCCCACGTAGCACTCTGTATCCGGACCCACTTTTTTTACAGGTACTGCCTTCAACGTATACGTATGTAAGTTTACAACTCCGGAATCTAGCTAGATCCTAAAACCTAGCGCAGTTGAAAATGGATTGACCTCGGAGACGTACACTGTAAGCTCCGTTGTTTGTTCTCATACTCGTAATTAGTCGTCGGAGCTTGTAAGTATCGACTGAAGATTAAAGGGAAAAAAAAGCTCAACAGGATTACTAAGGGTGCTGTTTGTAAGATCAGGTTGCTGGTGGTCGGAATAGGTGGATGAACCTTTACCTATTTGGGGGTTAGGGCCGGGTTTTACACACTTGCGCGTTCCTGGCCTAAGGTGTAGTAGTTACATGTATTAGAGTAGTGAGATCGGGGGTGGGGTAACATGGTAGCTTCAATGTTAGGTGGTGTACGTACACACCCTTCTTGCCAAGGCTAGTTCATACCTCTAATATTCTAACAGCGCCTGCTGCAGGTAAAGTGCGTACGCGTTGTTCTTAATATGCACCACAACGGCTGTCAAGCGATATGCAAAAAATCCGATTGGCTCCTCGGAGTATCTTGGTGGGAAGTATGTAAACCTGGGAAGCTTACTTTGGTACTCTGAGGGATCGGCCAGGCGGTAGAACTTCCCGTAGGCTTGTTTATCTTGGTCTACTCTTGGTTAAAGATGCTTGTTATATTATGGCTGGAGGGAGAAAAAAAAAAGCCCCATACCTGCCTGAGCTTCCACAATAGAGTATGCATGAGCCCTACACATAATATGTATGCTGTGGGTTGGATCTGAACCGCTGAGGTGCTGTTGCCTTACTACATGTATATACTTAATAACATGCCCTAGAAGTACTTGGCTTCCCTGTAATTGTTCCTTCCTGATCTTAACTTTTCCCAAGGGACCTGATCAAACCGAATATCCAGATCCCACATTTCCATGAGAAAACCCGCCAAAGGTAGAAGCTCGAACAGACAGGCACCATCCCCATGCATCTCGTACGTTGATGGAAATGTCGAGCTCCATCCATTACCCACATTCATACATGTGTAGGTACATGTAATTATTAGATTATTAGGGGTACTTCGGGGTTCGACGCGCCAGGCCCTTTGAAACCGCCTCTAACCACCACAATCCCAAATCCGATGCCGCCAAGACGTTGGAATAAACTCTGGGCACTTTATCACACCCATGCTCTCTCTGGTCAAGCAAGGATCACGCCAAAAAGCCCAAGGGTTTAAACCGAATAACCTAGGTTCGGAAAGGAAACCGAGATCGCTAATTAATTAGCCTAGCCTCCTGTTCAGAGAGTACGCGCGTAGTTTGTAGAACCTCGGCACCCACCGTGACACCGATAGGGGTGTGCATATATCTAGCCACAGTCGGTGGGGAAGCGGAGGCTTGTTTTGAGATGGGGATCTCTTAGCATTGGGGTGGTCAGGGGAAGGGGAATTAGGAAGATGCGTCGGGGGCCGTGGCAGACGTCATGGGGCGGTTTTTTTTTTATGTACTGCTCGCGCGGCCGGCGGTCAGTTCGAGCTAACCCGCTTGTTTCATGATGAATGAGGCCGACTGACTAACTGCTCGCTGGCCCTGGGGATTCCTGGCTGCACAGTGCAGCATCGCATATACCCGTTACAATTTACAACTTGACAGCGGGTTTAAAGTACATGTATTGTTTCGCAACGCATCGCCCCCGGACGAAACATACGGTCGTGGTTTAAGCAACAATCCTCCTCCACCCCTAGTATTGACCGGACGAATCAATCCGACCCTCTCAGCCCGAGAGAATAGGAAGCCGGTAAAATAGAGTCCGAAAGTATAGGAACAAGTACTGGAGTTTAGGTATCTATCTTATGAGTGAAATTGATCAAGGGACAAAGAAATAAATTTCGGGAAAGCATTCGAGCGATATATTGGCGGGGGAGGGAATATACTGATGGATTTGTTTTCGCTCATAATAGATTTCAATACGGTTGTCGCATGCGCGTTAGTAGCTTCTTACCTAAGTACAATTCCAGCTGCTTACGCTAGCAAGCTAACAACCAGGGTTAGGGGCTGCCGCACCAGTTCTATGGACCGTAGGGGAAAAAAAAACTCTCAAGAATGCAAAAGCCGCTAACAGCACCATAGCAACATGGCGCAGCGGAAGCGCGCCGGGCTCATAACCCGGAGGTCCCTCGATCGAAACGAGGTGTTGCTAGTTCGATTCTCTTTTGGCGCACGTTTTTTTTTTTTTTTTTTGCGGGAGTGAGTCATAGAGGGTCACTCGACATTTTGACCTCTGAGCGAGGAGCCGACCACGATGCCGATTAAAAAAAGGGGGGGAGGGGGGGTGGACAACAAAAACTACCTCGCTGTTTTATCCATACTCCACAACTGCGCAATCGAACTGGCCAACCAGGCGCGAGATATTGCGAATATCGAATAGATGAGGACGCGTAACAGTGTATCTACAAAGCATGCCAGGGGGGGCAGGGGACATGAATATGCTTAATTTACGGTGGCGCACATATATCTCGCGCCTCCCCGAGACCCCTGAACGGGGTTCTTTTTTGACTGCGTAGCTGGCCATGGGGCTTTATCTACTGATTTTGGTTACTTGTTAATGTAGGTGATACTTTGTACGAGACACCTGTTGACGAACACGCTTTGAAGGACACACAGTCTTAAAACCACATGTATACGTCTAGCACTTTACCGACCGAGATTGTTCATGGGCTTACTCTGATCGATAGGCTTCTCGCGATCGGCTATAAGTATCTGTAGAATGTGCATTTGCCAGTATACAGGCGAGCCCCGGTTCCCTTGTAAGCCTGTAAGGGTATGTACAATGTGTTCACGGTCCTTCTGGGCTTTGCTTATACAAAAACACTCTTAGTATAAGGGTAAGTGTCCTATAGGGTACATGTATGTACCAACCAGTATTTGGTCCCGACGTACCCTTGTATGTAGAGAGATTCAACTGTACTGAGCTTTCACTCTGGTCTGGCCAATAGGGTCACGTGGGGGTCTTTAGACCTCAGTACTTACAAGTACTTAGCTACATGTACCTACACTGCGTAGTCCGGACTGGGCTTCTCAGACTTGGACAGGTCTGTCCGACGCACATTAACTACATATACTAACACATAGTACCTGTTAAACCCCATGTAGTGTGTTCTGGGGCACTTTATCCAGCCACCGTTGAAGGTGTAAAGACCAGTTTTCTTTTGGGGGATAGGTTATGGGTTGGACTACATGTAGGCCAATTGTTTATGGTCTGGACAGAGTGATGGACTACTGAGATCCTTTATGCGGACCTGGGCTACCGAAACCAAGGGGCAATTCCATGCTTTCCCCAAGAACCACTGTCGGGGGTACCGGTGCAAAAGCCAGTTCTGAAAATTAGGGTCCCAACCTGGGACCGACTGTATACTACTATGATGGGCCACCGAGGCCTGGGCCGTCACCGTCACAGTACGATGGTGTGGGTTCTTTCGCGCTGACCCGGCCTGACAAACTGGCTTTGGGGCGACTTCTGGTTTCTCTGGGTCTTACGGACCGGTGCCCCATCATCTCAACAATGGCCGCCGTGACCCGCTCCGGCCTGCGGAGAAGAGCCATGTAGGGGGGGTATAACTCATAATGGTGTAATGGTGGTCTGGTCTGGTCTGGGTGGGTGTTCATTATGCATTAATTACCTGTTGTTTTTTCTATACTCTGGCCAGCTACAGCCAGGACCTCAAACTACATGGCCGACGGTAGTGTACTGCCAACCCTGGCAAAAGAACAGTCACTAATCCCGCCTGTAAAAAAAACCAAAAAAAAAAAAAAAAAAAGAAAGGGAGAAGGAAAAAAAAAGCCTGCAAACACCTAAATAAACCCTATTTCCTCCTCGGCGTGCCCACCCCCGCCCCCGCCCCAGCTCCCGCCGCCCCACCCGCAACCTCCTTCCCCGCCCCGCCCACCGCCGGCGTCCCACTCCTGCTACCCCCCGCCGCTGCCGTCGGCGCAGCCTGCAGGAAGCTTCCCGGATCCCCCAGCAGCGGTGCATGGTCGTCCATATACTCGTCCTTGTACCTCCGCTGCATCGTGAGCGTCCTTAGTAGGTCCTTCGCGCTCGCATCCTTCCCCGCCGCCGGCGCAGCGGCGGTAGCAGTCCCCGCGCCAGGGCCGGCAGCCGCACCAGTGGTCGTAGCAGCAGCAGTAGTAGTAGGCGGATACGCCGAAATCCCCGCCGCAATTGCCTGCGCCTTCCGCAGCGCCGTAATAGCCGTCATCTACTCTCCCCGCACCCCGCACCCCATCCATTAGCTCCACTTCCACCCCCGCAAACAACAATAAAAGGAGGAGAACGCACCATTCGGCCCCCCAGCACCGCGCCCACCGGCGGCGCCACAAACACATTCTCGCCCACGACGTAATACGTCGCGAGCACGGCGACATCCTCCACCTCGGCGCCGGTGTTGTCGTCGACGCGCATGCCGCGCCGGAGCTGCTTGCGGATCACCCAGACGCCCGTGTCGGGCGAGCCGTCGACGAGCATGTACTCGACGCCCGTCATGCGGCGCAGCCGCGCGTTGAACAGGTCCGGCGTTGACAGCTCTGCGCGGATCTCGGGGCGGAACTGCATCTGCTGGAAGAGGGTGCCGTTGTTGGAGGTGCTGTCGAAGAAGGTCGAGAGGCGGAAGTAGTCCATTACTAGGAAGGAGGGGGAAGGGGGTTAGTGTGGTGTGGGGGGGATGGAGAGGAGGGACAAACCGGTGAAGGCGGTGAGGGGACCCCACATGCGGTACCAGGCTTGGTCGCGCCAGAGAGTCTCATCTAGGGGGGTCTTGGGACGCTCGATGTTTGCCATTGCGGGGGTAGGTGGGGGATATGGTATTTGTATGTGTGTATGGAGTGTGGGGGAGGGGCCGTGAATCGTGGGTCGTGGTGTTGTTGGAATGCATATGAGGCTCTGATACCCACACAAGGCACAGGATTTACCCGGACGGTCATTGACCCACCACCGGAAACGTTTTCATATCAGCGGTTTCAATCATTGACATTAAACCTGCATACATTTACACGCGCACACACACATAGAGAAAGAGAGAGGGGGGCAGCCTATGAATCTCTCCCGACTCTTTTTACGACACATACATCTAAACCTCCACTATTTGTGCCCCAGACCCCACCTACAGAACCACCCCCTCACCCCCGGGGCCCGCCACTTCACAACCATAATGCCCGGAACCACCACCACCACTGACCCCCGCCTCCCCCTCATCTCTGTCATTGGCGCCACCGGCACTGGCAAGTCAAATGTACACCCCTCTCTCCTTCTCCCCTCTTAAGTTATGTAGAAGCTAAGAAAGTCAACAATGTAAACAGGTAGCAGTCGACCTCGCCCTCGCCCTCGACGGCGAGATCATCAATGCAGACGCAATGCAGCTGTACGAGGGCCTCCCCATCATAACCAACAAGATCACCCCCGTGGAGGCCCGCGGCGTCACTCACCATCTCCTTGGCGTTCTCGGCGCGCGCGAGGCGTGGCAGGTGGGCAGGTTCGTTGCTGAAGCGGGAAAGATCGTGAGTCTCTTTGACCTGCGGATGGAAGGGGCGGTACTGACGGTGGTGGTGGTGGTGTTGTTGTAGATCCGAGAGATTCACGCCCGAGGCAAGGTCCCCGTCCTCGTCGGAGGAACGCACTACTACGTCCAATCGCTCCTCCACCCGACCACGCTCGCCGGCAGCTCCCCCTCCCTCCCGGACACCGCCGAGCCCCCCGTGGAGGACCTTGCAGCGCGACACCCGATCCTTGCCGCGACCACGCCGACCGCAGCCCTCCACGCACACCTCGCAGAGATCGACCCGGCCATGGCGGCCCACTGGCACCCAAACGACAGGCGAAAGATCCTCCGCTCGCTGTGCATCTACTACGCCTCGGGCCGCACCCCGTCAGCGCTGTACGCAGCGCAGCCGGCCCCCGTGTCCCCCTACCGCAACATCGTCTTCTGGGTCCACGCGGAGACCGAGACCCTGCGGGCGCGCCTCGACGCCCGCGTCGAGGGGATGCTGCGCAGGGGCATGGGCGCCGAGATCGAGGAGATGAAGGAGCTGTGGGATGGCGCGGGCGACGGGGTCGACCTGGGCAGCGGCATCTGGCAGAGCATTGGCTTCAAGGAGTTCCTGCCGTTCCTGCAGCGGCGCGGCGAGCTTGGCTTTGGCGCCGCGGAGTACGGCGTCGATGCGGTTCTTGCTGGCGCGGGGGAGGAGACGCCGTCGGAGGCGGGGAGGGAGCTGGCAGAGCTGCTGACGGCGGCCCTGGAGGGGATGAAGACCGCTACGCGCCAGTATGCGAAGTCGCAGGTGCGCTGGATCCGGCAGAAGCTGTTGCCGGCGCTGGAGGGGGAGCCCGTGTATGTGCTCGACTCGACATCCCCGGCTGCCTTCACGGCTACAGTCTGTCCGGCGGGCGTAGCCATTGCGCGGTCCTTCTTGGCCGGTGGTGCGCTGCCGGAGCCGCAGGGGTTGGGGCCGCTGGCGGAGGAGATGCTGGGCGCGGAGAGGAAGGAGCGGGGGGAGAGGTGGGGGCAGAGGGAGTGTAAGGTGTGCGAGACGGTGTGTGTGGGCGAGGAGCAGTGGCGGCTCCACGTGAGGAGTAACCGCCATAAGAAGGCGGTGGGGCGGCAGAAGAGGGGGGAGGTGGTGGAGGCGTGGAAGGCGTGGGAGGTGGAGAGGAGACGCTGGAAGGAGGAGGGGTGTGTTGGGCAAGAGCCGGTGAGGCCTGGGGCGGGGAAGGTTAGGGCGCAGGAGAGCTCAGGTGAAAGTGAGAGTGAGGATGAAGGGGAGGCAGGTGTAGCTGTAGCCATAGGTAGTAGTAATTGAGAGAGTTCCTGGGTTTTTGTAAGTGGTTTTTGCCCTATTGGGACTTAGAAGGGCAATTGTATATAGCGAGTTGGCGTTTAGGTATATGTATATAGTTTGTAATTATCACTGGAGTTGGGCCGCAGACTGGGCTATATATTGTAGCTATAGGGTAGATAGGGCTGTAGATTTAGAGACTCCTAATCTAAAGAGTCCAGCAGATACTGCCCCCCATTGCGGATCAGCTGTATAGCGCCCCCCGCAGCCGCTTTATGGCATATCTCCACCGGCACCTCACAAACGGCCCGATTGATTAATAGTAACGTGTAACTGCTCTAGATGAGGACCTAGATTGTGCTATGTAAAGCGATGTCACCTCTCCCCCGCTCAGCTGGCCCCGGGGTTTGATAATATACACCAGGCCAGAGCCCATGGGCCCGCCCGGGCCGATGATAGATCTATACTCTAGACCAGGTATGCATTAGGCCCCGTTGGTCTGTACGGCCCGGGCGTCTATCTATCTAGCCAGGTTGTACGACCCGGCCCGCCCATGGCCATAAGACACCTTCTGTGTCCCTCGGGGTGGGAGCCAGCATAGTCTAGGTACATGTATACGTAAAGTAGTCTAACCAACACCACTTCTCCCGCACCAACCAACGGCCCCACCCCCCGTAGCAGCAGGTCAATGATCGCCCTACCGTTTTTCCCGCTGTCACTAATGCTAGGCCGCCATGGTGTGGCTACTCTACTCTGGGGCACAGGTAGATATCGCGCAGTTGACACTAGTCTAGTCTCGGGCGGGAGCGCTAGCTGGAGTAGAGTAGAGTACAGAGTCTGGTAGAATTATTGCGAAAGTGGGTTTTCCGTGACCCGGTAGTCCCATTGGCTCTTGAAAGGACTTTTGCTGTGAGCACGGACCAAGAAACCCACTCTTTTAGTGTTGACTTTCGCAGTAATTCTACCAGACGCTGTATATCAGAAGGACACGGGCCGGGAATGAACCCACGTAGGGTTAGGGTTTGGTACTGTAGTAGTATTCTTGGCTATCTCCGGCCAGGGATTGCCTCCTCTACGATTGGTTAGGGGCGGATCTCATGCAGAGCAAATTCTTCGGGTAGTGGCATACACGAATGCGCCTTACGGTGCCTGAGTGTTGGTGATACCTACATGTACTCGTCCTTCCATGACGTTTCCGAACACGACCAATATTGCATACACACAAAAAAGTGCCAAGTCCCCCTGTTTGTATGGTATGCAATATTGGTCGTGTTCGGAAACGTCATGGAATTAGTAGTACTCTACTCTAGGTACAGTTGTACTCGGACGTCAATCGACACCAAATCTTGTCTACACAACCCCCCAAGCTAACCAACAGCCTTGGAGAGGCCAATCGCTCCTTGATAAGTCTAAACTAAAGGGGATCAACGATTTCGCAGGATCGGTTATCGATGAGCAATATGATACCTACCAACAGTGTATGTACCTTGGAGTCACTCGGATTCATGATTGTTTATTAATTCAGCGCACCGAGTGGTCGAGGTCTCAGATGGGGCAATAACTCCCCACCAACCCTGCACGTGCATGCTCCTCAGACATGCAGCAGGCTGTGCCGCTCGCTAAGCTAAGCCTCCCCGCCAGCCAGCCAGGCCAAAAGCTCTTCACTGGCAAGGCGCCAAAATTGTCTGAGGAATTTAACAGGGCCCAGCGTCCCATTCTGGCTCGCTCCAGCTACCTTCTGAAGACGCTCTCGGATATCTGGTAGAGAGAAAGGAAAAAATGCGTTACTCGTCGAAAGCGCGCCGGGCGCAAAAGTGCGATAGAGAAACGGGCCTGAAGCTGCCAGCGAAACCTGAAGCGCGGTCCAAGTCACCAGCTCCAAAAGCCGCGACCGCTGTAAAAATGGGACGGTCAGAGTGAGTTTTTGTCGTCCCCGCCCCCCCAGCGCTAGGCATTGCGGTGTTTTAACGGGCCCGGGGTTGCTGGGTACGTAGGTCCTCCACCGGGCTGTCGAAGCTCCCCCGGGAGACCGCCGCGAAGCCACCACCAAGCCCGACGGGGCCCAACCCTGCGAGTCCGAGCGGCCCCGCGGAAGCCACAAACCCACACGCATTCCGCACGCTGCCCGGGTACAAGGGGGAGAAGAACGTCCACGGGCTGATCGACTGCTTCCCGGACTGCGACAGGAAGAGCTATGGATACGGCGGGTTCAAGATACGGCGCAACTTTATCGTGCATCTGCGGGAGATCCACGGGCAGGATATCGGCAGCTATGACCGCAGGGGTGGGCGCGGCAAGAAGCGGCAGGGGAAACGGACCCTGCAGGATCAGATGGGGGGCGAGATGGGGGAGGGCTCGGGCCTTGATGGGTTTGGTCGGGGGGGCGAGGACACGGATGGTGGTGGGTTGGAGTCGGATTGGATGGTGGAGTGGCCGGTGCTTTGGGTTGACACAGCCATCTTCACTTGGGACGCCCCAGTTAAAGAGTGAGTCTTGCTGCTAAGAGTCATGGTAAATACATTCACACATGTACTTCATGTGCTAACCGATATATATATAAGGCATCCACTCCCTACCGCTGAAAAGGAATCAACAATCAAACCCGATCACATCGACAGCGACATTAGCGAAATGCAACACGAGCAATGGACCGATAGCGAAATACAGTTCGAACCATATCACTTAACTCAGTTCGATCTGATGGGTGTATGGCTCGAACAAAAACTGGGGAAACAACTAGACTGGTGGCCCCTGAGCCCACCAGTTTACCCTGATAAATACAAGTCTGGCCTTACCAAGATGTCTTGGAAATGCGTAAGGTCCCCCGTTAATCAGATTGTATTTAGATACTAACGTCGCTAGAAATGCGGATCCACCCTATCGAGCGTAATCAGTAATGAAGTCGTTGGAAGATATCAACGTTCCCACTCATCACAAGGGCGTGCTGGTTCTGGCAGCACCACGACAGTGACGGGGGGGCCTTCGCCGGCGCCTATTCAGCTTTCAACCCTTCCCTTAACCCCGGCGGACGCGCGTTTGGGCGGCGGCGGCGCCGGGTCTGCACGGAAAGCCAAGAAACCCCAAAGGTCCTTTTCGATCCCGGCGGGCTATAACTCTAGCGGGGGTGGGGGTCCGATGTCAAGCCACCTCCCCAGACTGCCTCCTTCAGCGTTTCTGGCAAGGTCTGGCAGTATGGCATCGGGCCAGGGGGGCACGGCCGCTTCAGCAACTACCCTCGTTGGGGGGCACGGCCTAAATCTAGGGAGCTACATCCTTTGCTGCATCAGGAAGGGATTGTACAAGACTGTGCTTGTACAGATGGGCGGAGGCACTTTTACAAACGACCAGGAGTTCTTCCGCAATCTCAGGGCCGAGTATCGCCGTGCGCGGGGCTGGAGACGGTGGATGAGCCTCTCAGCCGTCGTGCAGATCAAGTTTGTTCGGGTAAGTTTCCACACCTCCAATTTGCCCGGAGAAGCATGCTGACATGTCGGGCACAGTTTACCCAATACTACCTGAACTTTGTCGACTGCCACGAGTCCGGTGTGCTCCCCCCGGCCACCAACCCAGACTACGACTACCGGCCCAAGCCGCCCCACGACCCGCCCACCTTCCCCACCACGGAGTTCATGCACTACTTTGACTCGCCCGAGTGCGCGGGGACCGCCACGCACTGCCTCGACCTGATGCCCAAGCGCGTCTCGGGCAGGCTCGAGCGCGGGGCGCGGGCCGAGGGCTGGGGGCTGCAGCCCACGGAGGGCCTCTCGTTCTGGAAGCTGGTGGCGCTGCTGCTGCTGGTGTGGCTGGCGACACTGCTGTTTGCCGTGTGGTGGATGGTGGCGCACCCGGGGGACTTTCAGAACGCGTTTGTGCCGGCGACGTATGCGGCGTCGGTCGTGGCGGTGGGGGTCGTGTTGCCGGAGTTGAAGGTGGTGTATGTGAAGTAGGCGGTGACTGTGGTGTATATTGGGGCCTTATTGTGGGTGCTGTGGGGGATATATATATTAATCTAATAATGAAGAGTCTTTAATTGATCTATGTACTAGGAACTAGAATTAGTGCGTTAATTCCAGAGCCCTATAGATATAGGAGGGCCCAGTATCTTGCGCGCGTGATCAATTGCAGCCAGAACAGTGGCCATATACAGTCCGCCCGGCAATCATGATATGCCGGGTGGGCTAGTAACAAAACCAACCCGCTTTGGCATTACATCAGGGAGTAGTACTTGGTGCCATAGCCTAAGGGCTGCATGAAATATAAATAACCGCTGCATCATGGACGCTCACTCGGTCGCAACTGGAGTACTACAGCGGCATACGCTCGGGGGGTTATGCTACCGACGGGGTCTATCCCGGCGCCTATGATCCACTGAAAAACCAGTCTCACTATATTGCACAGAAGTATGGCGTAAAAAGTCAATTGAGACGTAACTACAGTACACCCAACCGCAACCTTTACTTGCAGCCGTATACGTCCCCAATAGTACTGGCTCTCTACCGGCCTACCGCTGTACGTTGTGGGAAATGCGGCGGGACTGCTAGCAGGACTGGCATGGACCTAAGCATTATGCTATTGGTGGGGTGTGCTAGGTTCTCAGTATTCCTTGGGGGTTGCCGGCCGGAGGTATGGCGCTTCGGGGTTATGGCGCTGTCGGGGTTTGCGGTATGGAGTAGTAGTACATGTAGCGGAGATACCCTTCCCTACCCTACCCTACCTACCCACCTAACCGCCCCCCCTCGACCCGCTACGAACGGCGAGCGGGCTCGGGGGGCCCGGTATAGCTCCGGCAACACGGGAAGCTCATGCCTGGGGGCTCGGTCGGTGAGCTCCGAGATACTGAATCAGGGACCTAAGTACACACACTCTACGGAAACTAAACCCAGGAAGACCCCGGTTGCGGATACCGGCGGTGGCTGGACCTATCGTTGCAAGCCCATGGTATGCAGCGATTACAAGAAACGCGCCGGGGGACGTGCCTGGCGTGTATGTACTAGTCTAGTCTCGCCCCCAGCCCATACGGGGCGGCGGTGGTGGTGGTGGTGGTGGGTGTAGAATTAAGGTTCATCACAGTGGTCTGGGGCAATAACTTTTCGGGGATTTTGGAGCAGAACCCGGAGTTTTGGGGGGCTCTCTAATTTGGCAGAGCAACCGGCCGCGGGCAAACAACGGACCTTTGGGCAAGCACACAGACAGACCTGAACCATAACCAAAAATACCGCTGGGGTCTGGAACGAGTCTACCCTACGTACCGGCGTTACAGTATGGCGGGTGCCCGGGGGGGCCGGTATATAGACGCGCACGACAACCGCGCACCACGCAACGGGCACGAAGAGCCTCGAGACCCCACGCCGGGTGACATCTGCACAGCCCGCCCTGCACTGTCCAGAGCGCCGGGCGTACGTAGACTTGTACTTATACTTATACAGCCGGCGCGCTTCTTGTACTTGTGGTCTAGCTTATATGGTGCAGCCACCGGCCGCCGGCGGCACCCAAAGCCTGAGCGGGCGGGCGGGTCTCTGTGCACCCTGACTACATGTACGCAGCTTGTGCCCGACCCCGCCCGACCGCCCGGTCATCTAGAAACCAGCCCGCCACCACACCGTATGGGGACGAGACCCCGGCTTACACACACACACACACACGCAACCCAGCGGCAGGCACAGGAAAGGAACCCGCACACGCGGGGGGCCAGGTGCTGATTCGCCCGCTGTTGCGCAGGGTTGGAAGGTACCCGCCGCGCCTTGGCGCCAAGCCGAGTGCTGGCTTGTGAACATATTGCCTGCCTACCATACTTACCATACTTGCCATATACACCAACCACCGCCCCGACCAACCGCCCCGCCCCGACCACCCCGCCCCAACCGACCGGCCGCCTAGGACAGGTATAGGTATAGTACGGGTACACAGGCAGGAAAACACCCCGGAGGGTACACTGATATTCTTCTACAGACCAGACTAGCTAGACCAGATACGCACGTACGTACGTGCAGTGACAGCTATATATATATATATAATTTCACAGCACAGCACGCTACGCTACGCTACAGCACGCTACAGCACAAGAACAAGGACAAGGACAAAAACAAGAGCAAGAACATGAACAAGCACAGGAACAGGAACAGGAACAGGAACGAATAAAACGCTATATACCTATCTATGTATACAAAAAAAGAACCCCGCAGCCCACCGTATACCTTTTTAAAAAGAAGAAAAAGAAAAGACCAACTCCCCTGCTTTTGTATCAAAGGACAAAGCAAAAACAAAAAGAAAAAAAACCCTTTAATCCGGGACGTCGTCGAAATCGACCGCCTCGCCATCACTCTCCTCGTCGGTATCGCCCCTGTCCGCGAACCTGCCCTGCGCCCGCCCCTGCACCTGCACCCGCCGCGCAGGGACATACCCGACCACAAACGGCCTCTGCTCCGCCGGCGGCGCGGCCACCGGCGCCTCCACCGCCTCCTCCACCACCGCCGGGGGCGCGTCGCCCTCGCCGTCGCCCTCCTCGCCCTCCCACAGCCGCTGGTAGCACTCGGTGCCCGCGGTGTTGAAGTGGCGGTACGGCTCCTTGGGCGGCAGGTACGCCGAGCAGAGGAAGCAGAAGTGCGCGTGGCACTTGCAGATCATGTGGTTGCAGCCGTGGCTCTTGAGCACGGGGGTGCTGCACTCGGGGCAGGCGGTTGTGTTGCGCTTGAGGTAGGCCTCGCTGGCCAGCTCCTCGGGCGTCAGTGGCGCGGACGCGGAGCGGCAGATGGTCATGTCGCCGTGCCAGCTGCGGGTGCAGACGCGGCAGAAGGCGAGCGTGCAGCGGGAGCACACCTGCAGCTTTTGGATGGGGTTGTCTTCGGGGGTGGTTGTGGGTGCGGGCGGGGGAGGGGGCGGGGGCGGGGAGCCGTAGGGCGGGAGGTAGTAGGTGGTGTGGTTGTCGAGCATGGCTTGGTTGAGGGCGGTGATGCTTTCGCGGCTGGGGGCCTGGCACCAGCTGCGTGGGCAGTAGACGGTGCCCGGGTCGGCGTCCAGCGCAGACTTTTGCTTGAAGTCTGTGTACCGCTTGACGAGGTCCTCCGGGAGGCCGATATCGCGCAGCTCGTCCGGCGGCAGCGTGGGCGGCATCAACGTCTTTCTCGGCTTCTGCTGCGCGCCCCCCGCCTCGGGCGTGGCCGGGGGCGAGGGGGGCATCGCCGCCGCGGCCCCCGCCGCGCTAGCAGCAGCAGCCTTCTTGACGCAGGCCGCGTCCGAGCACGTCACGGCCGAGACATGCCCCTCCGCGATGAGCGCCGAGAAGTAGTCTGTCAGGCAGCGGCGGCAGAAGACGTGGGTGCACGAGCGCAGGCGGTGGCACTGCGACCCCTTCTTGGGCTCCAGGCAGATCCCGCAGGGGTAGGTGCCGGCCGAGAAGACGGCCTTCTCCGTCGAGGCGTTGTAGGAGATGAGGTGGGCGCGCAGCGGGCGGGCGAGGCGCAGCGGGCCAGAGAGGTCCGACGCCCACGACTGCACGTGGTCGATTGCGGTGAAGACGACCTGGCCGCGGCCGCACGACTCCCAGAGCGCGTCGACCTCGCGGGTCAGGCGGGCGACGGTGCTGGCCGGGAGCCATGCAGGGGTGGCGCGGAGGGTCACTGCCGGCGCGGAGGCGTCCGGGTAGCATGCGGGCAGGTCGAAGGTCAGCGTTAGGGGGGGGAAGTGGGAGATGAGGGAGAAGTCGGTGGTGGCCTTGTCGCCAAAGAGGACGGGGACGGGGACGAGGGGGCGGACGGGGAGGTGGATGGTGGCCGAGGTGGGGGTCAGCAGGACCAGTTCGGGGTAGATTGTTGCTACTGTGGCGAGTTCTTGGGAGCGCTCGTCGGGGGAGTCGAGGAGGTCATCGACCGTGAGGGTCATTGTGCGTCTGTGGGGCGGTGGGGTGGTGGTGGTGGAGTAGAGGAGAGGGAGAGAGGGAGAGAAAGAGAGAAATGAAAATGGAGATGGAGGTGAGTCGGGGTGCAGAGGATTTGTAAGCAGCGTGGAGAGTTGGACCCGAGATATATGTGCATGTAGATATAGCTGTGTGTGTATACAAGTACATGTAGGTAGCTGCCAGTTACTTGATGGCAGTGAATATCAGTGGTTGATTATAGAACAGACCATACAATCAGTAGAGATAGAGATAGCTATATACAGAGTATAACGGGGGTGCGTCTTGACCGTGATAGCTGTGGTGTAAATGTCGATACTCTCACGAAGACACACGAACCTCAAGCCACACTGACAGTGCATGCGACACAATACACACACTTCACCCGACACGTATTTGTGCAGTGCCCGGGGTGTGCCACTACGGATATTATGCCTGCACTTGTATCAAGAATACTCTATGCCTTGTACTTGCCATACTGCCGAGTATTCCACCTCGGGGTCTGTCTGCCAGTGTCTGTCTGCCTGTCTGTCTGATCAGTGTTGTATTGCGTGTAAAGTGCCTGTTGTATTGTATCGTCTCCACCCACACACCAAACCCTAGCCCTCTCATCAGGTAATCGCGTTACATAAGCGCGCATGTGTCAGTGATCGAAATGTCGCTCATCGGTGCGCCCGTTGCTGCTAAGCGACCGAATCAGCGAATTTTGCATGCAGGGGAGAAGAGTTTTTGTGGGGCCTTTGAGTTATTCTGATTCTGGTTCTGGTTCATTGATATCGGGTCTGGTACTTTTCTCTCTTTCTTTTCTTTTCTTTACTTCTTTACCCTCTTTACCTTCTTTGCCTTCTTTCCTTCTTTCCTTCTTTCCTTCTTTGGGTCTTGTGATATTGATTGGGTTCTCTTTCTTCAGGGGCCGATATATACTACACACTTATATACATACACTATAACTGCAACAATGCCCCCCCCGCCCCCCCCGCGCATCCTCCTGCTCGACGCCTACGACTCCTTCACCGCCAATCTCGCCTCCCTCCTCCGCACAACCACCCACGCAACAGTCCACACCCTCCCCATCGACGCCCTCGACGCCCCCGCCCTCCTCCGCTTCCTCCCCTCCTTCGATGCCGTCGTGGCCGGGCCCGGCCCTGGCCACCCCTCCAACCCCGCCGACATCGGCCTAACCCCCACCCTCTGGCACCTGCCCGACCACCGCCTCCTCCCCGTGCTCGGCGTCTGCCTGGGCCACCAGAGCCTCTGCCTCGCCTTCGGCGCCGCCATCACCCCCCTCCCCACCGTCAAGCACGGCCTCGTCTCCCCCGTGACCCACGACGGCGCAGGCCTCTTTGAGGGCGTCGGCCCCGTGCGCGCCGTGCGCTACCACAGCCTCCACGCCACCCTCCCCCACCCCCCGGGACAGCTGCAGCCCCAAGCCTGGGCGCACGACGCCGAGAACGGCGAGGTCGTGATGGCCGTGCGCCACGTCCACAGGCCGTTCTGGGGCCTCCAGTACCACCCGGAGAGCATCTGCACGGTTGGCGGCGGCGCAGACGTCCTGCGTAACTGGTGGCGCCTGGCGCGGGAGTGGAACCGCCGCCGCGGGAGACGGACCGTTGCGCTCCCGCCTGGGTGGCGCGGCAGCGACGCCGAGAAGGGGCTGTTGCAGCGGCAGCGCGAGTGGGAGCGCCGGTGCGGCGCTCCCCCCCCGCCCCCCCCGCCCCAGAAGGCCGTGGTGACGACAAAGGTTGTTGCGGCGCGGGGCCTGCCCGTCCCGCGCATTGCAGAGATCCTCGGCGTGGCCACGGCCGACGAGTTCGTGATGCTCGACTCGGCCGCGGCCCCAGGGCGCTGGTGCATCATTGCGGTCCTGACACCGGGGGTGACGCAGGTGATCACGCACCGCGTCGGCGACCCGTTCGTCTCGCTGTCGCGCGTCGGGGCCGCGGGGAAGGAGGAGGCGGAGCAGGCGTCGCTGGCGCCCTACGAGGGCTCCGTGTGGCGCTTCCTGGCAACATATATGCACGGCCGCACAGCAACGGGCGGGTGCGCGGCTTCGCCGTTCTGGGGCGGCCTCGTGGGATACTTCAACTACGAGGTTGGCGTGGCCGCGCTCGGCGTCCCCGTGTCCCGGGGCGGAGCACCCGACGTGAGCCTTGCATTCGCGCAGCGCAGCATCGTGGTCGACACCGACACGGGGCGCGCCTACATCCAGAGCCTGCACCCCTGCGACACCCCGTGGCTCGCGGCCACGGCCCAGCGCCTCCAGCTCGCCGCAGACATGTGCGCGACCCCCTCCGCCACGCCCCCAACCCACTCGCCCATGCCGCAACCCACACAGCAGTTCCCCGAGATCCTCCGCCCCAGCAAGCACCGCTACCTCTCCGCCATCGCCGCCGCAAAGGCCCACCTCGCCTCCGGCGACTCCTACGAGCTCTGCCTCACCGCACAAACCACCGTCCTCCACCCGCGCCCCGCCCCCCACCCCTGGTCCCTCTACACCGCGCTCCGCGCGCGCAACCCCGCCCCCTACGCCGCCTACCTCCGCCTCTCAGGAACCACCCTCCTCTCCTCCTCCCCCGAGCGCTTCCTCTCCTGGTCGCGCACGGGCACCTGCCAGCTCCGCCCCATCAAGGGCACCGTGCGCAAGGGCCCGGGCGTGACGCGCGAGAGCGCGGAACGCACCCTCCGCACGCCCAAGGAGGTCGCAGAAAACCTCATGATCGTGGACCTGATCCGCCACGACCTGCACCGCCTTGCGGGCGACACCGTGGCCGTGCCGGCACTCATGCAGGTCGAGGAGTACGCACATGTGTTTCAGCTTGTGTCGGTCGTGGAGGGGGCGCTCGCGCCCGGCGTCTCGGGCTTCGACGTGCTGGCTGCGTCGCTGCCGCCCGGGAGCATGACGGGGGCGCCGAAGCGGCGGAGTGTGCAGCTGCTGCGCGGGATCGAGGGCGGCGAGAGGGGGCTGTATAGCGGGGTTGTGGGCTACTGGAGTGTGTGTGGCGCGGGCGACTGGAGCGTGGTCATCAGGAGCGCGGTCAGGGTCGATGCGGAGGTTAGGGAGGGGTGTGAGGTGTGGAGGATTGGCGCGGGGGGGGCCATCACCGCGTTGAGTGTGCCGGGGGAGGAGTGGGAGGAGATGGGCGTCAAGGCGGAGAGCGCGCTGAGGGCGTTTCTGGGGTAGCGGGATGGGGGCGGGGGTCGCTTTCAACAGGGGCTCTGCGTGCTGGGGCTGTTTCTCGCTTTTCTTTCTTTCTTTCCTTGGGTGGCTGGCTGTAATTGGAGTTTTTTTTTTTTTTTTTTCGTGTCTTGGGCGTAGAGGTTTTCAACATAACTGTTGGTAGTAGTATAGTCTAGCTAGTACTCAATACCGGTATAGAAATAAAATATAAATTTCCTTCTTTCTTTCTTTCTTTGGCAACAGTAGATTGCGTGTGGTGTGGTTGTGGTGTGGTTGATCATTGGCCATGGGGCGTTATGTAATAGTGATAGAGGAGGTCGCGGGTCACGCGGTATCACTCGTATCTGGCGGCGGGGTTTTTGGCCAGGCTACATGTACATGCGGTGAAATTAAGTATTGTCTCTCGCGCACGGTAGCAACCGACCTCACCATGATAGTTCAAGCGTGGTATAATAGTTTTTAGACGAGAAATGGCCGTGGCTTGACTCTAACACACTTGGATTGGGTTAGTTCCTGTGATTCTGTAGGGCCTCAAGTCTGGTGGGGTTGAATGGTTGCCAGAGAAGTTGGGACAATACATATACTTAGTTTCACCCCAAGGACGTGTAACCTTATCAGGAAGGCGCCCTCTAGATCTACGGAACACCCGCCCGGCGTGGTGATTATAAGGCTTGCCCATATGTTAGTACATACTCGTTGGTGCGTACGTCGCCCGTCATAGCGAGACTCCTCCGGGTGAAGAGGGAGCTCTGGATCTACTCGCCGGTCCTGACGCGCGGTTTGTATCCTTATGGAGCGTAGGGGGGGGCAAAAGCGAGGGTATGTACTTTCTTGGGGCGTGATTAGGTATTGGCCCAGTTACTATTACTGCATGCGTACTGGGTCGAAACCATTCAGACTTGAGACCCTATGGAGTCACGGCCACTAGCTTAGTCCGAGTGTGCTAAAGCCAAGCCACAGCCGGAAATGGAAATGGTTATGCCCCGCTTGAGCTGTTATGGTGGCCACGGGGTGAGAGACAACTCAGTTTCACCGCGACGCAACGAGCTCAACATTCTGTCTGGTGTCGCGACCACCACCAAAGATAGACTCAGTCAACTTTTTTCCGTTTACTATTACTATATATATATAGCTCCGCCTGATGCAATTCGACATATATAAATTGCTTCCCAACTTTTGGGCATGGTGGCCGGTAGCTAGTGGTTTTTGTCGCTGTTGCATCGCTTTGTGGACCCCGGGGTACATACCCGGTACATACATACACCGCCCAGAGCACAACAGGTTTATCCTGCCCCGCCGTGCGAGGAGGGGGGTGCGGGGCATGGCGGCTGCAAATATGGACGTTGTCAACCTAGTATTTACTATAATGCACACAGACATAGCTCCTCCGTCCGCGCCCACCCCATACCCGCACCGCCTCAGGGTTAGGGTTAGGTTCATGTTCATGTCCGCACCGGTGGTAGCTACTAGATAGACGGACATACACCTAGGGAAGGCAAGTCCTGCCATACTAAACTCAAATCCCGGGCAGCACGCAGGAATTACTTAGAACCCCGAAAGTGCCTAGCTCCGTGTAACGTTGGCCGAATGGGTGCTAGCGGCTGTGGGAACGTCGCGAGTGATGGTTTGTGATTGTGGTTTAATTTTGGGGGGTGATGGGGAGACGAAACTGGGGAGGGGGGGGGGGGGGCGAGAGCGTCTGGTCACGGGTTGGCTAGCTAGAACTTACGAGTGGATAGTGTGCATATGGACGCAGTACGTACGTCTGTCCTAAAAACCCCATTGCATTGCAGTCCGTAGCCAAATGAATGAAACACCCGTCCGTGTATATTATGTATAGATATCAAGCTCGTAGAAAGGAACGCACGGCAAAAAAACAAGGCGGGAAATTAGGGGAAGAAAAGAAATCCTCCTCGCCTCCAAGAAATTGAATGCAGGAGGAGGAAGAGGGGGAGGGGAGGGGGCGCTCGGTCTTTAGAAGGCTTCGCTCGCTTCACCGGTTAGGAGCGCTATACAATAAGTTTTTTTTTTACCGCTCCTTCCCTAACCCTTCTCCCATGCTCAGCTCTGCACACACGCGTACAAACCATTCTTGTTCTCCTTCCTCGCGCTCCCTTTCTTTTCTTCCCTTTGCACAACAGACACAAACTGACGAGCCGTTCTGCCTTTCTACACAGTTGTGTGTCAAGAAAGCTCAAACGCCCAAGCAAGCAAGCAATCGACATAGCTAGCTATAGGTGAGTACCCCCAATCCCCGGGCCTGCCTGCCCTGCCCCGCCCGTCCCTCCCGCACTAACGACCCCCGCCCGCCCACAGAAAAATGGACGCCCACAACCCGCAAGGAAATGACGGCACCCAGTAAGCCCCCTTCCCCTTCCTCCCGGGACTAACCCTCCCGCGCCCCCCAATTGAAAACCCCTCCCCCCCCTCACCCACTATGTACGTAATTCTAACCACACACACGCCCCAGCAGCTGGAGCGCCGGCGCTAGCTCCTCCTCCCGCGCCCGTCTGCACGAGAACCCGTATGTGCCCCCTAGCCCTGCCCCGGCCAGAGAGACAGTTTCTAACGGGCGGTACAACAGCGTAATTGACCGCGAGGCATACGAGGCGTGGGTCAAGTACGTTATTATCCTCTAGTTCCCTGCCCCCGAGTGTAGAATTTTGCTAACAGAAACGCTTACAGCCAGCAACGTAGTCAGTGGAATGTTGGTGCTGTCTCGGCTCGTCCACGGTGCGTTTTGGAATTTGATGTGTTCATTCTGGGTGTTTGTGCATAGGTGTGGGTGTGGGCTGACAGGATTTGATACAGTGAACTTGAGAGTGGCCACCGCGGCGGAGAGGCAAGGCAGGGGGAGTATCTTGGTGGGGCGTCGGCGTAAGTCTCGCGGCGGGAAGTGGAGTTGCTGGTGGTGGGGATTGATCAGCTGGCTAATGTTATGTACAAATATATAGTGGAAGCAACGACGTCTATGGCCAGCACAATCTTCAAGAGCCGTAGTAAGTCCCCCTCCCTAGTATCTGCGAGATATATATGTCTAGCTAGCTAGCTATTATATATATATTATCTCCTATATACAGGCACAACTAACGCCGCAGCAGCACCGGCGACCCCGGCCAGCACGCCCGTCAAGGAGCGCATGCCCAGTAAGTTCCCCTAACTCCAACTACCCCCAATACCCACGGGGCACCAGATCTCCAGCTAACCAGCGCCGCAGAAGCGTCAATAACATGCAAGCCCAGGCCGACTTGAACGCCGCCTTGTAAGTTTCCGGCCCGCCCCTCATTCGGGCAAGTGTCACAAAACTAACCCCACCGCCAGTCTTGCTCAAGGAGGAGGCAACGCTGCCGCCGCTGTTGCTGCTACTTATGGCCAGCCTGGAAATGAACGTGGAGTCGGTGCTTCTGGAAGCACTGTCAATCAGCTGTAACCTCCCCCCACCCCGCCCTCAACTCTTGAGGATAATATCCTCCCCCCCCCCATCAATATATCAAAGCCACTGACATCCCTACTATACCCAGATCCCGCTTCAACCACCTCACAATCGACCCTGCCACCAGCACTGAAATCGCAACGTAAGTCCCCCCAACCCACGATACTACCATCCCCACCAACTAACCCCCCACGCCCCCCACAGCACCGCCGACAGCGAGGACACCAGCCGCATCTTCATCATCCTGTACAGCATGTCCCCCGTCCCCAACGACCCCGACAAGGGCTGGCACGTGACCCACTCGCGCGTAGTGATGCGGCGCCCGGGCGGTGCCCAGCTCCGACAGGGCCGCAGCGTCCCGCCACCCACCAGCTCGCCCGAGTGGAATGTGTGGACCGTTGGCGACCTGGACTACGAGAACGCGCGCGGCGGCCTGCACCTCGACTATCTGCGCGAGGTGCTGTTCCGCCTGGACGGCGTCAGCAGGCGCAAGATCAGCCGCCCCACGCTGGTCGCCCTGGTCCAGGCTGAGCGGCATAGGCAGATCGCGGCCGGCTGCGTCGTGGACTGCCCGCCCTTCTTTGAGGAGCGCGCCCATTGGTATAATTATGTCCAGCCCATGTAGGGTGTGGGTATAGGCGTGTACTCTGGCCGTCTGGGGGAGAAATGGGGCTAGCGGGCTGGCTCTGGGGTTAATTAGGAAAGTAGCAATAATGAGAATTGTTTACTTGGCCTTTGTAGTCCTTCGGTGCCATCCTTATTCTTTCTTTCTATCTTACAGAGTGAATGTGAAATGTGAAATGTGAAATATGAAATGTGAAATGTGAATGTGTGAGCGCATCTCTACCCCAGTGCCAATGATCAATTCAGCCGCCTCCGCTCCCCCCCCCCCTTGTTTTTTGGGGGGAGAAGGGGAGGGCTCATGTAGATCTTGTTCTCCCAGCTCGGCCCGCTCTATGAAAGAGTCCCCCCACCTCTTTTCAGCCGTGCTTCGATTCGGCCCCGGCGGTGTAGTGTGGTTATCAGGATGTTGCGTGGGAGGAATACCTAGATAGCTCTGCTTCTGGCTCTCGAGTGTGTCCGGGGTGCTGGTATCGACTGTATGTGTGTCTTCTTAATACAAGGTTTTACTACTACACGAAACCGTTGTGTGATTTAATCTAAGAGCTGCACTGCATATGTACCTAGTACTCCCCGCACAATATGGCATTAAGGTCTCTGGTGGTGGATGATTCCCGTAGGATTCAGTGTGGAATTTGGTTAGATGTGTACTTGTGTCGTGAAGAATTCATTACTGAATCACGTCTCTCTCTTGAAGTCACGCGTAACAGTGCCACCATACCCCGTTACTACACGTGTATTTAAGGGCCCATTCACTATCTAGACGAGAAGAGAGAGAGGAACCATAGTCGTCGGCATGTTCTGAGACCAATACCCAAGAAAAAATGAGTGCACACAGACTTATATGGAGAAAAATAACATAAATATAATAAGAGAAATGCCTTATGAGATTCGACCGCACCATACAAAATACCCCAGCCAAAAAAAGATGCGAGAAAAGATCAAGACAAGAAAAGAGACTAGATTCTATACCCCCGTTTCTAACCCATGAGTATGAGAATAATAGACTCAAACACCACGTACCATCTATGATGATATAAAGTAGAGCTTAAGAAAGAGAGGAGCACGACTCTATGTCTATTTGTGCATCGTCTATGATCAAATGTTGATGTCCCATGGCTTGGCGCCAGGAATGCTCTTCAACTTGGTCATGATTTTTATAAAGTACTCCTGGACAAATGTCTCACTGTTGAACAATTGTTAGTTAAACTCCTTGAGAATGGGGGTGGGGTGGACACATACGTGTAAAAGGAATGTTTCTCGTCATGAACCTGAACAAGGTTATGCGCTAACTCGTGACAAAGCACAACAAACCAGTAGATCAGTGCCTGGGAAAGGTCCCCCACTGCAACATCTTTGGCATGAAGCTGGAGATAGAATCTATATCTAGTTAGGGAGTGCAGAAAAACCATGACAAGTTATAATGGTAATACCTTAGGTTAAAAAACAGTGAACCATTAGTGTTAAACGCAATGGTATTCCCTAGTCTCCTATTAGTGAGAAGTCTTCAAGCTAAGAATCGATTTCATGACTTACCAACTTCATCGTAAAAGATATGCAGTGTAGTGATTGCTAGCCCGAAAATTCCCGAAAGCTCCTTTAGCATGTTAGAGAACTCATTCATCTCCTTGACGTGTTTCTGGCCTAAAGCGGCTTTGTCCACGATTTTGCGGTCGACGAAAACCTTAATTCCGTTGGGTGTCTCTGCGAAATAGAGAATATCTTGCCCCGAACTAAATAACAGTGTACCAGATTAGTATGTGTGATGGAACAATGCAACCATGGGCAATATCATACTGATTGTCACAGTAACTCGGGGCTTCTTTAACCTCGAATGTTTGTGGAGGGCTAAAAACACTGTCAGAGTTGTGACCTCTGCTAGCCCCGATAGCTCTCTGTAGGTTGGCCTGGATCCTGTGTGGTTCCGTAGCTTTCCCGATATCAGGCCTACTCTCGCCTAGAATTGGAGCCGGCTCTAGTTGTCCTGGAGACTTTACTTTTTGCTGTGGGTTATTATCACCTAACAAGTTCCGCATTTGTTCCGTTGGCCCACTATTCGCCTCAAATCCCAGATGCTTACTAATCCTTCCAAAGAAATCATTCCTGAGCTTATCTGGAACATTATGCTGTGCTGGATGATTAACAGCGTTGTTCTGTGGTGATCCCCCAAATGCTCCAGGCATATCCAGCTTCTCCTCTTCAGCCCTCTTCTGCTCTATTTGCCTGGCGATTGCACCCTGCTGTAGTTGCAATTGTGATTGTTGATAGCGCTTCTCTTGTTCCTCAAGCGCTTTTCTTTCTAACTCGGCTTGCTTCAACCGCTGCTCCTCGGCCATCCTCGCCTCAGCGGCCTTCGCTCGCAAGATGCGGTCAACATTGTAACCTCTTGACTTTAATGTCATCAAGTCTTTAGCAAAAAAGAAACCAGTCAGCCTTATAAATCCACCCAAAAATTCGAAAATCTTACCATTATGGAGCAAACTATCTAGTAGCAAGCTTGAATGTGGCCTTGGCTTTCTGAGAATCAGGGTCACAAGAGCCTGGGAAACGTCGTAATACTCGAATTTCGGTGTCAAATACAGTATCCACCATTTTGTCTTTTGATTCATCGTGATTGTGGCGGTTTTTGTATCCTGGTGGGTCAAGCTTTTGGATCCTTCGTTTCTCAGGGTTCTCCTCAACCTAATTGAGTCTACTATTTCCACTTTCAAATTATTCTCAAGCCATCGCGCATCATGTAAGACCTCCTCAGTATTATTGTGCAGGAACAATCTCGATCTTTCAAGGACTAGCTTTCTCAATTTTTCCGCCTTTTCGGGCATGGGCCTCACGTGACCAATGTTCCAGTCAGTTGAGACTTTGCTCGAAAGTCGTTGTACCCCTAAGGACTATATAGATATGTTAGTAAAATATCAAGTACGAGGCTTTTTCTGACGCACCTGATAAAGGCCTTCTAAAGCATCCTCCTGTGGCGCTGCCAAGATCTCTCCCCTAAACAGAAGGAACAAGACATAATCATCGGAAACCAAAACTTCATCTACGCTTGCAAGCACAAATTCCCTGATACCACCAGCATCATCCTCATCCATGGTAGCTGAGTCCATTTGACTAGATTTCTCGTTGGCGTATGAACGCCATCTGAATGACCCCAAAAAGGGACTTCTCCGCATCTCCCTAACGAGTATTTTATCTTTCCTTAGGTGCGACCAACTCTCGGCGATACTCCTTAGTACACTGAGATACTTATCGGAGCTATTGAATACTCCATATAGTCTTTGTGGCTCGCGCACCATCATATAAGCTACTTCCGCCACAGTTGGTTCGTGCTTACTCCCACATTTCAATAAAAATGAGTTCGCCTCTTGCCCAAAATCCACAAAATCGAATATTTCAAAATACTGACTTCCTACCCCACCTAAAAAGCATGTCTTTGGGGTGATAAATTTGATCTTTAGATCCGAGGATGGTATCCTCTCGCGGCCTTTCAAGGGCACCGGAATGATTCTTGCCTGGCTTAGCCTTTCTACTAGATGTGGCATAATGTCGGCCAATCTAGTCGAAAAGTAACCAAACTTTTCTCGCGCAGCGCGAGCTGTGGACGGTGGAGAATTGATGAGCACGTCCACACAGTCTTTCATATCAGGATCCGATTTCACACCGAACTTGGGCCCATGTTGTTGAAGATCTTGTCTCAAGACGTCGAATCCCATGATTGCAGCTTTGGGGTTTGAAAAGCACTGCCATGGAGTAACGAGATAGGGGCCTTTCTCTCCTTTATTATCATTGAGCGGTAGAAACGGGATGGTGATTCCGGCGGTGTTGAAGTTATGATATGAGTTTGTGTGATAGTTGATAATAAAATAAGACAGGGCTGCCTCTCTCAATGCCGCATCCTCCTTGTTTCCCGCAATTTGTAGTACTTCTTGCACGCCTGGATACCGCTTTAAACCTAAGGTTGAAAGAAATTTTGCTTCATTGCTTCCTTCTCTCCAAGGCCCAGGCCATTGTAAGATAGGTAACTGCAACTTCCTCAGACCGTCGTTAGGCTCGTAGAGTTCTGAAACTTTGTGTAAACCTTTCGCGCCAACTCCCTCGGCCTTACAGATGGCTGTGTTTTTGAGCTTTGTAATGTCCTCCCTAGGTATGTCTTCTCTCACGCTAGTAAGGTACCGTATGAGATCCACATGACTCCATTTGACAGCACCTCCGGGTGACCCATTCATCAACCTCTCAAAAACAAGTTTTAGATCCACCGTTTTCCGAACCCCTAAGGCAACAAGGAGTTTATCTCTAACTCCATGCATACTCTCTATTAGTGGTAAGTCCGAAAATAATTTAACGGTGTTGAAGTAGGCTTCACGGGGAATCTTCATGCCCTGTCTGGTTGGAATGCAAGTTCTATCTTTGAGGAGGGTAACGATGGCTTCTTTGCTATCGGGGGGCAATTGCTCCCATCCTTTCGAGATTATTGCCAGCACAGTATGAGCAAACTTTGCAGAAAGCTGTATATTTTGTTCAACAGGTAGCGCTGAGGCCTTGGCGCAGATATACTGCAACCAATACGAAACTCCCAATTCCTCCCATCCTAGGGCATCTAACTGGGGTTTTGTTAAGCTTTTTGTAACATTGAATGGGAGACAATCGGGTGGTACGGGAATATCGGCAGAAAGCTTTTGAGCGTTGATGTAAAATTTGACAGTGCCGAGGGATATAGGCACCCCAAAACTTTCGCCTTTAGAGTCAGCGACCGCTGTGGTCGCAACGGCTACTTCTAGCAAGCTTTTGACCCCAACAACGTCTAGTTCATCCTTGAGGCGCTTTCCTGCTAGCCAGTTTAAAAACAACCCCAACTGGTCTCCATTTAGTGCCTTGTCAGCTAGCTCTCTGCGGATGTCGCTGATGGTAATCTCCGTCAACAATCCCATCCCCTTTAATTGTGCCACAAGGACTGGCGCTTCCTTTTCAAGCCTCTCTGGCAATAAAGGCATCCCTTCCAAAAAGTTCACATCGCTCGCCACGCGAACCTTGTCACTTGATAGCACCCCCTTTGTCGACAAAAGCTCAATAGAATCCTTCCTTGAGCAATTCCAAAACTCCGACTCGATATACCTCCCCACGGTTGAAGACGGTGTTGACTGGGCAAATGTGAACTGCCGCATAATATGTATCGCGTGGCCATAAAGATTCGCAAGAGCCTCTGACTTTAGACCAGCTGCTCTCTGACCAAGCACGGACATCTCATCGGTATACATGATCCTCGCCAGGATCCCGGATATCCGCAACATCTCAATATTCCATTCCTTGACGACTCTTGCATTTAAATCAATATTTTCTCGCTCGACTGTAGGAATAACTGAAGGTGCCGAGATATGAGCGCAGATGCTTGTGGTCTGGTGCGTGGGAAACCCAATGAATATTTTCCCAGATTTACTTGGGAGGACGTTTGAAAAGATTTCCGCTTTATGCTCGGAAGCATCCAGTTCGTCCTTTGACATGGAAAGAATGGCAATTTTCGTGGTTCTGGGGGGAGGCTTTTTCGTCGCCCTCTCTAGTTCTCGAGCGAACGCTGAGCTGACCGAGGTTGTGACAGTGGCAGTCGCTATTCGCAAGAATATAGTTGCCTGTGTATAGTCCGTTAAATTTGAGGAACTCACGTCCTTATATGTGCTAGTTGGCTGAGTTGCTGCACTAAACCGGGAAAAGATGGACCGCAAACCGTTTGCGATATCAACAATAGGTGCCCGGTGGTGGGTTATGTTCATATACTTCGCATCAATCTGTAGGCGCTCAGTCTCTACGGCTGAGATTCTCATGAGCCGCTCAGACGCGGCTGGATTTATCGAACTGGGAATTGCCAAAGGTTCCGGCGGCGATGTTTTCTTTGCTAGTTGTAATAGGCACCGGTCATCCACGTATAGTGATATTGCGTTGAGTTTGACGAATGTAAGAGATGTTGCAAAGAATTTACAAAGTTCTTTCAAGTCAGGCAACTCCGTAGGCTCTCTGTACTCAAGTAGGAAGGTGGTGTATGGGTCACTTTCTTTTAGCTTATGTCGGCGAGTAACAAGGGTATTCTCTTTCCAGTAAAATATCATGGTTTCGTTCCCAGAAGATACGAAGGGCTCCTCGCAGTCGGCAAATACACTATAAAACCCTACTCCAAAAGCTCCGATCTTTGTTTCGTCTGGGTTCCCTTCTGCTATTCTTTTCAGCCGTTGCCAATCCTCCTCCCTAAATGAGTGCCCGTTATTCTTTACTAGCATCCGCCGCATCTTTCGTTTAGTGACATCTTGAATGTCGAGCTCTTGGTGGTTGGGTTGTGATGAGCTATTGACACTGTCATAACGGACTTCTACGGAAGTGGCGTTTGCATCAGCGGCATTTTGGAGAAGCTCTCGAAGACTACCCAACACTCCTGTTAGCCAAAAACCGCCGGGAAGAGTTCGAGACGGGCTGCATACGTTGTATTTTCGCTTGAGTATCTAGCTAAGACTTTATCGATCTACAGTGCTTGCCTGTCAGTTTTCAAGGCGGCAAAATAAACGAGCGCGATACGCACCAAAGCTCTTGTATTGACAGTAACAGCTTCTTCTTCCTGCGTTGATCCAAGAGTCTGTGCTCTGAGAGCGTTATAGTCAGTCATTCTGAAAGCTCGGTGTTGAGCTCACGGACCGCAGCCGAGCTTCTAGTGATAGAGCAGAGTGAGAGGTGATGGGCCAGGGGATGGGAGAGAGAAAGAAACTAATAGAGAAGAGGGGATGTGATGATGGTGGATGAAAGAGTCGTCACACGGGGAGAGGGGCAACTCCGTGTTTGTTGTGTTTATAAATAAAACCGCTCTCATATTGGTTGATCATGGATATTCGAGAACCTCTGCGCATCGGTTGCAATAATCGCCACTAACCTAAAATGGAAGGTATGATGCGCTGAACGCCAGGGGTATAGGCCAACCAGAGGCAGACTTACATGTACTTGCTCACGTTTCCGAACACGACTGCTATTACATACACACAAAAAGTGCCAAGTCCTCCCTATTTTTATGGTATGAAATACTAATCGTGTTCGGAAACTTCATGGGGGACGAGTACATACATGTACATAACCTATGAAGTTATCTAGAGGCCGATTCTTAAAAGGCTGAGCTTTGAAGCTTCACAGTATTGATATACATGTAGTTTGTCACTGCAGGATTACCCTGTACTTAGCACCAGGTCTCTAGAGTACTCTACGAGGCACGAGACATGCAGCTACAGCCTCAAGAGGGTACGTCATTTGGGGGGGCTAGGTTTGGAGTGTACGATCCGCTTTGGGTAGAGCTGGATTACTTTCGGGCTTCTGATTTGTTAGGGCTTCAGATCTTCAAGTCTGCATGGGGGCAGGACCCCCAACTGGGGTCGTAAATTAAGCCGTCCCTCTGATTGGTTATTGACTCCGATCACTCGTACCTGGATAACCTTAAGTCGACAGCGGCCGAGATGGGAAGCGACACACAGATAACGTTTAATAGTTGCGCAACCCAGCTCCGTCATCAGAGTCTTTCAGTGAAACCCTGCAAACAACCGAGTTTATTGACAAACAAGGCATAGAGGTAGACCTTATAGCTGTATGTTGAGAAATATGTATTTGAGGACTGGAGATTCTACACTGCTATTTCTGATAAAGTGACTTGTCAGCTGCAATGGCGGTGCAGGCTCGGCCGCCCGAGCCCCCCATTCACTTTGAAAATGGTTTTCAGGGCTGCACTGAAAGACTCTATTATATTGATGATCACGGAAGGTCTTCATTGCCTATTACATGTGCAGCTTGGATCACGATATGGTTGGTGTGTGTCAAGTCATGTCATAGCTCTGGGCAATCGAAAGGAGAATAGGCTCCCAGATAGTAATAGGCCAAGCAGAGGATGAGTTGAGTATCCCTTGGTAAAATACTTCGACGAAACAAGAGTACCGGGGCAATACACTTAAGACATTTCGGCACCGATTAAATCTATAAGATTTGAACTAGAAGTAATTCTAACCAGGGCTCGGGGGTGTCAGCACGCGCTGCCAGCGCCGGCAACAGGGCTAGGTAAAGCCCCTACCCAAAAGTTTCCAATTACCACCCAAACTAGGTGGAACTCGGTTCCAAATGTAGAACCACAACACAGTTAATTGTAATGATGAAAGCCTTCTGCACATTTTTGAATTGGTAAAAAGGAGTGGTTAAGGTGTAACAAAATTTAAATATTTCAGGATTTGTATGGGACTTCACCCTTTCAGGCTTTCACGAAAGGTTTTGGGTAGGGGCTTTACATACGTTAAAGCACCTACAGCTCTTACGATCGAACTATTACAAAGCGGTGAGGATCTTTAGCAAGAATTATTCTGTATTTAAGATTGAATCTATTAGAAAAGATACTGCGGAGGTCAATTGATCAACCAGTATAATTTGAGGGTAAGACAAAGCGTGCATGTGGGTGATACATACAATACTTATATAAGTACTTACATATGATGTACCTAGCCAATTGGGGACTCCCGCGTAGCACTGCATGCACTGAATTTTGACCAGCCACTTCTGGGAGTTTACCTAGGTTGTGTTACGGCGGGCAAGGTTGATACCGCAACATAAGTCAAAGATTAACTGGACTGTCTGTTCAGAAGTTTTTACAATCTGATTCTCCAAGTACATACACCAGGCATCAAGTGTGAGCATTGGTACAAACCGAGACCTAAGGGTCGTCTTAGGGTGTTAATATAGGTTACTTACATGTACTGAGGAACTGCATGCAGCTCCCGTACTCCTCCCTTTAAGTATACATGTAATTGAAAGAAATAAAACTTAACCATACCAGCCTTTATTAACTTTACAAATGAAAAGAGTTCATAGCTAGACTAGGAGAAAGAAAAATAGAAAGAGTGAAGAAAGAAGGAAAACCTATCCAAGACATGATAGATATATGTACGTTCCAAAAATAACATGTCGAATAAAGTAACCCACCCAAAGAGATAGTAAACGCCAACCGACCAAATAATCCTTACCAATGATATGTGATAATGTTTTAGATGCTAGGAAACTTGCAAAACCCCTTCCTGGTCTTAGATGGGCCTGAATCAAACCCAGGGAAATATCTTCGCCAACTCCACAAAGAAGACTACAGAGACCTGAAGAACCCCGACTGTCTGGCTTGAGTCAAGATTTCCCAAGAAACGAACAACGAACGAGAAGGGGATGAACAAGAGTCCCATAAAAACAAAAAGAAGAAATCGCCGCATTTCCGGTGAAACCTGCGGGAATCGAGTAGCTCTTGCGGGTGCTGCGCCCATCTCCAACGCACTCAATGAAGTATCTTGGTACTTGTAGCCTTCGGGGGTTGAGGCTAGAGTAGCGAGTCAGTGGCCTAGCCAGAATTAAATGAAGGTCGAGTGTAATTTCTGAAAATTTACGGCATTACCTCTAGACATGTTGCTATGAATAGGGTGGCTCTTTTCTTGTGCCATAGCGGAGCGAGGAAGAGTTGGCGTAGATGTATTGAGCGGGAGTGTTGGACAGCTTGTAGATTCGGATAGCTCTTTAATCGAATCATCCGGTTCAACAGGCATTTTTAGAGCATCGGAGGGATCGCATGTAAATTGAGAGCTTCTGCAGTTGCAGCACCGACATCGCGCAGTGTCGTTCGGAGAAGGGTCCATTTTCGTGTTTTGTGTGAGAAAACCGTGATCACGTGAAGGTACTAGCTATGTAGTTTGAAAAAGCGGAATTATCTTGACTTTGGAAATGGGAATGAGAGAAGAGAGAAGGGAATTTGGAGAGAGGAGAGAGCTTGGAGAGAGGAGAGAAGAAAACTGGGAGAGAGAGAATTGGGCATTTGTACCTATATAAATCCGATAAACAATTTTCGAATTTGGATTAATTAGAGAGGGAAATCAACCCAGGTATTACTAGAGTATGTGGGGTGCTTTTGCCTGATTGGTGAACTCTTATTTCCCGGGATCCCTCTGCAAGGTGCTTTTGTCTGATTGGTGAAGTCTTATTCCCTCTGCAAGGTGCTTTTGTCTGATTGGTGAACCCTTATTCCCCTCTGCAAGGCGCTTCTGCATATTCTTGACAAGACATGCTTGTAGCTCAGCCTCCCCGGTCCTCGCGCCTTTTGCATGTTTCAACGCGCACTCGTCATCAGCAAGCGGTACGTTGGCACACCGGTAACGTAGAGCCTCGAGGCGGGTTATTCTTATCATATTGGGCCAAAAGAGCGTTACCACATACATGTACCGGGTGCACATGGAAGTATCAAAAGCACCATGCATATAGGCCCGGGGTGTTATTGGGTAACAAAAGCACCATGCATCCAGGTCGGGAACGTTAATGGGTAACAAAAGCACCATGCATACATCAGTATTGATTGGAACGTAGCAAAAGCACCGTACATACACGGGCCCATATATTACTTGTCGAGGATGCCATCCACTTATGTCTTAGTATACTCTACCCCAAATATTTAAACCTCACCACCCGCCCTCTAGCTCTCTCTTAAGATTCCCCCATCACCATCACCTTGTGGCAAGCATCAGCACTTTATTCTTACCCTCCGCCGCAACAAATCTTTCCAATTTTTACCTATCTCTACAGACCCGCCAAACTATAGACCTACGCAAAATGGAACCACCACCCCGCCGGGCGGCACGTACACGCACGGACCCCAACTGGGAGAAGAACTTTAAAACCTGCGAACACACAGCGGAGAAGTGGGAGGCCCATAAAGAGAAATTTAAGGAGCTATATCTCCAGGACAACCTCAAGCTTCCAGAAATAAGAAAGATCATGGCGCAAGAACATGGTTTCTATGCAAAGTAAGTACTAGTACATATTCTTTCCGGTCTAAGTATATGTAACTTGTCGGTCTGATATTCTTCCATAAAATATGTAGTAAGAGACAATTCGATAGAAAAATACAACAATGGGGATTCAATAAAAACCTCAAGAGGAAAGACGCAATTGCAATGCTAAAAAAAAAGCATCAAAGGCTCGAGGCCGATAAGAAGCAGACTGAGTTCAAATTCAACGGATTACCGGTAACCGAGGAGAAACTGCGGCGACACGCTATTGGGTATCAACCGGGCGACTCGCCTGCGGCAGGTACTTGAATAAACCCCGAGGGCAAGTGTTTTTACTGACTGCGGTACTTTAAGCTACTCCGGCCTATGTCGAATATTGGACTCCTTACCCTGCAACGCCGAGTGAATATGGAGACCCAGGGAATAACATCGGTACACCCATGGCGCAAGACCCGGAAACGCCCCGCCCGTTGCTTTCTCATGATCAGCCAATGGACCCGCCTGATCATGATATGCTGGATCCAGTAAGCGATACTCCGGCCCCGCATAACACCTCTAGCGAAGATACCGAAATGCCCGATGCGGAAAGTGCTTCACCCGGACCCGGGCCCGGGCCCGTATTAGGTCTTTCTGTCAATCCGATCATTGACAGCCAAGAAATTCACATTTCCGTCTCACCTACACGCCGCTCTCCATCAATTAGTGGCGCCATGGAACCTACTATTGGCAGTGCCAGCGCAGAGGGGGGCCTGGTTGCCGGAGATGTATCTTCGGGGTCTCGTTCAGCGCCTATTAACCCCCCCAAAAAAACCGCCCCGACACAACTTGCTGAAAAAATCGATGATAGTACAAGAAAAGAGAATTCACAAAGATTATGCCAAATGCTGCACGATGAAGATTTTCCAGAGGTGCTCCGACTAGTCAGGGATGGAGTAGAACTATGTACCCTGTGCAGCTGCGGTTGTTCAAATACCCCTCTAGGCCTAGCAGCACAAAACGGCTACGAGGTGATAGTCCATGAAATAGTCAGTAAAGGTGCGAATATACACGCAACATCTGATGACGGATACTTATATACCCCCCTACATCTGGCGGCGCAAAACGGGCACGAAGCGGTGGCCCGCCTGCTGCTCGAGAAGGGAGCGGTTGCCTCTGCCCCTAGTAGTGGCGGGTGGACTCCCCTACATCTAGCGGCGCATAAGGGGCACGAGGCGGTGGCTCGCCTGCTGCTCGAGAAGGGTGCGGTTTTCTCTGCCCTTGAGGGCTACCAGTATACCCCCCTAGACCTGGCGGCGCAAGACGGGCACGAAGCGGTGGCCCGCCTGCTGCTCGAGAAGGGTGCGGATGCCTCTGCCTCTAATAGTGGCGGGTGGGCCCCCCTACATCTGGCGGCGCATAACGGGCACGAAGCGGTGGCCCGCCTGCTGCTCGAGAAGGGAGCGGTTGCCTCTGCCCCTAGTAGTGGCGGGTGGACTCCCCTACATTGGGCGGCGGAAAAGGGGCACGAAGCGGTGGCCCGCCTGCTGCTCGAGAAGGGCGCGGATGTCTCTGCCCAGGCTGGGAGCTACTACCGGTATACCCCCCTGCATCTGGCGGCGGAAAACGGGCACGAAGCGGTGGCCCGCCTGCTGCTCGAGAAGGGCGCGGATGTCTCCGCCTGTAATCGGTCCGGGGAGACCCCCCTACACCTGGCGGTGAAAAGAGGGCACGAAGCGGTGGCCCGCCTGCTGCTCGAGAAGGGAGCGGTTGCCTCTGCCTCTGATAGTGACGGGTGGACCCCCCTACATTTGGCGGCGCAAAGAGGGCACGAAGCGGTGGCCCGACTGCTGCTCGAGAAGGGCGCGGGTGTCTCTGCCCAGCTTGGGAGCTACTACCGGTTTACCCCCCTGCATCTGGCGGCGGAAAACAGGCACGAAGCGGTGGCCCGCCTGCTACTCGAGAAGGGCGCGGATGCCTCTGCCTCTGATAGTTACAAGTGGACCCCCCTACATCTGGCGGCGAAAAACGGGCACGAAGCGGTGGCCCGCCTGCTGCTCGAGAAGGGTGCGGATGCCTCTGCCTCTGATAGTAACGGGTGGACCCCTCTACATTGGGCGGCGCAAAGAGGGCACGAAACGGTGGCCCGCCTGCTGCTCGAGAAGGGTGCGGATGCCTCTGCCCCTAGTAGTAGCGGGTGGACCCCCCTACATTGGGCGGCGCAAAGAGGGCACGAAGCGGTAGCCCGCCTGCTGCTCGAGAAGGGCGCGGATGCCCCTGCCCAGGTTGGGAGCTACTACCGGTATACCCCCCTGTATCTGGCGGCGGAAAACGGGCACGAAGCGGTGGCCCGCCTGCTGCTCGAGAAGGGTGCGGATGCCTCGGCCCCTAGTGGTGGCGGGTGGACCCCCCTACACCAGGCGGCGAAAAACGGGCACGAAGCGGTGGCCCACCTGCTGCTCGAGAAGGGCGCAGATGTCTCTGCCCAGGCTGGGAACTACGACCGGTATACCCCCCTGCATTTGGCGGCGCAAAACGGGTACGAAGCCGTGGCCCGCCTGCTGCTCGAGAAGGGCGCGTATGCCCCTGCCTCTTGTAGTAACGGGTGGACTCCCCTACATCTGGCGGCGCAAAACGGGCACGAAGCGGTGGCCCGCCTGCTGCTCGAGAAGGGCGCGGATGTCTCCGCCTGTAATCGGTCCGGGGAGACCCCCCTACACCTGGCGGTGAAAAGAGGGCACGAAGCGGTGGCCCGCCTGCTGCTCGAGAAGGGCGCGGATGTCTCCGCCTGTGATCGGTACAATGAGACCCCCCTATACATAGCGGCGGGAAAGGGGCACGAAGCGGTGGCCCGCCTGCTGCTCGAGAAGGGCGCGGATGCCTCTGCCTCTGATAGTAACGGGTGGACCCCCCTACATCCGGCGGCGGAAAACGGGCACGAAGCGGTGGCCCGCCTGCTGCTCGAGAAGGGTGCGGATGCCTCCCCCTCTGATAGTGACGGGTGGACCCCCCTACACCAGGCGGCGAAAAACGGGCACGAAGCGGTGGCCCGCCTGCTGCTCGAGAAGGGAGCGGTTGCCTCTGCCCCTAGTAGTGGCGGGTGGACCCCCCTACATTGGGCGGCGCGAATCAAGCACGAAGCGGTGGCCCGCCTGCTGCTCGAGAAGGGTGCGGATGCCTCTGCCTCTGATAGTAACGGGTGGACCCCTCTACATTGGGCGGCGCAAAGAGGGCACGAAACGGTGGCCCGCCTGCTGCTCGAGAAGGGTGCGGATGCCTCTGCCTCTGATAGTGACGGGTGGACCCCCCTACACCAGGCGGCGAAAAACGCGCACGAAGCGGTGGCCCGCCTGCTGCTCGAGAAGGGTGCGGATGCCTCCCCCTCTGATAGTGACGGGTGGACCCCCCTACACCAGGCGGCGAAAAACGGGCACGAAGCGGTGGCCCGCCTGCTGCTCGAGAAGGGAGCGGTTGCCTCTGCCCCTAGTAGTGGCGGGTGGACCCCCCTACATCTGGCGGCGGAAAACGGGCAGGAAGCGTTGGCCTACCTACTGCTCAAGAAGGGCGCGGATGCCTCTGCCTCTGATAGTGACGGGTGGACTCCCCTACATCTGGCGGCGCAAAACGGGCACGAAGCGGTGGCCCGCCTGCTGCTCGAGAAGGATGCGTATGCCTCTACCTCTGATAGTGACGGGTGGACTCCCCTACATTGGGCGGCGAAAAACGCGCACGAAGCGGTGGCCCGCCTGCTGCTCGAGAAGGGAGCGGTTGCCTCTGCCCCTAGTAGTGGCGGGCTCACCCCCCTACATCTGGCAACCTCTAACAATCACCAAGCGGTAACCCGCCTGCTCTCTACATATCGCCATATAAACGGGACGGAAATCTAGTCCGACTGCTACTCGATAAAGGTGCTAGCATATTTACAAAGAGCGTTCTTTGGTCATACCCGGCCCCCTTAGACATGGCAAAGCGAAAAATAATCCTACTCGAGAAGGCTAGAGATCAACGGGCAGCCAACAATACCAGCCAAGAGCACCGCCCCCCAACGTCAGCTTTCTATCACTTGATGTTACTATTTCTTATCAGATATTTTCTTGCTCATCTTTATCTTTCCTCGATGTACCTAAGGCGTTGGCACTTCATTTCTTTACCTGGGGGCGTATACCACAAATTCTCAATTGATACATCCATTACGTCCCCACCCATATTGTTTTTAAGCTCTCCTCTAGTTCTTGTTAGTTCTGTATCAAGGTTTTCTTATACTCTTCTAGGCTTTTCTCTACATGGATCTTTACACAGGCATGTACCTACATATGCATTTCTTAAGCCCATATCTGCCCATTTATCTTCTTTGAGTCCTTAACTTCCTATCTTCAATTTACTCTTTCATTTCCCCCCAGTCACGAACCTCTTGCGTCTTGACAACATTGAACCGAACCGTAGCCCTCTCTCTATCAGTAAGCACATCCTGCAAACACCCATAACCGCGGCATCTACGCAACCCCCCACGTAGCTATAATGCCCCCCTCCCTATTCCCACCAGCGGCAAGAACACTGTGACAAACACCTAAGCCAATCCCACTGCCAAAGGACCCCATATCCCATAGCCCCACCCATAGCTTTACATCCTAGCCCATATACGACACGCCCATGCACCGAGTGACAATCCATGAAGAACAGGTGTAGTCCGCGTCGATCCGGGTACCCCCCCCACATCCGTGCTAGCACCCACCTGCACACACGAGCCAAGCCGGCGGGGGGTCCGGAACCACGGTACATGTAGCTAGGCATGTATTAGATGTCCATATCTAGCTGTCCGGCCGGGCGGCTGCAGCAGGCTCTCCCCATGCCACATATCTACTATCTACGTACGTAGTAGCGCACCCACCGCACCCTAGATACCGTGCACTAGCCATGCGCCCACCCCATCCCACCCCCACCGCTAGCCGACCACACACCGCCCCCGCCCCCGCCCCTACCACACCTCTTACCGACCCCGCAGTCACGATATATCACTCGGCGGTCCGTGCCAAGACATACCCATGTCAACCCCCTCCACCACTACACCAGCAGTAACGAACCAGTCAACTACCCACCCTGCTATGCAATGCCATACACAACCGAGCCCAGCCCCGACCCCGAGGTCGCCAGCCAGAACGTACCCAGCCCTCTGGTAGTGTAGCTAGCACCCCATTCCACACAGCACCCCAACCAAGGCCCGAAACTGGTGGTCGACCACCTGCGCCGCGTCCAGGCCATCATCCCCCGCGAGTGTACATCTCGTCCATCCGCCTAATATATATAGGTACTAGTATCCAGCACGGCCAAAGCCATGAAGAAACACGGCGGGCACGAGGCAGGCCTATATCACGAGACAAGACTGGTCATATCTCACACACTCCAAACCAGGGTTAGGGTTCCGCCAACAGACCTAACTTCCGACTCGGGCCTTTTTCCTATCATCTCTCGATGCTCATGGAAAAAATACAAGACGTCTCGTGCCCATCACTCAGCGTGCCGCTGTGTTGCACGAAGCCGGATCGGGACCCGAGTGATATCCTGTGAAGCCATAATGGTCACGGTCCTATGTAGCTATGATATCATGTCAACAACGGGGTCCGGGTTATGGCCATTTCCCCTATTTCGACCTATCTCTATCCCTCTCACCAGTAAAGTTCCTACATTACCAGTACCAGATTCGGGCAGGACCCCCAGCACGATTCCCGACGGCCGCAACAACCTGACTGATTATAAACCGCACACTCACAAGCGCATTTACAGATTTCAGATAGTACATATTCATTCCCGCCCAACAATCCTGGTATCTACCCATTTACACGCATTACTCCGCACACAAGGACTTAAAAAACACACACAAGGACTCGAAAACAGAGAACAGAAAGACGCCAACACCACAAAACACAAATACACAAAACACAAATACACAAACAAGGGGAGCAGTAGTTTGAGACGATACAGGAACCTACTCTGCAGCCTGCGCAGCCTCCAGCAGCAAGTGTCCTGTCCTGGGCTCACAGAACATGCTCAGCAGCCTGTCCACGACCTCCCGCATCTTCTCGGGGTTGACGGTGCCGGCGGCGATGACGTTTCTCTAGAAAGCGTGATTAATCTATTAGCTCTCTCCGCTGCAAATAACAGTAAAGGTAACGGAAGTGTGCAAATGAGACAAACCATAGCGAAAGCGGCGGCCTTAACCGTGTGATAGTACACCTGCTTGTATTCCTCCTTCTCCTTCTCCTTCTCCCTTTCCTTTTCTGCCCACTCCTCCTCCTCATGTTCCGCGCCACCAGCGGTAATCGCCCTGCCCGCGGCCCGATAATCCCGCAACCCACACGCCCTCATTCCCGCCACCACAACCTTCGCCAGCTCCGCGCGATTCCGCGTCTCAACCTCGCCATAAACTTCCTTCCTTGCCGCCACCACCCCTCCCATACCCGCGCTGCGCACAGTCACAGACGACTCCGTGCGCTTCAACTGCCGTCCTCCACCAGCACTGCCAAACGACCTATTCATGATCGTCGACGATGGCGACGGCGACGGCGACCTCTCGCGCTTCACCATGGCCCCGGCGCTCGCGGGCGCTTTCCGATTATTCAGCGCTGCGCCGCCAAGCAGCGTTAGCGGTGGTGGCGGGGGTGCGCTGCGCTTCGCGCGCTTACGGGGGTCCGCTGCGGCATCGAGGGCGGCGGCACCGCGCTTCTTGGCGGACTGTGAGATGGAGGGGTTTAGTGTTTCCTGGGGGTTTGGCGCGACGAAGACGGGCTCGGGGGTTGGCTTTGCGGCGGAGATGTGAGGGAGGAAGGCATGGTGGGAGGAGAGCGGGAGGGCGTGGACGGTGATGAGGATTGTTGGGGTGGTGGCGTCGGCGGGGGGTGAGGAGTTTGGGGGGGTGAGGTCGGCGGTGGTGGTGGTGCTGGGGAGCGCGGGCGCCGCTGCGGGGAGGTGGGTGATTGCGCCGTAGATGGCGAGCTCGGTGAGTTTCCAGGAGCCAGGGGCAGGGGGGGAGTCGGGGGTGACACGGACGAGGAGGGCAATACGGGATTGGGATGTGGTGGGGAGGGTGTCGTCCGTGGGAAGGGCACAGAGAAAGAGCTTGCGGAAGTAGGAGGCGGTAACGGGGGAGGTTGTAGTGAGTTCAAGGGAGGGCCCGGCAGCGAGGAAGAGGGGGATCCGGGTAGGGTCGATAAGGGAGATTGTGGAGAGACGGGCAGATGAGAGACTGGAGGTGAGGTGGGAGAGGACAGAGGACGGGGTTGTGGCCGAGGATGGGGTGGAGAGGCGGAGATCTGTTCTTCTTTCTTAGTATCTAGCTAGTGTTTGTAGAGTAGGATGTAGAATGTAGGGGGTAGATTGTATTGACTACCTTCAAGTGGCAGGATATTCGGTGAGGGTGAGGAAGACTCGACCGAGATGGAGCCAGACCAGATATCCATGGGTAATTTGAGTAAGAATAGTAAGACTTTAGTTAATGTATGCTGTAGGATTGTGAAACTCGTACATTAACGTGTTTTTGGAGGGTGGCTGTGAAGAATGCGTGTTTGTATAGTATGTATGTATCGTGTGTTTGTATGCTGTGTAGTACTACCAGCCTATGATCGTAGTCGATGTCGTAGATGGGCGTTGACGCGATAGTTTGTCAGTTACATGAAAGTAAGTAATTCCTTGTCTCCTTGTTGGTCGTTGGCCCTGTCGCGTCGTCTCTCATCCCATGCCCAACCACAAAACTTTGACCCCAAACTGGAAACACCTCAGCCACACCTCTCCGTACGTACCAGACAACTCCACCTCATTGACAGCCCGATCTAAATCCTCGATAAGCCAGTAAACCAACCACGCGCGACGCATTCCAGAGCTCCCTCTTACCGCTGTCACGCCCAGCAATTGCTTAACTGTGAGTACTTGCATGTCCCTACATGTAAGTAGGTACTTGTAGTTGTCGCGCTACGGCCGCCCGGCAATCTGAGACAGTGCATGTCAGTCAGTCACGAATATCCCAAGTATGACGGATGCCCTTCATGCAAGCCCCACCTCATGATCTGGAAAATGGCCGATTGGTGTCTTTACTACTGTAGAGAGACTCTTTGGGCACAGATCCATAGTATGTACTGTACTGTATGTAGCAAGTGGCAGGCCAGGCCAAGTATCGCATCCGGCGCGCAGTTAATTGTATGTACGCTCGAAACAGCCATACGGTAGTTACATATAACGGCCGACCCGAACCTCATGCGAGACCCGGTCTCCAGTTCAATGATCATGGTACTAGCAGGATGGTAGCTAGGTATGTACTCTTGTATACCACCTCTGCAGCTGGCAACGAGGGCAGCGGAAAGAAATTAAGAGGTTGTCGACAGGTCATGATCAGAGAAGTAATAACATTTACCATATAGAATTCTATAAGACCTACACATACACGTATTATGTACTAAACCCACTCTTTCTAGGGAAGGCGCCGAAAAAATTGCTACCTGATACCCAGGCCCATATATATACAACACCCCGCGCGCAACAACACCCCACACCTCCCAGCAGGCCGGGCCCAATTGATCCTCGACCCGAGTCCATCGTGAATACTAAGCCGGGAAGCTACCAAAACCTAAATATCTCCTCACCACCAGTACAGAAACTAGCAGCGAACTTATGGCTGCCGCCCCCGACCAGCGTGAGCCCGCAACCGACTGCATACTGTAATTGATGGTATTACACTTGTATCCAAAGAAAAAGAGAAATGTACCACCATAATATAATCCCCACACACTATACCAAAGACAGCTCCACTGAAAACATAACAATCACCTCGCCTCAGGCCGCCCCAGCACTAGTCTCAACGCCGTCGCAAACACCTAAATATCACCGGCCGACCTCCAGGGCCTGTTACCAGCCCACAAGGATATCGATATTCTTGATGAAGTATACGTATGAGTGTGATTAATCGAAGCGGGGCCCCTCTGCATATTACCTACGTATAACATATATCGACACCAGTGCGTACATACACTGCACCTTAACAGATCGAGCCGGTGTGTAGACCCTCTACCTAACTACTACATATCTGCCAGCGACGGATGCCAAGCCCTGACCAGCACTGAGCGCCAGTCCGGGCAGCGACACGCACAGCCCGCCGTCCGAAGTCAAGGGCACCGGATCCTAGTCAGATGTAGAACCGAGTGATGACCCATGATTAGCACTGTGGTTGGCGCGGTAATATATCTGAGGCCTACATAATATCGCCGTCAATACCGCCCAACTAGTCCATATGTCGTCTCAATCACATAAAACGCCCGCCGACATTCTATGTATCTGCAGAGGGCTCTTACAGCCCTTTTAACTTAAGGGTGGCCATCCGCCCGCTAGCTGTGCTGTTAGCAGGCGGGCTGCAGACCGCGACCTACTGCCGTTGCGTTTACAGGCCGGCGGGGCTGCTTGTCATGTTGGTTTTTGAGTACCTACCATCATGTGGGGTCTCGAGATACGTTTCGAGACCCTCGAGTCATAATATATGACGCTAATCACTCCCCAAGAAGGTTCTGTTACCTATCTTTCATACGCTCAAGTATGAAGGCTAGAGTTTAGCTCTCAGTTTTTTCTAACGGTTTTCTTTAAGGTGTCCCGGGACAGACAAGTTTTGAGACGACTTCATTCGTCACGATCGAAGCTAGTATATACCGTACGTTATACAACTAATATGGCGGAGCGTCCCAAGACAGCATCCCAAGACTTGAGCCAAGTCATGAGACCCCCGAACCCCGAAAAAGCAAGACCAGCAAGGCGGTATGTGGTTGTTAGGTCACTTCTCGTTTTGCTTTGTCTACAACACTAGACAGCCCTATTATATAGGAATTAAGCTACACTACCGCCAGTTGGGGACCTCCAGACTTGATGATACCAAAGCAACGCTTCCTTCTAAGGGCGAGACATCCCCAGACAAGCGTTTAAATTTCGAGACCCCCGAGTAATACAAAGTAGCGGGAACTACAATATCTATAGATTTCACACATCATCGTATCAGCCAATTGCAAGTCAAAGCGTCCCGGCCCTCCAATTTCTAGGGCAGAACAATAATAAGAGGTATTTTACCCCGCCATAGTTCTTGGTCTTCTCGGCCTATAGCTAGCTAGCTAGGCATGTATCATGAGGAAACTTGGTTTTTCCATCCAGGGCCGTCCCAATTATCTCCATGGGGCGCGTGCAGGGCTTGAATCGTTCCCAGTCGGGTGAAGTCCCAATCAAAGCTTTAAGTAAAATGAAGTGAAACCAGACGAGACCTCGTTCAAATCAATTTATTTTGTCTTCTTGGGCCTCTGTGGTTAGTATTTGTGGTAAAAGATGAGGTTGAGGTGGCTCAGATTGGGTGGTTGACCCCGCGTAGATGGCGTTGCCAAACCATACATGTATGTACTAGTATGTTAGGGGAGGGCATAGGTCATACAACTACATAGTAGGTCATACAGCTACATAACTAAGGGACACAGTCACAGGAATGTTAGATGGCGCGTTGGTCACTCATGAGTCACAAGTATATATAGGCAGCGCTTCCCTCCAACTATTGATTAATTCCGGAAGTCTAAACGATATACACATATGCACAGTCTTCTTATTTGAGATAAGGAAGTGTTTCTGCGGGCTACATATAGTTGATTTTCATACCATAGAGAACAGACAAAAAACGGCCCCAGTGATGGGCATGAGACGAGACGAGACGAGACTTGGGTTTGTCTCATCTCGTCTTGTACCACTTATCCTAAAAGTCTCGTGACATTCAGAACTGGTCTTGTCTTGTCTTGTCTTGTCCAACCTCAGGTCTCGTCTTGTCTTGCTGAAAGTCTCGAGACAACTTGTCCCGTGCCCATCACTAAACGGCTTCCGAGCCCGCAAGGGAGCTGGCATCCAGAGCACGTGTGTAGGCCGATTAGAGGAAATCTGTTCAAGGGTCTTTTGATAGACGGATAACACATGGGGAGTAGGTCAGAACAGTACTGGTACTGAGGTTATAATAACTATTAACGTGTTTCACCGGGAAAGCAATAATCACCAGCTAAGCAATCAACCATGACAATTAACAGGACTTTAAGGGTTTTGAGGCTGGCGCAAATCAAGCGTCCAGAAACACCCTTCAGATGTCTTTTGACTATTTTAGATGTTATCTGCTAAGGTCGAGTGGTGAAGGATGGTTGTCATAATACATAATTTCTTCTCCTTTTGCAATTTGGGTCTTTTGAAAGTGCCCCCACCACACTACCCTAAGTAAATATCACAAAAAGTACTTCCAACATATTTAGCTTCGTATCAGACCGAACTTTAGTCCTACCACCCTTCATCAACGGGACCCGGTTGCTTTCCCGGTGACGACCGCTTTCCCAGTGAAACACGTTATGACTTGGCGTCTATGGATGACCATTTATTCACCACATTGGTAGTTGGAGGCTATACTTTACTTATGAATTAAATCTCGCAATAAACATTCCTGTACGAGTTTGAGGACACTGGACAAGTTAAGATAATTTCTTGATTGAGTTATTCATAGATTCTCACTCGGGTATTGATTTGGGGTTTCGATGTGGTGTTCCCATGCATTCGGCAGGTTAAATCACCTTGGCAAAGGGTTGAGCGCTAGTTTCATGCCGTTTACAATGTCTAAGGTCGGTGGTTTCACTTCGGACACCGACCGCTCAAGAAGTCATTTAACGGCGCGAGTGATACCCCATGACAAAAGAAAAGAAAATAGAAAAAAAAACTGGACAACGGCTCTCGGCTACAATAAATTAGAGCGGTAGAGGCGAGAGGGTATGGCGAGGCTTGGCAGTTTTTACTATCAAATTGATGCAGATCATTTAGTTAGAATTCTCGCTCGTGAGCCAAGCCTCGCCCTCTCGCCCGACCCTCCACCGCTCTAATTACCTCGGGCACAGTAACAAACATCGAAACAATAATTGACTCAGCTCATGCCCGTTGGCTGGCCGCCCCACTCCGATCCCTCCCAACCGCCCACGATTCCTATCCGATGCATACCGTTCAGATGATCGATCACAAACCAATCCGCGCGGCGATGGGCTTCCTGATATGTCGCGCAACTGCCGCGCCGACTGGTACGATCTACACGTTACAGTTTGAGGGCGCCCACACACAATATTATAGGCCCTTTGCGCAAAAGACTCCAGAGTCTTTTCCTAGTAACCTAATTGGTCAATCACACAAGTAGAGAAAGACTCTGGGGTCTTTTGCGCAAAAGGGCCTTATATATACGAACTAAAGCCCCCATAATTCACTTTTATGTATATCTACGCCCTGTATTGGGAACATTCGGTAAATTTAATCTACGTCTCGAGCTTCGCATCCGGCGGCCATATGCATATCTGGGAATTGGTGGCCGATGGAGTCAAGACGTTCTTATATCGCTCTCGGAGAGGCCATGATATCAGCCCCGGAGGATTATCCGCATTCATGATCCCGATTAGGCCGGCCGCCCCCACGGATGTCAGACGGAAAGGCCCAATGAGGAATGGGCCGATGACAACCAACAAGTGTTTGTGGATTAGGGTCTAATTCAAGGTGGGGGAGCTTCTGGATTAGAAAAACGACGGTACTAGTTATGTCACTAGATATCACTCGGAATACCCAGTATTTGTTGTTCATTAACTAGGAGACCCAATATATATATGTACAGCGGGAAAGTTATGAGCTACAAATCAAGAGTTACGAGGGGTTTATGCCTCATGTGTATATAATAGAAACTTTGCGCAAATGGAGCAGCTCTATGTTTCGATTATCTGATTGGCAGGCTATGGGATTGGCACCAATCAGGTTACTGGAAATGGGGCTGCGCGCGCTGGCTCCATTTGCTCTAATGACTATCTCCCGACAGGCCGAGACATGGACAGAATCTGGTGCAGTACATATTTGCTGTCTTGGTATCAGTTTCCATCTTCTTGTGGAGGCTTCTACTCGGGGCAGGTAAAATGTACCGGACAATAAAGGTTTTTGGTTCACCAATGGGTGCGCATACTAGGCGAAAACCAGAGACAAAACTTGCATTGTCTGGTACTACATGTATTTACCTGCCCCGAGTATTATAAAATATTACCTATATTAATTCCATACCGGCATGACATGTGCCTTGTTGCACCAGATTTTGTCCATGTCTCGGCCTGCCGGGCGATACTGGACGTTTATCAGCCGTTAATTGGCCTAGTGATACCGGAATTTTCATCTTACGTTCGGACAGCTAACAGGAAAAGGAAATCTATGCTGTTAGAGGTCTACAACATATCTCCGAATTAGGAGATTGTCCGAATGAGGCGTGGGGCGCCTGGTTCAGTTCGAGCTGAGCCCCCCAGAGTGTCATCCAACAGCCTGGGGCGATTAGAGACTTTGCATGAAGCCAGCCCTATACTTCGATTATCTGATTGGCAGGCTATGGGATCGGCACCGATCATGTTACCGGAAAATGGAGCTGGCTCCATTTGCGCAAAGTCTCTAATGTTATGTGGTTCTGCAACTTAACTTGCCACTTGAAGCCACTGGCCTTGGTATTTTAGGATCTGCGGTGTTAGGAAGGAAATACGCGTACATAGCTATCGTTTTGAAGCCAGTACCGCATCGACATACAGTTAAATCTCTATAAGGGTATTCGGGACCAAAGATTGGTACCCTTATATAGGGCGCGTACCCTTATACCAAGGGTGGTTTGTATGAACACATACCCTTACAGGGCGATTATTCTTATAGGGGGTACGCTTATAGCTTAGCTATAGGGAGATTCGACTGTAGTGGGGATTGTATCGCATCGCACCGACGCTAGGGCTTCACTTAAGACTTCATTTCGTAGGAACTCTGAAGTAATTATCTCAAGAGATCTTACGTAGCAGAAGTCACCGTACAACGTTAGACGAGAATGGTACTGCTCCAAGTAGTCTAGATCTGATAAGGCAATTAATTCTAGTACTAATTTTACTTAAATATAATAAGATTTAGAAGTTATAACTATCCCGTAAGACACCATCAAGACCTGGCCTTTTTGGTGAGGACAAAAGGGGCAGAGAAATTAAAAGTCTCTATTACTAACCGATTTTCGACAATTGTTTGGTCAAAATCAACCTAAGTAACCGATCGTCAATCTTTACGTACTTGCTGTAGTTTACCACCTAGGGAAAGGGTAATGGTTAATAGACCAATTTTGTTTAGTTAGGGATATGGGGTATTAGTAGGTACTGTGTAGCTACTGCCAGCAGTGAACGCACCTTGTAACATCTGCCGGGCAGATCACATCCAGTTATTATTACATAAATCCTTATCGGCCCAGAGAGACTCCTATCTAGCTTATATTGTCTCAGGCGGAGGCCTCGTGGACAGTACTTCTCAGGGGATGACCGAAGATGGCCGAAAGATACCCGGATTCCCGGACATTAGAGCCCGGGGCCGGGATGTTGGTTTCTGGCACATACCCGATAACGCTGCGCCTGGCATGTAGTAAGTCCTCTCTTTGCACAAATCAAATCTCAGCTAACTGCATGTCCCCTAATATAATATGATATATCATGTATAGTATATGTATGTACCAAAGGTTACCTAGAAAGATTAGCCTCGTTTTGACGTACGTATCAGATCTAGGCATCAGAATCAAATGCATACCCATTTTTTCGGGAAGCTAAACCTTTCTTCTCGAAGTATTTGTTTGGAAATGTAAACAGGCCGGTGACGAATAGCCGGGGTGGGCTCCAATTTACGCAGAACTTATGGAACAATGCTATTGTAATGGAGTAATAGGGATCTAGACATCGGATATGGATCATGGATTCTGACTCGCATTACTGTACGCAATAGAGAAAAAACTATTTTACCAGCCCTAGCATTTTCGAAACGGTAACTATCCAGAGTCTTTTTCCGGTAACCTGATTGGTGCCTATCCTCCCATCAACCAATCACACAAGTAGAAAAAGGCTCGCGCAAGGGGCCTAGAAACCAAAATGGATAAACATTTAATTTCCTAAGACATTATTCTAAAGCTACCTGATCTGTGGTATGGCGTATGATGGCCCTGCATTTTGCATTTGGTGATCAATGGGTCTATTAATGTCAGGGAGATTGACCCTAATCATTTGTTTAACAATTTGATACCCATTTTGATGTGCTTTTTTTTAAATAGGGGAAGGAAGGGCCGTCGACAGCATGTGCGGCACATCATGGGTGCACAAAATCCATAAATATCCTTAGCAGGAACCCGCAGCTACCAAGCGAAGTCAGCAGACAACTACCGGCAGTCTAACCCCGCTATCCTGTCTATAGCTTTAAAAACGGCTAGAGGCATCGCTTCCCGAGCCCGCAACAATGGGTGGTACTCTAATCAGACGGAGGACCCTTGGAATCATGTTAGACCAAGTTTCACATTTTAGCTTGGAAATATGAAGTGAAGCCTGAAACCAGATGTTTACCAGAGCGTACATACATATGACCTGATAACGGACAGACGGTCTGTTAACTTGTGTTACGCAGATCCCCGGGTGAAAAAGATCGCCGTTTAGTGCATAAAAACCATCTATATCCACAATATGTAGCTGGTGTACCTACTGTACTTACGTGATAAAAAGATGAGTTGATTATCAGCTGTTCAGCTGCTGGGACGGGCAACCTTGATATTATATACAATGATTAGGCAGCTTGATGCAATCTTCCCACGCCCCACAATTGCAAGCTGTATCAACCCCCACTAACGACACTGAGAAGAAGTCAGTTTAGAGATCACTATGGAATCGCACACGGATACGCTGCCGGTAGACCTAGTGGTTTAACCGGCCTACGTCCAGAAGGTAATTGAATCGTATCGTACACGTCAATTTGCAGCTGCATCTGGGTAGCATAGCCGTACAATATGCGATTTCACTTTCGCTTTCTTTATATTCGATCCTCGGAAGGAAATTTCTTTTCTGAGATTTCTTTTTTACTACGGCATGTATCCAAGGATGACAGGTCCAGCCGAGTAGGACCAACAAACAACCTATCTTTTTAGGACTACATATAGTTGGTGCCAACATATGTATGTAGATAATGAAACTTCTTTCACCCACTGTTTCTAAACAGGACTATTTCTACATATTATATATTGGGAATTTTGTGATTGGTATTGTTTTTGGTTAGCTCTTTTGTTGGTTACTGCTTGGCTAGCTTGATATCAAATCAAGCTTTCTATTGTTCTCCCGCCGGGCCGGCAAGCATCAATTCGCAATTTGTGCACTTCGGTTGGTTGAATGTCGTATTAGACTAGGCTCCAAGTCACGAGAAAATTCACCACCTAGATGGGGTAAAAGTATATAACCCAATAAGCAGTTCTTTACGTTACTATGCGCCCCGTCGGGGAGGTGCTGGTCCCACCTCACATCAACCCGCGATAGATTGGAACCTTGCGATACAGCAAGATAGAGATGTTACTCCATGGCGGGGGGAATTTGGAGAATCGGCAGGCAGCAGCTCGTAGGAAGGCGGGTATCCATGCGCGTATGACGCCTAAAGTAGAGTCTATTTGTGAATCCGAAGTTTTCTCCAACATTCCATATGACTGCGACAATACCAGTGAACCTCTTGCTCGTTACGCCAGAGAAGTGTGTGATACCATTGCACAACAACATCATGCTTGGTGAGCTGCGGCTGGTACGACTAGAACCATGACAAAGGTGGACTGTGATGTTTTTTCTTGATCTGAAGTGATACTTTGTTGTGATACCCCGGGGGCTTTGATGTTTGGATAACAAATAGTTTATCCCATGGTAGTTATGGAAGGTAGTAGGCCTATGAACGTCATTGTACTTGGTATCTCCCACAATACCTTCTCCTTTTTGCGGGAAGTCGTCCGTCAGACCAATATATGGGGCATGGTTACAATCAATGCCCAACCCACGTTCTTATTTCTGACATACGAGTTCTCCCTCCTCCTCTGTTCAGCTCCTTCCAAGGTAATGGAGCAATGGAGGTGTGCCGATCATGATGAGAAACTCTGGAATAGCACACCTGTCGTATCATATCAGACTATGACTGCAGGAGTCAGTGTCTTGAACATGTGTGTAGGGCATCCACGACACGTCCATCCAGATAGCTGCTTCCTAGAGAGGCACTGTTACCACAAATTCCCCTTCGGTCATAACTTTAACTCAAACTTTGCCGCAAAACCTACGGCCCCTAAGCCCATTCTGACATTACTTCATTTTTACCCAATTTTATATCGTTTTCTGGATTTCGGGGGAGGAAACTTAAGAAAGGCCTTCTACCAGAACTCGGGATTGTGGTCCATTAGGTTGGGATAATCCCTCCATAAGGGTGTATTTTGAGGTATTTCCTGGTCCATTCACCGATGGCCGTGCATCTGATACACTTGAGAAATACCTTGCAGATAGCGCATTTAAGATCCATTCATACATGGTTATCCAAGAGCCTCGCCTGTCAAAACGCCCTGAATACTTAGCCTGCTGCCCGATAAATCCCTAGTGTTGATACCCAACACATATTCCCTTGCAAATGACCTTTGACCGAGGCAGATTCCGAATATCCATTCGTGTAGGTATGTACGTATTGGGGAGAAGTGGGAGCAGGGATGATAGCTCAAACCGCGCGGGGCAAAAAAAAATCAGACCACAATCAATAAACTGCACAAATCCAGAGCACCGGACAAAAGAAAATTGGCTAGGGGGGGTAAGAACGGAAAAAAGTCACGCCATAATCAGGTGGCCCTTTTTTTTTTTTTCTTTCCCCAAATATGAAGGTTGTATTCCACCGGGGCACAGTATACTAGATGCAGGGTCAGGCCATAGCCAGTATCTTGATTTCTAAGATCGTCGTTGGTGTTCTGTCGCGCCGGCGCTCTGGATCCATAAAGACGACGGTGAAAAAGGATGATTCTGGTAGGGCTGCTGTGGGACGCTATGCGTCTACTCTATCTCGGTGCAAGTTTGCCGTCCATGAGATGTCAGAACTGTAGATGTGGAGTAAACTGTAGTCATCCGTGGTTGTCGCAACTGGGAGATTATGTATGGAACTTCTAGAGCCCGTTCTTTGAGATTGAAAATATCGCTGGATGTGCTCCAGTGGGTCGTTTTTAAGGTGACTTTGTTGCCTCAACGCCAAACATTTTACCAGCTGAGGTTGTGTATACAGCAGCTAGCTGTCAGAAATCATCCGTTCAAATCCGGCTTCAATTCAGCCTTCCCACCCCTCTCTGGTTTACTTTTGCTTGTCCGTTTCCCGAGAGCTCGTATCATAACTTCTCCTAATTCTGGTATTACCCGTCGGCCGAGATTTTCCCAGTCCATTACAAAGAGCCTGTGTGTTTCTGAATGCGCGTTCGGGGTCACGTCGCAAGCCTCTTTGGAAGCGCCACCTGGGATCGATAAACGTAGGCGCAGTAGCGGCCAACGGCGGCGTTTGGTTGGGGAGGGGGGTTTTGTTAGACCAGTTGTATACAAAAACGCATGCAGAGTTTCTCACATCTCACGAGCCTCTGAGTGCTCCATGCATCAGCATACAAAAGAGTTTTGCAGCTAGCCCCTTTCCTCTTGCAGGTGGATTTCGGGGGCTGCTTGTCTGGTTATCATTGATTGAGTCGCACCATTTACCTCCGAGCCTCTTTTCTCGGGGGGACAAACGTGAGGAGGAAAGATAAAAGAAAGGGTAGAAAAAAAGAGAACTGGAATGGGATAGGAAAAGAAAAGGGAAAACAAAAAGGAAAAAAGAAAAAAAAATACCTCCCGGAAAAACGGGCTTCCATTCCATCTCCGGGTTTCCCCCGCAATCTACCGAATCTTATACACAGATTTCCTTTCTTTATTTTAATTTTCTTTCTTTATTATTCTTCTTCCCTCATTATCATAACTCTTCATTTTCCTAGTGCCAGACATCCCACTTTTGCAGCAACCCCCAAAAAAATTTCGAAAAATTCAAATATATATATATAGGAAGAAGTTGGTGCGACAGCCTGTACAGAGTAGGTCAGCCAGCTTGAGCCCATCAGCTCATCGCTCTGGTAGAGGGTAATAAGGCAGCGCTAGCAAGAAAGCGGGTAACATTGGGTGATTTCTCTCCCTAGTTCGATCACTCTTCCCATACTACTTCAACTGCGTCCTTCCCACCCACCCCGCATATCATTGTGCACGCGGAGACCCGGTTTCAATCTCCATTACAGACAGCCCCTACCTATCTAAAGTTGTTATTGTTCCCAACCGTTGTTTATACAAACGGTTTCTAGCAGCTACGAACATCGCAAAACAGTACGGGAATAAAATGACTGTCATGGAGGATACCGACCGTCAGGAAATCGTCATAATAGGTGCGGAAAATACCCTCTGAATTTTTTTTTAATAGACATTGCTAAATTTTAGTTCTGTAGGCGGTGGAATTATTGGTTGTACGACAGCATATTACTTGACAAGGCATCCTTCCTACGATCCAACGAAACATTCCATCACAGTAATCGAGGCTACAAGAATAGCTGGTGGAGCGTCTGGAAAGGCTGGTGGTCTTCTTGCAGTATGGGCGTACCCAAATAATATTGTCCCCTTGAGCTTCAAGTTGCACCAGGATTTGGCGCAAGAACATAGTGGTGAGGAGACCTGGGGTTACAGAAAGGTATCGTGCGGGAATCTAGAAGCAACGGGCCGAGGGAGGAACGAGCTAGAAAGATTGGGTGGACAGACTGGAATGTCATTGGGAAAGAGAAGTGGAGAGAAGGGAAGGAAAGTTACTAATGGAGGAAGGAGTGCGCTTCCCAAGGACCTGGACTGGGTACTACCAGATCTTATTAAGGGATATGAAAAGATGGGAGGGAGTAAGGAAACAGCGCAAGTGCATCCTTACCAGTTCACGACGGCTATGATTCGTCTTGCGGAAGAACGAGGCGTTAAGGTCATAATCGGATCTGTTACAGACATTAACTATGCTGAAGCCGGTCCATCGCCAGCTCCAGTTACTCCTCCATCAGAGCTCAATAGTTATTTGTCAGGCCCACCGTCTCCCGCGCTCTCGTCTATGTCATTGGGCTCCTTCTCGTCTGGCCGCAGCACTCGTCGAAAGGTGAAGTCAGTAACATATGTCGATCGCGAGACAAAAGAAACACATACAATCCCATCTACAACAACCATTCTTGCAGCAGGGCCATGGACTTCAAAGCTCTATCCTTCCGCTCCGATATCTGGGCTACGAGCACATAGTGTCACAATTACCCCGGCCTCGCCTGTTTCTGCTTATGCATTATTTACTGAGATCACAATCCCCCCTACGCCACCATCTCCATCATACCGATACCATTCATCACGGAACATACAGGCGGCGCCGGTATCTCCAGAGATATACTCACGCCCAAACAATGAAATATATGTTTGTGGTGAAGGGGATATGGAGGTGGAGGTTCCCGAGACGACTGCCGACGTGGAAGTTGATGAGGATCGATGTGATGATCTGATAGCGCAGGTCAGCTCTATATCGGACCACATCCGACTTGGACGGGTAACGAGAAAACAGGCTTGCTACCTTCCAATTCTCAATGTGGGTGGCTCTGGCGGACCTTTGATCGGCGAAACAGGTACCGAAGGTCTCATGATGGCTACTGGCCATAGTTGCTGGGGTATCAACAATGCACCGGCCACTGGGAAATTAATTAGTGAAATGGTTTTTGACGGAAAAGCCATTAGTGCAGATATTAGCCAGCTAGATCCACGAAGGATATTGTGAGCTCGGCAGAAAAGGATGAACAAAGGCTTGCAAAACAGATTTATACATCGTATTCTGTTTCATACAGACATCATTTTCTTAGTTCTCTCATTGCTCATCTCTTCGGGTTGTTGCAATCACCCGCGGCCGAGCGTGGGTAAGGTTTACTCGTGGACTTTTTACTAAAAGATGTGCTCGAGGTCTCTATATCTACACTAGGACTGCGATATCCTAAGGTGCCGCAAATCGAGCGGCTTTCCGTCTACGTCAGGGCGTTTACTCTTTATTTAATTTTCCATACTACTCGATCAAAAATTTCCTTTGCCGGCGGAGTGGTGTGTGTGTTGGGGGTGGCATCATTATCTAGGTTCTCTCTGCGTTTCCCATCCACCCCCTCTTTTTCTTTTTAGCGATTTTCCTTTTCATTAGTACACTAGTACACTGCTTTCCATATGATTCTCGTTGCGCATGGTTCACGGAGCAGGCTGGGTTATTGTCTTTTTTCTTTTTCTTTACCTTATCCACTACTGTCTTATCTCTATTGTTATATCGATATGATTCACATCGCTCCCATCTGTTAAATTTCCCATCAAACCACTCCACCTCGGCTGGCCAGGAGTTTCTTCAATCTTGATATCTAGTTTTTTTTCTTTTTCCCTTCTTTCGTTTTCTGGGATAGGGAATGGATTGTGGTGCCTTTTCTGGGTTTTATGGCTATCGGTATTAGCTGGTATATTGTCAACAACTGTTTTATGGCGCGAAATGATAAATGGAACTCCCCATGATTGTATGTAATTACATAACCAATCACGCGTCGAGAGGTTTGCCGTATCAACAGGGAAGCTGCTGCATTGTTTGGAACGAAAAGGGATTTGCCTTCATTGCAAGTGGTTGGTGGATTTGTCAGGATTGTGATCAATCACAAAGTTTTATTTAAACCACCCGCCTAGAGCTTTACTCACAACGTTACTCGCCGCTGTAGGTGGTGTGGTGCGATGCTGGCTTTTCCGCATTCCTACCGTTTCCATACCAAACTTCGCATCCGGAAGGTTTACGTATATAAAACCTACATGTACTTAATATTAGGAATAACTGCTAAGCAACCAGGTTACACAAGTAGAAAAGTCTTTATCTCTTTGGCTTCAAGATGCCATCTCACGATTCGCGCCTTCCTCTGCTCTCCTCAGGTGAACTCCCTGCCATTTATCAAGAATCCCTTCCCTTCGCAAATTCAATTAACGACGAAATAAAATACCAAAGAACGAAATAAGGATCACTCAGCGCCGACATGTGCGCTAGTTAAACAAAACACATACCTCTACAAAGAAAGTCTGAGGATTAATCACAAGACGACGCCTCTCCACCCTTATTCAAGTTCAACTCAGAAAAGACTGATTCCCAACACTCGCTTCCACGCAAGTTGCCAACTCCCAGCCCGCGCCGCCATCGAAGAAAGCAGAAACACTAAACAACAATTTCCTCCAAAGCCGCTTCCCACAAACCCAAAGAAGAAGAGCAATAATTCGGCTAAAAACTGCAATATCGAATCGTTGATGAACACGGCAACCGCAGGGCCAAACTCACAAGAAATGGCGAATGAATAAAAGACCGCCGCCTATGTCGAGAAAGAACAAATCGCCGGCGGAGTTAAGCGCCCAAAACTATCAGCCTTCCTCTCACCCAAAGACGAGCCTTTACCACCCGAACATCCCCAGGACCTGTTACAGACCGCACTAAGATCGAAGCGATCCTCCCAACTGAGTTCGGAAAAATCTTGGCTGACGGCGGATTGACATTCCCCCATACCAAAGTCCAAGTGTCCATCAACGCAAACGGAACCGTTACGTGCACCTCCTCCCCGTCTACACAAATCGAGAAAATCCAACCTTTCTTCCCTCGGTTCATTGAAATTCTTAACGCCGCAATGAAAACCGAAGAAGACCAATACACCGAGTTTAAACTCGCCCCAACCGACGTGGACTATATCGTCCACGCCGTCCCCCTATTCTCATTCCCCAGCGAAGATATGGTCACCCCCGTGATGCAACAGGCAATCCTGTTCGCTTGCGACGTGAATGTTATCAAAGCCCGTTTCCTCACCAAACCCGAAAACAGAGGTGAGAAAAAGACCACCTCCGTCGTTATTACGATTCCACTCGAAGATACCCAAAAGATCGGCGAAACCATCCGCATCTTTGGCCGCCGCTGTCGCATGGTAGACGCCTCACCCCAATCCGTTTTAAAATGCGACGCCGCCATGCGCGCAGCTGCCGCGAAAGACCTCTTCTGCTCATACGGCCTACGCAAAAGCGGGATGCAATAACAACAACTGTCCCAAAGAAGGCAACAAAAAGGTGATTACCGAATGTTGCTCCGCCTTCCGCCCAAAATGTATCAACTGCAGCGGCCCGCACACAGCCTACGCCCGTGACTGCCCGGCCCGCCCCAACCTAAACAACAAACAACCACTCAAGACTACCGATACCAACCCAAAAAACATCGCTCTTAATACCTCCATTTTTGCCCCCCATATTTCTCCAGAAGGCCCTACAGGCGCCATGGAGGGGGTTGTCGTTGGTCAGATTTAAATGTTTTCTTCTTCACCACCACGGAGTTTTTCCCCCTCACCCTCATTTGCCTCGTCTGTCTCAAATGGTCCCCCACGCTCATTCTCAATTATTCAACACAATTGCGCTAATAGCAACAAAGTGTTTATTTCACTCTTTTCTTCCTTTTCAAAAAATAATCCTCCACAAATCTGCATGATTCAGGAACCGTTTCTAGTGAAAGGGCTTCCGTTAAATGCACCCGGTTATCAGACTTTTTATCCAAGTGTTTCTGAAGGAGATAAAATTTCAACAACTACATACATTCACTTAGATTTACTTAAAATTATTTCTTTCCATATTCACCCCCTAAACAGGGGCGATATACTTCCGATGACACTGAACTGGCCTCAACAACCAGGAATGCCGTTGTCCTCAATACTATTTATTAATGTCTATAACAGACATCTCTCTGCCGATATTCGTTCGTTACAGCCTGAATTGTTATTTCCTACTCAACAAATTCCCTGTATAACCGCAGGCGACTTTAATATTCACTCGAAAAATAGTGATCCACGCCGAAGCAAGTAGAAGAACGCCGCAAAAATATTTCGACATTTCTTCTCCACGAATACCCTCCTCGATATACTGGGCGTTCTTCTGAGGTTCGCCAAACCCCCTACAAAGACATAGCGTTATAGATCTTGCATTTGCAAACATCTCTGCCTATAACCTCTTCGAATCCTGGTCTAATAACCTCCCCCATACGGGATCGGACCACACTCCCATTAGGATTAGACTGTCTATTGACAACTATACTCCTAATACTCAACAAGTAGCTCCTGATTGGAGCAGAGCCAACTGGCCAGCAATACATACACAACTAAAAACAACTTATCTCCCTGACCCCACCCCGGATACAGAAGAATGGTTCGAGAAGGCATTAGGAATAATTACCTCCTCCATCTTGAAACATGTACCGGAGAAAAGACCGAGCTGTTGGTCCAAACCCTGGTGGTCCCCTCACCTCACCACCCTGCGACGAATTTATCACTCCGTTGCAAGAGACGCCAAAAAGGGGTTTGCACCCCCCTTTGCATTGAAAGCAGCCAAAAATAACTACTTCGACTCCATTCAAAAGGCCAAAGACCGGCACTGGAATGACTTCGTCGCCCAAGCTGACTCTACCCAAATCTGGTCCCTAAAAAGATCAGCAACAAGAGATAAAATTACCAAACTCCTATCCTTCCCAGATGCAGTTAACCCGATAGATACAAACAAGGCTATGATTGCACATTTTTTTCCCCCTCTTCCATCTCCAATTCCTCCAATACCCCCTACGCCCTTTATAAATGTTCCCGAGATTTCGGTCCTCGAAGTTTCGCAAGCTCTTGCCGCTGCCTCAAATAACTCCGCCCCAGGGCCAGATTCCTTCCCCCCCCTGGTATGGAAACAAGTACACTTTGCCAATTCACAACTTCTCCCACGACTTCTCACACCTCTACTCCAAACAGGCTACCATCCACGGAAGCTCAAAACTGCATTCGGCGTAGTACTCGCCAAACCCAAAAAACCTGACTACTCATCACCTGCAGCATATAGGATTATAGTCCTCCTAGAAACTATTTCAAAAATTCTAGAAAGGATTATGTGCTATCGCCTAGCAGACCACGCCAGAGAGTCAAAACTTATACACCCCCATCAATGCGGTTCCATCCAGGGCCTCTCCACTGCAGATGCATTTACCACACTCCAACACGAGGTAAGGCTCTTACAAAGGGCTAAACTCAAAGTCTCTACTCTTTTCCTCGACGTAAAAGGGGGTTTCGACCACGTCAACACCATGAAACTCGCGGAAATCCTACATAAACACGAGACTCCCCTCTACCTTATCCACTGGATCCTCTCTTTCCTTACAGAACGGAAATGTACGCTCCTATTCCCCGGATCCCCAAGGCTTCCCCTCCCGGTTGATGTAGGCGTCCCACAAGGCTCTCCTATTAGCCCTCTACTCTTCTGCATCTATGTTAGTCCTCTACACATAGACCCCGACCCTGGCATTACTATTTCATACGTGGACGATTTTGCATTCACAGTCGCCTCCACCAGCTACACCCAAAATATCCGCCTACGGAAGTTCTCTAAAATCCACGTGCAGAACCCAACGAATATTTTCTTCTCACCTAAGATCGATCTGGCGACCTCAAAAGATAAGTCACCTATCGATATCTTCTCCGATTGTCCTCGAAAACACAACCATCAAACCCGGAACGAGATTCGATCGATTCCAACGCACTCGAGATCCCCACCCACATTTTAAAAAAGAGTGACCGCGCCTCTCTTTTGCAATCCTCCGCTAATTTTCTCGGGTAAAGCGCCTCACCTCAAACCGCCGCAGATGAATGATGGCTATACTTCCTATTCTCACCTACGGAGCTTCTTGCTTCCAACCACTAAATAAATCAATAAAACTTCTCGAAAACGCCTGGCACTCGGTGCTTAGGTGGGTTACGAATTGTTTCCGCTCTACTCCAATTTCAATCCTTCAAGCCGAATCCGCTTGTCCGCCTATTGATCTTTATATATCATCTCTACGTGACGCGCCCGTATCCTCTCGCTCCCGAATACAATCCAGTCGACGACTAAGGATAATTTCCCATCAACTAGGCTTTCCTTCGAAGGAATCAAACCGGAAGCTAGAGGCGTTCGCTAATCACGGTCAGCTAATTGGCACGCCATGGCGCGTGACTTCCAATTGATCAATTATGCCATACTTTACTTACCAACTCCCCCGAATTCGCCCAAAATCAAGGGGTAATACCTAACCTCGGTCTTCTTATAAAACGCAATACGATTCGCATCTGGCAATCTCTTCCCACTCCCGAATACTATCAATGGCGGTGTCGCCACAACCCCACCTTTTCTTCAACAAGTGCTCATTTCCGTGATTTGCCAAACGGCACAAAGCCTACTCGCCGCCCACCCTCCTGGATGTCCCGACTCTTCCCATCTGCCAAGATGCGAGGAAGAGGGCGAACTATGCAACACGCTATTCTCTGCGCCTAACAGATTCGACTACTTACACGCCACATTAATAGTAGGATTGCTTGAATCAATCGAAGACTAAGAAATACCGGTGATTATATTTCCAAAACACGTACAGGATTTCCTATTAAAAACCAGGTTCCTAAGTCTCCATTATACTCTTTATCTTCGTCATCTTCTCTTACATCATTGTCATCACTGGAATTGGAGGATGGGTAATATGATGTTATTTCTATATCTAAATTGTTCAGTTATGCGGGCGGAAAGGAGGGTTGTTTCTGTTTTGGCGGTTTTCTTTTGTATGTTGGTTTGTTGTTGGGGTTAGGTTTTGTTTATGCCATAGGGAGTCCCTGCATGCAATATTCTTGTACCTAGAAACGAATGAAACTCTGATATAAAAAAAAAAAAAAAAAAAAAACTTAATATTAGGAATTTATCTAGCATAAAAGGGACTATCAGCATTGGTGTTGTAATTTATTGATTGTCCTTGCCATAGCCTACGGACTGCATGTATCAATTAATCTATATCTTGTCTTGGCGTTATTTGAATCCGAGTGATATATGGTGATTGTAGGAGGCGAGATAACTTCAAACAGTATTGATGAGCTTCCTTCATTTTGTCGTGTGACCAGGCTTGGTCTTAATCTAGGCTTTGTAGCTATCTATCTAAGTAATAGCCTCCCCCAAGGTGCTGCCCAGCACTTGGAGGTAAGCCAGATAGGCTAGTTGGTGCATCCCGTACTTTGGTGCTTCCGCGATTCATCGTGTATGACCTAGGGTATGCGGTTCTCAAGACAGGTACGAAGCAAAAATATAGAGAGATACATAGGGCACAGTTGAATGTGGGTTTGAAACCTTAGCATGGTGCCAAGCCGCTCAAAGAATGAGCGCGCCAGGTCGGCCAGTGTTGAGGGGGACAGAAGTTTCTTTAAAGTGTTTTGATTTTGTATTTGTTTCTTTTGAAAATCACATCTACCCCGGAGAGAGGGAGTAGTCGGTTGCCATAGCCTAAGGGCTGCGTGCAGTATGAAGTATAAATAAATAAATAAATAAATAATAGTGCCAAGCCGCTCCTCCGCTGGATCAGAATTTAAGAGTTGCAGTTGAATACGTGTTATGAGGGTATTCGAGTAATAAAAGTTTATGTAAAGTGTAATGTACATGAAGAAACTCTGCTTTCGAGCACTACTTGTCATGAACTTATTGCAAAGAATTAGGAGAATATACACCTTCAATCAACTCTAAACCATGACAAACCCACCAAGGCCTCCCAGACCACCCCCTATCCCTCCAACCTCTACAATACCCTCCTCCCGCCCAAGTTCATAGCTATTTATACTTCCGTCCATATAAACCATCATCAACCTCCACCTTCTTCTTCCCCATACGCCCAAGCCACCACCTCTTCCCCTTCTTCGCTCTTGCACTGGACTTACTGCAACACCCAGTAGTGCTACTGATGGACGTCTTTCCCTCCCACGTTCGCTCGGTTCATCTTCGCGGGGAAGGACAGTATCCAGACGCATACCGAATACGTCTCCCACACGGGTCAGTCGGAAGATTGCGGCACGTCCTTTCTGGGAGGCAGCAATAACGAGGGAGAGGTCAGGAATGCAATGGACCATATTAAGACGGTCGATACCGTTAAGATATTGTATAGCGGGACGTGGAAATCGCTGGAAAAGCGGGGAACGGCAAATCACATTCGGTGTAAGAGATGGAGTGAGCGTAAGGAGGTGACAATTATATTCTGTTGTTGAGAAAATGAAAGAAATTGGTGGCTAAGATGGTGATTAGTTACTATGTTGTGTATTGGGATAGAAAGAGATTCAACACACACCTGAGCAGGCTTCTCCTCCCCCTCTTCCTCATCTACATCATCATCCCTATATTCATTATGCCCTTTCCGTCTTTTACCATTATCATGAGCTCCACCTGCCTCGCACGCTTTATCGCCTTCTCCTTCGCTATCCTGAACTAACTCAACAACGCGCACAGGCCCAATTGTATCTAGGACCTCATTACGTTGTTCACCATCCTCTTCGGGACCAGGCTCAATATCTGCAGTACCAATGACGGAAGCAGGAACAGAATGAAAGGTCGTCGCCATTTCTCCCTGGGAGCCAGTTGCGGTAGTAGATACACTTGTATCAGTTTCATTCCCTTCCTCTGCCAAAAGCTCGACTTGTCCTCCGGGAACTATGAAAACCTCAACTTCATGGTCGCTTACATCCTCACTACTTTGTTGGGACTCTTCATCCGCCTCATCCCCCCAATAGCTACCAACATCACCAGAGTGTTCATCTAGAGTTAGAAGTGCGCGGGAATTCCTCTGGTTTTGAAAGGCGAGTGGTGATATGTCCCATACATGGGCTTCATAGGATCGTAGGATCGTGGGTGGATCATAATAATCTGTGGGGAATGTGCAGATGTCACGGATCGTCTTCTTTCGGAGTTCTGAGTCAGTCTGTGAGGGGACCGGTTTTCCAAGGGCCTCGTAAATGCTGGAGACTGGTTTAAAAGCTTGAGGCTTTAGAAACAGTACGGACCAGCCAACACTACGAAAAAAAAGAAGGGTGGTAGTTTAGTGTGTGTATCTCGCAAACGAAGGGGAAAGGGGTATTATATATTGGCAAATAGATGTTCTTTAGGGATGTGGGGCCTTACGAGTCGGTGCCCATTTTACACTTCTCTACAGTACGCTCCGTGACAACATCCCATAATATAACGGCTCCATCGATAGACGTTCCCACTAACCAACGCCCGCTTGGATCGCCTAGAAATGAGATGTTTGGAATGTTATGATCGTGGCCAATGAGCGTCTTGACGGTTTTACCCTTTACCGGGGACTTCTTCCTACGCCTGCGTTTACAGCATGCACATATGGAATCATCATCCTCCGATACATCACTATCATGTGGGGACCGAGACTCTAGTCGTCTCCTCCGGCGACGTTTCCGACCTCCGTTGTGTGATCTTCCGCAGTCTTCATCCCCGAGTATTGACCCCTCTTCTCCTTCTAATTCGATATCATCTTCCCTCTCTCCTTCCGGGTCAATTGCCAATTCAAATACTGATATTTGATGTGTGTTCGCGCTCACTGCTAAGAGTCGCCTCTCTTTGTGTAACGCAACACCCCACGCACTTTTGCCGACACTCAACCGGAACGCGACCCTTTGTAGGTCGCGGGTATACCATGCACAGACATCCCCATCGTCATGAGCACTGACTAGAACCTCTTCAAAACCGAGTTCGCCGACGGTGAGAGAGTTTATGGCGTGCGGGTCTAGGGGTTCGATGAACCCCGCAGCATTGGGCGAGGCCGCGGAGGTGAGGGTTGTGTAGGGTGTTGTTGTTGGGATGATTTGGTACGGATATTTCGGTGCATAAACGCGGATTGTAGAACGCACTGCTATGAAGAGATAGTTGTGCCGTTTCGATGCTGCAACCTAAATATGAGTGGGGAAGTACCTGTTAGTTGCAAAATATTGGTGAATCTAGGAGGGGAGGGGATTTACCAGGTTGTTGCGCCAGTAAGAAACGTCATCGAGTTCACTTTTGGTAGCGTCATGGTCAGTTTATCACTCATGTACGGGCAGGATTAGAATGCTTACATCTATGCAATTGATATGACATGTTAGTACCAGCACTTTCTCTCACAGAAATCTAGGAATTCGTGAATTCAAAGTGGAAAGAGAGAGGCAGAAATACCTTCTGTTCTCCAAGAAACGAAACGTCGACTGGTTTGTACGGTTGCAAATTCCTGTTTGGCATGATTTTATTTGCTCCGCGGCCGGCAAAATCGCATAACAGAATGTACTTTTCTGGGGGAACCGTTTTATCCAGGAGCGAACAGACAAATGTCTGAGACAAACAAGACACAGAAGCAAAGTAGATAGAGATGCAGGTGTGATTATAATATACGTACAAAGCGATCCTCTCGGATGGTTATGGGGTTAGCAGGACTGGAGAAGACTAGGTGGATAGATATTGGTGTAAGAAGAAGAAGGGGGAGTGAGCGCAGGTAGACAGAGGGACGGGCCAAGCAGAGATAGGCTTCTCAATGAGAAACCCTGTCAAAATGCGAGGACCAACAGCTTTCCAGACAGAGATACAGGGAAGGCGGGGGGAGTCAGGCAGGAGCAATGCTGGTGGATGATATGATGGTGGGGAATAACGCATCAAAGGTTGGTTGTAACATTAATAAGGTTTAGGGTTCAATTTAGCCTCCAATTAATTTTACAAGAGAACGGCGATAATTGCGAGAACGGAAAGTGATATCAACTAGCGATTGGGAGAGGATGGGTCAGGTGCCCTCTCCGCATCAGATAATGTCCAATACGGCAGAACGGGGAACCAGGGGGGAAATCTGAGGTTCCCGTTTGTCTACCTTTGTCTATCTATGATGGTACGTGCATAATGTCCTAAGTTGTAGGTAGAAAATATATGCGGTTGTCCGTCTGTGTAATTCAATGAACCGGGGATGTCGTAGTCGGAGTCAGGTTCACTAGTAAGGATACAGGTTGCTACTTACATGGCATAAATGTATCTAACTATTCTGTTGTTTCATGTGCCTCTTGTATCAGTTTAGTGGTTGACCACCAGCTATGATCTTTCTCATTTATCAATGCTTTGAGTACGTATGCAATGCGTGCATAGAATAACTCGCGATAATCTGATTTGATGGCTCTGTATATATCGTTACTGTGTTCGATTCACGAACCAAGATCAGGGTCAGTCCAGTCGTGGGTAGTTGTGGCCGAGTCTTGAGAAAAGGAGGGAAGCAATGAGTATACACCGCCACATACGTACCTACGTTGACCAGTCCTGATGCCACACACGGCTACACACAGAAGCTAGTTACCCGGAGGGTTGCTCAACGGCTGACGTCGTCCTGCATATGGCATTCGTTGCTGCTTTAACATGCTTTAGCCGCCCTCGGCGCACTTATTGAGAGACGTTGGCATACGTATATACCTCAGGTGGGTGTCTTATTCAAATACGTATAGGCATAGATCAGGTGCACGGGAAAATCCCGCTAATAGGCCTTTATGTTGGCTAATAGTAGGTCTAGTTTCCGTATGATAATGACGAGAATTAACAACTCTAGATCTATCTGGTCATTTAATTCCAATCGGATCACGATAATTCCCGATTGTGGAACTAGACTGATGATATACTACTACAGCTACATATCCTGGCTGGAGCACCATTTCTCTAAAGAACAACTACTTGTCTACGCCGCTGACTGCAGTACAACATATACTTCAAGACTTTGGTTATGTATGTAGCCTCCATGTCCTATATAGAGGGCATATCTTGGTCTTTGGCGGTCGATATAAGATTCGTTCTCAGTAGCATATTTCCGTGGCGTCCTAATTACTTTATGTGCGCGCATGCAAGAGCCAGTGTCTTGCAGCGCATGTACTCTACTCGTATGTTCCTGACGTTTGTGAAAATGACCGCTATTGCATGCCATACAAATACGCGCCAAGCCCAAAATTTAGTATGGTATGCAATAGTGGTCCCCTTTACAAACGCCAGGAAAGTACGAGTACTGGACAGAGTACGTATATATCCGTTCCACGTTTTCTGGCTTGAATATGTAGGTACTAAAGCTATGCATACATGTGCACTTAATTACAGTCGATTATTAATCAAGGCAGCAGCACCCTGCAGTAACTTTGTGGGTATGAGCATGGAAAGTACCTATAAAATCCCCATTCTCATACAGAGACATAAATCACAAGCAAAATATTACGGGTCACAGAACCTCTAAAACCAAACGATTCTCAGGAGAACGGAAAGAGCCGGTCTCGGAAATGGAGAGATGTTAGTGGGAGATTCGGTGTCACTTTATATTGCCAAGTGTTGAAGTCCTTTGGTTGATTTTGGTTAAGGCCCCCATGTCATCCACGAATTAGTGAATACAATTAATTCTTGGGCTGATTCCTAGCAACACATGCATATATATATATCGCAGTACTAAACCACAGCAAGAAGAAACCTCATCACATGTTTCCCGTTAAATCCAAACCTTCAATAGCTAATTTGCATTTGTTAGCTATCAAATCTTAGTTTAAACTCGTCAATGACACTATCTATAGCCAAACAAACGAGGGAGTGACCATAGTCTCTTGACCATCCGATTCAACCGGAGCAGCATTGGCCCATACCACCCCCTAGATATCCTTTAAATCCCAAAATAGCTCAGTGATACCACAAGATTTAACCCCGTGAAACACAGACTGTCTACACTCTCTTTAACGGAAATTCTACTTTACATCTATAGATTGAGTTAGTATTCTGCAATCCTCTAGGATCGTGGTTAACCGTCTTCTGCAGATCTGGCCAAAGAGACAGAACGCCGTCAATTATATAATGGTATTAAGTAACTCACCAAGCATTATTTCGTATTCTGCGGTTAATACTTGCTGCAGTACTGTCAGCAATGGTGTTTTATTGGTGCTTGAATTTTTATGTGTATGCTGTAAAATTGGGGTGGTTGGGGCTCGATTCATCGTAAAGTAAGGTGATTATCGGGGATGGAGGCAACTAGAGTGGCCTGAAGAAATATGCGCCGGCCGCGGATGAAATATTTTATCGGTCCTTAAAGATTTGAACGTATTGTTACTGCCTTTTCCGGGTATAGGTGCTTCTTAGGTATATAAATGGTTTGAATCATATTGTATCCTCGGTTGGCAATTGGATCATGGATTAGTTCTAGACATAGGGGAATAAAAGATGCTGGGGCCTCAATTATCAAGCGGTCGAAACCCAATATATATGACTGTAATCGAAAGTAATACATCGATCTTTCACAAAATAAACTTCGAAGCTTCTTAAGCGTCCCCCCCTGTGAGGCAGGTTCTTGGAAGCTCCCCGTGGGTTTCAGCGATAGCCCGTGCGGTGCCTAGTGATAGTTTGGAGCTGGAGCGAAATAGAGATATACGGAGCTGTTGTAGAGGACAGTGAATTTTAATTATAATCATAAATAGATCTCATTATCCTACGATCCACTCAACTTTCAAACTGCTACGGTGGTTTCTATTGGTGAGGTTTTGCAATCTTGTAGAACCTTCTATACAAGACTCCCTTGTAATTCATAGCATACATGTAAGTATGAGATACTGGATCCCACCAGTGTACCAAATCCGATCGATTCCCGGTCCTGATTGATCGAAGCTTAACAACTTTGTAGGGGCTAAGGCAGTTTGTGTGCCTACATGTAGATTTAAAACACGTTTAATATATATACATGTACTTGTAGTATCGATATACTGTAATTCGCTTGGGCATTGTCGCTCCATTACTTAAGGTGTACCACATAAGCTTATGATCACACAGAATCACTCGACGCGACTCCTTTGTCCAGTCTTTTCAAGTACCACACCAACCCTTTCTAAATATAGCCAGAGGGAGTAAGGATTTGAGCTAGAGCAAATAAAGACTTTGGTTGAGGTCTATATGTATGTAATTATGTTTAAAATCTAGTAGCCATATACCCTAGTAGGCTAGCACTATCTAGCGCCATAGCGGGACTGCACGTAACATATTTTTTGCCTCAAATCATGATTTCTGAAAAAAATATACCTCACAAAAGGTCATGGTTGCATGTAGTAAGTACAATTAGTTACTTTCTAACTTGCCTGTTAAGTAGTGTTATATTTTATTAGGGAGCAAGCAAAATATTTTATCTTTGCCACGGTCAACTTGCTTGCACCTCTAAATGGCATTTGCCTAGAACACCTGGTGATATGCACGCCAAGACAGAAACCCGTTGATAACCCAAACTTTCGGTGTGCCCCGCATGTGTGGCTCTTCAATGCTTTGATGACGGACCTTCAGCAACCTCAGCAGCAGCCTGACACAAGGCCGGAAACTCGCGTCTGGCTCATTACTTCCGCGTTTGGCTCCCTTGGTTATGCAGTTGCCCAGGAGGCACTGAAGTTAGGCGACTACGTTGTTGCTGGGTGCAAGCGTGAGGAGATTGAACTCGAGCGACGCACTAGCGCAGCTCAGAGAGATGGGTGCGAGGATGATTCCGACGACGAAGGCCGCAGTATCCAGTATCTGAAGAGAATCGGTGGCGACTCGTGCATTATTGTGGAATTAGATACTCGGTACTTCCAAGTTATCCGCCTCCAGATCGGCCTTTCTCGTTTCTTATCAGGAGGACCTTAGGAACATATCATTATGCCAATCCGCCCTCGCTGAGGCGATAAATGTATGGGGTCGCATCGACGTGATTCTCAACTGTGACTCTAAAAGTGGCTGCCCTCTATAATACCGTATACCGTAGAGGTGCTGGCTAACGTGAGGATATCCGTATTTTCTATACAGCTTACGCCGGCACTCTAGAAGAGCTTCTACCTACGCACATCCTAGACCAGTTTGAGTCTAATTTCTTCGGCCCGATTAATATGATGAAATCGGCATTGCCATTCCTGAGGAAACAGCGCGGGGGACATATTGTGAATGTTACCGGCTTGACCGGCCACATGGGGACCCCTGGATTATCGGCTAGATGTGCCAGTGATCATGCACTGGAAGGATTTAGCGATGTGAGTTGTGCACCTTCTTTCTTATCTCTAATGTTTATGAGTTCTTATATGTTGGTGATAGGCATTGGCGTACGAAATCGCGCCATTCAATATTAAAGTTAGCATAGTGCAACCGCCATTAGAAGTCAAGTACGCTTGATGCACCCCTAACCCCTCGCAAACCTAAATTAACCTTAATGATTTAGTGTTCTCCTATCACCTCTCCACCTACAACCTTCAATGCACTCGGCCTACACCGATCCAACACATCCTTTCAGTAATATGACGAGCCTCCTCTCTTTGCCTCCTCCACCAGAACATATAATGTCGGAAACAGTGTCGATAATTTTGCATATTGCGGCGCTAGAAAACCCTCCTGGTAGGGTCGTGGTTGGGAATGAGGGCATTGAGCAGGTAAAAGATAGGGTAAAGGCTGTATCGGAAGAATTGGAAGAATTTTTAGAAGCGAGCTTGGGGGCGGATATACCTAAGGAATGTTAGGTGTGTTTAGATATTAGACTTATGAGCGTTATCGCATGTATTTTTTTAGTTTCTGAATGAAACAACTCCATCTTTTTTTAACTATGATCATAATCAGCTGTTGGTACTCTGTATCATCGCTTCACCCAACTTGGAAGTTTCGTGGGCTCGGTACCGGTATAAAGCCGGTATTCCCTTACATGTAAGTAGATACGTGTGATGTACTACACACACATGCGCAGCTACCAGACTATCGATCGCGTGTACGAGAAAATGAGGAACACTTACCACTCACGTAAATTCCAAGTCCGAAGCGATAAGCTCTTGTCTTGTTGAGAACCTGAGTATTGATACGATGTGATTCCTGCCCTTGCGTCAATAGATTATGCATCAATCTGCACTAAACGGGCCGCTGCCGTTCGAATCCGGCGAATTATCACCATATCTGAGCACAGACCACTTTCGGCTTGGGACGGAGATTTATCCTTCTGGAATCCGAGCGCGGCTCGTGACCTTGAAAGTGGCTTTGCCCACGCCTAACATATACCAAAAAGGATTACCAGCTAGGTGGCATCTATAGTAGTAGGCTCTTTCACCCGGAACTGGGCCAAGTGATCACGAGTGATGTTTCATGTCAAACAGCCACAAGATTGCCGCCAAGGCCGTGTGTATCAGAGATATTCTATTGGGCCCAGAGCTCCCACGAGGTACATAAATGTTCTGGTTATCTGGGGGTGTCGCCCCTTCAATACATATCAAGGTCGTTACTCAGATTTTAAAGACAGTTTTTCTACTTCTTTCTACGCCAACCTTGCTCCTGAGGTAGATTGATTTACAGAACCATCAACCGCCCCCACTAAACAACAACCCCTTTCTCGTCTCTTTAATTGAAGAATGCCTTCGATGACTGTAGGTACCGGGGAGTCGGAAATTATTTCGTGTCAACAAGCCTCAATTGGTTGGGTTGTTCACAGGTTTGACAGTATGTGCATCGGGAAGTTTGGTGTAGGGATTGTGGAGGACATCATCAAGTTCGTTAATATTCCGTATTTCTATATCCTCCCGAAGTCCTACTGATTTGGACAGACCAGGAGTATTGAATAATAGACAAGTTGTTGTGTGTTCTGCAATGAGGATGGGAGATAGCGCAAACAGAGATATGACTCGCCAGTACGGATAAAACGAGTCCATGTCGTTTATTACCGGAAGCTAACTATACTGATTTAGGTTGAACTCGGTAGTCGAGGCTTCGATGACCCGCGAATCTGAAGAATATTTAGCACTCTTTGAGGCTATCGAGGAAGACCATATCCGGGTGGCCGGCGAACTGATAAGCTCGGCGGAGAAGCTGGAACATCTCAAAGAAGAGATCATGGATGAATGTAGCTTGGTTACAAGGTTAATAGGAGCTTCGCAGGTGAGAGATCAACATCTTCCAGCCCTAAAAATGTAACTCATGCCTCTTGTTACTGCAGATACTTGGCAAAATAAATCCTAGGACAAAGGATATAATCCTTGGCGTCAGGGACCGACTAAGTTGCATATTGATGACCTCGATTTTACAGGACCAGGTTAGTACATTCTTACACAGGCTAAGAGAATCACAGGTTGACTTGAGTAACATAGGGAATTGACTGCGAGTACATCAATCCAGAGGGGATTGTCAACACTTCATACCCAGGAAAAAATGTGCTAGGCCAGGAGCTTTGCGATTTTGTCGGCCAAGAATTAACAAGACAAGTAAAAGAATGCGAACAGAAAGTAACTGTAGTTACTGGTGAGATTTCCCATCATTGATTGATATATATGGGAATAGATGTCTGATAAAGTCAGGGTATTTCGGCAATGTACAAGGTTTATCCGCGGGGAGAGGTTACGGCGATCTTTCTGCAGCAGTATTGGCAGTCGGCTTGGAGGCAAAGGAATTGAAGATATGGAAAGAGGTGGATGGGATTTTCACAGCCGACCCAAAGGTATGCTCAACTGCTCAGTTGATCCCCATCATAACGGGAGATGAAGCTGCAGAGATGTTGCAGTGCGGAATACAGGTTGGCCACTTTCCTTGTGATTTGATTAATTTCCGAGTGTAGCAAAGCTAAGGCAATACCAGATGATCTACCCATTTGCGATGGAATTAGTCGCTAAGGCCAACATCCCGATCAACTTTAGGAATATTCACAACCCAAAAAGTAACGGAACTGTGGTTTGCAACAGCATCGCTGCCAGTTCGGAGGAAAAGTTTCAAAAAGGGGTCCCTAAAGCACCAACAGCCATCACCATAAAAACTGGAATTACTGTGCTTAGCATCGACTCACAGAAAAGGCACCTATCATGTGGATTTTTCGCCGCCGTATTCTCAATCCTGAACAAATACGAACTCATGGTAGACCTTGTTTCCACTTCGGAAACACACGTCTCGGTAGCTGTGGGCTCGAAGTTTACTGAGGATCGTTTGAGGGGGGCAATTAAAGATCTCAAGCAACATGGGAGTGTCGAATTGATCAGAAACCTTGCGATCGTCTCGTTAATAGGAAGGCAGATGAAGCGTCTCGTTGGTGTTGCTAGTTGCATGTTTTCTATATTAGCGAACGAGGGTGTGAACGTTGAGATGATTTCGCAAGGTAAGTGCAATAATAGCTGATTCACTTTCCAATTGGTAAGATATTAATGTCTTTTTCTCACAACAGGAGCAAGCGAAATTAATATATCTTGCGTGATAAAGCTGGAGGATGCTGCCCGCTCTATGAGCGTTCTACATACCAAGCTATTCCTACATAAGATGAATTTCAAGCCAACAGTAAGTCAAAAAAGCGCTATCAACTACGCTTTTTAGTACTTGATGACTTAGGCTTTTCATTCTGTTTTTTCTTTTTCTTTTCTTTTTTAATACTGGCTATACCTTGCCCTTAACTAGTTATTAATCTCTTTTCTACTGTCAATGAATTACCTAGCAATTTATTTTGACGAATAGTTATGAGGGATTTATTGATAGGTGCCAATGATCTATTTACCTATTTAAGAATTACAACATCTTAATAGTAGCGTAGTAAAATACTCAAATAGACTCTAAAGTTTGATTATATATATACATCACAAGACAATATAAATACAAATAGGGGGTGGTTAACAAATTCCGAGACCACTAAGGCTATTCTACTTACAACTTTAACACCTCCACCTCATCACCACCCCTCCTCCTCAACACCGCCCCAACCATCCCCCCCACAGCCCCCTGCTCCTCCCTCCCGTCCCTAAACTCCTTCGGCCCCGCAATCCAGCCAATGAACCCCTCCGGCCCGGATATAAATACCTTTATCCTCCCCTGCACGGCCCTCTCCACATCCTTCATCTGGATCCCCCCTTCTCCGTCCACAAACACCTTTACGGAGACCCTACCACCCGCCTCCCTCACCACCCCCTCCACCACCGCCTTCATCGGCCCCTCCGTCTCCTCCCGCCGCCTCACCGCCCACAGCACCTCCATCCTCCCACCCAGCCCTACCGCCACCTGCAACGCCGGCGCAATCCCCGTCCCGCCAGCGAAGAAGACAACGTTCCGGTCGCCGCGCAGGTCGGCCGCGGTGTATGCGTAGTCTGTGTGTGGGCCGCGCAGCTCGACCGTAGCGCCCTCGCGCTGCGAGTACAAGTAGCGCGACATCTCGCCGCCGGGCTCCTTCTTGATGAGGAGGCGGATGGTGCCGGGGGTGCCGGTGCTGTGCGGCGGGGGTGGGAGGGGCGTGTAGGAGCGTGCGATCTGGAGCTGGGGCTGCTTGATTTGTAGGGAGAGGATGCCGGATGTTATTGGGAGGTGGCTGGGGGTGGGGGAGGAGGAGGAGGGTGGATATTGGGGCGTCAGCGTGAAGATGCGGGTGGGGGTGAGGCCGTCGGTGATGGGGGTTGTGGTTAGGGTGTAAGGGGTGAATGTGGTCGGGTTGAGAGTGCTAGGGGTGCCGGGAGTGGTGAAGGTGTAGGCGCCACCGAGAAGGGCGGTGAGGGTTGCGGTGGCAGCGGCGAGCTTGAGGGTTCGGGATTGACGGCTGGACGGGGGTGCGGCGGCGGTGCTGTACTTGGCCGTGGTAGGTTTTGGGAGGGATTGTGAAGGAAGGAGGCACCGTGTGTGGCGGAGGGCACGGGGAAGGAGTACCGACATTTGTTTTTTGTGTCGTGGGGGTGGTATATAGCTGAAATGACAGAATGTGGTTGTAGATATACTTGACTTTTCGATATCTAGCTAGCTACATGTATCCAGCCAGGTGTTGGGAATTAAAATATTTGAGGCTCAAAGCCACTAGCCGGGGTACGGGGGCACGTATAAACCAAATTGCAAAATAAAATAAAAGCGATTGTGGCAACGCAACCACCGCATCAAAGACAATCACAGAGGACTAGACATATTGCCGAGTTTTTTTCCCTAATTGGAAAGGGCTAGACATGCTGCCGAGTCTTTTTTTGTATAGTATTCCTAATAGGGAAGGACTGGACATGGTGCCGAGGTTTTTTGTGTATGGTATTAATAGGATGGACTAGACATGATGCCGAGTCTTTTTTTCTTGATAGGAAAGGACTAGACATGTTGCCGAGTCTTTTTTTGTATTGTATTCTTGTTAGGGAAGGACTGGACATGGTGCTGAGTCTTATTTTTTGTATGATATTCTTGATAGGGAAGAACTCAAAATGGTGCTGAGTCTTTTTTTTTCCTGATAAGGAAGGACTTAACATGCTGCCGGCTTTTTTTATATAGCATTCTTATTAGAGAGGTATTAGACATACTGCCGGGTTTGTTTTACATGTTATTCCTCGCAGTGATTACGCCGTCAGTGATTTTTTGTATGCATCATCAAGAAACTATCTCGCAGCGTAGAGTGAGGAGGAAGGATCACTCCTTCCTGATGCGTAAAGCGCTATTGTATCCAGGCGCGAGTTAACTCGAGGAGGCGATTCGTGGCGAATGTCGTGAAGGGTGTAAAGAGAGGATCGTGAGAACCGGTCTCCGATATCTCACTTACTTACGATACAACATGCGAATCGCCAATCCCATGCGCAGATCACCTCGCTAACTAGACGTTATGCGAAACCTGCGCCAGTATTGGCGATGAGACGCGTGGGAGTTGATCACGTCCGGGAAAGGGAGAAGGAAGAACGCGTCTTGAAGGCAGAAAAAGAACAACGGCGAACGGCGTATTCAGCGATTCATAATGAATAAGGCTGGCCTCTAGAAGGAAGGAGAGGCGAGCGAAGCGAAAGGAAAGAGAAATCTACAGTTGTGTGTAAAAGTGTATTAAAAGTATATAGAAAGAAACTAGAGAAGACGTTGCGTAGAGAGGAAAGGAAGACAGCATGATGTGTCCGCGGCCCTTTATAACCCTCTCTACTGAAATTACATAATCAACGATCCTCGGAAGCTCCAATGGCCAACCCGAGGATATTACATCATAAGGAAAAGAAAGAAGAACATAAGAGAAAATCTGAGTCTTGGAATAGTGGTTAAACCGAGAGAAGGCGTAATAAACTATCAGAACGTCTATCTGGAAGGTAGCGTGGTGTCACAGACGCACTCAAGCCCAGCGAAGAGAGGTCAAGAACATACATTGGAATCACTCCGAACAGACCATGTCGGACTGTATCGGAGGAAAGAGGAAATAGAAAAACATTAACGCCGAAGCGAAAACCCCGCGACCAAACCACCGCGACCGATCAACATACTAAACCCCGATCTCGACGAGATCGCTGTAATCCTCGCCATCGTCGTCGCTTGGCCTCCATGCGCTTCAGATGTCGGAGACCCGTGATCTACCAGGTCCGATTGGATCCATGATAAACTACTACTTGTGTATTCAGTCTTCCAACACTTGAGAGTCTCACGAGTGTTACGGAGGCGCGGAGACTACGGACAGAGGCCGAGTTACAACCGGGCGCGTGGATGAGGATAAGGACTTAACCAAGCAAGAGAAGATCGGGGAAGTAATCCCAGAGTTTATTCCTGACGTAGACGTGGGCGCGAAGATACCAGTAGATAGTATTACTAACTTCCTCGCATAATGCACGGCGCGAACGCCATGCGAACTGACGGTCAAGACTACATGGCGGAGACTATGGCGGACTAGTGGAGTAAGGTCCACGTGGTTCTTGGTGGTATCTTGGCGGCGATCTTATATACGATCGATCGATATTCCAGAGCAAACCGTACAAAGACAAGACGAGACGAAAACCCTATATAGCAGGGTTGATAACAGGAAAACGAAGTAGGAAAGGAAAAGAGAAGAAAGGAACAAAGGAAAGATCCATAGCCGCCTATATATACCAAACCACATCTCTGCAACATTACTCAGAACCCGTATAACAGAAACCTATAGAAACCCGAAACCCATTCCTCAATATCCTTCTCCCGACATAATCCTTTGTGACGCCGACATCGGCGTCGAGACATCGAAACGTGCTGATTTTCTTTACATGATGCTTTATATGATTCCTCAGAAAACAATACATGATAAAGTGTGATCTCCGTCCATTTTCTTCACAACCTTTCTATCTAGCTGGTAAATTATAGTGCGGCAAACGTGTCAAAAGTAATTTCGACCACGGTAATAAATTATTTTACCACCAGTGGTGAAAATAATACCAGAATTTATACTTTAAAATGGATAAAAGCACAAACCTTTTGGCCAAAAGGAGCTATATAATGCCAGTATATATGAATATTGTCTACTAGTGGGGAATTTCACCACCAGTGGCAGCTATTTTACCACCACATCAGCAAGACTTCATTTGTCTCCTGATGTCTCCTGAGCCTCAGGAGACTCAAAAAATATCCAGGAGCCTCAGGAGACTCAAAAAATATCCAGGAGCCTCAGGAGACCCTCAGGAGACCCAGGACACTGTTGGGAGACTGCATACACAAGTAGTAGTTTGCTGATGCAATCAAACAAAAATCAATCAAGAGAAAACGAATGAAGTGCAGCTAATACAAGTCCTCACTTATTACACCTATCATTGATTTTATTTCCAGCTCATCAGTTTCAGAAAATAAAAGACGTTAGCATGGAGGACTCAGCATGGGGTATAAGCATACAGGAGGAGGACTTATTGAAAATGAATCTCACTTTTCTCATACAAACTCCTCCAAAACAAATCAGTCATAGTCTATCTCCCGACTCATTATTGAGGCTGCTTGACAGAAATCAATTAAATCATCACAAGCAGAAGCAAATTAAAGAAACTTCGGAAGTAAATTTGGTTTCTCAAATCCTCCTCCAATAATAGCAAAACCGATCTTCAAATCAGATGGACTTAAAGTCTCTGATACCTGAAATTTATCAATAAAGTTTAATTCTACTCCAATAAATTTACCAAAAACTGGTGCTGTATACTGGAGTAAATTCGTTCAAGTTGCTAACTATCTACTATAATTTATTTGCTGCTGGTCCCAATATCCCCACTTATAATAATAGGTATTTCCTCAAAACAATTTTCTGACTTGCAAAAACCACTTTCAGGCCCACTATATGAATACATAAAAACAGAATTGTTGGAAAAATCTACTGCATGTATCAAGTAGTGTAAACGCAGGCCAAAATCAACTAATACAAAAAGAACTTTATCTTATGTTCTTGCTATCAGTTTTCATTCAAAGAAAGAGCTGCATTGCTTAGAAGTGATGGAGTATATACCTTTAATAGTCGGGGAATTGTTAAGAAATTTTTCTAAAAAGCTAGTGCAGTAGGGTTTTATTATTGTTGAACTTTATGATGATGAAGATAGCCCGATGCCTTCCTTGAATAAAAAGAGATACAAAAGACAAAAATGTATACCTTCGCTCTAGAGATATATTTATTTAACAGCTGCTAATATTTATATAAAGAACAGATAAATTTACTTGAAATACCAGTATTAAAAATCAAAAAAGAAAGGTTCAGAAGTAGAACTATCAAAAAGAAGACTAAGCAGTTGTTCGCCCAAAAGCTTTATAAGCAGTTCTCAATGCTCTAAGAAATTATCGCAACTCTTAAGAATGGCGAATTGTATGATTTTAACGTCACGCAGATTATCATATCCTAGTATTTCTCGTTAATACTAATTATTACTATTATAATCCATAAAGTTGTCACCACCTATAATACAAGAGAGAAATAGCAGGTTTAATTACTCATGATCCACCTACAGGAACTATGATAAGAAAATTTAAAAACTGCACTCGATCACCTAAAATTATCTTATACTTATACTTTACGATCGAAGACTTCATTTCGACGCCTGAACCTCGTGAGACTCAAAATATCCAGAAGTTCTGTGAGACTCAGAGACTGATCATGTAGATCGCATACATAGTAGTACTGACGTTGCTTATTTTTTGCCTATAATTACGTAAACAGAGGTAATATTTAAGACTATATCTATATTATCGATACATCAACGACGCTTATTTTCATCAAGAAACATCAAGAAACTACTACTCAGATGCATTAGCCTCCCAAGCCTCCCGGCTTCCCCGAGAGCCTCCTGAGACTTTGATATTTTTGAGCCTCCTGAGGCCAGTGAGACCTCGTGAGACAAACGGAAGCTCATTACGATTTAACTACTACTTAACGCAGCTCAACAGCCTTCTCGCCTCCGAGAGCCTCCCGAGGCCCAAGATATTTTGAGCCTCCCGAGGCCGTGAGATATCAGGAGACAAACGTGAAGTCTCATTGACGAAGACTACGATGGCCGCTGGGAAATGAGCTGTTCCAGCTGCCTCAAGATCGGGCCCCGGGCGCCAGAGCTACAAGATCACGCTGATGGCGAAAGAGCTGATGTCGGCGAGATGGAAATGTCTGACGCGAACGCCATTTCTTCTATGGCGCTCACTGGAGGATGAGAATAGGATTTGTAGAGAGAATACGAATACGAAGCGCGATTCGGCGCTTTCATGAGATTCTACACCACGATGAATCCGAACTGACATGAGGAGGACGTTAAATAATGAAAGAGATGCTTTTTGGGCTTCTTTCTTTCTTCTTCTCTCTCGCCTTCCCGTCTTCTCGCATAGTAAATATACATATATCCTATTCATACCCTCACTCTTCCGCTTCGCCAAGGCCGCTTACCATCGCGACTTATAGCCTTTCTCTCGCCCTGGCCGCAGTTCTTTATAGGGCCTCGTCGCTGTTACCCACGGCCCTCGCTTCCCGCCTCGCTCTCTGCTCACTGGCCGCCGCCGCATCAGAAGACTTCATTTGTCTCTCGAGGCCTCCGAGCCGTGAGACTCAAAAATATCCAGGATCCTCGTGAGACTCTCGAGACTCATCATGAGATCGCATACACAAGAAGAGTAGCACTGACGCAGATTCCATCGTTCCTACCGCCACTGCTCTGCCTTCGGCCATCTTCATCTGCCTTCCGCTGGCCTTACATTCTGGCCACAACGGTGATAAGACTATAGAGATACCGTAGAAAGAACCTTTCGCGAACGATCTAACGCGCGGCCGCTCAGGTTCTAAGTAGTCCCGCAGACGTTCGCTCGTGATACACCAGAAATGGACGCGGCTCAGATTCTAGAGCAGCGCGTGCTCGCGCTCAGCCAAGAACAGACATGTACGCGGTGCCCAAAGCCAGATTTCTATCGAGCAAGACGCCGCTTGCAGAGAGAAAGACATGTGAAACATCACTCTATATATACAGTAGTTTCCCCTCACCGCTGACTCATACCATAGAATTCTATCGAAACACATACAATCTCCAACCATCCACGCTAATCCCAATCTCAACATTCTATGTATCCATCGCCCCATCTTTCCTAGCGCTTACATTCCATTACCCGAACTCCTTCCTATTCCGTTCTCTTACTTCCGACATCCACCGATACTATCCAACAACCCTGTTCCGAAGACGTCTGCGCAAAGAAAGAGTACTGAGCGATAAACGGTAAGAAATGGCGACTACTGACAGTGATACGTATATATTCCTATATACGGTACAGAAAGCATTTGGCATGCAGAGATGAAAGAAATGGAAAAGACTTTAAAGAAAACGACTTACTCATATTTAACACCCTTTATCGCCAAGTTTTATCATTTATGCGACTCGAGCCTCCGAGCCTCCCGACAGTCTCGAATCTCGGCACTCAGTAATCTCCCTCGAGACTCAGAAATTCACTGACGCATTCCGCTACCTGCTCGACCATACATCGCACCATGTAATCTCCATGTAAACCCAAAGATCACCACACCTCATATTCCTCTCCACTATCTCTGTAATCCTATTACCAATTCTACCGCAACCGAACCTCATGTAGTTAAACGACGACAACATCACATCCCCACCTCGCTTATCATTACTCCTTCAACCGCAACAAATACATTATTTATTACCGAATCATCGACGCTAGCACGCCGACAACTACGCCCAAATTCTTCCTATCAAGAAAAAAATTTTACAAAGATATTTATTAGGAAACCATACAAAAAAAACTCGGCATTATATTTACAAGGTAAAAAAAAGACTCGGCAGCATGTCTAGTCCTTCCCTATCAGGAATATCATACAAAAAAAGACTCGGCACCATGTCTAGTCCTAGCTTCCCTATCAGGAAAAAAACTCAACAGCATATTTATTAGGAAACTATACAAAAAAAACTCGGCACTATATCTGGTCCTTCCCTATCGGCACTATATTTAGTCCTTCCCTATTAGGGCAGCATATTCATTAGACACCATAAAAACAATATTGGTTGTGGTTGCGTTGCTACAGCCATTTTGCAATTTGGTTTATACGTGCCCCCGTACCGGGGTTCATCTTGGCGATGTTGTGTAACATAAACTACCTTGTAAGCACATGTCTCGGGCCCCACTACTGTTGGTATATCATCTCTCCTGCTAACACAGTCACAATGCGCTTCAAGACAGAAATCACAAACATCACCACCCTCACAAGTAAGCTATATTCAAATACCCCCATTGCATCTGACTAGCTGAAATTAGACTTACAAGTAGTTAATTTCAGAGCTCGTGTCATGCCTCAGCTCAGTCTCGAAGGTCGCCTGGCTGAAGCTGGATGAAGAACATGTCCACTTCACGCTTCTGCAGGAGTCTGGAGTCAAGGTCTTTGCGTACGTCTCATCCCTCCCATTACCTCAAGAACACTCACTCACTAACCACTTATCTACAGTACACTCTCCAAAGTACCCTCCTCCTCCTCCTCCTCCTCTATACATAGCATTAACCTGCCCATAGGAGATCATCTTCAGCGCCTACATCATTACCTCCGCCTCCGCCAACACCATAAACCTCGAGCTCCCCCTCCCCGTCCTCCTCCGCGCCCTCCGCTCCTGCGCCACCGCACCCTCCGCCACCCTCCGCCTCACGAAGCGCGCCGCCGACAACGTGCCCATCCTCGCCCTCACCGTGACCACGGCCTCCTCGTCGTCAACCCTCGTCACGCAGGAGATCCCCGTGCGTGTTCTGGCGCCCGCGACGGTCGCGGGGACCCGGGAGCCGGAGGTCCCGCCGCCGGATGTGAGCGTGGTGCTGCCGCCGCTGGGGAGCGTGAGGGGCGTGGCGGAGAGGATGGTGAGGGTGGATGGCGAGAAGGGGAGGGTGAGGTTGGAGGCGAAGGGCGGGGAGGAAGGGGGTAAGTTTAGGATGGGGGTGGGCAGCGAGGAGGTGAGGGTGGAGAGTGTGTGGGTTGGGTTGAAGACGGCGGGTGATGGGCAACAGGAGGGGGAGAGGGAGGAGGAATGGGGGACGCAAGAAGGGGAGGAGGGATGGGCGGGGGTTACGGTGAATGGGAGGGATTGGGCGAGGGTGTTGAAGTGTGGGGGCGTGGCGAAGAGTGTTGTTGCTTGTGAGTCTCTTTCTTCTTCATCTCACCCTCTTGTGTGCTATGCTGTGGTTGTGGGCGGGTGCTGATGAGGAAGGCTTCATGAATGATTTTGCCCTCGTCGTGTATGTGTACCTAACCGAGAACGAGGATGACACCGCGGTCATCACGGTAAGCACTCCTTCCCCCACCTCCTACTTCCCATCCCATGCTGATAGCATGAATGTAGTACTACATGAGCTCCCTCAGCGACTGAGCGCAAGTAAGTAAGTAGCATCCAATTAGCATTAACCAGCAACAACCAAAACCGAAACACCAGTAGCAGTAGTAATAGTAGTAGCAGCTAGCACAAACCAACAATTGCTGCAGTGCTTGGCCATGCAAGCCCATACTTTGAAACCACCGCACCAAGCCGGCCTAGAGCCAAGACAGTGTACCAAATAAACAAGCAGTAATCAGTAGTAGCGTAGCTGAAATGTCTCACCATGAACGGCGCTAGGACTCGGTATGATTAGTAGCCACCCCCGATTGGGAAAACTACTATTACTTACTTGTAGTTAGTAGGAATGCACACCTTTGGTAACTGTAACTCCGGGTCATAAGGTATCACTCGATTAGCTTTCTGGGGTTTGTGTGCGTGTATGGGGCTGGCTGGTTTGCGTGTATATACACAAGTCACCGGTGAAGAGTAGATGGCCCACTAAAGAGACAGGAAGGAGGAGGAGGGCTGGCCTCACGTGCACATAGTTGGAGCTGGCTGAGTACTTTATCCTCCCCCTAGCTTTGGTGGTTGTGTCTCCTCGCGCGCGGATGGCTTGAATTGATTGGTACTTCATACATGCATGCAGCCCGTGGGCTATGGCAAAGCGGATGGCCTGAAGATTATGTGTCTTTTTGTGTTCTTTATTTGCTTCATAGCAGGCTGCGGTGTGCACGGTTAGGTGTGCTGCTATGGTTATGTGTTATATGTTATGTTTTGTATATTGGTATTTGTTATCGCTATGGTTATTGGTATAGTTATTCTATTTACACCCCTCTCCCCCCTCCCCAAAACCGAACAGAACATCACATCAGATCTACTTAAAAACATTCAATATCTACGACAACAACAAAACAGAGGAGAATCCTAAAAAATACAAAAAACAAAAAACAAAACAAAACAAAACATCAACATGACCATCACGCCCATTCCCCCTCCTCCTCCCCCCCAACTCCCCACCCCGCGCCAACCTCCCTGCCAAAAAAGTCTCTCTCACCCCACGCGCCCGTCTCCCCGCCCTCTCCCGTTGCCACACCCATCTCCTTCGGCCACCTCCTCACGCAGTAGAACCTGCACAGAGCCCTGATGGCCATCTCGACGGGCATGCTCTCCTCGACCTCGCCGTCAACGTCGCCCCCGGCAAGCCAGTCGTCCCTCAGCTCGGGCCTGCAGTGCAGGTATATGTTTGTGATGACGCGCATGTTGCTCTGGCGCCACTTGCGCCCGCAGTAGGGGACCTGGCCCTTGAAGAGCTTGAGCGTGTAGAGGCGCAGGAGGGGGTGGGAGCATTTCAGGGGCTTGCGGAGGATGGCGGAGGACTTGAAGGTGACGAGGGAGAGGTTGCGGTGGGCTTTGGATTTGACTGTTTTTTGGAGGGTGCGGAGGAGCGTGATGGAGGTGTAGAAGGGGCGCCAGGAGAAGAGGGTTGACGGGTCGGGGGTGGGGGGCGTGGGGTGGTTGGGTGGTTGGGTTTGGGGGTGGGTGGTGTGTGGGGGGAACTTCGGGATTGGTGGGGGACAGGCAGAGTCGGGTGAGGAGTCCGGGGTGCGGAGAGGCGGGAGAGTCGGAGGTGGGGGTGGTGGGGAGAGGGAGTGTGTTGCGCAGAAGGTCCAGTAGGACATTTCTGGGCGATCGGTGCGTGTGGTCACCATTATAACAGTATCGTGCTGGTTGAAGAGTTTTAGGACGAGAGGGAGGTAGTTGGAGTCCAGCAGGAGCTGCGTGAGGTACTCAAACTTGAGGACATCTACACCACTATTAATATATGCTGCGCGTCATGAGAGGTCACTCGGGCGGTGGTTAAACATACGAGAGACTCGGAACCATTTTAGTAGGCTCAGCAATATGGCGCTAACGGACTTGCTGTTGATCTCGCGCATACGCGGGGCATCACGCCGCTTCTCTTCTGCCTCCTTCTCTTCTTCCCAAATCTTGTGGTTGAGGTTGAGATCAGGCTGGCCCTCTTCGCCGGAGGCCTTGGTGTTGGCATTGGCGTTAGCAATTTTGGTCTGTTCCTGGGTGTTGCGGCCAAAGATGTTCCATGAGCTCTTGATGCTAGCGCCAAAGTCCACTTTTTCATCTTATTGATTGTTAGCAATAGCGAGGAATAAGAAGTAAACAAAATCGAACAAACCTCTCCCATTGTCCTGGTCCGCGAACGAGATCTGCTGTCCCTGCTGTTGCATCGGCGGAGGCCCCTGCAGTGGCGGCGCCGTAACAGTGGCCAATATAACCTTTAGCATAACAATCACCAACGACTGTAGCTGCGGTAATGCCACTTTCTATACCCATATCTGATATTAGTTTTCACCCACCACAAAAACAAAAAGCAACCAGAGAAACACGTACAAAAAGCTCCTCCACCGCCTCTAGCCTCTTCTCCTCCCACCTCTTCTCCCTGCCTCCTTCCTCCTCATCCACCTTAGGCGCCTTTTCGTCCAAATCCACATCCCACCCTCTCTCGTACCTCTCGTATGCCTCCTTCTCACTCCACAGCTGCCTCATCGCCAGAGTACTCCTCACCCTACCAGCAAACAGCTCTCCGGCCTCCTTAATACTTGCCGGCACCCCCAACTCGCACTCCTCCTTCCACCAGCAGCCTCCACTACCCCCATCACCATCACCGGAAGGGTACAAAAATGGGAAGTTATTATTGGTCTGATAGTTCTGCTTCTTCCCGCCCTTTCCACCCCCGGGTGATGGTGGGGGTGATGGCGCCGGTGTCGCAATATGCACTGCCTTCTCCAAGATCGAGCCGGCAGCGGCCACGGCATCAACGCCGGTAGTCTCTGTGCGCGGCGGCGTGGAGGCAACAGTAGGTAGGAAGGATGCGGAGCTCGATGATAGGTCAAAGGGGAAGGCGCAGCGCGGGGGATCATAGACGGGGTATTTGGCGATGATGTCATTTCGGAAGCTCTGGTAGTCGAGGGGCGAGGCGGTGATCTCCTTCTTGTCGACTTCGGGGGCGAGACCTGCAGCGACTCGGGCGAACCGTTTTACGGCGGGGAGATGATGTTCGGCGGAGCCGAATGTAAGGAGGAGCGTCTTCCATGTGAGACTTAGGAGGGCATGGAGCGGGAGCATGGTCGTATCGTCGTCCGTCCACCGGAGGCGCGATAGCGTCACCGCCAAAAATCCCAACAGCCCACCAGGCACCGGCAGATCCGTACACTCGCTCCGGAGACTCTCCTGCTCTACATCCTCCCCCGGATGGACCCCCGGCGCCGAGTCCCTCCGCCGAGTTACCTCTATCAAGAAGTACAACACGCTGAGCGCCACCCTCAACTCCTTCATCGTGACCTCCCTCTCCGCCATCTCCGCCTCCTCCAACTTTCCCAGCGCTACCACCTTCTCCACAAATCCCCACTCCCTGTCCACGCTACCACGGACACAATTAAACACCCTCTCGACAACGCCAGCAGCCCTCACCAGCGCCACATTCTTCTCAATGCGCCACAGCTGCTCCTCCTCTCCACCGCGAACCTCCCCAAAGCACCCCTGCACAACATAGAATAGCCCCTCGAGACCCACTATCCTCTGCTCCATGTCCGTGCTCTCAAGCAAGTCTGCACACCGCGCAATAAACCGCCGGCGCTTCACGTCCTTACTCGTGTTCCACCTCGGCTCCGTCTTTTGTGCCGCCGCCGCGGCGGCGGCAGACTGATGCGGCGGCGCTGAGAGTGGAGCATAGGTACGCTCGAACGTAGCTTGCGACGACAGGATCAGCGCGTACGTGTCCGCGCTGTAGGTAAACCACTCTGAGAGCTCAGCAGATAGTGTGTCGGAGGTGTCGTAGACGAAGGTGTAGTCAGGGGTCTTTGCTTTCCCGAGGTCCATTGCGACGCGGCGGAGCTGCTGGAGGCTGAGGGAGTCTGTGGGGTCTTGCTGTTGCTGCTGTTGCTGCTGAGTGGTTTGAGAGTTTGAGGGAAGCTTGCTGGTATCGAGGGAGAGGCGTGAAGTAAGGTCGGAGCTATTGCTACTGCTGCCGTTACTGTTGCTATTACTGTTGCTGCTGCCACCTGGGTTGGGGGGGAGAGAGTTCATAGTGTAGGGAGGTGGGGGTTGTTGGGAGGTGTTGGGCGTGGACCTCATGGACGGTTATGAGTTGTATGTATATGTAGACTAGCTAGTAATAGCAGTAGTAGTAGCTGAATTCAGAACTATCCCGAGTCTTGATGAAGAGAGAGAGTCGTTCTCTGTTTTGGTGATCTGGTAGCCTGCAGTTTGAGCAGTTTGGGACTCAGAACATAGCTGTCGTGTGAGTGGTTGGTGGTGCGTGCAGTGGGTGTAGTGGGGGGGAGGAGAGAGAGAGAAGAGCTGAGTGGACAGATAGATTGTTACTCGTACCTACATGTACATACTTCTACTCTTCTACACAGAACGGGGTGTCAATGATTTGCAGGCTAAGTTAGTCTACTCTACACTCTCTACTACATACAGCTGTAATCCTGGGCACTTGCTCAATCACGCGCGGGGGGTAAGGTGAGACAGAACTTCATTTGCATTTTGTTGGTGGGCCCCGTTATGTTCTTACGTTACCCTGCCTGTCGAGCACAGGCCACTTACAGGGTGTCCTTTGTTGTTAAACAGGAGTTACCCTCCCCACACAAGAACTTGGCACACTACAAGACAAGACGCTTGCTCTCGGCGTCTGGGCTTTCCATCCCACCCATCATACATTCTCACTCACCTCCAATCAAATCATCTGATAAGCCAACACACCCCATCATGCTACTCCGACTCCGACTCCGTCTCCGCCCCCGTCTCGGCCGCCCCGCCGCCCGCCTACACACCACCGCCCACCGTTCCCTTGCCACACGTATCCCCATCCCCACAACCGCACCCACCACGCCCACCCTACAACAGCGCCTCTCCTCCCCCCTCCCCATAACCGCCACCTGTCCACCCCCCACCTGCTCCTGCGTCCCTTCCCCCGCCGCCACCCTCTCCCTCGATATCGACCGCACCACGCCCCTCGCCGGCGCCCTCCCGCGCTACCACCGCCACCTACTCATCTCCACCTCCCGCAAAGATTGGGCATCTAAGATCGAGCTCGACGGCGACGGCGGCCTCGCCCAGCAGGTCAAGTCTGTCGCCGCCGCACACGGCCTCCGCGACCCGTTCGCGCCCACGCTGGTGACAAACTCGTCCTTCACCCCTGACTCGGAGGACGCAGACTCCGCCTACATCTTCCCGGGGAACGTTTACATCCCACGCATCCCGCGCACCACGGAGGCCGTCACCGCGCTGCTGAAAGGATACCTCTTACCCGGAGGCGGCGACACCGCCGCTGCTGCAGCGGGGCTGCTACAGGCAAGAAGAGTCCCCAAGACGATAATCCTCGTCTGCTCGCATACATCGCGGGATGCGCGCTGCGGGCTTGTTGCGCCGGCGCTGGTGGCGCAGTTCGCTGCCGTGCTCAAGGCGCGGGGGCTACTGGGGAGCGTCGAGGTGGCGTGTACCAGCCATTTGAGCGGGCATAAGTTCGCAGGGAATATTGTGGTGTATTTACCACCGCGGGAGGGGGAGAAGGGGGATGGTCTAGGTGTGTGGTACGGTAGGGTCGAGCCGGAGCATGTGGAGGGGATTGTAGACGAGACGGTGCTGGGAGGTAGGGTCGTGGGTGAATTGTGTAGAGGGGTTGTGGGTGGGGAGGCGGTGGATGAAAGGAGTTAGAGTAGGCGTAGATAGAGTTTATAGATGTATTTATTGAGTAGATTAGAATAGATAGATTATTAGCAACCATCCCTTCCAACTATCACAACCTATCACTCGGTCCATTATAGCTTACGGGTATTACAATGATTGATTGATTGATTGATTGATTCAATTCCACTACCCTGTAGTTCATTTGTCCCACCCGAGGTGTTTAACTTAAACCCCAGGGGGGTTTAGTTAAACAACTTTTAAACATCTTTTTAACACAGGTGTTTAAAAGTTGTTTAAGTTAAACCCCGAGGTGTTTAACCAAACCTCGCGCCCAATTGAAGTTAAGCACCGAGGTGTTTAACCTAAACCACTCCTGGTGTTTAACTTAAACCACTCTGGGGTGTTTAACTTAAACACCTCGGTTATGTACTACAGGGACTATCGCTTCCGAGCCTAGCCTAATTGCACCCAGTATTATTTCGCGATATATATCACTACATGTATACATATGTACATGTACATACCCAATGCTACTATATATAAGATACTTCTACTTTACTCGCCCGAAAAAAAGTCTGCTGATATTTTTATTTTTTGGCGAGTATGACCAAGTCCCGTAGTCAACTATTCTATAAATTGAAGTAGGCCTTTACCAAGTTGCTCTATACAAATTCAACTTCGAGCACAGATATGTTTATTTTTAACAACACCCAACCGGCTAGAACTACAGGTATCCGTACAAACCCTTCCAAATCATAAATCATTTCGCATGAACTTTAGGATACCACTACCACGCCACCCCTTGCCTACACACATTACTAAAGTAGTTTACTTCCTCTTCTTACCACCCTTGGCTTTCTCTGCACCGGTTGCGCTACCACTGGGTACCACGTCAATAGACTTGGACTTCAGGAGTTCCTCATCGAGCTTCTCCTTGGTCTTATCGTCAACCTCGACGGCCTCGTCGCCTACCTGGCCAAATTCGTTCACACGGCGGTAGTCTACACGGTAGATCCAGGCCTGGTAGAGGGCGATGAAGTATATTACATCGTCACGGAGGGTGGCGAGACGGTGGAGGGTTGGCATCTTGATCGTGAATGCAAAGAGGTCGTCAATGAAGCTGTGGGGATAATTAGCCTTGTTTAAAGGTGCGTGAGGGGTGATTAGTACTAACGTATTCAAGAGCTTGTAAACCATAGTCTTCCTGGGCATGTGCGCGACACTCTTCAGTCTGTAATTGATGTACAAACTTGGTACCATCATCAAAAATCCATAGGCGTAGACACTTCCGACGAGTGTCGTAATGATAAAACTATACCAGCTCTTGTGGGTATCATACATAAGCGAGTATACTGCATAAGCAGCCAAAAGAGGAACGGCGACCCAGTAGAGGTACTTGAACGCCTCCTCGTCATATTCCTTAGTTTCCTTCTCAAGGGACGAGAGTTTATGTTTATCCTCGAATCTTATCCGGTATGGTATGACAGAGCCCACGGCCTGGATTTTGACATCGACCATACGGGTGATCTTCCATGCCTCCAAGATAATGCCCATTCCTTGGCCAAAGAGAATCATCCAGGAGGTGCCTTCAGAGTTGTCAAGGAGGTATAGAAAAATAACAGCTTGCATGAATACGTTTGCAAGGATCGTGCGGACACTAACACCAACATTGTCTTTCTTATTACGCCAGTGAGAGATATCACTCTTAAAGGCAAGCATCTCGAAGACCGTGTGAAGAAGGGAAACAATTGCGGTGGTTCCGAGAAGATAAATGTTGGTCTCCATGAGTACTCGTTTGAATTCCTCAAGCTCGGCACCAGTATTGGCGCCGCCACCAAGACCAGGCTGCGCGGCTTGTTGCTTGAAGGAGGCATCGAGGGAAGCGTAAATTTGAAATTTCCAGAAGGGGGTAGGACCCAGGTTGATATGCATTGGGAGAGATCTAAAAATCGTAATTAGTATATCACAAACAAGATGTTAATAGGGTGTGTACCTGACGGTGCTATTGATCTCAACCATGTGTTCCTTCAACAACCAGAAGTCGTTGATAAAGAAGATTGGATAATACCAACCATTTCTTCCGGTTTCATCTCTAGCGCCAGTCGCTTCAAGAACTACATGCTGTCTCAATGGTGGCGGAAGGGTATTATAACTCAAAACACCACTGTTGCTCACAACATCCAGAGTCAAGTTTGAGTGCCAGTAACTAGAAATTGTAGGGCCAGCATCGGGAATGGGAGGAAGCTCTTCATCAGCTTCTTCCTCGTCCTCACTACGACCAATTAATTTCTTTGTCTTTACCACCTTCTTTTTCGGCGCGTATCTAGTCAACAATTTAACAATCCGAAATGTCTTCGACGGGTCATAAGCTGCATCATAAGGATCTGCGGTAGCTCCAGAACGCGAAACAAAAATATGCGCGAAAAGAGACCCATTGTTCTGGACCCGCTCGGAGAAGGGAATATCGACGGTGACACTTCGGGCGTCTTGGGGGTTATCAAGATGCCATTCCTTTTCGCTAAAAATGAGTGATTCTGTCATTATGGGATCGGCGAAAGGTGGCAGCGCGAGATGTTCATTAACGTAAATGGATACATCCATCGGGGCATCCGTTGGCCAAAGTGAGAAAGCTTTCTCGGGGATGTATCGATAGCTTGGATCATTCCGACCAACCGTATTCGTACCTTTATCGAATGTAGACGGAGGCGCGGTATTAACATTTGCAGATTGCTGAGGGGCAAAATATTCTAATTAAGTTAGATACTAATTATTCGTGTAGGATGATGGAACCTACTGAACGCGCTCTGGACAGCTACAAAGATGAGAACGCCGTTGAGGGCCGACCTAAGTGTAGACTATGGGGCAATGTTAGAGGTAAAGCCTATAATATTCAGGGAAATTGGGATACACACTTGAAAGCCACCCTCTGCCTGATCGCCAGCAGCAGCTGCTGCTTGTTGAGGAGCCATGTTTCCGAGATGGGAGCGATTGAAGTTGTTGAGGGTAAAAGACTTTTACCGGGACTTGGAGCATTAATAGGTGTTGCGGCTCTTTTCTTAAGACGACGTCGCTTGATGGCAAAATCTTGGCCTAACCGATCTCAGATATACCCAGGGGTGATACATAATACACGCTAAAAATCTATTTCCCTCATTAACACAAGATTTAGAAATGGCCTGGCTAGCTAGACCTCCGAAGCACGATGTTAGGAAGCTAATGAAAACTCATACTTTGAGACTTTTATCTTAGGATCAACTTAATACAATTCTTGAGGACCAAGCTGATATTTGTCATGGAAGATATAATTTGACGAGTGATCTCTTATGATCAAGCGAACACCACTATGGAGAGGTAAACTATTTTACCACCGGTGGTGAAAATAATAACATTAATATTTACACTTTAAAATAGATAAAGCAGACCCTTTAGCTAAAGGGGGCTATATAATGCCAATCTATGACTCCTATTATCCACTGGTGGGGAATTTCACCACCAGTGGTAGGCATTTCACCACCAGTGGTAGGCATTTCACCACCAGTGGTAGGCATTTCACCACCAGTGGTAGGCATTTCACCACCGGTAGGAAGCCTTCATAAGTATTGGCACTAATGATAAATGTAGTATAGTGCAGCATAAAGACTGAAATTCGGCATTTTTATTGACACAAGGACTAAAATTCAGTGCTTAAACCACCGTTGGTAAAATTACTTTTGACACATTTACCATACCAGCGAAGTCGATCTTTTTTTTTTTTTTTTCAAGTTTTGATGTATACGTATAGCATAACTTCCTGTATCAACAGTGACCGTATACGTAGCGTTTAATATAGACCAGAAACAAATGTTCTAATGCTCCAATAGATCTAACACCAAAACATAATACAGACCATATCTTAATTGTTTAGAAATAGTGGGTGTTCTATGCTTGTGGCTTAGAATCGAGCTCGTATATATACAGGTATTTATATATAGCCCAACTGAGCTGGCCAGATCCAGTCATGAATAGTGATTAGCAATACCCACCCCGCACGTTTAAGTAACTGGAGACCACAGGGGAAATTGATACTTGACCTTGTATAGGCTACTACTAATTATGCACATGTGGTCTGTGGTCTAGGGGATCCAGAGGTGTGGTAAAATGAATTAACCCAAAATTAAAAGGAAGCTCTGACAAACCGAGTGATTTCTGATGACGCTATTTCACGACAATGGGTCACGAAATAGAGACGTCAGCTCATGGGCCTCTTCTTCGTCCTCAAAAGTAGCGGGGTGTGGTAAACTTAAAAATGCGGGGCGGAAAATAGGAGACTAACGGGTGTTGTCGGGATGCTGACTATATAGCCACGATTCTGACGTCGACAGAGGCATCTTCCTTCTTCAGCTCCCTCTCAGCAAGGGCTAGAAATGCTTAAGCCTGTATCGAGAGTTACCCTAGAGGCTCAGGAAGTTGCAAATATAGCAGTTCGATACGGCCACTATAGCTACACTACATGTATGCGATTGACTCATAGGGAGAATTAAAGGAGCCTGGAAAGTCCCAAGGTCAATAATCACAAGCGCTAGCGGTATCTAGAATCCCTTTCCCGTTTTTAAACCACTGGGAAACAGGAGACCCTGTATGCTAGCGGATAATAGAATCATACACAACCAGCCCGTTGTTATCGCGGGACCAAGGCTCAGCAAATGCCGACTTCTATGTCTACACATTCGCCTTTACTTGCCCACACAAAACTTCTCAAACACAACACCCAGCACCTCTTCTACATCACCGGCGCCCTCACCTTTTCCTGTGATTTTGGCCAGCGCCTCTGCAGCCATCCTCAATTCCTCTGCTGCAACAACCACGTCCACCTCCTCTTCAAGCTCCGCACTTGTATGTGCAAGAAACGACTTTAAGGCTTCAATACACTCCTCTACAAGCAAGCGCTGGCGCTCCGTTGCGCCTATCGACTCATGCCAGTTATCTGACGAAGCCAAAGACGACGAGACAGGCGAGGTCATCTCTTTAAAGATGGTAATGAGGCCATTCAGGAACTCCTGGATCCCAGCTCCTGATTCAGCGGTGCAGGAGATACCAAACACTCTACCGGATGGTAAACCAGGTATAGAAGTTGCGATTCTGTCAAAAACATCCTGGGGCAATGCAGTCCCTGGGAGGAGATCTATCTTATTGACGACGACGATGATCTCCTTGCCCTCTGCTTCACGAACAACATCGGATACCTCTGGAGATATTTTGATCTGCAGGCCATCAGCGGTCTCTTCAACTGAGAGGACTACAACTACTACGTCGCCCTCCATAACACGTTTCCTGGCTCTCTTTATACCCTCTTTCTCAATTTCACCTACGCCCTCCGCCACATCACCCACCCGCAGACCTGCGGTGTCCCCTAGAACGACCATGAACCCGCCCAGGTCCACAGATAGATCGACCACATCTCTAGTGGTGCCTGCTTCACCAGAGACAATGACCGCCTCCCTCCCCACAACGCGGTTTAACAGCGAGCTCTTCCCCGCATTCGGCGCACCTACTAGCGCTAGACTGATGCCACTCCTGAGCATCTCTCCCTTCATTGCGTTTGCCACATGACCCTTCAGTACAGCCAATAACTCTTCAGCTGCCACAACGACATTCCGTAAAAGCTCGCTGGAACTAGTCTCAAACTGCTGATCCTCAGAAAAGTCAATCAGCGCCTCAAGCTCGCCCCTCGCAGAAATTAATGCCGCTCGCCACTCCTCATATCGCTTCGAAAGTCCTGATGTTGACGACCGCACGGATTGGATGCGCTGCTGCTCTGTCGCAGCAGAGAGTATGTCCCCCAGCGCTTCAATCTGCGGGAGCGACAACCTCTCATTTGCGAAAGCCCTCCTCGTAAACTCTCCCGGCTCCGCATAGACAATTTTATGACTTGAGTGTACCTGTGGAATCGCGCCGAGAACAGCACGGACAATCGCCGGTCCACCGTGGAGGTGTAGCTCGAGTGTGTCTTCACCCGTGACGGAGCGAGGGCCGGGGAAGAAGAGGATGATACTGCCGGGGTCGAGGATCTCTGTAGTATCCGGTTTATAGAGAGTGCGCAGGGTTGCATGACGGGGTTTTGGGGGCAGCGTGGAGGGGCAAAGTGAGGCGAAGATCTGCGGTCTCAGCGTCGTAATCATTTCAGTCGCAAGGTGGGAGGGGAACGTACATCCATGCAGGCGGGCCCGGAAATCCGAACTACAGCAATTGCAGACTTTCCGGCCGCCGTGGAGAGAGCGAAGATGGTGCTGGGCGAGTCATATTTGGAGGGAATTTGGAGCGGTTTTAGAGGCCGTGTGGAGCTGGATGCCCGTGTACGTGTGCTTCTGTATGGGGCCAGAGGATGAGGTTGTTGGAGTAGAAATCGCAGGGTGTTATTCCCAATAGGACGTCTGGTGGAGACCGTCGCTCGCAGGACGCGAATTGCTGGATGCATACTCTGAACAAGAGACACAGCTCGAGACAGCTTAGACTAACAGTCCAGAATATGGGAAATACAAGTAGCTTTTTTGGTAGCCAGCTGTTGCTTTAAAGCGGCGACCCTGCAGGGTAACATGGGAGCACTTAAATCGGGCCTTTAGAATTATACTACATTTATATGTATTTCTCCATCTCCGTTACAATATTGCTACGCTACCAAGCCTAATGATGCCCTCTATACAACATAGAACATCGGGCGACATTGTGCCGATGAGCGACAACTCTTTGTAGCCTGGAGCATATATTTATATTGATATACTGCGATGGTAACCACCAACGAAGAGATGTTAGGGTTAATTAGTAGCTAACCAAACTTCAAATGAGCGATGAGCCATGTGCGTAGCGCACTATTTCGTCCAATGTTTTGGGCCGGGAAGATGCGTTTCGAGAAGGAATACAAGCTCGAGATGGAACGTGTGTTATCTCTAGGATGAGGTACTGGTTTATGTATGTTGCTGGATTTTAATGTTTAGCACTCACCCACCACGAGCCGGGGGGGGGGGGCACTGTAGGTGGGGTGGTGGTGATAATCTAATGTTTTGTGAACTGCGTGATCCAACAGCGTTGCGAGTGATGGAATATGTGAGAGCGCTTATAGAGTGCGGTCCCTATGCAAGCGACGGAATGGTGCGTGGAGTTTGTATGTTTGTATGTACGACACGCCAATCAATTGTGATCAGTAAAAGGTAGATATTGGCCAAAGTGATCAATCATGATGCGGCTGGTAGGAAACTTCAGTTAGTAACATAAGTACTTCATTTCCCGAGATATTGACTGTTAATTGATCATGGCTGATTGAGGCAATGGATAGACATATATGTCACTAATTATATCCAATGAGAAAATATATAAATTAAAGCCGTATATCTTTTATTACCAAGTACTCCAAGGTTGTAGATACAGGACTTAGCCATTAATATATATAAACCATTGAGACATGATGCCAAAAGACACGATTTGGGAAGGAACAGATGGGAAGGGTGGGCCCCCCTGATAGAGCAGTCCTCCAGCTGCAAGATTTCTTCATAGCCACAAAATTTTCGGCTTTAATAAAGCCAAAGTAGAAGAGTATAGTGTAGTCATGGCGTCCAGCATCTAATGATCCCCACATGCACACCTCAAGTGAAATTTCTTGGCGGCAATAAATTCATAAACTAGTCTACTCCTCAACAGTAACACATATTTTTTAGAGAGATAATTATAAGACTATATTCACCTAGGCCTAGATTGTCTTTATGGGAGTATAGTTTTTGTTTAAGTCTTTATGTTGTGGTGACAAGCCTTAGGGATTCGAAACGAGGTGTGGGTGTTAGACTCTGAGCATCATACTGTACTTTTTAACCCAACACGCCAAGCTCGATCAAATAAACTTATAATTATATACATCGCCATGCATGACCACTTGAGCCATATCCCATCTCCTTAACTGTCAAGTCCGCAGGCTTCAGGGAGTTTCTGTTTACTAAATGACGAAATACTTACGCCACTGATCTTGTTCTGAAACTAACCTTCTAGGTGCTCTTGTACCTAGTACTAGTTCGTAAACCTAAGCGGGACATGTGTATTAATACGTACAGACATTCAGCCATTGCTGCAAGTATACCTAGCTACATACCCACGCGAACTACTGTCACTCACTGGGTACATGTATTGACAGACACTGGGTGCTGGCAGACAGGGGCTTTTTGGCCAATAAGAGAAATAAACTAGGCTTGGCTGTTTCTCTTTGGTGGGATCCGTCAATACCCAGTATCCATCATCACTCCGTGAACGACAGTACAGATAACCTGTCCGTCTGATGTTTCTTTAAGAAGCTAGGAATTGCCGGGAAAATGCACGTGCAAGGAACCCGGAGACGGCGAACGAGGAACAAAAAACCAAATATTTGTGCCTCGGAGTAGACACACTGCCGTTGGCGTACCTAGTGTATGTAGGTATTGCAGTTTTTTTGTTTTTCGTTCTATGGCCATGACCCCGCACATGCAGGTACATACAGAAGCTAACAAAGCGGGCGTGTAACAGAGAGACTGCTGCACCCTGAAAAAATTGCCCCTACTAAGTCGCTGAAAATTTTCTACCCTACAGATGACTACATATATCTAGAGTTGTTGCAACTCATTATCACGAGTGAGTTATCATGACTGTTACCGTTGACACTGTTACCGCCACTTTGGTTTCCAATGACAGGCCAGCCTTTCATTTAACTTGACATAAGTACTGTCGTTCACGGGGTATTGACGGGTACTGGGTGTTGACGGATTGCGGGCAAAACTTGGCTTGGCTGTCTCTCTTTTAGCTTGTTCCGTCAACACAAGTGGACGACAGTACCTACTCTTTGGTGGGAATCAACACCGGCACCGGCTAGAAGTGCAGTATCATTACAGTGTCTATGTATGTCTTAGAGTACGACTTGAATATCGTGCATGCATCACAAGCGAACCCGGCTCCGGCAAAACGCCCACAACCTGACTCAAGACGTGAACCCGCTAGATAGGTACATGTATGTATGTAGTGCTCCAGTGTGACGAGAGTCCCGTTCCTGCATCTTGTTAAACGTCGAACGTTTCAAGAACCCCTAAAACACGTGGTACAGGGATGGTTTTTACGGGATTTAGGCTCTTTCTATGGGTGGGCGATCTGAGAGCTTGCATTTGGATAACTAATCGAGGGGAACGGCTCGCTTGCTATGTAAACGGAAAGAAAAAAAACTGTTTGTCGAAGGATGAACGAGCACATTTAACTGGACATACTACGTGTGGTGTTTGGTAAATTGTCCCTTTGGTTTTGTTTCCGCCGCCACTGGGAAACTAGAACTGGGTTGCCTCAGACACCACATGGAATTATCCCGGCAACTTAAAAGTACGGGTGTTGCAAGTTCTTGGTTCCTGGATCCGTCGTGTTCGAAATGGATTTCCATCTAGTTAGCACTATTCTTACCGGAGCAACGCAGGGAACTCTTTTTGAGCAACCTTCTTCTTTTGAGGTTCGGGGGATCGATATCGCGCTACATATCTCACTTCTTAATCTATAATTCCAGAAGTTGTCTAGGTTGTATAAATATATCCTGCTAATTAAGTAATACTAGATTCTCGTATCCTTCGAAGTATTCACGAGCTTAGTGCTTAAGCTTATGCACGAAATCACAATAGAGTGGAGTACATGTATATATCGCGAACTAGATACTTGCTCAAGTAAGCACGTACCGCAGATTCCCTGCGGAAGGCTGAATATACAAACTTCCTTTGGTGCCTTACAGTAAGCCACCTTCCACAATTCTCCCTTAATATATGTATGCATATTCTACAGTGCTAGTGGTGCCAATCTTGTCATATTCCTCAGTAGCTCTTATTCTGTCACTAGGTTTGTGGTCTTAGGGTCGTAACACAATATCAGGCTGTTTAGTCAAACCAGAGGATGGGTCTCCCTTAATAAGTTGTGTATTTGTAGAAACTCACCCAAGAGAAACCGACTAACGTAAGATTTTACATAACAAAAGGAGCTGTAACAAGTTTTTCAGGAGCCCAGGCGCCCGAGGGGGCCGATTTTTTTCTTTCTTGTTTTCGCCATTGCTTCTTTGAGCCGGGAGTAAAAACTTCTTTCTCCTTTACTTAACTACATGTAGAACTAGGAGCTTATTTCCTCGCTCCCACCATCCCGCCCTTCATGCGGGCCTTTCCCGCGAAATCCAATCTCCAGGTAGAAACCGCGTTTAATCTTTGTTTAGGTTCGGGAAGGAGCTGCATCGGTTCTCTATCATCGGATGTGCCAGAACCCGACAAGCGTGTTTGGACCTTGGTTTGATGATCGTAAAATTGGTCTAGAAGGAAAAGTAGATTAGGAGCATTCTTTAGGTTATAGGAATCAAATGCGCGCCGTGGTGCTGGATTCATATTGACGCTGAGTCCAAACATTGGCCATTGTGTTAGGAACTTGATGAGCCTCAGCACTATCGAGTAGCTTTTTTTGTATCCTTTATATAAATCATAGCTATATAGGATTCCCTAGACGGTTTTTTCGTCATTTATATTGCTGCACGCGCAGCTGCAGGGAATACATTATAGTCGACAGAGGGGGTGGGTTATAGGGTAGTTCACATGTCTTGGCAGGATAAATATCAGGCCCCTTTCGCCAAGAGAGATTCGCGACGGTTAAACTTTCAACTCATCATCCAGATTCATCCTCCTCTTAACTTTCTTTGCTAGCCCACCAGCCTCCCCATGGGTTTTTGTTTCGGTGTAGGTGCGCCACTGTACTGTACTGGCGATCCAGGAATGTAAGTAGTATCGCAGAATGTAGCCATTAAAATGGCTGGACGAGACTGGATGGATGGCTGGTATGCGGATACTCTACTACTCTAGAGTGCTCAGATTAAGTGCATGCTGCGAAGTCTTCAGCGTTCACACAGCGCGGGATTGCATAAACAATTGTTGTTTATTAGTTTGCTATACCTATCTGTCTGCTTACTTTCAAGTCTTACTACTCTAGTACTTGCATGCACATAGCCCTCTGCCCGCAGAAAAAGCCCCTGCTCTGCACAATCTACACACCAGCTCCTTAATATAAGGTTCATATAGGTCGATAGTATCACCACCAACCCCCCCCTGGCCTCACCTGGGACCCAAGTGATGCCTTTGCAGTTTTGGTCGAGGTTTCCGCCTGTCAGTGCGGCAATAACGCATGCAAGGTATATGCAGTCCTGTTTCCGGCTGGTGGCATGGCTGTCCAAAATCTTGGAGGCGACACTCGCCAGTAAAACCTAGTGCGTTCCCGCCGCACTTACTCTAGTTGTATATACCCAACCTTTCTTCCTGAGTTTTCGTTTTGCAGTTTTTTTTTTTTTTGCGTGCCTCCTACAATTTGGGCCGGTATTTCTTCCGGCTCTTCAACTGCAGTTGGTTGGTTAGGCCGCTGTGCGGTGGTTGGGGATTGATAGCAACAAATACAGTTCCTCTCCTTTGCTAATAGTACTATATTCTTTCTATTACCTGCTGTTTCCTGCCGGGGCAAAAAAAAAAAAAACCGAAACCCAGTTAGACCACTATAACACGCCGAAAAAACGACCACGGACCATCAGCAATATATCAACTAGTGGAAGAGAAAAAGGATTGCGTTCATGTTCTCATCTGCTTGGGGCCCCTAAAGACAGAGTCTTTAACTTTCTATTCTTACAAAATCCCTTTTATATTCACATTTTCTTTATTATTACCTTTTGACAAAAATGGATTTAAGGGCTGACGGGCCTCCTCCGGGCGATACGATGTCGGGCCGCACAAATATTGCTGGCCTGCAGGTGCGGATTATAATATTGGTGTTGACGGTGGTCAACATTGTTTCTGCGGCTGCGATGGCGGTGAGGATATTATTGGATGCGAGGGATGCGTGTAGGCGGAGGAGTATGAGGAAGAGTGGTAGTTTGGCAGAGATGGGGCGGATACGGGTACATGAGGCGAACAGTTTGGATCAAAGGGCTAGTGGAAGTCGGAGTGAGTCATCAAAGGCGAGACTTGTGGGAAGTGGCCAAGATAGAGATTCGAAGGCATGGTGGAGGGCGGTTCCGGCGTTCGATGTGTTCCCGCTTGTGTTGGCTATCACAATAGTTGTGCAGGGAACCATGCTAGCGGTGGTAGAGGGGAAGGGATTGAGGATGAGTCCTTTTCAAGGGAATTGCAGGTATCTTTCGGAGGTTGCTTGGGTTGGTGAGTTGCTTGCCTTTTCTCGATTTGATTTTGTGGTTTTTTGATCATTGGCTGATGCGAGTGAAGCCCTATGGATAACGCCTTATATCATCTTATCATTTACCATTGAAACTGCTATCCGTGCTCTCTCCCAGCCCCGGTTCCAACCTCGCTCTGGAAAATCCATCATGTACTGCATTTTGGCTGCTCTTGTTCTCACGATGGTGACATGGATACCTTCACGAATAATGCCTGAGGATTCTTCTCAAGATTTCTGTGACGGAGAGCTGATGGCGTTCGTCGACCAGTTTTCTGCAGGCGGGCTTGGTATCATGGTTGCGCTTTTGCCCATTACAGTGTTTATGGGCGGTGTGGTTCTCATGCACCTGAGCAAAAATGCTGCAATTGATAGAGAGGAGAAGATGGCTTCCGGCAGGACGGTTTATTTCATGCTTTTCAGCGTCTTCCAATGGGTATGATTTGGCGGCCAATGGTCAGAGAGAAAAATGGGAAATATAGGCTAATTATTCGATTAAATACTAGATTCTGATGGTACCAAACTATGTTTTGACTGCCCAGGACAGCCCTGAGTACTCCACATCTACATTAGCAACTGTTGTAGCAAACATTAGCGGAATAATTGCCGGTAGTTTTTACATTTACATGCGAACCAGAAATACACCCGCAGAGATCGATGATGAATTTACGCCGAAAATAAGATCCTTGGAGAGGGTCCCCAGACATCCAACAGCTTTAGAGAAAGAGTTAAGTATCGTGGTCAGTGAACCCCACAATAACCGTGATGACCGCTCCATGAGCAGCCGCCCAGCACTTGCCTCGATCATTAGTGATTACTACGACATGCATACCATCACCGAGATCCCCCGCAGTCCCGCCATCAGTACCTATTCAGAGCGAGAAACAATATCCATACTCCGAACCCCGATCAGTCCCACAAGCCAGTACTCCAAAGACCGCCGCTCCTCCCGTGCGCCGTCCATCTTCTCCCAATACACCACACACAGCTTCAGACGGCTCGGAGACGAGATCAATAACATGATCGCCGGACTCCGCAACCCACCCACCACGTCGGAGAACACCGCGGCGACCTCTCCGCCCCCACCACCAAGCACCAGAGGCCGGTCAACAACAAACTACTCCATCTTCCCACTCATCACCGACCGGCCACCCACCGCCACATCCAGTACCGCATCAATATCCAAGCTACAGCCCCCCCGTACACTACTGCGGGCACCAACAAGACCATCGCGCGCCACAGTCCCGTCAATAAATCTCGACCGGCGGCAATCGGGCCCCAAACAGCCAGCGCGAGCCCAGTCAGCGCACTCATCGCAGTCGGGCTCGTTAAGGGTACCGCCCAAGGCAAGAGGGGGGGCGCCATTCGAGGTGGCAATCCCGCCGGGGCCGGATAATGGCGATGCCGAGTCATTCATGGAGATTCTGATGTGGAAGAAGGAGACGGGTGCTGGGGGAACGGATCCGGACAATCGGGTGTAGATGTGGGCTGGTTTGGTTATGCGGATATATATTAATTATTTTTTATTTCTCTTTTTATTTTATTTTTTTGTTTCTTTCTTCCCTTCTTTTGGTTTCTTTTAGGGGCGCGGCGATCTGCGGTTTGTTTTTATTAGATCCGTGCTGTCGGTTGAGGTTACCTGGCTGAGCTTTATTCTGGATTCTTTGGGGCTTCTCTATATCTTCCTGTCCTATAGCTGCTGATGAGTACGGACCGCTTGGTTTCCACTTGCACGAATTCCCACCGTGCACCGCCTCCATTAAATTTTCTCTCCGCACCTCTCCCTTACCCCGCTTGACGTCCTCCACTATATTTAAGCCGCTAACATCCACTTCTTCTTTTCATTTGCTATACATAGGGTTCTCTTCTTTTTTTTTTCTTCCCACTCCACGATAGTGCCTCGTAGGCTTACTTAGGGGAGGGTTTTACTTTACTGTACATAGCCACATTTATAGATTGTCTGCCATTCAGAAGTTGGGGTGGGTTCTACAAGTGCTCGTGTCATGTTTCGTCAGGTTAGGTCCCGCGCATACATCTTGCTTGATAAGGCAGATATGACGGGTGTATATGTTGGTCACGAACCCTCAACGCAGGTGGTGTTGGATCATGAGGTATCACTCGGATAGTGATCGAGATCGTGTTTTGGTGTGCGGTTCTGGGCGACTTTGGTTATGGGTGTGTTTTTATGAGAGGAGATAGGGGAGGAGATGGCTATCATGGAGTGTGTTGGTGAGGTTTGGTCGAGGGATAGCTTCGAGTGACATCTCATGACGCATAGGCTTGAGCATTAAGGCTTAATAAGCAGTTGATTGGCTATGTATACTCATAGCTCTCATAGAAAATAAGTTGATAAAGAGGTAGGGGGTGGAATGGATGTGAGATATCCCAAGTTGTTTCCCGTAGAATGTAACAGCATGGCATTAATATGTTTAAATATTCAGTGCCGATTGCGACATACATGTATATAACTTCCAAACAGAGAACATGGCTATCGACTGGACCTGAGAATGCATGATGTAAAAGAAACAAAAAAGAAAGACGTCCCTTCATGATCAGCGCTCTATACATGTACCCCAAGACCAGTTAAGAAATAAATAGATCGCTCCCGTCATCTAGCAAGGGCTTGGCCACATCCGAATGGCCGCCTTTGGCTGCGGGTGCCGGGGCCCCTCTCGGGTCGGCACCACTGTCTAGGAGAAACTCTTCCGCTCCCGGGTGGCCGCTAGTTAATGCGGACATTAAGACTTTAGGATTATCCCCCGCACTGGCACCGTTGTCCAGCAAGAGCTTTACCACTTCCAAATGGCCGCCACTTGCTGCGAATGGTACGGCATTAGGACTACCTTTCACATCGGCACCTCTTTCTAGCAAGAGCTTTACCACCTCTAGGTGGCCGAGGGAAGCTGCAGATTCCAGAATTGCTGGTATGCCCAGCTGGAGCCTTTTGCCCATCTCTACAACGCGGTCCAGCAAGACCCTTACCACCCCTAAATGACCACCCTCAATTGCATTATACAAGGCTTCGGGGGTACCGTCCGCACCGCTGTCCAGTAAGAGATTAACCGTATCGATACAACCAAAACGAGCAGCGACCTCCAAGGGCGACCCGGAACCCGTTATGTGATTTATATCTGCTCTCTTTATAACTCTTTGTAGAATTTTAACATTGCCTGTTCTGATAACCGGGTGATACAGCTTCCCCCAATAGGGAGGAGTTATATCGAATATTCCACCCTCTAGAAGTATATCGATGACCTCTGTGCATCTCGTCTCGAGGGCCCAATGAAGAACCTCTTCCTCATCTGCAAGACTTCTAAGGTGCCGACATCCCCTTCGTAATAATGTGTTTGCAGTCTCGTATTGCAGACGCGTTATCGCTAACAGGAGTAGTCCTTTAATGAGATAACCACTGATTGGTGTGACCCGGAGGAGTTTCTCGATCGCTAGGTTATAACCATTCCTTGTAGCTTCTTTGAGTAGAGGTGCTAGCTTCGCTTCTGGGTATAGCTGATAGGCGATTTGGTCGGGATCCAGCCCAAGCAGCAAAAATTCCTTTTTCAAATCAGGTTCCTCCAACCATGGAGACATTAGAGCGGAAGCTGCAGTCAGGCGTTCTTTTGGGGTTGCAGCGAGAAGGGCCTTCAAGAAATCTATCCCTTCTTTATCCAGTTGTGATCTTTCCAAAATATCCGTTGGGAACTCTTTATGACCGAGGCAATATTTCTTCAGAAGATCCTCGTCAAGTGGAAATGTCCCTGAAGCACTTCCGTGGCCGGTTTCGTAGATGGTCGAGTCAGATTCGGGGTCGGAATCGGGGTTCAGTTCTGGTTCTGGGTCGGTTTCGCGGATGCAAAACGGTGTCTTAAAAGTCACAATTTCATGCACTAGGATCCCTAACGACCACATATCCAAAGCATATGCTGGTTTTCGGGGCTTTCTCCTAGGAAAGTATCCTAGGAGTTCGGGGGCCATATAGCCATATGTTCCAACTTGAGTTCGCAGGGAGGTGCTGGCTTCCCGTTTCGCAACTCCAAAATCGGCGATCTTCACCCAAATAGGGTCGAGACAAGCCACGAGGATATTCTAGGGTGGATTTAGAAAGCTTGGTAACAATGGTAATTGACATAAAATCATTTCTTAAGGGGTTTGTTTACCTGAGGCTTTAAGTCACGGTGGTAGATCTTTAAAGAGTGAAGAACCCTTAGTCCATGTAGTATCTGTCTAGTGATCTCCTTCGCCTCTACTATTGGTTTTGGGCCCCCTTCGTGATCGGCAATGTATTTGCTCAAATCTCCATCTTTTATGTACTCCATCACGAGAAATGTATGTTCTATGTTTTCATACCACCCTAGGAAGTTCACAAAAAGACGCGGATACTGTCCCTGTTAGTTTATGCTGTGTATGATATCATATGGATCTCAAATGCTCACTTCTTTTAGCATAACTAAAGCTTGAAGCTCCTGTATTTGGCATGTACTTATATGCGGGTCTCGATCCAGCATTTTAACAGCTCTCAGTTCTTTCCACTCCCACCCCGGTTTCCCGGGCCAGACAAATCCGGATTCCATTTCTTGGAGCCAGACAGTTCCGTAACCACCAGCGCCAATTCTTTTCTTCTTGTTCCATGTAACGGGTTGCGAGCTATCATCCACTGTATGCACCACACTATCATCGTGAAATATAGTTTTCCACTTGTGGCTGTCGAATTCCCGGGCCAGGTCTTCCGGGGGCTTTCTAGTCGCCTGTACAGAGGGGCTATACATGAGCGGTGGTAGCTGTCGAACGGGACTTCGGGTTTCGTAGGGCTGTGAAGGACTTTTGGCGCGCACTTTAGATATGTAGATAAATTACGGCGAGACTTGCTTACAAGCTAAGGAGGGGTAAAGTGACAGCCTACATGTGTAACCCAGGAACAACGAAACAAGTTGAACTGGAATATTGGGCTTCGGATTGGTCAAATGCTTGTTGAGCCTCAATCCGACCCAGAGCTTGATCAATGGGTATGTGCCTTCTGAGATTCTGCGGTAGTGGATAAAATACATAATCAGACGAGAAATTTTCTTGATGTTCTCTGTCTAGACTCCTATTATCTGGGACCGAAATATTCTCTTTAGTTATTATACATTCCCCCTCTGAGTTCCGGTAGATCTTGTTGGATTAATGCGAATAACAAATCTGGTAACTTGGTTGTTGAAATCTGCCAGAGTTTTAAAGACCGTAGCTAGCCGTATCGCCTGGTGTGCTCAGAATCTGGTGCTGTGCAGCCTTGGCAAACTTTGGTTTGTGGGAGTTTCTTTACCCTATCTAACAACACAAGCGCCAGGTTTGTACTTCAATATGCAAAGCACCAGATTCTGAGCATGTTTCGGCCCACCAGGCGATACATACTGAATAAAAGGCATCCATCCCTTCAAATTACTAATATACTATGGGACAACCCACAATAAAAGCTATTTAACAACAGTATCTTTTGGGACCGTTCCTACTTCTGGACAGACCAATGTCTCAAGAGATCATTGAGACAGTACAGCACGCATATAGTATCCTTTAATTGGTGTATATAATGGGTTTTGCTTTTGAGTATTGTGCTTAGGATTATATGTTTGGCGCACATACATGTGACTGTCTTAGAGTATATGCATATAATAGAAGACAAGGTAGAAGTCTGCCACCATATACTATCAAATTACAAAACCAACCAATGTAACTAATGCGAGTGATATGGCATGCCTCGACTTTACTACTCACATACCGATCAACTACCGCAACGCTTCTGGCAAGATCCTAGGGTACTTACCGTTCTGATACCGAACGCCCTAAATCCCTTTGTAGACTTGCGCCCATTGCCTAATTCCTACGCCTGGTGCCGCTGGAGGTTCGAGCTCTGAGTCTAACAGCACTTGCTCGCCAGGCGGGAGTCGTCATACCGCCATTACTCTATGCATATGAGATCAAAATTACAGCAAGCAGACTGATCTACGCCCTTCAACCAATCGTGAAGGAGGTAATCCCTGGCTGGAGATAGCAATTTTTCGTACTTCTAGAGAGCCTCAGATCAGGCTAGGTCGTATGAGATGGCATATATTGCGCTAGCTGATGACTGACCACGTATGTATAGAGCTTGTTGGAAGCTGAGGGTGATCAAATGAAGGTGATCACAAACTAGAAAGAAATATATTAGCAGCCCCACAACGTTTACGCAGGCGCCACGGACCTGCCCGTCCCCCATCTACCTATCTGGCTGTGGACACAACCTCATTCCCAGCCCACATATACGGCGTGACATTAGGTGATGGCGGTATACTAGCTAGTGAGTAAAGGGAGCTGGAGGTAAACAGTGAGTTTGTTAAAATACTACCTTCTGTGTTTTCAACCAACCCTGACTAACCCTAACTAACCCGCATGTACTTTATGAAGTATGAATAAACAAATAACCCTAACCAACCCTAACCACAAACCAGCCAGGTCTGGGAACGGGGCTGGGGCTGGGGCGAGGTCGACGTTCAGCCGTGCGTGCGAGGTTACATGAAACTCGGGTATACTACAGCAGAAGTCAAGCCAGTACATACAGAATACGATTTCCAAGGCCTGAGAAGCATCATAACCAAGAATTGAGGGATAAGTAGATAGGGTTTTTATTTGGAACTGTGCGCCAGCTAGAATAGGTTTTCGCAGGTGCATGTTTCCGGCCATATGGTCACTCTATAAGCAGGTTCTCTGCTCTCGGAAGGTACGCTCACATCAGACCCGCGAACTCTTGACGGGATACTATTCTTTAGAGGGGAGTGGCTCTTTTGAGTCTCACTCATACCCCACCACTCTATATACAAGGCCCCAATCCACACCCCTACTTAGCCACCACAAAATTGACCACCCTCCCGCCGCCGGCCACAATCGCCTTCAGCACCCTCCCCCCGTCACCAACCCACCTAGCCCCCTCCCTAGTGGCCAAGAACCTCCGCAACACATGTCCCTCAGCGTCCCCCTGCGCCATGCGCCGCGCATCAACCTCCATAACAAGCCTAACCTTCCCGTCGACCTGCACCGCACACCTGATTGTCTCCTCGCCCCCGCCGGCCGCAGCCGCTTCATCCACGCCCGGCCACGGGCGCTGCAGGATCGGCGTCTCCGCCGGCCGCAGCACCGCCCAGCACTCGGACGCAAGCGCCGGCGTGATGGGCGCCATCATGTGTAGTAGCGTCTCGAGCGCCTTGTAGCGCGCCGCGGCGCCAACAGGCGCATCGGGCTTTAGCCCGTGTAGCGTGTTGGTGAGCTTTGTGAGCGTGCTGATGACGGTGTTGAGCGCGTATGTCTCGGAGAGGGAGGCCGTGACCTCCTTCAGCGTGCGCTGCACGTCCCGCCATAGCTGCCGCTCCGCGGCCGTGGTGGGCGTGAACGGGGCGTCGGCGTCGGCGGGGGGTTTGGTGGCGGCGACGACCTGCCAGATGCGGCCGAACCAGCGCTGGATGCCGACGATGCGCTTCTCGTCCCACTCGAGCACGTCCTCGACCGCGGCCTGGAAGAGGATGTGTGCGCGTGTTGCGTCCGCGCCGTAGCGGGCGATGGTGGCGGCGGGGTCCACGCCGTTGTGCTTGCTCTTGGACATCTTCTCGTATGTGACTGTTGGTGCGAGGCCGGTGGTTCCCGCGATTGTGCCGTCGGGGGTGAGCTCGGCCGGGGTGAGGAATTTGCCGGTTGTGGGGTGGGTGTGCGTGCGGCCGTGGACCATGCCCTGTGTGATGAGCCTCTTGAAGGGTTCGGCGGCGTTGGTGGGGCCGCCGCCGGAGGGCCACAGGCCGGAGGAGTGGGCGAATTTGGCGATGAAGCGGGAGTAGAGGAGGTGGAGGATTGCGTGCTCTACGCCGCCGATGTAGATGTCTACTGGGAGGAGCTCTGAGGATTCTTTGGAGAAGAGTCTGCAGCTGTTAGTAAGGTGTAAGGTATGAATTTGGGGGGTTTGTAGAATCTACTCTTTCTTGTTGTGCGGGTCAATGAAACGCATGTAGTACCAGCTGCTGTCTACGAATGTGTCCATGGTGTCTGTATCCCTTGTAGCGGGTCCATTACAGCTCGGGCATGTAGTCTCAACCCACTCCTTCACAGAAGCTAGCGGGCTCCCTCCCTTCCCACTGATATCGATACCCTCCGGGAGCTTCACCGGCAGATCTTCATCCTTCACCGGCACCACACCACAGGAGTCACAATGCACCATTGGGATCGGCGTCCCCCAGTACCGCTGTCTAGATACCAACCAGTCCCGTAATCGCCACTGCGTAGTCTCCGTTGCCCACTCCTCTCCTAACTTCTCGATAATCGCTTTCTGCGCCTCCGCCGAAGGCATACCTGCAAACTCGCCGCAGTTATCCGCAAGGACACCGAGCGCTGTGAACACCTCCGAGGAGGCGGCGGAAGCAGGCGTTGACGGGGCGATCACAACCTTGACTTCCTGTCCGGGACAGTTCTGGGTCCAGAAGGCGTGGTCGCGGGTGTCGTGTCCGGGGACTCCCATCACGGCGCCCTCGCCATAGCCATCGAGCACATATTCGGCGGCGAAGACCGGCAGCGGCGGGGAGTCTGGCGAGAGCGGGTTTGTGGCGGTTATTCCGGGGAGGAGGAACCCGTGCTTTGCTTTGCCGTCGGGGGAGGTGGCCTTGTTGAAGTCCTTACTTGCCTCGGCCTCCTTCACGAACCGTGCCAGGTCTGCATTGGCCTCCGCCATCCTCTTGACAAGCGGGTGCGATGTCGACAGCGCAAGATACTGGACGCCATGCAGCGTATCCACCCTTGTGGTAAATACCTGCACCCGCTCCTCGCCACTACCGGCCACCGTCACCGGAAACCTCACCTCCGCGCCCTGACTCCTCCCGATCCAGTTTTTCTGCTGTGCACGCACCCGCTCCGGCCACAGATCTTTCAGGACCTCCAAGTCCTCCAGCAGCGCCTCCTTGAACGCCGTGATCTTCAAGAACCACTGCCTCAACACCTTCTTCTCGACCAGCGCACCCGAGCGCCACGAGTGCCCCGTCGCAGACACCTGCTCGTTCGCCAGCACCGTCTGGTCCACCGGATCCCAATTGACCAGCGACTCCGCACGGTAGGCCAGCCCGGCCTCATGCAGCTTCAAGAACAGCCGCTGCGTGTGCTCGTAGTAGTCCGGACTACACGTCGTGAGCTCCTTACCCCCGCAATCAGCACCTCATGACTAGTCAGTGCACAGGGGGGGGGGGCAAGGGGGGTCATACATACTCTCCCCCAATCGAACGCCACGCCCATGCCCTCGAACTGCTTCTTCATGGCGGCGATGTTGTGCTCGGTCCACGCCTTTGCGTCCACGCCGCGCTCGATGGCCGCGTTCTCGGCGGGAAGGCCGAAGGCGTCCCAGCCCATGGGGTGCAGCACGTGGTGGCCAAGCATGCGGTGGAAGCGCGAGAGCGTGTCCGAGATGGTGTAGACTCGGAGGTGTCCCATGTGTAGGGTTCCCGAGGGGTAGGGGAACATTGAGAGGATGTAGAACTTTTGCTTTTGGTCGCCGGTGGTGGTGGGGTGCTGCAGGTGGGACCGCCATTTGGAGTCGAGGTGGGTAAAGTCGAGTTTGTCATTACTCCGAGGGGGGGTGGTAGTGTTGTACCTCTGGGATAATAGTGGGAAGGGGGTGGTGCTTGTCCGTGGCTTGACTCGGGGGAGAGAAACACATCGCAGCGCCGGCCTCGAGGCCGCAAGCAGCGTGAATGGGAGGCGGCCACCCATCTGCAGCAGTCATTGATCAGCCCTATATTCGCAATTGAGCGCTGTGGGGAGGGGAGGGGGGCTCTACCGTTATGAATTCTCTATGGTGAATAGGAGATTAGGTTGGAGGTTGATTTTCGAACAGCCCGTCCGTGGGTTAGGTGATCCACAGCAACACCCCGCTGTCAGGTGATCATTGACATATGGTAACGCTAACTACATAAGTGATACTGCATCCATCACCTTGGCGCGGCTCTGTGGCGAGTGATGGGATGTGATGGCCATGGATGAGCGTGAGATAGGGGTTTTCTTCTCGAAAAGGGACTGTAGATCTATCTACTGATCGATATCGAATCGAGGAGGAGACCACGTTCTCGAGCTCCCCCAGCTGCTCAGCCCCTATTCTCTCCCACCACCCTGTAAGATCGATGGGTACATAGGCGCGCGGTATATAACACAACTGCTCTGCCCCCACCAACCAGACAGCCGCAGTGACATATCTGGTGTAATTGCGCAATTCGGGCACCGTCCATCCATTGCGCCAGACACAGACAGACAGGCAGACAAGGCGGGACTTGAACGACAGGATGGGATGCGATGGACCGCATTATGGATACGTGTGACGCAAGGCTCGCTTATCGAGTGTGTGTAGACCCTGCCAAGGAAGATCTCTCTCTCGCTCCGACCTGTGAGTGAGTGAAGACTCCATAGATCGATCGATAGATTACGGAGATACACATACACTCAGCACAGTCTACTCTACAGTCCATTCTATGCATCTACACAGGCATCACCTACTACTACTATAATCTACTCTAATTTACTCTATTTTACCACAACTACCGTCATCTATCTACATATCTGATCATTACCCCCCCCCCCCAGTAACAACCTTTTCCCCAATGCCCCGCCTGCCACCCTCCCTTCTGCGCCATGCCCACACCCTCTCACCCCTCCTACCCCTCCTCCTCCCCGAATGCCGTACAGTCTCCTCAGCCCTCTGCGAGCTCCGATGGCTCCGCGAGCACTCTATCGAGACGAAGCAGCCCCTCCGTCCACTCTGTGAGCGCCGCCGCCGCGGTGAGCCACTCCAATACATCCTCGGCACCCAGCCCTTCGGCGACCTCGAGATCCTCTGCCGACGGGGCGTGCTCATCCCACGGTTCGCCAACCCTACCCCCTCTGCTATCATACCAGCCAGGCAATCCCACTAACAGGAACACAGTCCCGAGACCGAAGAACTAGTAACCAACCTCGCCGCCCGCATCGCAAAGACCCTCCCCCCCACCCCACTCCACATCCTCGACCTCTGCACGGGCACCGGCTGCATCCCGCTGCACCTGCACGCCCTCCTCCCACACTCCCGCATCCACGGCATCGACCTGTCCGGCGGCGCCGTGCGCCTCGCGCGCCGCAACCTGCACCACAACATCGCGCTCGGGGCGCTCCCCCCGCGCGCCGCCACGGCCGTCACCTTCCAGCGCGGGGATGTGCGCGACACGCCGCGGCTGCTCGAGGCCGTGGGCGCCGTGCTCCCGCGCGTGGACGTGGTGGTGGCTAACCCGCCGTATGTCTCGGTGCGTGGGTTCGCCGCGGAGACGGCAAGGTCCGTCAGGAACTATGAGCCCCGGGTGGCGCTGGTGCCTGAGGATGGCGTCGACGGAGATGCGTTTTATCCGCTTGTGGGGAGGGTTGCGGAGCTGGTGGGCGCGGGGGTGGTGGCGGTGGAGGTGGGGGTGGGGGCAGGCGGGGAGGGTCAGGCGTGGGTGGGAGGGGGCGTGGGCGGGGGTGGAGGTGTGGGGGGATTATGCGGGGATGGGGAGGGCGGTGGTGGCGTGGAGACGGGGGTGGGAGGGCATGGGAGAGGTAAGTTTGCTAGAGAGGTAGGTCCTGGAATAATTGATTAACCGTAAAGTACATATGTAGTGAACAAAGCCCATCCAGTGATCGTTCCACAACAGGCATGAGGTGAGAATAAAAAAACAAATACTTGAAAATAGAAGCATCAATTTCTGCCACACTATAATACACTGTGCTATAAAGCCCCAGCCAAGGACCTACATACTCAGCTGCCCATCCCCATCGGCGCATATGCATAATCTGATATCAAAGCTTGTGTTTCCCACCCAGCTATCATTGGCCCACCCCACCCCCACTCCCCACTCGCCCGCAACCACCACAACCACAGCCACAACCACAGTAAGCTTCAAAGAGCACATAAGCACCCCAGACACACAAGCCGGGCCCCTTCCGCGAACCCGCATCACATATGAATAAAAAAAAAAAAGAAGCCAAATTCCCTAGTCTCATTACGGGCATACACACCCACTATCTACCTCCTCACCCTCACATCCTCCTCATCGTCGCTGTCATCCCTGAAGCCCTCCTCCAGCTGGCCATCGTCGCCGTCCGGCAGGCGCACCTGCCCCGTGCCCGCGAAGCGGCGCTGGAGGTTCTGCAGCGGGATGCTCTGCAGGATGGGGCGGATGGCGATGCGGTATGCGATGAAGAGGATGGCGGCGCAGGTCAGCGTTAGGAGCGAGGTCTGGGATGTGTTAGTGGAGGTTGGGCATGCAGGTACATATGAGAAGGGGGGGTGCGGTACGGTGATGAAGTTGGCTATGGTGCCGGCCATCTTGTTTTATTTTGGAGGGCTTGGCCGCTGGTGGGTGGTGTGGTGGGAGTACCTCCTTGTGGCGGTAAGGGGGGATTGAGATATCGATGGGGGACTTCTTGTGTGTGTGGAAATGGTTGTTTGGGGGGTTTCTTTAGTGTATTGCCCGTTTGATTGTCACGGAGAGAGCTTGAGCTTGCTCTGTGGTAGGTTGTAGGTAAATAGGTAAGTAATAGAATGTTATGTCACCACACCAGCCAGCCAGCCCTGCACGCAACCCAAACCCACCCATAATCTACACGTCCCCCCCCCCCCCAAAGCTGAAACCTGAGACAGTGGCGATACATACCTTGTGAGTTTGTGACACTGGCCAGTGTAGAGAGTGACCGCCTTACAAAGCCAGGATTAAGGAGGAAGAAAGAAAGAAGTAGAAGAAGTAGCTCCAAAAGTACATGTAATATACCCTACTACATAGCTAGTCGCTAAGCGCCCCCAGGGGAGAGGTGGTCTGTACTTTTGCCCTCTAAGCGAGAGCAGAGCTTTGCTGTTTCTGGAGCACCGTGATAGGGGGGGCTCGGATCGGTGGGTCATGACTTGGACCACTGCTATACTTACATGTACCTACTGGCCCTTCTACACATTCCCAGTGTCGCTCCTACGTGAAGGGGGAAGAGGGATTTTTTTTTTTTTTTACACCTTCATCTTTGTTCGTCCAATCAGGCAGGCAAGGGTAAAAGTTAGTAGTGCCTGGTTGTTGAGCGGCAACAAACAGAGATACATCCACATGTCCCCTACACTGGCCAGAGTAGAGGACATCGATCACTTACTCACTCGTTCACTCACTCATCAAAGGATATACACCAGACTCAAAGGGATTATATTGATCCTCTGTCGCTAGTCAGCCGCCTATAACCGCGTGAGAGGTATTGTGGGGTTGACCTGCTGCTTACCACCGTTGACCGCTGACCGCTAGCGACCGCTTTTTTTGCTTTCGGAGGGGTTGTTCGTGCAAGGTGGGGAGGACCAGAGTTTCTCAGGGGAAAAAAGAAAAGAAAAAAAAAAGATTCACGGTCAAAAACAAAAGATCACACAGGGAAACGGTCCGAAAATAAAGTGCAGGAGGGGCAAAGGGCTGCCAGTTAACTGCCAATACAGCCTGTGGAGTCTTGGAAAGGCCATTAACGAACTAGGGTCTCAACTCAACTCGGGTCAGGGAGGGGGGCTTCTTTTAATTCTATCTGGTCTTGACACTAACCTCTACACCCACCACCACCACAACTACTACCCACAACCACTCCCCCCCCAACATCACAACCACCTCTTCAACTAACAACACTTCATCTTTTTTTCCTGCTACTGCCTAGAGAATCATCTAAACACCTACGCATAAACCCGCTCTGGGCGCGGATGTTAGACCATCAAATATCACCACCTCGATCCTATAGCGCGACAACACCATCGCCATCCCCGGAGTTTTCCTCAACACCGACCCCGACTCATGTCCAACAACTCCAATGCCCCTCCCCGCTCGTCGGGAGGCGGAAAAACTTCCCTCTTCTCAAGGAATAGACATCCCAAGGTAGCACCCTCCTCCAGCTCCTCCTCCTCCAAGGGCGGAGACCCTTACCCCCCCATACATGCGGACAGCTTAAAGAGCTCATCACGGGGAAGCAAGGGTCATCATTCGCGGCTATCTATGACAAGCTCAAAGAGCGATACACGGGAAAGTCATTACTACACCGGCGAGCTGTCGCCCACGCAAGCGAACGGCCCTGGTAGCTATTCGGCCGGAATTGTCGCCTCCGTACCCTACGACAGTGTAGCGGCAGACCTAAACAGACAGCCTATACCGATGGACCATAATTTGAGGCCGGTCTCGAGAGGCGATGAACAGGTAACCCCCCATGGGCTGGGTAGGTTTGGCGACTTTCATCAGTACCCACAGGTTCATCCGTCGGCCGATCAGCACTACGCTCATGCTTCTGGTTCACAGAGGCCACAGCCGACTAATCACGGGTCTTCGTCGTCGACGGCTACGCAAAACTCACAGCACCAGCAATACCAGCAGGGATATATACCTTACAGCAACAATTATCAGCCGCCGAGCCCTTACTCAAGCTCAACGTTTCCCTCTCGCCAACAAGATTCTTACCAACAGCAGCCACAACAACATCAACAGCAGTACTACGGCTCAAACGCGTCGGACTCTACATACCAACGCACTTCTTCCGACCAGGCATCAATATATTCTTCCATCTCATCGGCGACTCGGAATTCTATTGTATCCGTCGCTCCAAGTGTAGTTGCCGATCTTATTCCTTCGCCGATGAACTTTAGCTCTGCCGATGGATTTACACTGGAGCGCCCCCGAGATGATCGGGAGGTAGAGAGAATGTTTCAGGAGCTGATGGAGAAGAGAGGCTTTTCTGGACTTCCGAAAGAGGCGCAACGGGGCATTATGGCCTACCCGACCAGTAAAAAGTGGATTCTGATTCACCAGGATAAATTGGCAGACTTTCAGGCGATACAGAAGGGGAAGGCGGCGGCGCAAGCTCAAGGGAGAGACCCGGACGAGGGTGGCCCGGAGTGGTATGTGAAGAAGATTATGGATGGTAGCATCAGTGTGAAGCAGCTCGGGAGTTTGAGTGTGTCTCTTCGGACACAACCAATCAGGTACGCCACCTCCTGGAATTAGAATTTGCTTTCATCTTAAGGAATGAGTGGCTAATAAAACAATAATAAAGTTGGGTTAAAAAATTTATTGAGGCTCAGGGACAGGTCGCACTCACGACTGTTCTCCGGAGCATAAATAACCACACTGGAAAGAACACTGCCGGATCCGATGCACTTCTTGACAAAGAATATGATATCGTAAAATGTTTAAAGGCCATAATGAACAGCGTGGATGGTGCTGAGGATGCCTTTAAGCACCCTCACTGCGTTTCCGCGCTTACGGCGTCTCTCACCTCGCCACGAGTAACAACTAGAAAGCTCGTTTCAGAGGTTTTGACATTCCTGTGTCATTGGGAACGGCCAATCGGTCACACTAGTGTCATTGCTGCGCTAGATCAGCTGAAAACCTACCAAGGGGAACATGGCAGGTTCGACTCCTGGCTCAGGATCGTCGAGGTTACTATCGATGGCCGAGGAAAGCTCGGGAGTCTTGTCGGCGCGAGTGAAGAGGTTCGGTCTGGGGGTATTGGAATGGAAAGCTTACTCATGGAATACGCGCTCGCAACACTGTTCTTGATCAATATGATTGCCACCGGCTGTGATGACCTCCATGCTCGTATCCACATCAGGGCGCAGTTGAAGGCATGCGGGTTTCAGAGGATTTCGACAAAGATGCAAGGGTTCCAGTACGACCTTATCGACAAGCAGATCCAGAAGTACGAAGATGACGCCGCAGCGGACTATGACGAGCTCATGGATAGGGACGGAGGCAGTATGGCAGATAGTATAGAGGGAGATCCAAAAGATCTTAACGACCCCAATGCCATTGTAGAGGCCATAATGACCAAAGTCCAGGGTTCTCAAGCACAGGACTACTTTGTATCTTCACTGCAACATCTGTTGCTCATGCGGGATAATAACTATGAGGACCGACTACGCATGTTCCAGCTTGTCGATTCAATATTGGGTTATGTCGTTATGGACCGGCGCCTGCCGGATATGGAATTGAAAGCAAGTCTGAACTTTTCAGTTCAGGCGCTCATGGATAAGCTTCATACAGATGCAGAGGCCCGTCACGCACTTGAGCAAGCGTCTGAGTCCCGGCAGATTGCGGAAAAAGCGATCGCCGAGCGAGATGCTATGAGCGAGCAGATTGCCATGGGTGCGGACGGACTAATCGCGAAATTACAGCAGCAATTGGAAGAGCAGACACAGGTAATTGAGATTGGTAGACGGCAAATAATGGGACTTACCGGAGAGCTAGAAGAGATCAAACTCGCACATGCTGTGCAGATGCAAAAGAGTGAGTTAGAGACCAGAGAGCTATATCTTATGCTCCGGGACTCCCAAGATAAAGCAGACGCTGTGCATGCAAGTATGGTCAAGAAGGCGAGGAAGGAAGGGAAACCTATCCCGGAAGATTTAACCGTTACCCCGAACGGTATCTTGGACCGGAAGCTGCTCATGGAGAGGCTCGAGACGCAACTGGAGAGGAAAAAGACCGAGTTCAAGCTAGAGGGTAAAGTCTGGCAACAGGTAGCACCGAGTGATAGATTAAGAGAGCTCCGGGAGCGCATGGATGCCATTCAAATAGAGGCCAGGCAAATAGAACAAGAGCACTTGGAGGAGGCTAGAAGGCAACGGAAAGGAGCTCCCCTAAGAGACATCTCCTTCCGAGACGTCTCATTTGGCAATTACAGGAGAGAGGGCAGTGCCGATAGCGCCTACGAGAGAGCGATATCGCCAGCCCCTGCAAGGAATTTTGCTGATAGGGAGAGAATAAGAAATGAAGCTGGTCGGGAGGATGGGATCGCGGAGGGGAGCGTGGATGACGAGGAAGATTTTGAGTACGAATTTCCCCATATCATTGAGGTTGGAAGGAAACCGCGAGCATTGAAATCCCGGAATGGTGCCTACAGAAGGCATAAGATGCCAACTGATCAGGCCGCTGGAATGTTTAGCGAACTTACGAATAAGATTCCTGTAATTGATCCCGAAAGTGATGAGGAGGAGGAGGAGGTTGAAGATGGGGATCCAACTGCTGGTGATGATGGGGTCGCCACTGGACGCTCGCCCTCCAGTACTGAGTCCGATTCTCCAAAGACACCCGTGGACCTTGGTGCCGGTACGGATGAGGAAGCCAAGTTTGATGGCTCTGCGGCTCCTGGTGGTTTGATAGGATTTAACACAGAGGCCCCTCCTCCGCCCGCGCCCCCACCACCGCCGGGCATGCCGGGTGCGCCAGGTTTAGTTGGCTTCAGCAACGGTGCCCCACCTCCCCCTCCACCACCGCCGGGCATGCCGGGTGCGCCAGGTTTAGCTGGCTTCGGCAACGGTGCCCCACCCCCTCCACCGCCACCAGGTATGCCAGGTGCGCCAGGTTTAGTTGGATTCGGCAACAGTGCCCCACCCCCCCCTCCACCGCCGCCAGGTATGCCAGGATTTGGCGGTGGTGCCCCCTCCCCCTCCCCCTCCCGGGTTGATCGGTGGATTTCCCGGTGGCCCTCCTCCGCCTCCACCACCACCTCCACCTCCAGGTACGCCTATGGCTGGCTTTGGCAGTGGCGCGCCACCTCCGCCTCCTCCGCCCCCCGGGTTCGGGTCCCGGGCACCCGGGATGCCCGGTATGCCTCCGCCCCCCCCTCCTGCGCCAATGGGTATGCTCTATGGTGGAGCCGGTGCGCTGTTCACTGGTATGAGGCCTAAGAAGAAGCTGAAGCCTATGCATTGGGAGAAGCTGGATGGCGTGGAGTACACCATTTGGGCGAGCCGATTCGATAAGGATGCAATGTTCGATGAGTTGAGTAAGAAGGGTATCTTGGAAGAGATGGAGCGCTTATTTGCGTTTAAGGAAGCTAAGATACTGAAGAAATCCGCTGGTGCAGCCGAGAAGAAGAAGGAGTTTTTGGACTCGTCGATCGTCAAGGCTTTCCAGATTTCCTTGTCTAAATATGCCAATATTCCTGTTGACCAGCTTGTCAAGAAGATACTGTCTTGTGACAAAGATATGCTTGATAACTCAGCCATCATGGACTTCTTGTTGAAGGACGAACTTTGCGTCATCTCTGATAACCTGTCCAAGAACCTGACGCCTTACAGTATTGATTGGACAGAACTAGATGCTGAAAAACAGAAGCGAGAAGCTGATCCTAACGAGCTGCGTAGAGAGGACCATATTTTCTTGGAAACAGCGTTTAATTTGCACCATTACTGGAAGGGTAGGATAAGAGCATTGGCTTTGACCAGAAGTTTGGATCCGGACTACACAGAATTACAAGGAAAGCTGCATCAGATCGTCAAGGTTGCAGACAAAGTCCGGGGTTCAAAGGCTTTCCATGGGGTTCTCAATGTGGGTCATTCTTTATCAAGTTCGGCGCTTAACTAGTACTAATATATTCACTAGGTTATTTTGACTATGGGTAACTTCATGAACGATACCAATAAGCAAGCTTCTGGTTTCAAGCTCGGAACCCTCTCCCGTTTGGTTAACTTGAAGGATGATAAGAACCAAAGGTCACTCATGGACTACATTGAGATGTCGATCCGTAATAAGTTTCCTGAATGGCAGACGTTCACGGATGATTTGCATGAATGTATTGCGCTAGAGAAAGGTTTGTATTACTCTTTTTTCCCCCCCCCTTCTTGTGCAACCAAAAGAGGCTGTGACTGACAAGCTTTTGCAATAGCCGATGTGGACAACTTGATGCAGCAAGCAAAGAAGTTCATCGACAATATTAATAACATCCAGGCATCTGTCGACGCCGGAAATCTCAGTGACCCGAAGAAATTCCACCCTCAAGATCGTGTCTTGCAGGTTGTATTACCGATCCTGCCGGAGGCGAGAAAGAAGGCTGGATATCTTAAAGACCACTTGGACGCCATGACGAAGACATTTAATGACCTTCTTACGTATTATGGTGAAGACCCGACAGACGAGCAATCGAGGAAGAAGTTCTTTAAAATGATTGCAGACTTTTTGAAAAATTACAAGGTAAGTTTTTACCCCCCCGGGGCTTTTGATCTAGGTGTTGATTCTGTACTAGACATCAAACAGTAAGAATTTGGAGCTTGAGGATGATGAGAAACGAAGAGAGAGGATAAGGATTCAGAACACTGCAACCGCGATATCAAAGGTCAATGCAGAACAACTTGCTCCCAACAAATCTGGTGCTATGGATGCACTGCTTGAGAAGCTCAAGCAAGCTGGTCCAGCACACCGGCAAAGACGCCGTGATCAATACAAGGGCCGAGGAGTCCGAACAGCGTCAGGCACAAGCGGGCGAACAGTATCAGGCCAGAGCGTCGCTGGTGAAACATCTGGGGGAGAATCCGCATCACCGGAGATGCCGCTCACACCAATGACGCTCCCCGTTATCGAGGCGGCGGAAGAGGGAGGCTCCTTGGCATCGAGGTCTCAAGAAATATTAATACGCCTACGCGGGGAGAATAGCGGTGACAGTGCTGCGGCCACCGGAACAGCTGGAAGTCTCCGTGTACGGAGGAAAAGGGGCAGTGGGGACGGCTCAGCAAGGGAGAGGAGGAGAAGACAAGGTAGCAACGTGTCAGCGTCTGGTGCTGAGGCTGCTCTAGAAGGGGAGGATGCGGAGAATCCCGATGAAATGATCGCAAGGGCGAAGTTAGCATTGATGAACATGCGGAGAGGATCGGAGGCGGATGTAGAAGAAGATGCTGACCCTGCAACGGTTGCAATGCCGACACCTACAACAATTGTATCACCGCCATCACCAGAGCCAGAAAAGGCGGAGCCAGTGGTTGCAGCACCGGAGTAGTATACTTTTTGGTTAGAGGGTCTCATTGTGATATTTTTATTCCTTTGCTTGCTTGTTTGTTTGTGTTAATGTTTTTGTCTTTTTTGTTCCGTTGGGGTTTATTTCTTTATCGGCCCTCGCCTCAAGGTGGGGGGTAATTAATGGGTTTCTCGTTCTCTACGGGTCTGTGGTTTCTTTATTTTTTTTTTTTTTCACTCTATGGGGGGTTTTCCTTAAGTCTCGTTTTATTATCATTACTCTGATTCTTTGTATATGTGGAAGACTCCCTTTCCTTTTTGCCTGCTCGATATATTCCTTCTATACGTGCATGGCATAGCCTGACACTGGCTGAACATTCATCCTCTTTCCTTTGTCTATTATCTTTTTGAGTACTGGACTATATAAACTATGTCGGCATGTTCTAGGATGGTCGGTTTAGTCTGGTCCCGGCTTATACATAGTTTTTTTGTGTCATCTCTGTAATGGAGTCTCTGTCTGATTCCCGTTATGGACACACTATATATGCGTTCCCTCACACCTTCTGAAGTTGGGTTTTCTTATTTTTCTCCTGTTTATTCAATATACCCTCTTGTTAATTTCGTTACTACCAGGGTGGGCTAGTGGGTGGGGTTTGTAGGTGGGCTTTTATATTTTTGATTCGTCTCTTGTGGATACGCTATATTCGGGGGGGGGGGGGGCTACCACAGGAGGGTATATTCGTTTTTTTTTATTTTATCTGGTCTATATAATTGTTTAGTTTGCCTTAGGTGTGGCGGGTAAAAAGGATAGGATGTATAAGTTGAGTATTGTTGTGTAATAAAAAAAATATCCCCTCTTTCTTTTTTGGTGAACGGGTGATCTGCTATGAAGCGTTTAGTCCGTTATTGGCTACCCTTCATAAGGCGTCACTCGGGCCTCCCGCAGAGCCGAGTGATGCGATGTGAATACAGGCACGTGTGGCTCCGGCGTTCGAATACATGTAACGCCGCTAGCATACATGTATTCAATTGGAGCCGGGCCTGGGGTCTCTCGCGGCGCGGGGACTTGAGGAGTTGGGGTGGAGTGCATGTTGGGTGGTTTGTATGAAGGCGTTATAGGTATATATATGACTGCTCTTTGGTACCAGAGCTTGCTCATTGATGTTATGGCGTGCAATGGTGTTTCCTTCGGAACCGGGCCGGGGGGAATTCGGGGAGCAAGTATGTAGCAACTACATGTAACCAATAGAAACACGTTGGGGGAGGGTGTATGGAGAGTTACTTATATAATCATGCGTGAGGCGGGTCATCGGATGGGGTTAGGTCTCGAGGTCTGGCTAGCCAATAGTATGGTCCAGTATGATCACTTGCCTCACTTGCAAAATATTGGGATATTTAATCTTAGGTGGATTGATTTCGCGTACTCACAGATGAGAGAGTGCTTGGGGGGTCTATCATAAGAACGGGAGCCTCACAGAAGATACATACATGTATATATTTTACACTCTTGCCTTAGCATCAGAGCTAGTCTAGCTCCTGATCAACCTGCTATCGATATATCCCACCAATTACAAATCCCCTTGGTGGGCGGCCCATGAGATCAGGTTATATGTGTTGATGATTAAATAGGATAGGATAATTCTGCGACGGTACAACTACTAATCTTGTTTTGTGGTAAGATCCGCTGAGTAGCTGATATATCCTCCGGATTTTATAAACAGTATAACCCAATGTACGTACGTCTAGGCACTCTGAGGCATACATCCAACCCTGACGCACTTCTGCCCCCATCAATTTTATCTCGATCGAGTGTGGTTTGGGGTCCTGAGGGGGTTGTTGCTCGGAGTCAAAGACTAGCTAGGAGAGCATTGAGGCAACTCCGGGCGTGTCTGGCCCGATTTTCGAGGTTGAACCGGCCATCGAAACAGACGAACTCGATCGTGGTACATCCCCTCCTACTTGTAGCCCCGAGACACCCAAAGTACCTTGCGGACTATGTTGCCGATTTATCTTCACTGTGTAGTTTTTTTAGTAGTTAATACCTTGTGTATCTGGGACATGGCTACAATGAACTCGGGATTCCGTGTGTACATGTAGCTACTATCCTTGTAATCTCTCGGCAGCGATATGTTTCCGCCGCAACTTGCGCCCGCGTGATGAATATCCTGGTAGGCAATCAAGAGCCCGGCCGTTGAGCCCATGGTCTGCATGTCTTGCGGACAGGGTGAAGCTTATTCCCTGCCTGAGAGCGTAGGTATTCAATCAACAATTAGAGATCGGATCTATAACATCAGTCTCTATAATATTAGAACACTTTCATATGGTTAGATCTTGAGTGGTCGGAGATAGGAACGTGTTGTCTTGAAGTCAATGCATGCATGTAATTACATAAAGCTTGACGATTAATGATGTAAACAAAAAAAAAAAAACATAAAGCTTGATCCTGATCAAAGAACGTATTTCGAGTGAGACGTTATGAAGTTACCTAAAAAAAAAAAAGTTCTATGTTATATTACTACATGATGGTCCTCCACTAGTCTGCAGCTTGGTTCAAAGTGGGGCTACATGTGCGTGAGATACTTTAGGATCTTGGTGTCATTCTCTCGAGAGAATGGTACTATATATGTCAACCATAAACTTCGCGAGTATGTATTTTATCTCCCCTTCTTTCCTCATTATGTAATTTATGTAAGCTCTATTTCTTTGGGTTATGCCGAGCAATCGGCCTTAGATTATTCCTAGGCAAATTGCAAAGGTGTGATTTCGATTTTGCAACTACCCTGCAACCTGAAGCCCTAGATCTTAAGGGAGAACCTACACGGAAATAAATCTAAAGATATATATAAATACATGCACTCACTTAGGCAACTCTATCCTTTCAGTGCCTTGCTCTAGTATTAAGACCTTAATACGGTAAATACATGTGATGTGTAATAGTTCTAGATCTCTCCTTGGTAAACGATTAGCTCCCGGAGCTGCATTAATCCTTGGCAGAGATCGCAGAGATCGTAGCAAGGTGTAGCCTACATACAGAGATTATAGAGCTGCTGTCACCGGGGTTAGTTTGTGGGGGTAGGCAGATGCGGGAGTTAAAATTTTTCACGTCATATGATATGATCTAGAGTTTTCACCTTTATCCCTACCAGATGAAAGAGCAAGATTTCTTTGATAGTTTTAAATTGTTCTTCGTAGAAGAAAACTATCTGATACTCGTCTACGTGTAGAAATGTGCCTTTGATTCAATAATCGCAAGTGGAATTTCGAGCCCGGCGTTTCTCGCTTATCACCCTTGCGTCTTGTGTGTTTGGCAGGAACTGTTGTAAACCCGTAGATAGGTCTACCGCCAATGCTACTAATGGCGTAGTGATTAAACGAACGTTTTAATTGCTAATTCCTGCGTGATTTATCATGATCCTGAGTGATTTCTCGGCACTTTTCGGCACCGTCGTCACTATGGAGAAGATCCCGCACCCACATCGGGCGTAGCCTGCCGGAACGGAACAACCATGATTACAGTACCTGATTCCGAGGCTGCCGACGAAGCTAAAGCCACAACCATCGGAATAATTATGTTTAAGGACTTAAGTGCAATTTTCTAGCGCCGCTAATTGCCTAACTCCCCGAGAGCATCGTGAAGTCGATACGCGCGCTGGTGCTAATGAAAGATAGAGGTAGCAAGCCAATACGTTAGCTGATCCTATCATTAATGTGCGATAGTGTCGTACGTACCCAAAGCTATGCCCACTCAGGGGGGTAGCTAGTTCTTGACTCTCCCACCACATCGCGTAAGAAGGTGAAGTGATTGATATGTATTTCTTTGTGGATGCTAGGAGATGTGCTACTGTCGGGTTTCTCTAGGAGAGCTTGAAGTTGACACCTCGACTGTACCAAGCTTCCCGCACCAAGCATCCGCGTATAGTGTCACTGGATTATAATTATTAGAGATGAGAAAGGACAGATGGCAAATGCAAGGCAAACTCCTAAGTGGGCGTCGCCTTGTAGAAGTCCCTTTGGCGGGGTAAGAGAGGAAACTATTGCCAGATATTTGTCTCCCGATGTGTACCCGGGAGTTTGTCTATGTTGTTCCGCCGGTAAGGATTCCTCTACGCCATCGCTGAGCAGCTACTTCCGCCGACCCGTGCCAAGATCTCAGGGCTAATGCGCCTTATCGATAAAAAAAAATTGCGGGGGAGCCAGGGTGCAGTTTCACACCAGAGATCTCTTGAGCGCTAGACCATATCAAGTAGACCCGACGTATCCCCGAGAGATATTTGCCATACTTGTGAAGGGGTGGTGAGAATGATGAGGATGTTGGGTTACGCTAATTGAGGAGGGGTGATGATGGTGAGCTAGGAATTGCTTACAGAATTGTTCTTGTAATAGCGGGAACACACTTCTCCCTAGGGTATAGTTGGCATTTAGGTGTTATGCACAAGTTTGTTTGGTAAAGTATTTAAAGAGTCCAAAAGCCTGGATTCTTCAAAATCATCATCAGATTCATTCATCACTCTTCACGCACTTATCTCATCACCTCACCAATTCAATTTTAGAGTCGACATTTCCCCTACACATTAGATCATCCAATAATACTAAACAACCTGCCGGTCGTTCCCCGTTCTATTACCGGTACGCATGCATTGCTTCTTCTGCCTATTATTCCCATCGCTGGAAATCAGCATATAGCCGAACAGCTTCTCCCCACCCCACTTCTTCATATAACTGTACTGACATTCTCCTCGCAATTCCTATAGCTACACAACTCTTCAAGTAGTCAACTACACTCAAATCTTTCAACATGGTATTTGCTGCTCCTCTACGCTCCTCGTCCTCACTTTTGAGACGACAATTCCTCCGTCCTTCAGTTCTTTCAGCGACAACTGCTAGAAAAACGGCTTTCGGAGCTATCTCGGGGGCTCGTACGCTAACAGCAACTTTCAACCCACAGGTCAAAGTTCTCGCAGTTCTCTACGATGTAAGTCATTCAGAGACGTTTTTCTAGTTCAGTGGTTCAGCAACTAATTATAGCGTAGGGTGGTCAACACGCCAAGGACGTTCCTGAGCTCCTCGGAGCTAGTGAGAACGAGCTCGGTTTGAGGAAATGGCTCGAGGACCAGGGTCACACCCTTATCACCACTTCCGACAAGGAAGGTCCCAACTCTGTCTTCGAGCGTGAGTTGGTCGACGCTGAGATCATCATCACCACTCCGTGAGTTAGCATAGTTAGGTTTGAGATTGATAGAGGCTGACTTTTGTGTAGTTTCCACCCTGGATACTTGACCGCCGACCGCCTTGCTAAGGCCAAGAACCTCAAGCTTGCCGTTACCGCCGGTATTGGGTCTGACCACGTCGATCTCAATGTTGCCAACAAGACCAACGGCGGTATCACCGTCGCTGAGGTTACTGGGTCTAACGTTGTCTCCGTTGCTGAGCACGTTGTCATGACCATCCTCGCTCTTGTCCGCAACTTTGTTCCTGCCCACGAGCAAATCCAGGCCGGTGAGTGGGATGTTGCGGCTGTCGCCAAGGATGAGTACGATCTTGAGAACAAGGTTGTTGGGACTGTCGGTGTCGGCAGAATCGGAGAGCGCGTTTTGAGACGTCTCCAAGGGTTTGAGTGCAAGGAGCTCTTGTACTACGACTACCAGGTTTGTACTATCTCGCAGATGTATAGAAACTCAGCTAACAGTTTAACAGCCTCTGTCTCCTGAGGTCGAGAAGGCTCTCGGCGCCCGCCGTGTGGAAAACCTTGAGGAGCTAGTTTCCCAGTGTGATGTTGTCACCATTAACTGCCCTCTCCATGAGAGCACAAAGGGTCTCTTCAACAAGGAACTTATCTCCAAGATGAAGAAGGGCTCATGGCTCGTCAACACCGCTCGTGGTGCCATCGTTGTCAAGGAGGACGTCGCCGAGGCTCTCAAGAGCGGACACCTCCGCGGATACGGTGGTGATGTTTGGTTCCCCCAGCCCGCCCCCAAGGACCACCCTCTGCGCTACGCCAAGAACCCCTTCGGTGGTGGAAACGCTATGGTTCCCCACATGTCTGGTACCTCCATCGATGCTCAGAAGAGATATGCTGCTGGTACAAAGGCCATCATCCAGAGCTACCTTTCTGGAAAGCACGACTACCGCCCTGAGGACTTGATCGTCTACAATGGTGACTACGCCACCAGGGCTTACGGACAGAGGGACAAGAAATAGATCTTTGATTTCTAGGGGGGGAGCATGAAAATATACCATTGTTGTTTGTGTTCTTTTCCACATTGTTCGTTTTTGTATGAAAGATCAAGCCGTTGTTTTTTGTTTTTATGCTGGAATTGATGGGATTATGGGAATTTTTATGGGTGTATATTAAGGTTTAAATTGGACTGAGCTAAATTTTTCAACCGGGAATGGATCATGAACAATCACTCGAATAGGACTCTTAGCCACGAGTGTAAATTAAACAATTGAAGTGGCATTAGTGACTTTGATTCGATTCCAACTTTCATTAATCCCTTCTAGATATCTGTCAATAACAGCCCTCGGCTTAAACTGGACTGAAGCAGGCGATAGTCTGATGCCATTCGTATAACTAGGTCAGGTCGCACACACTTTTCGTGGTAAGATTTAATTTAAGCTATTCATTGGGCGTATAAAGCTCAGAAGATCTACTACACAAGCCCCGTCCAGAAAACCAAGTACCAAGGACGAGTGATATTCCATGACGTAAAATCGTCGATGTTAGTGCCAGTGGTCGGCAACACACACCAGCTACTACCTAGCTAGGTCTAGAAGCCACATTAATATACGTGCTACATGGGGTTCTGGAGCGAGATAACCATCTACTCTTTCCCGAGAGGTACATAAAAAAAAACGGACCGACCCAATGCACAACCAATGTCCGGGTCATGATAAACGCCCTTCTCCAGCACCCGCGAAGGGGGTGTTATTACTCGTAAGCATAAGCATAAGCATGCCCCACTGCTGGCACCACACACACACACATACACACATACATGTACCTACAAGCAAGTAGCACGTCCCACCGAGTAAGATATATATAGCGAGGCGCCGTACCATAAGCCGGCCTAACCTCCAGCCCTCCACGTACGTACGTAGTTCTGCTTACGGCTGCTGTGTTTATTCAGCTACGCGACGGTACGGTACATGTTGTGCCCAACAAGGCAAAGTAGAGTTCAAACAACCACCACCACTCTCTACCATAAGGAAAAGAAAAGGGAAAAAGAAAAAGGGAAAGGGAAAGTTCCAAAAACTGCTAAGATACCGGTAGATATTGCTGCTGGCTGCATATAGAGGTAGGTAGTTAGTTGATATTTTCGTTCCGTTTGTTCGTTCGTTCATTCGCTCATTCGATATATCCCAAAAACCCCAAGTAAAACCACCCGCCCACCCACCCACCGCCCAACCCAACCCAACCAACCCAACCAACCACCCCTTCCAAAGCCACAGCCCAGACAAGAAGGGAAGAAAAAGAAGAGAATAAAAAATAATAATAAAGAACAATAAGCTACTCTACACAACACAACACAGCGCAACACTAAGCAGCCCCCTGAGGTCTAATCACCACTCTACTCAGCAGCCCCCTCAACTCATCACTTATGACCACCCCCTCCTTCACCTCCTTCCCCTTCCCCGCCGCGCCCGCGCTACTACTACTACCCGCCGCACCACTCGAGGAACCCCCACCGCTACTAGTGGTGCGCCTCCTCACCGGTGATCCCGGCGCCGGTACCACAGCGGCCTTACGATCCACCGCCTCCACGGTCCTCTGGAACCTCCTGAAGAGGCTCTCGGCCCTGGCCCTCACAACGTCCAGCTCGATGGTGCCGCTCAGTTCATTGACGTACTTGAGCACCTCGTCAAAGTGCTTCAAGTGCTCCATGATGACGCCTCTGTGCTTCTGCAGCACCGCCAGGGCGATAAACAGGTGGAACTGGCTGCTCAGGTAGTTTGTCCACAGCGTCTCCCACAGGCGCAGCACATCGTCCCACGCAAACTCGCGCTTGTACCACACGAGCAGCATGCGGAAGAAGAAGAAGAAGTTTGTCGAGTCTGCGCTCTGGAGATGCGCGTACAGCGGCGGGTCCATCAGCTGCACCAGGTGGTCGAGCGTGACGAGCTGCGCGCGCATGCCCGACTGGTCGCGCAGGAAGTTGCGCTCCGTGCGGTTCATGAACCCCACAAAGGCCCAGAATGCGGCGGCGTCGTCTTGCAGGACGGCGTAGATGGGCGCGAGGAGGTCGGACATGCCCTGCACGTAGCCAAGGGTGGTGTTGTACTCGTTGTATGTCAGCAGCATGTCTTTCATCTGCTCCATGTGCACGTTCGTGCCGACTTCGGCAAAGGGCGAGTCCGGGTCTGGGTGTGGAATATCTTCACCGGCAAAAATGGGAACATTCCGGTCGGTGCGGTGGACGTCCTTCTCTATAGAATTATTAGCGGAAATGATCGCGGGGCGGTAATGATTTTGTGTGCGGGGGCAGAAGGGGTTACCAATACGATTGTTCTGGTCGCGCCAGTACTCATCGCCATTTCGGCGATCTATGTCATCCCACCACTTGCCTTTGAGCCGGACATATTCGTCCCGCTTGCTGTTCATGATGGCAGTTCTCTCGTCCCGAGTGCTATCCCACGGGTACACATCCAGTAACCACAGCCAGATTTCCTTCCTGGCAGCGCCCGGCTCGATACCGCCATGGAAAATGCGCTCCTTGACCTCCATCTCCGTGACCACAAGCTTCCCAGTACTATCCAGCCACCGGTTCCACTCTTGCATCGAGACCGGCTTCGAGTCCTGTCCCGACTCAATATCAAGGATCTCAAACTCACCGACCGCCGAGTCCTCGAGCTCCATGACATCCCGATTGGTCCACACGACCCTTCCCTGATCCCGCTCGCTCTGCTCCGCGATACCCATGGCCCACCTCGCGAGATACAGCCTCGCCGAGTCAAACTCATCCTGCAGACTGACCACATCCGGATTCTTCAGCAGCCTCTTTACCGCCGGCGGAACCGCGCCACTATCCAGAATCTCCTCCGCCGTCCTCCTCGTGAACCTAGTGACCCTCGTGAACCTCTCCAGGAAGCTCCACCTCGCCTCCTTCCACACCTTCGTCAGCGGGTCCATCCCCGCACCGCTGCTACTCCCCTCGTTGGCACGATCAACGCCGATCGTGTTGACGGGCATATTGACGAAGCTCGTCAGGTCCTCCTTGCTAGGATCAACCAAGTACACGCTCTTCTCCACCTCGCTCCTCTCCACCCTCACAAACCTCCTCAACCACCTCAAGACCTCATCGCCGCCCCAGAACAGGCCGCCCTCCTCGTCAAACGGGTCAAAGTTGGCCTTTGCGCGCTTCTTGCTCTGCGCAATGGTACTCGCGCACTCGCTGTCATGGAAGAAGAGCGCGGGGAACGAGTCGCCGCTGCGCGTATTCACCACCACGCTGCCCCACCACCAGCCAAGGTTGGGCGGGCGGATCAGCAGGCTGTAGATCTGCGACACGGGCACGGCAAAGGCGTAGTTTGACAGCGAGTTGCCCGTCGGCGGCGGCGGGACAAGGTACGACTGCCGCGGCGGCCGCTCGTCCCCAATCAGGTCGACCTTGACGTATGTGTCGTAGGCGTCGCCGAGCGCCGACTCGGGCAGCCACGTCAGGAGCAGCGAGGAGGGCGTGGACTCGGGGCTCGTCTCGGAGTGTAGCGAGGGGGGCGGCTTCTGCTGCACGAGGGCTATGAAGCCGGGGATGTTGTCGCGCTGCGAGGGCGTGGGGTGCACGTAGACCTAGCTAGTAGTTAGCAGATTGCTCTTGGCTAGGGTGGGGCTAGCTATGTAGCTAGGGTGGGGCCAGCCAGCTAGCCCGTGGCGGCAGAACCTTTGACTTGCTGTAGAGCAGCTTCACGCCCCTGCCGGAGCTGGTATGGGTGATTGTGCTGTAGTCCTCCTCGTCGTTATCGCTGAGGTCGTAGTAGCTCCCGCTCGGGCTTGCGGGCGGCGTGTATTCAGGCATCTTCTTCTTGCTGCTGGAGCCGGAAGCCATGCTGGGTGTCTGTCTGTCTGTCTGTCTGTCTGTCTGTCTGTGTAATATATTCAGGGGATGGATGAGATGAGATGGGGGTTATGGGATGGTTATGGGGATGAGAGCAGTGGGTTGGGTTGTTGGTTGGTTGTGGTTGTGGTTGGGTGGGTGGCGGTGGGATCAGCGGGTGCGTGGGGTGACGACGCACCCGTGGCACGTGAATGTGGCTGGGGTGGGCGTTACGTACTTTCTTCAGATATCCTCTGCCTACTGAACTCTGCATACTTGGATAGATACTTACATAAGTAGGGGTGGGTGGGCGCAGACACACTTCTATGAGGCTACATGTAGATATCCCATGGATGGTGTGGGGTAATGATACATGGTTGTTGGCTGCGGTGCCGTGCCGACGACTTTACCGTCACTGCTATCATTTCCGCCGGTACATCACAGGTATAATGCACAAGTGTTTTATTCACCGTAAATACACCTCCCCCCGCCCGCCCGCAAACAAACAAACACACTCACTCACGGCCCATGTTATTAGAAGCAAAGAAAAAGAGGGGGGGGGGGGAGTGAAGAAGAATACAATAAGTCGCTCGATTCGTCCCTTTTTTCCCCTCTCGTAAATCACCAGGACGCCCCTATCGTGTCTGAAATGGGGCGAGGAGCGGGTAGGATATAGTATAAAGAAAAAAAGAAAAAAGTAAAGACTAAGAAAAGGCAAAGAGAAGAAGAAAGAGAAAGCTCGTCAACAAATATGCATATTTAAAAGAAGAATCTATGGTAGTTGTGGCAGAAAAAGAAGTAGTAGTAGACAAGACAGGACAAGAGACCACAACTCAGCCTAATACCCCCCGCCCCTCCGCCCCCCCAACACCCCAGACCCACTCGGCAACCCCACCCTGCCACCGCCACCGCCCTGCTGCGGCCTCCTCAAGTTACCGCCACTCCCGCTGCGGCCTCCTCAAGTTACCGCCACTCCCGCTGCTGCCACCACCACCACCACCACCATAATACCCAGGCACCCCCGGCGCGCCATTATCATTCTCCCACGGCATGCCGCCGCCGCCACCGCCGCCGCCCTGTCTCCTCGGCGGTGGCGCACCCCCACCAAACATGTGCTCGCCCGGCATCTGGACGCTCTGCGGCGGCGGCGGCGGGCTAAACTGCCCCTGCGGCGGCGGGCTCGCCGTCCTCCCCCCCCACAACCGCTCCTTAATCCTCTGCTGCGCGCTCGTCAGCGCCTTCCCCGGCCCATCCTGCACCGGCGTCGGCCTCCTCTCATCCGGGAACAAGCTCGGCTGCTGCTGCTGCTGGTGTCTCTGCCCGGGGGGCTGCTGCTGCTGGAACCGCTGCGGCTGCGGGTTGTCCCAGATGTCCGAGAGCGACGCGTTGACGCCCTGCCGGCTGTGGCCGGGCGGCGCAATCTTGTTTGTCTGCCGGAGGGACTGCGCGGGCGGGGGCCCGCCCCCGAGCCAGTCCGGGATGGGCCGTTCGTTCTCCTGGTAGTAGGCGCGGAGGCAGCGGGCGAGGTGGGAGTCGTCCTCTGTGTCGCCGTCGTCGGTGTCGCCGCGGATGGACTGGTAGCGCGACTTTGTGGCCGTGAGCAGGTTGGAGAAGTAGGACATTGTTGTTGTTTTTGTTTGTGTGTTTAGGGGGTGTAGGGAGGGGAGGGGTGATGTTGTGGGAGGTGCCTCTTCCCGCGGGATGCTGCGTGCTGCTTGCTACTTTCTATGTGGTGGATGGGCTGGGTACTATCCTGTCTGTCTGGCCCTCTGTTTATTTTGATCTATTTATTTTTATTTCTTCCCCTGCCTCTATCCTCGTCCCCTGTAGACAGCAGCACACGACAGGTATCTACTACGGGCAACACTGCACGTCTCGCCGACAAGACCAGAGAGCAAGAAAAGAAAAGGGGATCTCCGATGGGGGGTGGATGGATGGATGGGTGGGGGGGAGATCAAGATAGACGAGACGATGATGATGATGGTGTGTGAGTGAGCGAGCGAGTGTGTGTGTTTGCTCTGCTCTGCCCTGCGCTGCCACCGCAAAGAGCACGTCTGGTTATTTTTGGCTAAACCGCCTCTGGGAGAAACAGCCACGTGATGCAAAGCCAACAAAGGGGAAGGTGAGACGGTGGATGAGTAAGCAATGCATCATGAGATATCACTCGGGTGTTTGTTTGGGGGCCGGGGTAGATTCATATACCTGTCCAAGACAAGCGTTTGGTAGACTGCGCGCGGGGCCTTTTCCGTACTGGAGCTCCCGCGGTCGTATGTCAGTGTATACCTTATGTGCACGATCATGATCAGCCTACAACTGATCGAGAGCTCTGAACCAATACAACACCGAACCATGGACAGAGCCATAGACAATACCTCGGCCGGTCCACCCTCGCTAGCTAAGTACATCCCACTCAGATATACTACATGTAGTATTCCAACCATATATCAATCCACCACCGCACTCAAGGGCGTCTGGCAGGCCCACCACTACCTCCACTGGTAGATTCGCCATCTACATATATGTCCTCAGCGCCTTGTATATACACCACACGCCCACCCAGCCTACTCATCCAGTGGGTCCAGCACATGCGGTATACCCAGTGCTGGACTTCTTGCCCCGTACCCAGCTCACGCCTCTGCTGCGTTGACACGCACGCGCTGCGACACTGGTCGCGGCAAAGGCAGCGGACCAGCTCCCAGCGGCGGGCGATTGCCCGTGGGTCTGCTATCTATATCCACGGCTGTAGATACTATACACAGGCTCCTTTATGGCTATAGATATGTATATATACATACATATAGTGCAGCGCAGTCTGACCAACCCCACCTCCGGCCAACCAACTACCTTTGTGCCCCACCAAGTCGCCACGACTCACGGGCCATCACTCGACCCGCCAAGAAACCCGTTGCCCACGAAGCCGTAATAGTACACAGTGCCATCGTAGACCGCCGCATCGCATCTCATCTCATCTTACGGGCTGGATCGAGCTTATACGTAAGGGCCCACAGAGTGCCGACTATACTAGCTAGCCGTCAACTGCCAACTGTCTCCTCGCTTGGTCAGACGGCAGCGACGGCGGGTTATCAAAGACCAGCGCTACATCCGGCGTGTTGGTCTGGCGCTAGCAGCCCGGCCGCTACAGTGGCTGGTGGCTACAGAGGAGAAGGTTCCGACGGCACGGGCACGCACGAGCCCAATGTACGGTGTACCAGCTCCTCAACTAGCAGCTCTAACAACGGTGCGCGGGTGTGCAACAAAACCCCAGACCGGGCTAGGGTTGTTTCCGCTGTGAAGCAGATCCCGCTTCCGGGTAGTTTGGGCACTAGCTACGCATCTGGCTGGCGGGGTGTGTTAGGATCTTGGGTCCGGTGGGTTCATCGCCGCGTCGGGGTTTGGTATCCTCAGCTAATGCGCGGCCGTGTAGTGTCACGTCAGATTTGCAATGCTTGAGAATACTGCGCGTGTGTATCTTGGATAGACGTCCATCGGTAGACGTCATCTCTTTCGCCCTGGTTTTGATTAATAAATGTATTTACACACACATACATGAGATTAGGGCTTTGCCTCTCCCAGCCGCTTCTTGAGACTTTGTTTTTTAAGTTACAAGTGTCATCGTACTTCTTATTGCCATCCTCACAACACGTCACTCGGTCGAGCACACACACACATCAAAACACTACGACACAGCTAGCACATCGCAACTTAACTCCTCTCATCTCATCATCTCGCATCCTACATTGGCATAAACATATTTTACGTATATGCATACACAGATTTCCGAATACCACATACGTACTTGAGACACTCTAAACAGCTATACCCATGGGCCCCATCATCACCAACCTCAGTGTCCCTCCTCCTCCTCCTCCACCTCCACCTCCCCCGCCCCCCTCCAACGACGACGACAACAGCGACGATATGACCCTCCACGGCCTCAACAACGCCCGCTCCCGCTACACGCAAACCATCCTCCTCGGCCCCACCGAAATAGCCACCTTCCTGCACTCCCTACACCTCCCCATCCCCGCCACCCTCCCCCCCCGCATCGACATCCCCCGCGGCCTCTCCTTCCCCGCCTTCCTCAGCGCCCGCCTGCACACCCCCACAACACCCATGCCCGCGCGCACCCGCCCATGGGACATCCGCATGCCGCTCCCCTGGCTGTACCCGTCCGCGGCGGCCCCCAGCGAGCACACCCTCCCCCCACACAAGCTGTGGGCCACACGGCTGCGCCCCGGGCGCAGCCCCGCCGAGACCGCGGCGGCCGTGGCGGCGCTGCTCCACCGCATCAATGTTGGCGGGCCGCTGCAGTTCCGGGGCACCACGCGCTGGGACGCCGAGCGCGCGGCCGTCGAGGCGTTTGCGCCCGCGCGTGTGGAGCCCACGGATCTCGGCCCGGGGCTGTACACGACTGGGAGCCTGGAGCTGGCCGTGGCGTATGCGGGTGGGTGTGCGGGCGTGGTGTGGGTGTTTGCGGAGGTGGCGGCGTGGCGCGCGGTCACGGTTGCGAGGGTCGAGGGCGCGGAGTGGGTTGGTGTTGCGGGGGGGAGGGGGGCGCGCGGGGGGGCCGAGGACGTGCTCGTGGGCGCAGTCAGTGATGATAGGGGCCCGGCGGGGCTGCAGGGGTGCGAGGCGGGGAGGGTCGATGTTGTGCCCTTGGAGGGTGGCGCCGAGTGGTTGTGTTGGAGGAGTGGGAGGGCGTGGAGGGCGCTGGGCAAGGGGCTGGTGGCGTTGGTGTATCTGGAGGATCTGCCGGAGGTGGTGTATGAGGGCTGGACGGTCGAGTAGGGCACGCCCCGGTAGTGGTTAACGGGCGGCGAGCGGACGGGTACGTTGACGGATGGGGCGTTCGGTATGTCGATATGCCCACATCCGACAGATTTGTATATATAGAAAAGTTAAAAACTAGCACGGGAATATAATGATTAATCAGATGGAGAAGCGTACGTTCTGGTTCTGGGGTAAAACATGTTAGATATATAAATTAACCAGAGTAGTAATAATAAAAATTAACTAACCACAGCCGAGGCTGCATGCGAGTATGAATTAAACAAAAAAGAAATTTAATCACACATAAAAAAGGAACGAGTGACGCACCATGACGCACCGAAAACGTGCACCCGGTGTGCCGGAACGGCCAAATAGCCACCACAGACTCCTCATAACCAAACTACAGCGGAGCGAACCCGTTGTGTGTCTGCCGTGCATTCAACGAGCGCAATGGCAGCCCAGAACTAAGGTGGAGGGAGGATATATATATAGCTTAACTAGTGCGAACAGCTACTGTTTCCCCTATTACTGTCTCTTTAAAAAGCCCCTATATTAACCAACGGCCTGAAAAAAAAATGCAGGCTCATGTCTCACGCGTACGTCGGCCAAAGTATCCACAGATTGAGGCTTCCGCACTTCTAGGTCACGTTCCGGCGCCCATGAGGTATATATATGTGGTTACGAAGGGCCCGCCTCCCTATCTCTTTCCTGCTTATCTACAGCGTTACCATTTCTTTCCGTAGGTAGATGTTGGCCGTTACCGGCTGGGTGGGCCAGGGTTTGGGCGTCATACTAAGTCCTACTAAGTCTTGTCTTGCCATGACCACGGATCTAGCGTAACATTGACTTAGTACTTTTTCTGGTAGTAAGACCCCGTTCTTGCAAGGAATTATTGTTTTGACAACCAGACTATGTGTTATCTGCTTCTGTCTGATAGTTACATCTACATCAGAGTTTTCATAACCACAGCCAAGAAACGCACTCCCAACAACTAAAAAAAAATCCCGGCTTCTTGGCATAGTCCCGAATTCTTATATTTTCTTGGCGCAGGGCCGAGTGATGGCCCGTGAGCTCGGCACATCCCACCAGCCACACACTTGGCAAGGCGGGTGTGCTAGTCTTGCATACATGTATCTGCATACGGTACTGACATGTAGGTATACGCTACGCGGAGGCCGCCCGCAAGGCGCAGCAGCCGTGTGATCGAGCGGAGATGTGGACCTGGGGCCCGCGGGGCAGTGCAATCGTGGTGTAACGGTGGTGGTGTTTGTACCTACATAAGTACCGTATTATTCCACCAGTGGCAATCACGCTCTCCGCGGCGTAGGCCATAGAAACTAGCATTCATTTGAAGTGGCTTATGCTGTAATCTTGCCCGAAGAGACCAGTCTCTTCCGGTGGAATAAGACGGTACATGTAAGGAGTAGCTGTCATGTCACGCAGATGTGATATGCACATTACAGACGTTAGTTACGGAAGGCTGGAACTAGTAGTCCGTATCGATACCGCGGTGAATTGGGGCGGGACGAGAGGGGCGGTGTATATGTTATATTATCCGAGAAGGCTCCAAGGTTGTAGGAGCTTTGTACATTTTGGGAGACGGTTCCCTCCCTGAGCGGGAGGCACGGCGGCTCGTGAATTATTGACAGAGAGCTGCATGCAACTGCGTGCGAGGTGGGACTAGCTGTTATGGTAGACGTTGGACCCTCACGTGATATGGTAGGTTAGGAGGACGAGTGATAATACATGCATGCTCCCAGAGAGGCCTAGGTGTTTGTAAGAATGCCCTTCGCAAGAGCAAACCTACATTATAGAGGTTTGTATAGCTATAGCTATATATTGGGGACGAGAGGACTAGGAGGATACCAAGCGGTTGAGAAAAGTTTTTCCCCTTTCGATTCGGGACTAGCATATCCCTCGGTCGTAATAAGGTTCCTATATATACCATGAGCGATGGAAACTCTAGGTGTCTCGACGGTCAAAGACGCCGTGCTCGCTGGAGATGGCTCAAAAGAAAAGAAGCTTCTGTTCAACGTCTCTATAGATATGCATTCTAACTTTTGTCCGGGGGGGCTTGACAAACCTCTGGGAGAAAACACTGAAAGAAAATATTGGTCCAAAAGGACTAGAATATCGGCTGTTACGGCCTAGGGGATAGCATCTTTTAAAAGAGACGTTATTGTTTCGGATCTCCTAGACCCGCATACATAGTCCTAGTGAGCAGAAACGGGTTTCTCGAGTTTTGGAGAGGCGTACTGCCTTTGGCGTGCAGGGCCGTTGGTCATGGAGAAATGGACTTCAGCCATAGCAAAAAAGGCTCTCTAGTACACATCAAGTCTGTCCTATTATCTCCTAGCTTGGGGATGCTGTACCCCTAGAGACAGTCCAAACGACAGATAACCTACCACTTCAAGCTATCCTAGCCCCGCGAGAGTCGTCCTTGCTAAAAGGAAGCCTAGGAACCCGAACCTATATTATATCAGAGAACGACCGCTTGCCATCCACCAGTCTAGCGATCATGGAAGAGTTATACCCTGGACCGTGGTTTTTGAGCGGCTGGAGTGGGTAAGGTTTGGCGAATATATATGAGACTATGGTCTATGAACTTTGGTTAAAATTGATGTCCCGCAGTTCGCCGGATCTCTCAAAGTTATTAGATTCCTATAGCTTATCTTTATATTGGTAGGAGGGAATTGTGACGCGGGGGTAGCTTGAACTCACTACTAGGTACGATTTCTGTCAATTGCTGGTAACTCACTCATCGAATCAGTCAACAACATTCTATGGGTTAACACCCACCTCGGTTTCGAAATTCCCCTTCTTCACCCACCTATTTCTGGTAGATTCTATTCCCCGATCTCACTACTACCAAAACAACTCACTCATTTGAATCGCAGAACCCAAAGCCCCGGTCTGGTCCGTGTTATCGCTTGTGGATAGGTAGATGGTATGTTAAAAGGATCAGGGGTGTAAGACCTTAACGCATTTGGAAATTGAATAGAAATATAAGTGTTTACAGATCTAGTACCCCAATTAAAGTTTTCTCTACGTCTACATGACATCTTCGGCATATACAGACTCTTGGCTTTCTTGTGGTCTGTGTGTCTTCGGGCCGCGCGGCTCGGACGGCTATTCCAGGCAGGCCGGTCCATGAGATTTTAAGGTTCTGTTCTCCCATCTGATAGGGTGTTAGAGCGAGTGACGATGCAAACATGCGTTTCTCCTGATCTACCACTCTAAGCTTTTTTTTTTCTTTTCTTGACGGGAACGGCAACTCGGCATGCAGCCTTAGTGTCTTGGAGAATGCCTGATGACGCGTTATCGCCTGAAGGCCTTTTAGTCTCTTGCTTTCTATGATTTTTATTCACTTCCCATCCTTCTCATCCTTCTCATCCCTCTCACAACCAGCAGTCTCTCGCGGATGGATTAATTATATGGATGTTTCAACAAGTTGGGTTGGTGTGTCAACAGAGCCGCTCGGCCAACCATAGAGTCATAATCGACGATAAAGTCACGTCTATATAATTTCTTTATTGACCATCGACGTTGGGTATGTGCTTCGGTCATGAATATGACTACATATTTGTAGGCCCTCTCCCACCAGCTCTTTTACCAATTTAGTGCTAACACAAATGTACTAGTTATCATTGTATTGAGGATAACGGGTCCTAGTTCAGCATCACATACATGATCTCAAGGCTTTCTAAAATCTCTCACCAATAGTATAGTCTTCTGCTAGCTCTTGATAAGCCTTGACCTTTTAATAGACCTAAACCATTCATTTATATGTTCCTACAGCAACGGTCTCAATACAAATAAGGTTACCTTATCTACAAGGTATAATTTGCACGTCCGAGCACTTTCAAGGAAGGCTGTGTTTGCTCCTAGACCCCGAAAGGCTGAGGTCGTGGCAAGATTGTATAGGTCTTACAAAGCAGAATAAGGTTTTAAACCCCGTTAAAACTTAGCATGGAAATATCACTGGCTGTACTGACGGTTTAGATTTTGACATCGCCCAGAATATTTGATAATAGAGGTCATCTTCACGTCGAATCATTACTACACAGCGCGAAGGGAAAAATTCTGTAGTGTAATTTCCTGCCTGAGAACTTGGCAGTAATGCAACATGTTCCTTTCGCATTTTGTGGCTTAAGGGTTTGTCCCTCTGGTTGGGAAGGTTTTAGATATGTACCATCCAGGAACTCGACACTCAGACCCTGCACATTTTACGCACGTGCTATCCTAGATGGAACCTCCTTTTGAACGTTGTGTAGAAAATAGGTCGCAGTAAGTCCAAAAAAAAGTCTACGATATGTTCATTATGTGCAGCTTATAAGAGTTACAAAAGGAAGGCGTTAACACCATGAAAGACAGGAAATAAATACACTCCAAACAAGAAATCGCAAAAACAAAAAAAAAGAAACATTTCAATTAACAGCCCTCAACCCAAGCGCGTAAAACTACAAAGCGCCAAACTTAGAATACGATAACAACGCCTGCTACTAATGCCGCAGCACCAGCGCCAGCAAGATTGATCATATTGCTGGGTGCAAAGTTCGCCGCCTGTGATGCACTTGCAGCGGCAGTTGAAGTTGGTTCTAAAGGAGTAAAGTGGTCAGTATCTACTAGATTCATTGCATGCTATCATGGAGACATACCATCATCGTCATCGTTAGAGCTTCCTCCTCTCCTGCGTGCAGGAGTAGGGGAACGGGCTTCAAGTTCACCAAACCTTTGGTCATAGCCAGCACGCTCGACGTAGTCGCCGAGGATTGGTGTTGCAAGGAGGGCAACGAGGAGGAGGAAGATGGTGGTGATGGTGAATGAGTGCATTTTTAAGGTTCCGAAGTTACGGGGTTATGAGTATTCGGTGGATGGTCGAAGAATAGAAGCGCGAGACCAAGAGGATCTTATTTGATAGCGGGTAGAGGAGTGTTGAGATGATGATGATGCCCAAGAAAACGGGCGAGGGGATCCAGTTTATATGGAGAGATGTGGTGCATGGAACGTGTGGTGGGTGGATGGAACAATTGGAGACGGACCAACGAATTAAGCATTGCCTGGGGGAGAGGCTTGGGAACCGTAGGGCCGCTCGAGTAGAAAGCTAAGGCGGCACCCAAGGCCGCCTCGACCATCCTAGCAGAGACAAGCTATCCCTGATAACAACACTAGCCACATATTCATCCTAATTACAGGGGATTTCGGGAGTAATTTCAAGCTTATTCTGCATGTTTCTGAGGTCACTCAATCATCACACCATAACATTCCTGTTAGCGAGTCGCTTCAAGAAATTACAATCAAGATACGGACTAGGTTTTAAATACGAACAGGTTTTTGCTTTTCTTTTGAGCCAAGCTTGACTACATATAGCTCGACATAGGAATATCAACACCGCCATTCGGGGCACAGGTCGTGTTTGTCAGTTTCTACTCTGCGATGTCGAAAGTTACTGTCCCATCAATCGACTTATTATTGTTGCATGTGGTAGTTCCTTGGCATATCTTCATGTCACCAGCCTATTACAGCGATGTGCTGGTTTAACGATAGAATACGGGGCATGTGACCTAGGAGCGCCGTCCGTGTTGTGGCGAAGTTGATGCTAAAATAATCAGCATCTGTGGCTTCGCAAAGAATAAGCTTTCGGGAATGTATTTTTACATACATGGGCTCTGCAAGCCAAGTCACATAATACCAGGAGACTATTCTCTAGGGCTGGGTATTACGCGGTGAGGGCAACAAAATCTCGGTTCGTTTGGACGGTTGCCAAGAGTACAATTCTGCAGAGGGGCTGAAAAAATCACCCTTAAAGGAAGAGATCAGAGCTTTTTACAGTCAACACCGCTCTTGGCAACCGTCCGAACGAACCTGAGATTTTGCTAAACTCTCCGTCGGGTGTACAGATATGTATATGCCGGATGAGTAATTACACAGGGGCAGTGTTAACTATGTACTGATTTTTCTGGGCTTATGCTCATCGGCAGTCTACTCGGCAACTTTTTAAGATCTGGTAGGGCTGATCTTAGATCTAGGTACCTCGAGTCCAACTAGGTATCCTGGCTGCCTTGGTCGCAGGATATTACTCAGAGTAGAAATATTCTTCAAGGGCTCCTTTCAGCTGAGTTCCTCACCGCAATGTATACAAATCATACAATTTATATTAATTAGTTTTACTCATATATTCGGCTCATGTCGAATCGCAAGCCCACCAGTCGCCATACAATAGAATAGAAGAAAAAAAAAACACTGAGGCGTCAAGTAATACATTTTCTATCAGCGTACGATGCCTTGGGAGAATGATTGAATTATATTGGTAGAATTTCCGGATGATTTTTTTTTAGTCACGATTGTTAACTAACAGAGTGATATTCTATGATGCAAGGCAATCATCTTTTGGTTGGTCCGCATATCCCTATAGTTATTTGGCTACCTAAATTCAACTCATTGATTTTCCGAAACCCGTCCGATATAGGAGAGCTGATGCTTTACATTAGTAGTTATCGGAATTCCCACTAAATACCTCAATGTTCAGATGGACTTCAGATCAAATTTCCACCGGTCCATATTGTGATATTAAAAGGACTACCTAGCACTCTGTCGGTGAATTGTTGGGGAGTCACCGACCAGGGGTCGATCATAAATTGTATGTTGTGATTATCCAGTGGCACAGTAACACACATAACAGTTCTATATACACTAAATTCTACTAGAAACTAATATACGGCCATCAAAATACAATTAAGCGATGTTTATTGATAATATAAATGAGAACTACATGGTGGATACACAAAGACTTCAAATATCCTAAAGGAGGCCTAACCCGTATTTTTCTGGCGATTGTTGTATTACATACAGGACTATAACATACGGATTTAAGATCGATGCAAAGAGCTGCAAAACGGGTTCCTCCAGAACTCCTGTATAAAATCAGTCGAATCCTAGCGCCTCATGTGGCTCAAGTATCATCGATGAAGAGGGCAGACCGGCGATTCTATGTTGCGGATGAAAATGTCTCATGTTGGATGCAGACATCGTGAGCTGATGAACGTAGTCATCTTTGAAATTTAACACCTACTACTTTGGATGTATCTGCATCCACCCGAAACCCTACTCTAACGGGAACATTTAAAGTGTCGTTTGGGAGTTAGGGCGTGGGTTTCAGGGGTGCGCAAAGGTACATACCTACGTGAACTATCTATCCACTTACACCGCTAACATTTTCCTCGAAATATCTGCATAATTTCGAACTGTGCTACCGTAGGTATATCCACATACCCTATAAAATTGGTGAGACACTTCAACATCTTGTGAGAGCTACGCTTTTCTTCGGGTCTTTTTAAGGTACGACATCGATGATTGTCATCTTCCATAGGTATCTATGGTATGAAACTACATGTATCACTTGATCAGCCACATGGCGAGATCTCTCCATAAGCTAAGATTTCTATAGGTATTTAAACCTGCACGCATGCATAGTCAACGGGGCGTGCCGAGAATCAGCCATTGTTTTATGTTTAGTCATTCATTATCGGATGAACCGCGCTCCACACGCATCGATTTCAGGCCGTGTCAATATTGCCTCCGGAAATCTGGTGCATGTCATCCATGTCATCCATGAGCAGGTACTCTACATACTCGAGCCGAAAAGTGCGATTTTAAACTAGAGTATGACGTGTTTAGTGATCACGATCTCTCCACCTACTGGGCCCTATATGCGACTCTTGATGTCAGGGTCCATTGAGCATAGCTACATTCTGTGTATACATCACAGCATAAGAGGACAACAAACATCGAGAGTTACAGGCACCAATCGTCAAGTTCACATCTTTCCGCTCGTATGACATTTTAGACCGGCTTCATCTTTGTCTTACTAGCTAAGCAGCCAAGACGATTACCGATAGCAAAATTTACTAACTCATCGGCCGACCCTGCATGAACCGCCCCCAACTCCTTTGATGACGATCTAGGCATTTTGCGAAGGCTTGTTTTAGATAAAGTATTGCTGTGAGTAATCTATCAAAACCAGACACGTTGTTGGCCACAACACTAATTACTGAAGCTGATATGAAAAAGTTTTTATAGTTACAAGCAGCAAGGCATGTACCATTCATTATCTAGTTACTTGATTTTGTAACTGACCAAAGGAAATCAAATAGGAGCAGGTTTCCACGGTTACATGTACGCTTAACAGTGTAATAACCAAGAAATTAGAAATCATCAAATGGGAATCTATGTACTACTTCCTTTGAAGTACTGACGTGTCGATCCACTCTAGCCGTCCACAAAATCAATTAGTTAGTGACATGGGATAAATAACAAGTTTTCATCTGATGACCTCGCCCTATTCACCCAGCCACCCAGTGGATGTCTTGGCCATGTACCAAAGATTGAGAGAGTATGTACCAGGTACATACGTACTGCAGCTGAAGTAATTCTAGAATTCTCAACCAATAGTTATCCATGGAAGAGGTTCGATTGTGTGGGGAAATGCAACTAAAAAACCTTGGATACAACGGGGCTCCAAAGAATAGAAGGCTGGACGCCTACGTGTCGAATCAATCTCCACACTCAGTATCTCCGGGACCCAAGAAGTCAGAAAACCACCGATGGAATGATGAATATCCCATTCCAAGTATTCCAATAGAGTAGAAAGAGATATTGTCTTGTACTTGGGCACTTCCCATAGGTTTAATACCCTTCATACCTTACTATTGGTGGACAATGATGCAGTAGTGTCCCAAGAGAATTTTTCGTGCGGTACACCACTACATGTAGTGATCATATTATCGTAGAAATAAATACATAATATTTCCACAACACAGGCATATACAAGGTACGTGAAAATAATATGCCTTGACAGGCAGCTTAGTTAAGTAGAAGTTTCTGCAGATGTTCCATACTTGCGTTATCCCCAACTCAGGAGGTGTTACACGGCATTTCATGTCAGGGGTTACAACACACTGTGAACTTTCACAACCGTACCACTTGGGTTCCTCTCCGCCTTTCGGGGATGGACCTTAAGGCCCAGAGGTTTGCGACACCTTACGTCGCTCACGCGTGTGATTCACGTGACCTTCCACCAATACCTAAATGTACGCAAAGACAAAAGACCTATCACACAGAGAAACTAGTGATGAACCCATACGGAATAACCGAATTACAATCGTGACCATTGATAAAAAGTCGTAGTTATCTTATCGAATCAAGTACCAGAGAATCCTTAGTGCATACCCCGATTCAAGGTCAGCAGCAGCCTTGGAGTACGCATATGTATCCATCCATCATTTCCAGATATTACCATGAGCCATGTTTCTATACGCACATACCCTTCAGTGTGGGTAATACGGATCGTACGATCGTATCGCTATGCAGTATTCCATCTATCGAAGGTCTCAATTGAAGCCGGAACACCTTGTGTTTCCGTCCCGTTTTCTCGGAAAAGATTTATGGGCCAGCCTTGCCAATACTTTTGCGATTATGCCGCACTGACCGCTAACCAATATGGTCGTGGGGATAATAAGTAATTATCTGACCTACGATGTCAGAGATGAGCTTGCATCATGCGGAGAGTTAGATCCCACCATCTTAGAATGGTATGTCGATTACATTTGATTTTTCTTGGAATGGCACAGTTTCCCAAAAAGCTATCGACACTTTATAATGTGATTCTTAACTCCGTTGACAATTGGATGTGAATCATGAAACATCACTCGATTTCATGGCTGTTGTCATTTACCCCAATTCAGCTAGCGCATACACTCCTCACCACACCTTGGTTTGGAATTATCCTTTAATATTTTTAAAACAAATTTTCAGCAATTATTTCTAGCCTAATCTATTTTACCGATCAATCCTATCTTTTTCTCATTTATCGAAAATTAATAACTGGAAAATTTCTTAGTGCTATCGAACAACATTACGTGGCTCCAGAGTGGAGAAAGTTCACATGTGTAATTTAACTAGAGTAGTAATTAGGTAAGTAGGTAGTGCTGGTGATTCTCATGTGAATTTCTTGTTCATCGCGTTGTGTACTTGGGGCTTATCGTTCCTACCGGCACGGCTTCTCGGTAATCAAATCGAATATAAACAAGTAGCTCTAACTATCTGGAAATCATGCGGCAACTCGGAAGGTTTATCGGTGATTCTCCTATTTACTGACCCGGATCTGACTCCGAGGGTACAGCCGGTAAGCTCGGTGCTCGGCCTGGTTTAGTATTCAGCTCTGAGGTGTGTGGGTTGAAACTATATAGCTCTATCCTGATATCGAAAGTGCGCTGGGAAACCTTAATCGCTCGTGGGGCCCTCGTTGAGTTGATTTAAACCAGTAAGGATATATCATCAGCTTAACAACCATAGTTACATGGATTAATACCAAAAAATTAATTTTTTTATTCTATTTTTTTACGGGGACGAGGATCCGGCTCCGATTAGAGAGGAACGAAAAACTTTGCAAATTCATTTCTTAACCTGCAACCTGCAGATTGCAGTCCCACTGCATATCGACAAACCTTTTTCTGCGATTTTCCCGTAAAAGTGAACTTTGGTAGCGTGCTTTTCTACGCAATTATATTGTCTCAAAGCCATTCAATTACCTATTTCTCGCAAATTAACGCATCAGTACCTGCTAGTCATCTTTCACATAGAAATTTCGGCGATTAGCTGAAGAAGCACTAGGTGGCTTGCTTGATAGGAATCGCATTAACCTCCTACTTACGTACAGTACCGTAGCTTTACGTCTTTCTGCCCTAAAATAAAATCTAAATGTGCAATGCACATGCGCGGAAGCCACCCCTTGACAGCTTTGGAAATATCCAGGTTACCGTAACCGACTTCTCCGGTACCGGACGGTTTTATCCGACAACAGGCAAAAAAATGCGATAAACGAACGGCTTGCCTTATCGACCCCCCAGGAAAAGAAAAAAAAAACGTTAATATCCATATGCAAAGCCGTTTCTCGCTTGGATCCCACGTTACTCGTGCGGGATATATTATGCAGAGTTAGTAAATAATTTATATGCACATAGTAATGATTTCCTTGCTGACCAGCTTTTTTCTGTCTTTTGTTCTACGCATTGACCACGAGATGTTTCGATCATATGTTTGACTATTGTATGACATATGTGGGTGTGATTAAGATCAACAACGTGCTTGGTCGTGATTTACATCATCGCTTGTAACTACTTGAATGTCTTTCTTTCTTTCTTTTATTTTTTTATTTATAAAGTATTGTATTGATCATCGTGATTGCGATCATGACAAAATACATATTCTAAGTAGTTATTGTGGAATAGTTTGATGTTCCTCTTTCTATAGTACAAGTAAAAAAATTCTAAAGCCAGCAAAAAAAAGTCCCACCAAAAACAAATGAAAGTATGGAAGCATACGTGTTAGTAACTATCGATTAACGCCAAGCCTATACCCCCAAGTCTTACCATGTTCCTCTAATAATGTAATAGAAAGATACCCCAAATAAGAAAACCAAGGAAAACAGCGTTGCCCCATAAATGTCCACCTAGTCGATTATTTCAAAGGATTCGCCAGCTCTTCCTTTGGAGTTGAGATAGGTGTGGGTGGAAGCTCGATGCTATCAAAATTCTCGTCGCTGTCCCTGCCGGCCGCCAGACTCTTCCTCGGGATAACAGGGCCCCCGGTCAGTTCGGCTGCAACACTACCCCACATCCTCCTGACGAATCTCTCGCTGTCGTGCTTAATCAACCAATCCTCCCTAGGCATCCGGATGCTCTCGGGGTTTAAATGGACGGTTTTGTAATCGCACTTGTGCCATTTGTCCCGGAGATCCTCACCAGTCTTTTGTGCAGCTTTGACGCGCTCATACCTGAGTCGCTCATAAGCCCGAAGAGCTCTGGGGATCTTTTCTGATGGGGGAACAGAAGGGTCCTGATGCGATAGGGAGAGGCATGTAGCGAGCACGGAGCCATCCTCTATTGCTTGAGAACAGCCTTGTACTGAGGTGGGAAGGAAAGGATGCGCCGCGTCCCCGAGGAGGCAGGTATGGCTATTGGGGGAAACCCATGTTGGTAGAGGATCTCTGCATACAAGCTTCCAGTCCATACATGAAGGCGCTTTTGATACCTAAGATTTTATGTTAGAGAAGCCCAATAATTGAAACCTTCGAAATCTAAAAACTCAAAGGGATGGAGTATTTACAATTGCACGACATTTTGGATCCCAGTCCTTGATGCGGTTTAGAACATCCTCTATTTTTCCTTTGCTCGACCAGGACTCTTCGAGGTTTGAATCATCCTAAAGATATGTTAGTGCTATAACTTTCAATAAAAATTCTCAGAGTACAATACTTACTTTTCTTGTGCAAACCCATGAGACTTCCTTCCCACCTTTGCAGCTTGCCACTAACAAATGCATATCGTCCCCTAACCATCCAGTATGTGTATCTCCATTCTCTACAAACTCCTTCGTCAAAGGATCTGTTGTGACACCATTCTCCTCTGCATTAAACCAGGCTCTCCAGACGGAGTAGCCACTGCTTCTTGGTTTATCTTCATATCCCAGAATCAACTTTCTTGCTCTACTTCGAACACCATCGGCCCCAACGACAACATCACCCTTGAAAATCTCGCCAGACTCGGTTTCGACCCAGGCTTTGCCGCTGGCCGCATCTTCTTTGTATCCGGTGACTTTCTGTCCCATGTTAAACTCGACGCCGAGCGATTTGGCATACTCGCAGAAGACCTTGTGAATGTCTGCTCTATGGCCATTGTACATTGGCCTCTCGCGGTTTGGAGGCATGGCTGGCTGGAAAAATATTTGCTGGCCGTCTTTGTTCTGGATTTTGAAGCCGGAGTGGCGCATGCACACGGGGCGAAGCTTCTCTTCTATAAATGCTGGGTCCCACCGTGACATAATTCTTCCTGCATTTGTACCTTTAAGAATATAAGTATTAGCATATAAAATCATCTTGTTTTTGAGATAGTAAAAAGTTGCTGCAAGGATGGTGGTTGACAAATAGTAATATATATCAACAGCTAATATTAAAACTGATAATACTCACTTATTGAGATAATATCTCCTAGTTGCTCAAACGTAGGGGTCCTCTCGACTATGATAGCAGTGTGACCTTTCAGTGTGCATTCAATTGCAGCTGTAAGGCCTCCAAAGCCAGCACCGACGATTACAACCCTAATTCCAGTTTTGGGGTAATGCGCTATAGGAGATGCCATTCTGAGGGTGTTTCTCGAAAGGTATATTGGTAGTGCTGGTTTAAAAAGGTACCGGACCTGTGCTAGTTCTTATAAAAGATTCTAGTAGTGTGAAAAGTAAGGATGTTGGGTAGTTGCTGTGTTCGAATAAAAAAAACACTGGGAGGAGATAAATTCTTATATACACGCTAGTTGGCTGTGTCAGTTGAATGGGGGACCTTTGAAACTACTAATTGGTGCTGTAGTAACAGACTATGTGGATCTGGCGCTGGAGGGGGGGCATCGAATTCCAGTAGTTGCCACGTGAAGTTGGGTGGACATGGCCAACCCCCACCCCCCCTTCTCATTCTGATCTTTTACTCCCTGAGTACGAGTACCTCTAATTCTATTGATTGACTGATGGACTTGTTCGTTTAGGGAAAAGTGGTGTAATGGTCCTTGATTGAGACCATTCTTCTCAGGTGGAAAACAGATATTGCTGTAGCCGGGGGGTGATGGAGGGGGGAGGAGGAGGGAGGAGGAGATGGGCACATACCTGCATGTACCTACATGTACCTATAATATCCATGCAGTACTAGCCTAGCTATTAGCTATGGGTACATGTAGGTATCACACCTCTGCTAACGGAACGATCCGAACTATATTAGTTGAGCCCCCCTAGCTACATATACCCCCTACCCTGGTTCCGCCCGTTTACTGATTCATAATATCAGGGAAGGGGTGGACTCGGGGAATTCTTTTTTTTTGTGGCAGAAGATATGTCGGTTAGTACATCGATTGAGTTATAGCGCCCTACTGAGGGAAGTGGCATGGTTACAATTCGAATTAATTGCGTGTATGTATGTACCGTACCTACATTGCGCAGCGCATGGCCGAGGTAGCATTCATGTAACCTGCCCTCCTGCCTGTATCCAAGCAGAGACAAATTATGTAGAATACCTCTGCGTATTACAATTCCATCGGTGTAATATACACGTAGTAACGTAATGTACTGTGTGCCTGTGTACAGGATGCAGCAGCGTAGGTACTCCCATATGGGGCGTTTGGTGAGAGGATACAAACCAGGTAAGAAAATAGAAAAGAAAAAAAAAAAAAAAAAAAAAGGGAAGAGGGAAGTAGGTCAGGAAGTCCACGCAAATCACCTGCTCTGAAATTTCTTTAAAAAAAAAGTGTAGTACCACATATGATGGAGGTTCTTTGATGGTCATTGGAGAAGCACAGTTGAGGCAGATGTGTAGGCCATGCAGTGCACGTCCACACACTCGCATAGCTAACCCACCATAGCCGTTGGATGGTCTCGGCCTGGGTCCCAGGGTCGAAACATCGATAGTACTTCCGACCTTACGAAAAAGACCCTGATACACTTAGAATCAGATAAGTAGACGGACATTTAGAAACCGAAACAACAAGATCAAATTGTCGCGGAATTCCCAATCCACTCTCCCCGAAGCTGCTCCATGTGGCTAGCTAGAGGCTCTATAGTGCAGCTAGGATCCCTGCAATAGTAATTTCTGTAAATAAAAAAAAATTATTTTCCACAGCTCCACGACTGCTTCTTTTTATTCCTTCGTTCTTTCTCTCCCTCCCTCCCCGGAGCTCCTTAGTGCAGGTGGAAACCCTGAATGAGGCCAAGTCAAGGGACATAAAACAAAAAAGAAATAGATTGTTTCGATATCTGGCCCGCGTCGAGACGTTGTCGTTCGGTCGATGTGTAAAATTAAGGCGGTGATTAGGCTACTTGCGAAGGATAACCATATGATTGCGTGCGACGTTCACCTACTATATCGGAATATGCATAGTACTAAAGGGTATCTACCTACTCCAGATTTTGTACGGTAAATTAACCCCCGGAATCGAACTGGATCTTTTCCTTCCTTCTTTCTTTCTTGCACTTTGTGAATTAAGTAACGGGATGTATTCTAAGCAATCAAACTGCAGCGCAAGTCGCTCGCTAGTTAAGTTACGACATGTCTGGTCCTAAAAAACATTGACACGTCGTGTCGAATCAGCGAATCTACCATTCATGAGCTCGTTACCTGAAATGATTATGGAACAGTACCGAATTCAACCGTTACTAGTGTCAGAAGAACCTTTTCTTTTCTCGCTATCTACATGTTTCGTTCCGATGAAGCATTTTAGGACTCGAGAAATCCCTAGGCCCTACACAGTCGTTTTTACCAATATTCATGTCACGGGTCGACCTTTACGTCCCCACCCCCCCCCCCAACCTTCCCCTTCTCCGCCTCCTGCGCTGTTGCCATACTGGTTGGTTTGCATCAGCTCCGCACGGGGAATCACAGAGCTTCGCTATATTTAAAGTCGACGTTCAAGCCACACACACACGTGGTCAGGTGTGAATTGCTACTCTGTTTATTACGGGATGAATGCTTTTCAAAGAGTGTGACGCCCGGGCTCCTTCAAAGCCTAGGTGCTTGGACTAATATGTTACTTCCTCGTGAACATGCTCAGATATTCCCGCCGCGATAAAAGGGAAGTTGAATAATACATGTATGTGTCTACTACAGAATGGCATTTAAAAAAAAAAGTGTGTTTAGGGCTCCGGAACAATAAATCAATGCACTGTCTGTGTTACGTAACAAAGAACTGGGAGAAAAAACAATTAAGGTAGACACTGGTTCAACCTCCTTCCATACAAGAGCCTTCAAGAAGCCCCCGACTCATAATAAAAATGACCATTTTAAAAAATCCGCCAATTAGCATTTTTTTATAATTGTGGGAGAGACCCGCGCTACAGCTTCTTCAATATCGGATGCCTCTCTCATCGAACCATGAACACTCCACTGGTTGATTTGAATAGATACATGTACTTTGTTTAGCGGGCATTGGAATTCAAGCTGCGTCATAGCTCCGCTCCTAGGTACATGTAGGTACACACATGTATTTGTATGCAACTAGGTTTATTTTTCTGTTCGCTTTCTACGCGCAGTCTAGATTGGAATACCCGGAGCTAAAGTTTCTTAGATCCTGGAAATTGCATCTAGCACTCGAGAGAAAAAAATCACTTTATAGTACATATACATGTCGTTTATATATATTAAATCATCCCGATATACTGCGGATAACTTCCAGAATAAGTAAAGAACATGGGGTACGGGGTAGCTGGAGTATTCCCCGGCGCGGAACCCCCCCCCTCTCTCCCCTCTCCCCCCACTTCCACCCCACTCTACCACACCACATCAATATTCTGTTCTTCTTTACCCGTTGCCAAGAGGATGAGCATCCGGGGTTCATTAACGAGGGATACAGGTGAAACTTGTACCTTGGTCAGAATCTTATAACGACAACAACACTGGCCGAGGGGATTAATTGATATATATATGCAGTGTGATTCATGGAATAAAACGTCTCGGTATACCGGCACCTTATGCGTACGCAATTCACCGGGTGAATAGAATATATCGCGTGGAAATATAGAATTCTGGTTTGGTCTGGTCTGTGCGCGGCCCTAGATCAGATTTTTGAGAGTTTTTTTTTTTTTTTGTAACCGCGGATTGTAAATTGCTAGTACTATATACTCCCCACTCTACCTACACGGACAGATGGGTACTTTGCGAGTGTTAGATTATAGATAGCTAGCCCTAGGACCGTTCACTAGCTAGGATCGGCAGCCGTTATGGTCATCTTAAGGCACGTCTAGGACGGAGGGTCCCGGAAACATCCTCTAATGGGTCGGTATCAGAGGATTTTTCAGCTAAAAGTATGTGGCCACACGCAGTTAGTTTGGCCACGCCTAATATCCAACAATTTAACAGGGATTGATGTTTCCAGAGTACTCTCTACGAATTGTTAAGAGTGATATGTGACTGAACTGGACAGGCTTGTTAGCTTAGACAAATTTTAAAATTTTTTAACAATGGACAACAACCCATGCCACAATCTGTAATCAAAAATAGGCCTCTAACAAGAGACACGCAGCGATGCTAACTGAGTTCTAATACGATGAGATATGTAGGTTTGCTTTCCGAGAGGAATGCTGCCCAAAGTGTATGTATTACCCATATGTACTCTACGGCAAGTCACTTAGAGCACGGCCCCAACAACAGCCTCCTTTCGGGTGGGATAAACCCGGATTCGTGATGCATGTGCTGTCTTATCCTTCTAGATGACGCCAAGATGACTTTAGCTGCGCGCATTCCATCAGGTAGGACCATATCAGAAACTTCGATAGCCGCTCCGGATGCCCGCCGCCGTCTGAATATTTTATATGATTAAACTACCTGTCACATCGTATCGTATACCAGCTTAAAATCCGATTTATTGACGCAGAGTTGCTCGAGTATCTTTTAATTTTCCAGCACCCGGTGAGCATTCCCGATATCCCGTACGTACGCAAGCTGTCCAATAACGTAGGTAGATCATTATGACCACTTTTCCGGGTTCGCCCTGAAAAAATAACCGTTACCGGGTTATGCCTGACAGCGATGTTATACATACGTGCGCCCCTTGAAACACGTATGTAGAGTGCTATGTAGGTACATTCTACCTCCTACAGGTGACTTCCCCGATCAGAAACTTCTTGAACATGAGAGTGAAACCTTTCTAGAAGGTTTCAAGAGCGCATAGAACGGCATGTAAAACATATCATTATAGCCCTGATCTATGATGTAGTTGATAATATTATAGTTGCCGGAAATTATACGATGGATATATCGGCCATAAGTGCACATCGAGATGTGGCTGTATGATCGCTCGCCAACAGCCCCTTTTGAGCTGAAGACCCTGGCTTGGCCCGTGCCCTTGCATACATAGTGTACCAACACTTTTTTGTGAGATGGGTATTGATACAGGTTTCTTTTTTTTTCCTTCTTTTTTTTTTTCCCGGCCTGCCGAGAAACGGATAGAGGGATATGGTCTTATCTCAGAATCGAGTCTAACAACGGTCGAGTAGAAGCCCGGATAGGGTACTCTCCCGCTGCCCTGCATTACTAGGGGTTACGTTTGACGTAGAGGATAGAGGGGGTCGGTTTTGAAGCCAGTTATGTAGTTGGTTCGATTTCAAACGTCAGCCACAGTGGTACAAGTGAAAGTGAAGGTGTACTGGTGGCTAGGCCGCGGGAATAATGGCATACATCGAGTAACCAGGTACTGTCGTTCATGGGGTATTGACGGGTACTGGGTGTTGACGGATTGCAGGCAAAACTTGGCTTGGCTGTCTCTCTTTTGGCTTGTTCCGTCAACACCCAGTGTCCGTCAACACCCAGTGAACGACAGTACACACAAGGGGACCTCCAACGCCTGTAGAGAGTTCTAGATATTACCCGGATCCTCCCGGCTCTCAAACCGTACCGGGCCTTCTTCGGCGAAGGTTCCTACCGACATAGCAAAAGGGTATACCCCTGTTCCACAATAGCCCTCCCCGAAATCATCCCTCAGGAGCCTTCCCCGTATACTTCGGCTGAGCCCCGGAGGTAGTTGCGGTGTTGGGCCCGTATTCCTGCATTGGTGGAGAGTCAGGGAGCCAAACAGCCGGTGGACACGACAATACATAGTAGTCAATAATAGTTACATAGCGGTGTTGTTGGCGGAGAGCCCTGAATTATTTCCCTTTATGCAAGGGCTAGCTAATCGGTGGCGGGACGGTACGGCTGTTGACCTTACCGGTCCTTATGTTTGGGATCACGCTTGATCACTCGTGCAGAGGACATCTCCGCGCATCGCAGTGAGAAACATGGGGTGTGTCTAAATCCGACCATGGTAGCCTGGGACATTGGTTTCTGCTAACATGTACTGTTTCGGAAAGTGGAAGTACCTGTTTGTAAAGTATATACGGTCCCAGTAGAGTTGTACCTGCCTGTACGTAAAGTAAGTACCCCCGAGCCCCACGATACTCATGCAAACTTACGGGAAAGCCTTTGTGTGCGGAACAACATATTCATGACCACGACGTATTTTCTTTTCTCCATACCTGAAAAGAAAAGAGGGGGGAGGGGGGCGTGACGTTATTTGATAGTATTTCTTTTTTTTTGTTTACTTTTTTTCCATTTTCCCGGGCAAAGAGATCTGGTGTGGCGTAACCTAGCAGGAGTAAGGTGTTGAAGGTGCTTTTTTCTTTTCTGCCCTTTTTAAATTTTTTATGGTACCACAAGACCATCTAGAAAGCGAAAGGGAGCTTCTTTACGCAACCTCACTGATGATAGTGACGATGACGATGATGGTGATGATGTCCCTGTTTCAATGCCTGTACTGCTGTATGTACAAGGTCATCTGTGGCTTTCACAAATTTCTTTTTCACTGAGGTTGCTTAGCAGGAGATTGGTTACGTAATCAATCATGTCACCGTATGTATACGTACTGCCCTCGTGAGGCCTGGGTACAACACAATTATGGATACTTTTTACTTACCTTTTAATATTGCTGGTCATTACTGCTAGAGATCATTGCACGTAGTACAGGGAGAGTAGGACCTAGGAGGTGAAAAAAAAAAAATCAATTCTCCTCCTAGCTGTTACATGCCTCATTTCACAAAATGTGCGTGTATGTGTCGACTTGATAGCATACTCCTTAAGCTAAGCTACGTGGAACCCCAGATTTGGGATAATCTATTTCTGCATTTTCTTTTTTCAAGAATCTCTAATGACTTTATCTCTGGAGTAACAGAAGTGTATCTCCTACCCTTGGCTTCACTTCCCCACCAGCGATTTATGTTCCCTGCATATCGCATGCTAAGCTGAATGGAAAGATGGAAAAATACATAGTACAACTGAAACAGAGATGTATCCAAATGCAGGCATGAATGGGCAAAAGAAAGAAAGGCTGGAGCGCAGGATATCTGATAGATCTACATGGCGGCAATCTGGCAGCGTGGGAGGACCAATAAATCGTGCAGGTTTGGATTCGGGCTGATGTGGTTGCGTTGTAAATTTACGAAGGGGAAAAGTTATATGGAGGAGGAGGGTCAGGGCGGGAGGAGGAGGAGGGGAAGGCTACATGTATGTACAGCGAGTGATGAGGCGTGATCAGGGGGGGTAGTGATTGGAGGTGCGCAGGATGGAGATGGCTGGGATGGGATCGATGCGATATATATATATATACATATAATTAATTAAATGGGCTAGAGATTCCTATTCAGAGTGGGACGTGCACCTCTAGTTCAAATGGAGGCTGTTGCTTGATAGCCGGTGATCATGATCTGGTGAGTCGATTCGTTGCTCTTCTATATTGAAGTTAGGCCATATGGTTGTGGTTAACCAGATATATGTCAATGCTACTATCTCAAGCTAAAAAATTTCTCACAGGCTACATGTATCTACCCACTCAATTGATCAAGGTTACGTGTGTACTTTGAATACAAGGATCTATTTTGTTTACTCAGCGGCGCAAACGATGTGTTTTCGTCCTGTCGAATACAACGCAGCCAACGTATCAATGTGCAAGGGCCGTTAATCGTTTAAGGAATGTTTAAGAATCCCGTCAATTCCGTGCACGGCACGGGGGTATAGAACAACAACGATCTTCAAAAAACAAGGAGTGCCTATACAAAGATAAAGTGAATGTAATGTGCATCTACAAGCATTAAACCTGTAGCTACTTCATGTATTTACCAGCATAAGTCAATGCCTTCTTGTTCACATAAGCGCATATTCTGCAAGGTCCCCGGGCCCCTTGACTCTCCCAACCCATGAACGATGAAGAAACAGGACCGAGTGATCGTCAATGATCGACTTGCCCTGCGCGCTGATCCTGCCAGCGGTAAATTCGCAAACAACCAAGTAAATTAGCGACGACGTTTACATGAAACGATCGAATCAGTACTCTCGGATTATTACCCTTAATCCGAGTGGCAAGCGCCACTAGGGGCAAATATATATGTACATGTACCTATAATAGATATACTACATGTATCCTTATCAGAGGGTTATATAGAAACATGTTATCACTAATAATTGTACATACATGTACCTACAGGATCTTGGCACGGGAATAATAGTGGTTCGAGCTGCCAGAATAGAGTACTATAGCTAGCGTACTAGCCTGCAATTGTAATTGGTAGCCTTATATACAATTTTTCTTTCCTTAAAAAAAACAATCCCTACAATGTTCAAATACATGTATGATTGCAGATATTCAACAGTGTGCATCTCATGACCAGGGAGCTTATGGATATATGGAGGCTAGGTCCATGTACTTTATTCCAGTGTTCAAGAGTGTCCCAAGTACGTCATTCAATATATACGATACCCCGATGGAGATAATATACTATATTCATGAGTACATTTAGTATAGGTTAACCCGATCACAGATCGAATTACGCCATCGAACAGTACTTACATGTATCTTGATATTATAATACATGTATACACCCAAATACGTGTAGATCTATACAGATTTACTAGGCTCTTTGGGTTTACGGGCCGCACAGTCGTGATCTGCTATATTTACATGGATTCAATCAATAAGCGTCCCTCTTCTCGAGAACCTCATCTCAACCCCTACCGAATGAAGCCCTTCCTAAAATTAGAGCGAGATATACTGTCTAGAATGAGTTTGAATATTTTTAAATCAAAATTTACATCATGCGATCATTGTTCATATATCTATTAATATGAGGGTGCATTCAGTTGCTAGAACAGTTTTTCCTCAAACCAGTGTGTACATGTAATTAACCATTCGTAAGTTTGACGAAACGCGTACGTACGAGTACCTTATAATAACCATCAGTACTAATCAGACATATAAATGCTAGACTAGAGTTAACTGTTTCACCCCCTTAACCACTATTTCAGGGGGGGCTGCTACTCTTAAGCTTTATATGATCTTCGGGTCTTAGCTTTCCAAAACCGCCGAATGTATTGAATGAATTAATTAATCAATCAATCAAATAAACTAGAACCGCCGAGACCGACGAGATATACCGAGGGTTAGGGTTATCGCTCACCTTCCCTTGTTACCCATGACCTCACGATCGAGAACTCAGGGACCAAAAGGCTTACTTTGGGGTGCCGAGACCCGCAGATATAAAATGGCGCAAGTGTTGTGTCTTTGACTCGGGACAATTATTCCGAATTTTCCGAAGCTCAGGGGGGGCTAGATGAGTCTGATGGTACATAGATGCTTCATGCTCACCGATGAGAGGTAGGCTGCCTTTTTTATCATCTCCTCATCTCATTCAAGCATCGTAGCTACCCGTTGTCTAACAAACCTCTATGTAGACACAGTGTGGAGAGTGTCTGCGAGTAACCGAATACTTAGGCTAAAGTGTAGGGCGGTTTGCTTGTGTGCTTACCATGGTTGTACCTGAATGCTCATTCCTCCGAAGCTCTACCGACCCGCGGGGGTTATGCGATGACCCCGCATTAGGTAGTGAAGATATAAAACTACAACCCATTTACTCTGAGTTGTCGTAATATTCGTCAATAGCTCTTCTTGCAATTGAAGGTCAACACTTTATACAACAGACATTATAGACTCGAACATAAGACGGACAGGATGGTTAAAATTGTAGCTTTCGAATCACGGGATGTTCGGTTCCCAGTAAGTTTTAACTTCGATCCCAGCTATGAGATGAGTCAAGACACTGATCGTGGGGATGGAAATAGACATCACTCGACAAAACCGGATCTGATGCCATGAATGATGCTGGTGATTACTCGGCCGCATACTGTATCCTCAAAACCGATGGCCCTTTCGAAGGACATGGAATGGTGCGTTATCTGTCCCATAAAAGCCAAGTGATAGTCTAGCTGACATTTAATTTGCAAAAGACTTTCACAATCGGTCGCGGGAACGACGTAGTTTGCTCCGCGATTCACCATGTCGCCCAGCGCCTTGTCGGGCACGACCTGTCGGAGCTCACTGCCAACATGGGCCGCACGTGGCGTCACCTGGTTGCAGACTCGCAACTACGATGGATCGGCCCTGAGAAGGGAGTTATTCACTTGGCACTAGGAGCTGTGGTGAACGCATTGTGGGATCTATGGGCTAAGACGGAGGATAAGCCGTTGTGGAAGCTAGTGGCCGACTTCACACCAGAGGAGTTTGTGAGGTGTATCGATTTCAGATATATCACTGATGCGATCACACCGGAGGAGGCATTGGAAATTTTGACTGCGGCGCAGAAAGGGAAGGAAGAGAGAATTGAAGAGGCCAGTGTGGATAGGGCAGTACCCGCATATACTACTAGCGCTGGTAAGTGCTATTCCCCACGTGAATATATTCCTGAGGAATCTGGGAGCTAATGATCATATGTGTATAGGCTGGCTAGGCTACGGCGAAGATAAGATGCGTAGCCTGCTTCAAGAGACCCTTGAACAAGGCTACAAGCACTTTAAGATCAAAGTCGGTGGCTCCGTTGAGGAAGACCGCCGCCGTCTACGCATTGCTCGCGATATCATCGGCTACGACAGTGGAAATACTCTTATGGTGGACGCAAACCAGGTTTGGTCTGTGCCAGAAGCAATTGAGTACATGAAACAGCTCGCTGAGTTCCGACCCTGGTTTATCGAGGAGCCAACCTCACCAGACGACATCCTCGGGCACGCAGCGATCCGCAAAGCCTTGAAGCCTTTGGGCGTCGGTGTCGCTACAGGAGAGATGTGCCAGAATAGGGTTATCTTCAAGCAGCTACTACAAGCACAGGCGATCGACGTGTGTCAGATTGATGCATGCAGAATGGGCGGCGTGAACGAGGTGTTGGCAGTACTATTGATGGCGAAGAAGTAAGAAATCTACCCTACCTTTCCTTACTTCCTTAGACAAAATAAACTAATATCCTTGCAGGTTTGGCGTACCAATTGTACCCCATTCCGGTGGTGTCGGGCTGCCAGAATACACCCAGCACCTGTCAACGATTGATTACGTATGTGTATCAGCTAAGCTTTCGCTGCTAGAGTATGTTGATCATCTCCATGAACACTTCTTGCACCCGTCTGTTATCAAGGACGGATATTACATCACACCTAAGGACCCAGGTTACTCGGTGGAGATGAAGAAGGAGAGTATGGAGGTATTCGGATTCCCCAATGGGACGTTCTGGAAGAGTGAACAGGCAAAGGGCATCTTGAATCACTTGGATGGCGTCAAGATCTAAAGCGGGTTATTGTTATATGTAGTTGTAGTGCGACTAGGGAATGGATTTTGGGCAAATTTGTTTCATAAATTTTGTGTTAAATGGTATTAGTTCTAAGAGGGCTGTTGGTAACGCTTTTGATTGTTAAATGCCATAAACTCCGAATCACCATCAGCCCGTTGAAAATACAAACATTTCTATGGAATTAGTGTTAACAATCACCAACTATTCTGAATCGCTGCTGCTGCTGCTACTATCTTGATCCTTCATCTCCTGATCTTTACCATCACCTCCGTCGCCACCCTCTGCAGCGGCTTTCAGCGCCAGCTTCTTGAGTTTCTCTCTGGCTCTCTTCTTTGCCTTCTTCTCCCTATTCTTCCGACTTTTATCCTCCCTCTCTAGTCTCGCCCTCTCCTCGGGCGGAAAGCCTGCGAATTTCCTTGTCGCATCAATCTTTCGCTGTCGCTCCTCCTCCGCGGCTTTGATCTTCTGCTGCGCTTTCCTTATTGCGATCCGGGCCTTCTTACTAGGCTTTCCACGCTTCCCATCAGCTCTCGGTGCTGGTGGTTGCGCGCGCATCGTGGTGGTTATGACTTTATGCAGGACCTTACAAGCTGGCTATCACTCCGTGTTCGCGCATTAACAACCCCACCACTACAGGATTAACACAGAAACATACCCAAACAGCCCCCGCCCCCGCTTGCACCTCGTCCCCACCAACGATCATGCCACCAGCAAGCAAGGCGCGCCGTCGCAGGGCCATATCGGCCTCGCTGATAACATAGTGTGTGATGGGACGCTTCTGTGAGTGCGCAAGCACCTCCCAGAGGTCTTCTTCACTAGGAGGTGTTGCCTCTTTGAGGATTACGGTCTGGCGCGGGCCCGAGAAGAGGCTAAATTCGAGCTCTGCAATATCGGTGTTATCTATGGGGACTGCATCTTGTAAGGGTGCGACGGTGACGAAGTCAAGGTCGAGATTGAGGGTGCGGGATTCTGTGGTAGGGTCTGCGGCGGAGGTGAAGTCGTCGAAGAGCTCCTCGCGGCGAACACTAGTTCAAGCCTCAATTGTTAGCAGGAGTGCTAGGGCGGGCTCAAGTGGAATGGAAGCAGTCTGTACCGTTTTGTTTCTGGGAGGTCAAACATTACGAGTATTACGCCAGGGCCGACGGCCGGAGAAGATCTGGGGGTGGGGCGCGCGAAAGTGCCTCGATTTGTCTTGGCGCACAGAGTGTCACTCGGCTTTCGTGGGCCAGGTCCAGACCGATATAATTGTAGGAGAGTTCCACGGAGGAAGATGGAAAATGTCCCCACGCCATCCTCCGGATTCCCGCAAGGGGGATCTCACCCCGTGCATACGTTACGGCTCGGGGGAGATAGATCTAGGGACTATCGATTTTACAAGATGCACAGACCAGGAAAAATAGTTGCATATGCTGTGGAGCAGAAGTGCTGCAGAACGAGTGGACAGCGGTGGTATAAGTTATGTATTCTACTATAGATAATTGCTTCCTAGTGCATGGTGGTGCGCTTGCATACTCACCTACGTCTTCAGCTGGCATGTGTGTATGTAGTGTGGTGATAGTGGAACTACATGTACTCCATTACCAGAGATACCCGATCCGGTATATTATCACTTTAATGCAGTAAAGAATAACAAGCATACACCACATACGTTAGCTTTTCTCTATGACCTCGAACTGTGCTCTGACTCACTTTCCTAAACTGTCAAGTAGAGTATGATAAGTATGTACGTGTTGCAGATAACGTCGCATATTGAAAGGAGTTACATATGGTGTTTATTAAGGTACATATCCAAGTACAATAATATCAGTACTCTATCACTACATGTATTTGGTACCAGTACGTACCCACAGCTGAACTCACCCCATATACCCCCCCCGTATGCTCTACTTTCTTGAGATTGGATACCAGTACAGTGTTCGGCGACCATTACAAGAGGCTTTAGCTGGTGATACCCGAGAAAAAAATATGATAGACGAGATGAAAAAAAAAAGAAAAAAGTAGTTATGAGGCTCGATTGGTTCGCGGAGATAAAATGCATGTACATGTAAGAAGAATCTCCCCCCCCCCCAGTTATTACATGTAGCTACTCATGTAGGTACACAGAGCGCTCTTCATGCCTTAACTAACCAAAAAGCCGCATCCCCGGAACTCTAGCGTCATTTCCCCAGCGACTTACATGTGCAGGCCCCCCACCCCCGTACGTACCAATTTCGTCGAAAAACTGGTTTTTTTCCTTCTCTGGCTCTCCAATTTATGTTCAGAATGGCACCCCTTCCTCTTCCCGAGAACAACCAACGTGGGTGCATAAAAACTATACTCCTCCAGAGCTTAGAGGTGACTAGACCACATGGTTTTATGTATGTATGTACATGTGTATGTATGTGTGTGTGTGTACTGATGCAAGAATCAATCCACTCTCGATTAAGGAGGCGTTGACGCCGTTGAGGTAGACCCCGTATACAAAATGATGAATCATGGGGCAAAGACACAATATATGCACACGTTGCATAGAAATGATACAGCAAGGCAGAAAAAGGCAAAGAAAGCTACCATATGCGTAAATATTCCGACCTACAATACATCCGCCCATCCACAAGAAATTCTGCACGCAAGGCTACGTGTTGAAGTCTCAGTTAATCTAACACCCCACGTGTGGGGAAAAAGCAATCTGGGGGGGCCGGAAATCCGTCGTTTTGGATATGGAAAGTGGAGAAATCAATGGATACCAAGGAAACCCCCACACAACTGATGTTGGAGTTTTGTACATGTATTGCTGAAAAGCCAAATCAGTGATGTGATGTGACCCCCAAGTATGTTGGATTTTTATACTCTATATGCAGTTTCGCAATTGTAACGCAAGGAGGGAAATGAATATATGCAATCAACAAAAGAAAAAAAAAAGAGAAAAAAAAAAAGGCAATAAAAACCCGCAAACAAAACAGGAAATCCCAAAATCGCTCAAAACTTGCTCCTGAAACGTATGTAGAAAAGAAATCCTGGAAAAGAAAACTCCCATAGAAAAGAAATCATGTACCCTGATAATAACAAACACCTAATTAACTAAGACCAATATGCAAAATAAAAAAGTAATCCAAAATCTATCGTCCAAATTAAGTCTTCTTCGGGAACACCCTCCTTGTACCTCCCTGCTTCCCCAAATCCCCCATTTCCAACTTCGGAGATCCAAACTGCACACTCGGCTGCACCTCTACTAGCTCTCCCGGAATAACAAAGGGCTCATCTCCCAGCCCCATATCACCACTAACGCTCCCGCCCGTCAATCTACGCTTTCGTGCGCTGACTTTTCGGACTTCACCGATCATCCCGTCGACCCATGCTTGGTCCTCGGGGGAAATAACAGTGTTCTTACCCTTTGGCCCAGCTAGCCCCAATGGCTTTGGTGGTGGTGTCTCAGTTGAGCTGCCAGTCTCGGACTGGTCGAATGCAGATTCGCTAAACGACAATCTGGACGCAGATCTTCGGAGGCCGCCATGTGAAGACCCCGGCCGACTAACGGGTGGTGGCGCTCCCTGCCGACTAGGCGGGCGAATTGCTCCCTGTCCCCTGCTTGGTGGGCGGACCGCGGATTGTCCTCTACTAGGAGGCCGGATCCCGCTGGGTGGTGACATGCCACTTTGGGATCCGAGTGAGCTCTGTCTTTGGTATGCTAGGGGTTGGAATGGCGTGAGAGCTGGACGGTCCTTGGTACCGTCATGGCCGCCTCGCATGGTAGGTGGGTTGCTGACATTGGCTGGCTGGACGAGAGATGTGCTTCGTTCCCGCCCTCGAACACCCATCGAGGATCCTGGACGGTTGTTACCCAAAGATGAACCCGGGCGATTTCCCAATGACGAACCAGGGCGATTGCCCAACGAAGAGCCTGGTCTGACACCCACTGCGGAGTTTGAGCGGGATCTAAGGCCTACCGCTGAAACTGAGCGGGAACGGCCTTCAGGGGGTGAGCCAGACCTGTTTTGCCCTGGGGCAGGGCTGCTACTTCGTAGTGATGACCTGGACCTGGCTGCGTGTATTGAGTGATGCATGCTGCCAAGGTCCTGAATCTCGATGTTGTTCCCCGAGACTGCTCGCCTCTTTGATCCGTGATGTGTGGCGTACTCTTTGAGATACTCAGCTAGATCGGCCCATCCACCACCAACGCGGACCATAACCCTCTCGCCCCTCTCTCCTACAAGACGAATATACAGCTTGATAGGTGCCTGGCCATTATCGCGGTGGAGATGATAAAGTTCGATGCCACTTGCCACATTAGACACATGCCTTCTACCACCACGAGGGAATCCAGTAGCATCAGAAACCACAGAACTCCCAGCGACAGATTTCGGTGCTGGTATACTAGAAGGGGGTAATTCAAATGGCCTCAAAGGACCTGATCGTTTTGATGTCTCTGTAAGCTTCTGGAGATTCGACGCCGTAAGACGAATCGGAGACTTGAGTGAGGTCAAAATATCATTGACCTTGTCGTCTAGGCTTGGCTGTGGGAACTCCAATTTCGGGGCCAGAGTGAACGACTGGGAGCCATCGTCATCATCTTGTGCATTCTTTTGGTATAATCTTCTGTTCCTTTCTGGTGTGATGGTATCGATTTTCACCGGCCTTGGGATTTGTCTCTTCTGAACATTTAGTCTTTGGGCACTCATATCCGTAGGAGATGAGTTGCAATCAGAAGTGAGTTCGTTTGACCGTGGCCAGCGCTGTTCACTAACGACAGATCCCTCATCGTCACTATCAATCTCCATGTGTGGGCGGCGGATGGCCTTGATGGCAGGGCCGGTCTTTGTCGGGGTCTTTGTAGGAGATGTAGACCTTAGCCTCACCGTAGAACCCGGCGAGATGTAGTTCCCAGTCGAAGAAAGAGATCTTGGCTTTGCCATGTCAAGTGGGGCCTTCCTGATGAGCTTTTGTGATCTTTCAACCTTTGCAGGGGCTTTAGGTTCGGGGGTGGTGCTCCTCTTGGCAAGCTTTTCTCTGTCAATATACTCCTGTAAATCAGAATTCAGGCGGCATACCTCATCCCGCGCAGGGGCTTCCCGGTTCCCAAGTCCTAAATCTAAACTGATAGGTCCCACTTTGAATTTATCAAGGAATGAGCGTCTTCTGGAACTTGGGCTATCTTGCACACCAAGTCCTCCCTTCGACATCAAACCTCCTAATTTTCCTGCCTTTTTCGAAGGTGTAGCGGGTGCATGAGTGTCGGACGGAAAACTTCCATCTCGGGGCGAGTAGGGCGTCTGGACTTCCGTAATACTATCAAGCCCGCTTAGTGTCCCTGGCCGTCTCTTAGGCTTCGGAGTAGAAGTTGCAATGGGTGCCGCTTCGAGATCTGAAATGTCTTCTGCATCGTGCTCTTCTGTAGGATAGCCATTGGAGTCAAGTCTCAGATTTAAGGGGGATGATCCGCCAGTATATGAGCCAGGTGGGCTGTCATCCTCAACGAAAACCGGGGAATTCGCTGTAGTATCCCATGTACCACTAGTAGTTTGAGGCGCGCTATTGTCCTCAAAATCAGACCTATCTCCAGGTGTTGAGGGTTCTATAAGAACACATGGCAGGCCATCAAAGGAACTGTCTGATAATTCCTGATCGGAGCTTTGCCTGCTTTGAGGGAGTTCATATTCTGTCGAGTCATCTCCAAAAGGTCAGTATAATATTGTTAAGATGATAAAACCACGCTTACCATTGCCATTGAGCGCTTTCTGAAGAGAGAGATGAGCGGCTAGGTTCTCAACTGCTACCAGATCCTCCTCCAAATCCGAGTACGACTCTGAGATATTTCCCTGCAATTTTGACACATCGGGAGAAACCTCTGGACTTGTCGATTCTTGTGACCATGGGGTAGGTGGGACTTCCTGGTTGACCTCAGAAGTTTTGTACTTTGTCTGGTCAAGAGCAGACGACGACCGTGAAGATATAGGTGTCAGGGTTATAAATGGAAGGGGGGCGGATGGCTGGTTCCTCCGTGCTTCTGCGTATGCCATGTTCTCACTCCCCAGACTCCCAGACTCCTCATCAGATTCTTTGGGAGGGGTTTTGGTGAGTGAAACGTCTTGATAATCCTCTGTGATATCATCCCCCGAGTGGAAATCCCCATCTGAGTTGGGTCCGTGATGAATTTGGAGTTGTGCCTGCCTTCGTTTTTCCTCTTCTTTCTCCCTCAAACGCTCCGCCTCGAGCCTATCATTTTCAATTCGTGCCTCCATTGCAAGCCTCTCTGCTTCTTGGGCAGCTAACCGCTCCTGTTCCCGTTGTACTAGAGCCAAGTCCGCTAGCCTTTGTCGCTCATCCTCAGCGAGGCGTCGTTGAAGATCCATCTCTTCAAACGTTAATTCAACCTCGGCATGCGCGAAACGCTTCTTTTCCACTTCTTCCTCATGGGCCCATCTCTTTTCTTGAGCGACAATCTGTCGGTGGATCTTCTCTTCCTCTTGCATAGCCTGATTCCGTGCTGCTTCCTCGTCAATCTCCCAACGACGTTCTTGTTCAAGATCCCGGAGGCGTTCTCGTTCCATTTCTGCCGCGAGCTTTTTCGCCTGCATCTCGTCCTCGGCCTTTAGTCTTGCTTCAAACTCTGCAATACCTTTCCGCTGTTCTCGCTCATCAATTGCTTGTTGCCTTTGGTGTTCATCCTCTACCTCAAGAGCTGCCTGTTTGACCTGAGCAATCAGCCGGAACTGCGCTTCGTCGTCAGAGTCCATGGAGTTATCAAAGCCAATAAGTTGGCGGCGCAGGTCTTCTTCCATATTCTGCTTCCTCTTTGCTTCAGCGACCGCCTCGGCTTCCATCCTTAACTGAGCGCTGAGCTGGCGCTCCATTTCCTCTTCTGCTTGAAGCATCGCTGCCCGTTCAGACATTTGCTGTTGAATTTGTTCATTTATCCTCCGCTCCTCTTCTTCTATGAGCTCTATGGCTCTTTGTTCCTCCTCTCTGAGTATTCTTTGGATTTCCTCATCGCCGATGGTACGCTGCAGTTGTCTCTCGAGTTCGGCTTGAATTTCAGTCTCTACATCAGCCTCAGCGGCTAACCGGACAGCTTCTAGGTCTATAAGTCGTTCTTTCTCTACTCTCTGCGCTTCGGCAATAATCTATAATTCTAATTCAGCTAATTCATTCTGTCTAACTTCAATGGGAATTCTGACCTGTTCTTCTCGTTGACGCTCGGCTTCCTCAGCTGCTACGATAGCGGCAATTTGTTCAGACTCAATCTCGCGACGGGACGCTTCTAGCGCAGCGAGACGTTGATTCTCAGCTTCCTGTTCCTTCAATCGCTCAAGCTCCAAATTTATGAGCCGTTCATTCTCGGCCTCTTGTTCGATTGCCCTGAGACGGTCAACTTCAAGCTTTACCATACGTTGACGTTCAGCCTCCTCTCGCTCAGCACGTTCAGCTTCGAGTATTGCTAGTCGCTCAAGTTCAATCCGGCGTTGATTCGCAACCTCTTCCTCCGCAAGTCTGATTGCTTCGGCGTGGGCTTCGGCGTTACGCCGGGCCTCTTCTTCTATGGCCCTCCGGCGGTCAGCCTCAAGTTTGCGATCTGCTTCCGCGGCTTCGGCTTCGGCCTTGATGCGTGCAGCTTCAATCTCAGCAAGGCGCTCGAGCTCTTCTCTACGCTGTTTTTCTGCTAGCTCTTCGGCAGCTCTCAAGCGCTCAGCTTCCGCCTCAGCTTCTGCTTTTAGGCGGGCTTCTTCCTCTTCAAGAACCCGTAAACGCTCGGCTTTTTCCTCAGCTTCAGCTTTCATTCTGGCAAGCTCAAGAGCTGTAGCTCTTTCCGCCTCCTCCTCCTCAGCCTTTATACGGGCAGCCTCAATCGCAGCGAGTCTCTCAATCTCCACCTGCCGCTGTTGTTCAGCCTCCTCCTCGGCGAGTCGTAAACGCTCTGCTTCAGCTTCGGCAGCAAGTCGTTCTATTTCAGCCTGCCTTCGCTGTTCTTCTTCTGCCGCTAGGCGGGCTATTGCAATGGCTGCGACTCTCTGAACTTCTATCTGACGTTTTGCCTCCAACTCTTCTTTGGCAATCCGTAACCGCTCTGCTGCAGCCTCAGCCTCGGCTTCTTCTCGACGGTTCCGCTCTTGTTCTTCCGCAGCTTCTTCCGCAGCTTGTCTTTCGGCTTCTGCCTGGCGTTGGCGCTCTTCTTCCTCGGCGACCCATCGTACACGCTCAGCTTCGGCCTCTTCCTCTGCCTTAACACGAGCGGCCTCAATGGCAGCGGCTTCTGCTTCTGCTTGGCGTTTGCGCTCCTCTTCCTCTTCAATGAGTCTTAGGCGCTCTGCTTCAGCCTCTTCTTCAGCTTTGAGACGGACAGCCTCGATTGCAGCGAGTCGTTCACGCTCTTCTTCAATGAGTCTCAGGCGCTCTACTTCAGCTTCTTCAGCTCTAAGGCGGGCAGCCTCGATTTCAGCGAGTCGTTCACGCTCCTCCTCCTCTTCAATGAGTCTCAGGCGCTCTGCTTCAGCTTCTTCTTCAGCCTTGAGACGGGCAGCCTCGATTGCAGCGAGTCGTTCACGCTCCTCCTCCTCCTCCTTGATACGCGCCGCTTCCGCTTCCTCTTCAGCCTTGAGACGGGCAGCCTCGATTGCAGCGAGTCGTTCACGCTCCTCCTCCTCTTCAATGAGTCTCAGGCGCTCTGCTTCAGCTTCTTCTTCAGCCTTGAGACGGGCAGCCTCGATTGCAGCGAGTCGTTCACGCTCCTCCTCCTCCTCCTTGATACGCGCCGCTTCCGCTTCCTCTTCAGCCTTAACTCGAGCGGCTTCTGCGGCTGCGAGCTTGTCGCGCTCTTCCTTCTCTGCAATCAATCGCAGGTGCTCAGCTTTAGCATCTTCCTCAGCTTTGAGTCGCGCAGCTTCTTCCACGGCAGCGAGCCTCGCAGACTCAGCTTTTCGTTCCAGCGCTGCCTCCTCTTCAGCGAGTCTTTGACGCTCAACTTCAGCTGCGGCCCTTTGGGTCTCCGCTAAGCGTTGACGTTCCGCCTCCTCTTCGGCGAGCCTTTGGCACTCGGCTTCAGCCAATCTCACCTGCTCCGCGTCCACTTTAGGTGCAGACTCTGCTACCCGCTCCTCTGCCGCCATTGCCATTTGTTTACGGGCTTCTTCTGCAATGATTGATGCCTCCTGGGCGAGGAGTCTCTGGTGCTCTGCCTCGGTAGTAAGACGAGCAGCTTCAAGCGTGGCTACCCGCTCCATCGACAGTCTTCGTTGACGATCCGCTTCCTCCTCCTCCTCAACCTTAAGGTGTTCTTCCTCTGCTAACCATTCTCTCTCTTCCTCCTCCTCAATTTTACGACGGAGTTCTTCCTGCGCTAATCGTTCTTGTTCTTCTTCCTCCTCAATCTTACGACGGAGTTCTGCCTGTGCTAGCCGTTCTTTCTCTTCTTCTTCCTCAATCTTACGGCGGAGTTCTTCCTTTGCTAATCGTTCTTCCTCTTCGCGAGCCTTTCTTGCCCGCGCCTCTTCTTCGATCAGTCGCTTGCGCTCTGCCTCTGCAACCTTTTTCCTTTCCTCGACTTCTCTGGCCGCTCGCTCTACTTCTCTGAGCCTTTCCGCCTCTGCCAGCTTCATCTTGACTGCCATGATCTTCTCTGTGCGTTCCCTCTCTGCCTCTTCCAGTTTCGCCAATCTCTCCGTTTCTGCATTGACCGCCTCGATCATTTCCCGCTCCTCCTCCTCCTTCTTCCGGGCCTCCTCTTTCCTGGCCTCCTCCTCCTTTTTTGCGCGGCTTTTCTTGCTTTCCCCCTTTGGAGATTTGAAGAAAGAACGTGCAGCGGCAAGGATATTGACTTTCGGCTTGGGGGTAGTCTTTTTGGCCTCCGCTGCCTCGTCCTGTACGTTCTCGGGCTCGGAGCGCTTCGGGGTTTCCGGGGACGGCGGTTCACGGCGGGCAGTGGCAGCAAAGACTTGTGCTGTCGGCGGGAGTTTCGGGACCGGCATGCACGGCATTGAGGGCTGCCTTCGGAGGAGAGGCGGGCCATGCTGGAATGCTGCCAGGAGCGACGGCGTAGTTATGGGTGTGTGGAAAGAAGCTGAGGACAGGCGCCGTCGCGGGGGTGTTTGATCTCCAAACATGGAAAGCGTGGGCAAGGCCGTCGGGAGCTGGACGGTGGGCGTCGCAGATCCCCGGCGCGAAGAGGAGGCCTCTGAATCGGGGGCCGGGGGGAATGGAGCCCTTGGTGTCAGCATAGGCGTGTGGAATTGTGTGGGGGTTATGGAGCCGTCGGACTCTGAGGTTGCTGTCTGGTTTGGAGCGGTGATTATGCCGAGTGTAGGCATAGGTGTGTAAGAGTCAGTTGTCGTAGAGCCCTTTCGGAGTTGTTCTTCATCCTGTGGAATATGTGGCGTAGGCATTGGCGTATGGAAAGCTGTCGATGCCTCGGTGTGGGCACTGTTTCCGAGTGATATCTCGTGGCCCGGCGCCATTGATACAAAATCCTGAGGTGGGAAAGTAGACTCATCTTTTCGGAGACCTTTCCTTGATCTCTCAAATAGATCTGCATGGCGCACATCTTCCGCCTCACTATCGGAAGCATCTCTAGAGAATAATCTATCTTTCTCTACACCCTCAAGTCTCATTAACAACTCATCCATCTCTCTAGGCTCATAGTCGTTCTCATCTCCACTAGCATCCTCGTCGTAATCATCCCCGACAAGCTCGATTCCCTCCGTGACATTCTCGTTGGCCTCCATTGCCTCCCTGAGGCCTCGCTCCGTCTCTTCGGCGCGCTCCATGACGCTCTCGGCCACGTACTCGGCGCCCCTTGCTTCCGCCGCATACCTCTCCTGCTCCTCCACAAGTCTATTTCTCTCCATCTCGCGCAGGAGCTCCTCCCTCTTTGTCTCCTTCTGCCGTAGCTCTTCCAGCCTCAACTTCCCGGCAATGACGATCCGCTCGCCGTCCATCTCCCACGCGCCCACCCGCTCCTCGACGTCCTCCAGCTCCGTGATCCACAGGTCGGGCAAGACGTCTTCGCGGCCCTCCAGCGCATCCAGCATAGTGTCCATCAGCCTGCCAGCGGTCGCAACTTTTGCCGTGATGGTCTCTTGCATCAGCTTGAACGTCGACTCTTCCAGCCCGCGCCACTCGGTGTCGGACGTATCCGGGGACGGCGAGATGCTGGGATGGTTGATCGCCGCGTAACCAGCGTCGAGAGAGTCCCTTGCGATCTCGAGCCATCGCAGGAAAACAGGTACGATGCGGAGGACCGCGAGCCGGACAGCCCAGACTGAGAGCAGCTTTGTGAGGCGGTGGAGGGGCGGGAGGAGCTGCAGTGTTATAGCAGTGATAATGGCGGACGAATCGGTGAGCGGGTTAGATATTCCGGTACGGTAGGCTAGCAGCGCGATGTCAGTAAAAAAAAATAATAATAAAAAAAAAAATAGAGAATAATAGAGAATAATAGAGAATAATAGAGAATAATAGAGAATAATAGAGAATAATATACAGGCTTTATAGGGGGGGGGGGGGGGTTTACCAAGGACTTTGCTTTTGAGCGCTTCAACGTCAAGCTCTTCGATCTCAGCTCTGATCTGCTCAATCCTTGCGAGGTATTGCTCGATCGTGGTTTTCTTCAACGAGCCACAGTACTCGCTCTCATCAATCTCCTCCTCGTCATTGTCTTCTTCATCCGTAGACTCTCCATCATACTCCCCATGAAGTAGTCTGTTGCCCTTCGTTGGTGTCGTAGCCACACCCGTCTTCGGCGGCTTTGAATTCCTCTTCTTTATCAACAGATTCCTCGCCTCCTCCTCCTCCGAATCGCCCGCTGCCTCGTCCTCACTCTCCTCGTCCTCATCCTCCTCCGCGATGGACCCCATCTCCGTGCCTATGCTTACCACACTGACCTTCCTCCTCTTCTTCTTTGGCCTCGCCGGCGGCAGATAGCCGTCGCCGGCGTCCCGGCCCTTTGCCCGTCTCCACTGCAGGTTCCAGCCCTCAACCTCGCGCAGCCATTCGCCAACCCTGACGATCCCCTCGGCGGCGCGGATGCTCCATTCCTTCTCTGCGGGCGTGAAGCCGAACTCCGGGTCGTTTGAGAGGCGGGCGATCGTGGCGGGCGTGAGGCGGGAGAGCAGCGGGTCGTTGGCCAGAAGGCTCTGTATCCGTGTCTGTCGGGATGTGCGGGTTGGCGATCCGGCGGGACTGGAGATGTTGCTGCGGGCTGGCGAGGTCAAGGTTGATCTTGGGGGACGGTAGTAGTGGCTTTGGAGAGGGAGGGTTTGGAGGATTGGGGGCTCGGGGGGAGGAGGAGATGATAGGGTGTGTGTGTTGGTGAGAGGGGAGGGGTTGGAGGGGCGGAAGAGAGACGTCATTATGGTGAGTGAGTGGTAGTGAAACTGATAGTGATAGTGATAGTGATAGGGGGAGGGGAAGGAGAGAGAGGGGGGGGGGGGGGCGAGAGCTGTGCACAGGTAGGGAATTGTTATCTCTCTCTCTCTCTCTCTTTTTCTCTCTTTCTCGGAGGTAAAAGATGGAGACAGTCCGGTCTGAGAGGGGATGTGGGGGGGGGGGGGGGGGAAGGGGATTCAGATTATTTCAAGTAGAGTAGAGTAGATAGAGCACACACGGGCCTCTCAGGTAAAATGAATGCTCAATAGCACAATTCGTATTGTATAACTTGATTTGAAGGATTGATTGGGTTGGAGACTGACCAACTTGACTGAGGTCCTGACTGACCGACTGACTGACTGGATGATGATGTATGTATAATGTCGGTCTGTCTGCCTGTCTGCCTGTCTGTATGATGTCGGGGGGGGACAAGCAAGACCTTTCTCCAGAAAAATAAATAAAATAAAACAAGAAATAAAAAATAAAAAACTATGATGATTGCAAGTAAAAATGAAAGAGAAAGAACCAAAAATAAAAAAGACAGTCCTCCCTTTACTCCTGAAATAAAAACAGAAACGAACTTGACAAGTCAGGAAAGAGGAAGAAAAGAAAGAAAGAGAAAGAGAAAAGGAAGCCTACTACTACTACTACCCACTACTACTACTTACTTACGACTACTACAACACCAACAACTACAACGTCCACCCCCCCTCCTTCCCTCCTCCTCCTCAGACTTACTCCACAAGCAAGCAAGCACAGCAACAAGGTCAATCAGTTCGCGTGTCCGCCAGCGTGTGGGCTACCCGGTTCCCTCAATGACGACTGGCCGATCGCCGGGCGAATCAGAGGCAAATATGCGCGTTGTGTAGGGATCCTTAGTTGTGCTGATGGTTTTTGGGAAAGGACTGCATCATCATCGTACATGGCGGCTACAGCTTGGGGGGGGGGGTGCGGGTTGAGATGTAGGTGGATGTATGTATATAAAGAACGAAACAGAGCAGAGAGGGCAGATGAGACGAACGAGAGACAGAGAGACACGACCGACGACGGGAATCGGGGAGGGAGATTCGTTTATCCCAGCCCACCCCCCAGTCCGTATCCGGAGGAAGACCATGTCGATCCCATTCAATGTTCATTTCGCGGCGCCTTCCCACCGCCCACCACCACAACCACCAGAAGCTAGATCTCTCTACACTACGAGTCTGCTCTACTCTATCTTCCCTACTTTAATCTTATACGTATTTCACTAGCTACATACATCATCATGTAATTAGCACACACAAGCTAGGTAGTGTGTTATACATACATGTAGGTACATGTAGGTACTCACTGTGGATGTAGGTAGGGGGAATTAAACAACCGTTTCTGCCTGTCGTGTCCCCCCAGTATCCAATCTGCCAGCAATTTGTTTCCCCACCACCACCACCACCCACACCCTCCTTCTCCAACTCTTGATGAGCTGGATGGACTAGAGCTGAGGTCCCCCCCTCCCCCCATCAACTTCCACCATTCGTTGGCCACGGCTCACGACAGCGCGTTGTCATTGTGACAGGGGTTGCTTTACCAGGGTGCGGGTGGTGTCTTGGTGTCTTGGCCGATAGATCATAATTAGATGTTCTAAGTAGACAGAAACCCGCCCTAAATTTAGGCGAATAAGAAGGTCCTCGCTGGCGATGATGGGTGGGTGGGTGGGCGAAAAAAAAAAAAAAAAAAGGGTCGCTCATATGGGAAAAACTCGGTGCAACACAGAACCGGGAGCTTCGTCTCCAAATCTCCGGCATTTGTTTCTGCACAGACGGGCTGGACTGAATATTTATTATTACATAGACCTAGCTTGGTGGGGCGTTATTTATTGTGTCTGACTGAGTTGGGGGGTTCAGCCGAGGGCACGTGTTTTGTGCGCTGGGGCGTTCGAGTGAGGATTCGTGAATCTAGGTAGAAGCTGCCTGTGGTTAAGTAAGACATGGGCAGTTTGTTAAGTATTGAAAATACACCCCCATAAGCATTTTACTGCCCGGCATGTAACCGCTCATGCCGGCCAAGACTCACACAGATGGAGGACTTACCCGGCCACAGTACTGGGTAGAAACCATCCCACCCTCGAGTACAGCACACATTAGATTCAGATGAGAAAATACTGATGATGAAAGAAAAAGAGGCGTAGCCGAACATACAATCCAACTATGTGCAATGCCAAGGAATTGCTTCGTCATCTCATGACAATGTGGTAATCCACATAAAGATGTCGACATGTGTTATTAAGCAAAGATTAGTACACCAGAAACGAAGCTCATAGGTGGCAAAGGACTCATGGCAGAGCCTCGCTCCCTCTCATTATCACCAATACAAGTTATTATTGCTCAACCAGCTCTAGCGCTACTTCATACTGTGAAAGCTTGCTATGACGGTACACTCGGGACCGGAATTTTGTACCGCTATGGGGAGATTGCCCTTATAGAAGGTACCGGCCGTTATAGCAGGCCTTCGCTGTACTAGTAATAGAAACAACACGTACACCCTAGACGATATCGTGAGTCTGAATTCCTTTCCTACATAGTCAATCAGAGAGTGGCTGACGATTAGAGGCTCAGCCGAACATCGCCACTATCCAGGACGAGGTGGCATTAATTCCAAATACACCCGCAGGCGGTATCGGTACCAGTACCCAGCAACAGCCCGGTGCTCTTCAGCAACAGACCAGTACTACTTTTCAGCAACAGACCAGTGCCCTTCAGCAACAGACCAGTGCTTTTCAACAACAGACTAGTGCTTTTCAACAACAGACTGTGCTTTTCAGCAACAGACCAGTGCTTTTCAGCAACAGGCCAACGAGAACCACCAGCTGTTGGATCGCATTTTGACACATATAAATGATCATCTCTCTCTGTCTTCGCTTGACCAGGCAGCATGAATGACAGTCCAACCAGACTACCAATGAGGCTATACAACCTCTTGGCTAGTTAGACGGCACCGCTTTACTATCCAGCTGGAGTTCCCCGTGTTCAATTACCAAGAGCGCGTCGTGGTCTGGCGACGTTTACCCGCAAGTGCTCCTCTAGCATCTGGTGAATGTGGAAGTTGCTAATACTGCATGATCTTCAGTGCTCGGTCTCCCCGCTCTACCTAATAATGCCCATGTTGATGAATGTAGGATGCAGATTGCAAACTACCTAGAGGGACCCGGAACGTGGAGTAACAACTAGGAATTCTGCTTGCTTCTTTTAAAATAAATTGATTCTTGTTGCATCAAAAATAATTACTTTTTTCTCTCTCTTTTTACTTAGATGGCTACGGACGCCCCGGCCCTGTCGTCGTCGTGAGGGTGTTCCCACGATTTCGGCGCTCCTTAATATTAGTATTGGTTTTTTCTAGAGCGATAAAATCTTAATTGTACGAGATCCTTTAAATTCCGCTCTATATCGAATTTCATTTTTTCGAATATTGTGTCTGTTTTGAGAGTTAATGAGATAATATGGTTTGTCTATTTTTGATGGAGAATTCCGTTCAATATATAGGGTTAGGGTTAACCTATTGAATTTTAAAATGAACTGCTCAGGCTCGGCGCAGCGTAGGTACATACATAGTCTCTCTGATTGGAGCCTAGATCCAAATACTTCAGAGTCCCGTATCGTCTGTTGGTCTTGCCCAGCCCCTTAATTAACTGGGAACTCCTCTCTATAGTAATATTCCGTGCAGAATTCCTCGGGTGTACTAAATATAATTTTGTATAACATCCGAGGCGAGTGCCATTTCAAAGGAACCCCGATACCGTACAGATCGGTTGTTCTAATCCTTCGGTGCAAGTGCTGGTATCCTTATATAGGATACATGTAGTTCTTACCAGAATTCGACCCTCATGATGAGACGGTGGTTGGTAACATTTGGTCTCATAGTATAGTGGACTTGACTTAGCACTGAAGCCGAACTTGCGAGCAGGCCATAGTTACGTATACATGTAACTTCAATTCTAATATTATCCCATCTTGGTAAGCTTTTAATTAGCTTAACATAACGGCCTTTCTGCATCAGACTGTATGCACGGGACTTAGTCAGCTTGCGTCTGTCAGGTACGGCAGCTAGTCCAGTTCAATAGAGGTGCTTCAAGTCCTTGAGGAATCCTATGTGATAGCTCCGTAGCCTAAACTAAGAGTTCATGTTTGCTGAAATAGGTTATATGCGATGAGCACCACATGTCGGTCCGACTGTTGAAGGTGGGCCGGCCCAACCTAAATTCCAGTCCGGTCCAGCTGATGAAAGTAATATAAAAGCTACATACGTGGCCGAACTATGAAGCCAATAGGACCTTAGAAGTTCTGAGCTAGAGGTTCTGACTCTTAAGGTGTCTAGGACCGGATTATCGTTACCAGGTTTGGCCCGGTACGAAGAACATCATCCCCTGTTTGCATTCTAGGCCAATTCCGTTTTACCTTGGGCCAGGCTCATGGTTCTATGTTCATACTGGTAGGACTAAGGCTCCTCCTCGAACGTTCTATTCCCAGTAATCGATAGCAGAGCATCGCCCGGAAGTGGATATCCCACAGTTTTAAAAAGAGGTTATATCGAGAGCCGCTGACATTTCCCCGAGCGTCAGGAGCCGTGATGGTATCCCTACGAACCTTCGTGTAGCTCAATATCTGCAATTAACGGTAGAAAACTGGACACCTTACCTATATATATGGCCGCTCCAGGCACTACACATCCAATATTCCCACTGGACAAATGCGTTATGCCCTTAACTAGGCGGAATTAAGGCTTTGCTACCCCGGCCCGCCCCACTGACCGAATTAATGTGCGTGGTGCGTGCCCCGCATCACCCCGCCCCATGATTACCCAGTAGTTAATTAACGTTAGCGTAGCTAGCCAAAAGTATTTTTTCAGTCAAAACCAAAGGGAAAAGGACCTTCTAGCGGAGGAATGTGCTTTGTAGGGGCTGCACCTGCTGCTGGCCTGCCCAATGCCCTACTAGGGGAGAGGTGCTCCAGGGCTCGGGCTCGACGACGGGACTACAATGTATGCATGGGCTCATGACTAGCTTACTTGGGGCCGAGGTGAGGTTTCGCTATATAAATAGCGTTAGTTGTGGTACTGGGTTATAGATAGCTATGCCAACCAAAGTGAGAGACGGAGAAGAAAGAGCTGCAGCGGTGGTGGTGGTGGGGTGCTAGGTCAGGGCAGCAGCGGAGGAGGATACGGGTAACGTTATAAGCACCACCAGCATTACCAAACCATTATGCCCGAGACAGCCACCGCCAGGGCCAAACACCAGCAGCCCTAAGACACACTTCCTAATCCAGTATTTCTGCTCTTGACAGCCAGCAAAAGCTCCAGACCGACTATTCTGGTTTCGGTCTTGGCGGGGGGCCCACATTCGTTTCGACCACCACCATAAACATCACGCACATTGGTGTCCTGTGGAACCTTCAAAGTCTCTTTTCTAAGTCTGAGCTAGCGAATGTCTAGGGGCAAGCTCGCGTCAACATATGCCTGCTATATACAGCTAGGCTATCCCATGGCATAGCGGGGGAGTAGTTAAGCACGAGACATCTTAGTTCCTCAACGACCCCGTCTTGAGGTAAGCCCGGAAGGGTAGTAGATTGTTTTTGTGCAGAATACCCTCTAGAGACGAGAAAGACACAGCAATAACCGCACAGGACAGCCCAGAGACGAAGAACTATTGTCCCTTTATACCACTAACTGTACAGTCCCTTACAGCCAACACAAACACTTAGCATGACCACCTAACAGAGTCTATTCCGGGCCCTCTCGTGCCTACTCAGAGCCCTAGAACGCCCTACCAACCGTCCTTCGGTCCCCATGTCGGCCGGGGGGTTGGGCACCGAAGACGACGATGCTGTGCATGTGGCGATTGCCAGTTACTGGCCCTGGGGCGCCAGCTCTGATGGTATAGCTAGTAAGATATATGAGGCTGTTGGGGGTATCGAGCTGAAGCATCAATGGTAGTTCTAAATGTCCTAATGGCCCAGCCGTGCAGATGTAACAGTTGAAGAGTCGGTGCTTGGGGTGTACATGCTGGGTGGCCAGGGTTCTTCGCTAGGGTAATGTATCTATATAAGGGTGGCTTTAGCTTGACAGGAGCTGTTTTGGGGTCTAACTATAGCAAGTGTAAGATTTACGAGATCTAGGGACTAAGGATAACTACTTTCTCGCCGGTATCTATATCAGCGGGGGCAGAAGTAGCTAGCATGTAGCAGAGAGGCCAATGGAGCTAGTGGGTTAAAGTAATGGTGGCTGGTAAGCTTTGTGGTGGACGCATATATAGACAACAGGGCTCGCTCTGGGCTGGAGTATAGAGGGAGTAGGCTAGTGTTTGGCTGGGTGTATTACGTTGAGGGGCGGTGGCTGATAACATCGCATTTGAATATTGTGGCTTTAGTAGGTGTTTAGATACCGCGATATCTGTTTAGTAGGCCCCATTACACCCTGACTGTGACTTTGATCAGAGATGACAACCCAGCAGGGAGCTCGAGTAGAATTACAGCTCGCTCATTGATGGGTGCGCATATACGACAGACACCTTAATGAACATGGCCTCGGTCGAGCGCGCATACGTATATTTCGGTCTCGACCAACAGCTTATCACCCCTTTTCAAAAGCAGGGTGGATAAACCCAAGTCAAGTTCTTGTACCGGGTGTGCACCTTAAATACCGAGACACCTGGATTGATTGGGTGAATTTGTATGGGCGCCATGTGTGGCAACCAGTGGCATCCAATGAATTTTGGCCTTGGCCCGAAGATTTTCTCGCGGGGGCGGCGGCGATGCGGGAGGGAAGGTTGAGTCCTTCCCTGTGCGACGAGGCTATTGTATCCAGGGGGCACGGGAATTAGGTTCCGAGGGGGGCGATTCGCTTAGGCGAATGTCGGCGAAGGGGGAGGGTGTGGAAGAGCAACCATGGGCTCCAGTCTCTGATGTCTCTTGCTACTAACTACGTATACATCATAGGGAATGCTCAACCTATGTGTTGGGTGTAATCACCTCTTGCTAGCTAGCACGTTACCCAGGGGGTGAGCCCTAGGCCTTTCCGTTGGACTTACAATGAGACGTAGGGGAGTTGACCATGGTTGGGGAGAGGGAGAAGGAAAACAGCGTCTTGGGCGAGAGAAGAGGGCAGTATCTTGAAGGCGGAGGAGGAGCAGGCGAACGACGTGTCGATTCATATTGAATGAGGCCTAGCCCTACCTCCCGAAGGTAGGAGAGGCAGGGCTTAGGCGAGGGAGTCAAAGAGGAGAGGAACTCTAGTTGTGTATAAAGTATATTTAAAAGTATATAGAGAGGAATAGAGAAGAAGACGTTGCGTAGAGAGGAAAGGAAGACAGCATGGTGTGTCGCGTGGCTATAGTCTCTCTCTTGAAATTACATGTCAGCGATCGCCGGAAGCTCAGGTGGCGGCCAGGGATGTTACATCGTAAGGAAAGAAAGAAAGAGCATGGGAGAAAAGCTATCTGAATCTTGGGGCCTTGAGTGGTTAAGCAGAAGAGGAAGGCTCGTATCGTGGCGTCTATCTGGAAGGTAGCGTGGTGTCTGTGGCCGGCCTGAAGCCTCAAGCGAGGAAGAGAAAGCGAAGCAACATCGTCGAATCACGACGGCGTTAAATGGCGAATCTGTCGGAGTCTGAATTAGGAAATGGAAAAACGATGCGCCGAAGGAAAAGCGCAGCCACCACGCGTCGTCATCGTATTAATCACGTCTACAGTCGAGATCGCTGTAACTGCCGTCGTCGCATGTCGTCTTTGGCCTCCGTATCGCCATTGATGTCGGAGGCCGTGATCTGAGGTCAGATTGGATCGTGACAGATTTGTATGTGGGAAAAAATCAGACCGTATATTTTCGTTCAAAAATCAAAATATTCTCTAAAAATACAAAAAAATAACCATTTGAATAGCCTCAATCATTTCAATCGAGTAATGATTTTAGTCCATCAAAAACGTTTTGGTGAAGTTCGAAAAAGACGAGGGTAGAAAAAAGGTTTAGAACATCAGCAAGACTTCATTTGTCTCCTGATGTCTCCTGAGCCTCAGGAGACTCAAAAAATATCCAGGAGTCTTAGGAGACTCTCAGGAGACCCGGGAGACTGTTGGGAGACTGCATTCACAAGTAGTAGTTTGCTGATGAAGGTTGTGTTGCGAAAACTGCGGGGCAACACTATCCAAATACCTGCATCAGCAAACTACCATTTGTGTCTGGAGTCTCCCAACTCTCTCCTGGGTCTCCTGAGAGTCTCCTGAGGCTCCTGGATATTTTTTGAGTCTCCTGAGGCTCAGGAGACATCAGGAGACAAATGAAGTCTTGCTGATGTGCTTGGCTGCCAAGCGCTATCTCTCCAAAAAACTATATCTATCAGCCCAATCAGATCCTTTTGCAGGCACTCACTTTTTAAAATTCCCCAAAATGGGCGTCTCTGTACTTACCCTTACACCCCGGTACGGGTCGCGTCTTGGCCCCTGTACTCTAGCTTATCCCCACGGCGTCTTGGCCGGGAGAATGATCATTGACACATTGCAAGTTGTTGCACAATCCAGACGGGGCGTCTTGGCCTGGGTTAGGGTTTTATATCCTTGGTCAGCCCAACGGGTGTGGGGTAGTAAGTCTGTAGTCTTAGTTAGTCTTAGTCTACAGTGGTCGTAGTAGATACGGACCGATCGATCTTGGTCCAAAGACGTGGAATAAGTACCCAGATTGTGCTGCTGGGTGATTGTTGATATCGACGCGCCGGGCATCAGTAATCGAGTGCGCTCGCTTGACATTGAACTTGCCATACTTATTGGATGTGCGGGTAAGAACTCTAAGTTAGAGTAGGTCAGGTACGTGAGTACATGTAGAGTTCACCGCTGCCTGCAACTCACACTCTCGCACTCGCACTCTCTCACACTTTCTCTATCCCTCTCTATCTTGATTGTCCCCACCTTCTCCCTCTCCTCTCTCTCCTCTCTCCTCTCCTCTCTCTCTCCTCCTCTCGGGTCCCGCTTTCTGCTTGTAATTCAACAAATCTTTTTTTGGTCGCACAGCGCTTAAATAGCAGCCAAAAGAGGTTAGACCGTCTCCTCTCCCTGGCCGTCTTTTCTGAGCTTGAACCAAACCGACGTCAGAAGGAGAAAGTGAGTGAGAGAGAGAGACTGTGAGGAGAGACTGTGAATCTGAGGGAGAGACATTGATTGCACTTCTTTCCTTTTCATCATCAACACAGCCAGCACCACTACCATTATCATCATCAACATCATCATCAACATCATCAACATCATCGTCACAATCACAATTACATAGCTATCACGACCATCACGACCATCACGACCATCACGACAATCTACAGATACAGATACAGATACGGATACAGATACAGAGGGAGGAGGAGGAGGATGGCATAGACCTGAACCAGCTATTCCATACACCTAGACATACAGATATAAATATAACTAGACACGCACAACAAATACATACACAGACACATACAACTCTTATAGACACAATTCCCACCCCCCTCCCCCCCCAATGGCGCACACCTACTCCGCCGCGCCCACTCGCGACTCCCTCGAGCTCGCCTCCCTCGCCTCATCCTCCCCCGGCGGCAGCTCCCCTCGCTCTTCCACCTCCTCCCACTCCGGCATCGCCTCCTCCCGTCGCCTCTCCCTCGACTCCTCCGATGCTGAACCTGGCCGCCCCCGAAACTTCCGCACCTACAGTGTCTCCTCCGCCTTCGACTTCAACGCGCACCTCGTCCCGCTGACCACATCCTCCGACGCGCGCTACACCCACACCGGCAGTGGTGCTGCCGGCGCTGCCCTCGGAACCCTAGAGAAGCAAAAAACACTCTCGTACCTGAACGGCCTCTCACTCCTCATTGGGCTTCAGATAGGATCTGGAATCTTCTCGTCGCCAAGCCAGGTCAACAACCACGTGCCGTCGCCCGGTGTCTCACTGATTGTGTGGGCTGTCGCCGGGATCCTCGCCTGGACCGGCGCGGCCAGCTACGCGGAGCTCGGCGGTGCGATCCCACTAAACGGCGGGAGCGGCGTGTACTTGAGGCACTGCTTCGGCGAGCTCGCGGGCTTCCTGTTCAGCTGGACGGCGGTCATCGTGATGAAGCCTGGGAGCGCGGCCATCATCGCCATTATCTCCGGGGAGTACTTCAACAGCGTCCTCTTTGGGCTTCTGCCGGGCGACGGGGAGCGGGCGCTGCCGTCGGAGCTCGCGAATAAGGTCACGGCCGCGCTGCTGCTGCTCCTCGTCACGGGGCTCAATATGCTCTCGACGCGGCTGACGACGCGCATCTCGGACTCGCTGCTGTTCCTCAAGGTTGGGAGTCTACTAGCAATCACAGTGATTGGGATTGTGGTGGCGGCGACGGGCTTGAACGGTGACGGGAAGGGGGCGAGTAGGGAGTGGAAGGAGATGGGGTGGTTTGAGAGCCGCGAGGGCGGAATCTCTGGCAGGGAGGGCGGGAATGGTACCGCGGTGGGCGGGCTGGGGGAGTATGCCATTGCGCTCTATGCAGGCTTGTGGGCATTCGACGGGTGGGATAATGTGAGTTTTTTCGATCTTGATCTGGGTAGGAAAGAAAAAAAAGGTGTGGGAATTATGATTAACAGTGTCAATGATTTTAGGTCAACTTTGTCACCGGCGAAATGAAAAACCCCTCGCGTGACCTCCCGCGTGTGATCCATAGCGCAATGCCCATTGTTATCGTCTCCTACCTCCTCGCGAACATTTCATACTACCTCGTTCTCCCCGGCTCGACCATCGGGCAGTCCAACACCATCGCCGTCGTATGTCCCCCCACCCCTTCCCTGGGCTCCTCCTTAATGTCACCCCACTAACCACCCCCAGGCCTTCGGAACTAAAGTCTTTGGCCGCATCGGGGGCCTCGTCTTCGCCCTTGCTGTCTCCCTCTCCTGCTTCGGCGCCCTCAACGCCACCACCTTCACCTCCGGCCGCCTCATCTACGCCGCCGGCAAAGAAGGCTACCTCCCTTCCCTCTTCGGCACCCTCGGCCTGTACTCCACACACTCAGACCCCCCACGCCCCACCCGCGTCCCCAGTACTTCCACCCCCACCCTCTGGACCCGCACCCTCTCGCGCCTCCCCTTCCGCCGCGCGCGCTCCCACTCCTCCTCCTCAATAAACACCTACCACGCTGCGCACCCGCCGTGGAGCAAAACGCCCATCTACGCCATGCTGCTCAACGCAACCATCACATGCATCTACATCATCCTCGGCGAGTTCGGCACGCTGCTAACCTTCTACGGCGTCGCCGGCTTCACGTTCTACTTCATGACGGTGCTGGGGCTCGTGGTGCTGCGCGTCAAGGAGCCCGATCTCGAGCGCAGCTACCGCACGTGGATCACCACGCCCATCATCTTTTGCTGCGTGAGCCTGTTTCTGGTCACGCGCAGCGTGTTTGGCAGCCCGGGACAGACGGCAGTGGTGGTGGCGTTTGTGGCCGCGGGCGTCCCCGTGTATTGGTGGAGGGTGGGGGGGTGGCCGTGGGCGGAGGGTAGGTGGAGGTGGAGGAGGGGGTAGTGGGGGGCTTTTCTGGGTTTTTTTTTATCTTGTTTTTTTGTTACGGTTTCTTTCTGCCGGCTGTGCACTGGGGAGGTGACGGTCAATGTGTGGCTGAGGCAGCTTGTCATGATAAATGTAGTAGTAGTAGTAGTAGAAACAGGAAACGAGAGACGAATAGGTAGTAGCTAGTAGAGATAATGATAGACGTTTTTTTTTTTTTGGATGGGTGCATGTAGTGATTATGGATCATGGGGCGTCACTCGGTGTTTTTGGGTGTAAGTGTGCGGGCCGAGCAGTGTATGTATATGCATGTAGGTGGTTGGGGTTGTGGGGTGTGTGTGTGTCAATTGGAATTACATGTACTAATAGTATGTAAAGCAGGAAGGGTGCGTACAGAAATACCAAACTCACAACTACACCTACGTACTTTTCTTTATTCATAAGCCAATATCAGGCGTGATAGCACGAATTTCCCGATACAGTAACCTGGCTGAGGGCGACTCAACCCACCATTTCTGCAGACCTCAAAGAGCAACCGCATAAAATCTACAAGATCAACTCCGACCTTGAGATAACTTGCAGAACAGAAACGCGAACCCGATCAACACCTCTGCCAGAAGGCCTGCGCCCGCAAAGAACTACAGGCTTATACGGAATCATGCGTGGGGAATTTCTAGGGTTCTTGAATTAAACGGATATCTGTACGTGCTTCGCTCCGCACATCGCTTACTGTTTCGAAACATGGACGTTAGACGCCAGAAAGGGGATGCATTCTTGTCGCAGTATCTTTTGGGGGCGCCCCTGTGGGTGTGGGGTCCCTGTCTAAGTTCCCCTTGGCGGGACTTGGCACTTGAATCTATAGACTGTGAGGAGGGCGAGGAATTAGAGGAAGGGCATACTAAAGGGGCTGGCAGCTCCAGTGAGGATGAAGATGTGGTTTCTCGTGTACGTGTGGTACCTAGAGCCCCGCCAGTGGTGGTTGCAGAGGGGAAGGATAAGCGTCGAAAAGCCTTTTCTATGTCAGAAATTGGAGGCGGGATGAAGGGTGTATTTCGAGATTCAGGGGATCGAATTGGATAGAACAGCCAGGTAAGATCAAACTCAAATTCCAGCAAGATACATGCTAATATTTCTTAACCTTGCTGGGGTCTATGAGACTATGCCATCCACGGAGGCTCCATCTGAACCATTCCTGCGGGCATCAAGGGCTGAGAGTAGAATACAGGAGCCCAGGAATTCAAAGTCCCCTTCGCTACTCCCCCGGCTCCTCGCGTACCTGTGGCGTCCAGGAGGCCTATGAAACGAATTGAGCACTTATGCTTGTTCATACAACAACCAGAGCCTAGTCAGTCATACTATAGCGCCCTCGGCGGTGAGAGCGGACAGTATCTGGTCTGGCCATTTTCGCCCCCCTGAAGTAATAGAACTCGTGTCTCTGGGCAGCCTCCTCGCTCAAGGAAAAAGCTCTAGAAAAAGAGATGGATTAATTCTGGGGGTGCAGCTTGCCTCAGCGGTTTTACAATTGCATCAAACTGGATGGTGAGACGAGAGCTGGAGTAGCAAGGATATGTTTCTTAAGACTAGCACTGAAGGGCAATCACCAGATTTCAAGAAATCTTTAGTTCGCCGATTCCCCTGACTGGGCTATACAACACACTACAAGGTCTGCTCTTATACCACATGACAAGAGGCTTCTTTGCTTAGGAATGGTTCTCGTGGAACTCTGGTACGGGTGTCTTTTAGGAAGTTTATCGGTGCCCGGGGGTGGTTTGGTTTTGGGTCCGGAGACGGGGCGAAGTTTATGGCTGCGATGCGGTTGACCGAGGAAATATCGTCAGACGCTGGTACGAACTACGGCAATTCCGTGAGACAGTGTCTTGGAGGCCACATATATGGGGGTCTTGAGACCGACGACTTCACAAACGTAGTGCATACGGGGGTTGTAGGCCCATTGGTGCAAAATTTGGAGGCATTTTGCGGAGAGACGATAAGTGGGCTGAAAAGGGTGCTAATCTAGTCATTCAGCGGTCAGCTTTTCTTCCCAGTGATCGAGCGATAGTTTGGATACGAAACAATCTGGCTGGTGCGATGCAATCTGCAGGATTTGTTGGGAATGCAATATCTATATATGGCCGGAGTTGGGGTTTGCGTGTTTTCAAGGTTTGCGTGTCGGGGCTGTCTTTTTAGTTGAATGGAGCACAGTGTTTATCCGTCAGAAGATACATGAGTAAGGATATGAGGGCTAACGAGAGCATCGAGTAGGTATCAGAGGAACGAATGCACGTTGGCGATCATCCCCCTTCGATTAACATTTCGCCCCGTTTTACTGGTGTTTATTTCACTCTAGTGGCCTTGTAGATGAACTATATATGTAAGATTCTGTAAATGCATCATCTCTACCGTCTGGTGGGGGAGTCCTGTGTTAACTAGGCTCCCCGCATCAAACGTTTCCCGCTTCAAACCTTCTTACGGGTAAACGAATCAGATATATCGCGTACATACATACATGTATCTAGGACATTAGACTACCCTACATACACTTGTATACACAACATGACGTAGGAACCTAGCCTGACCAGAAACAAATATTCAGGAGTTGAGCTCAGCTACTTATCTCATGTAGCTAGAGTCTGGCCATTGTATTAACGGCCCTGCTATGACATTCCCGCACTCCTCAACCTGTTGTCATGGGGCGTGTTTAGTGCATGTATATCGGATATAATGCAAGGATCACAGATCATCACTCGTTCTCGATTAGCTTAAAATTGTTGAAAACATGCTTATGCTCCCTGTAATAATTGTGGCCATGGCAAAGTCTAGACCACTATTATATCGTGTCATTACTGCTTCTTTGCCAAGGCAATTACTGCTGTATATAAAAGGGCAGCTAAATTCCCTTTTGTATTAGAAGGGGATTGACTGATTGGTAACGCATGTAGCTAATCAAATATTTTAGAGTATAGGTACACACCCAACACAACACCTCCACCTTGAAACGAGAAATTCAGCCAGACCCAGACACAAGCAACTCAGAATCAGCCCCCGGCCTGAAACAACCGACCCACAATCAGCCTTTCCACAACGCCAAAATCCCAGGAGGTTAAACACCATGGAGAGCTCTCAACTCCACCAAATTATTACATGCATCCCCTGGACGAAACCGCACACACACAATACCGAGACCACCTAGTTAAGCACAGACACCTTGATGGGCAGACACCAGCTTTCAAGACCCCCCAGAACTCCGCAGCCCGCAGCCCGCTCCCCGGCCAACTAACTTGCAACAGATGCTGACATGACGCCCGCGCGCCACCGCACCCCCCCCCCCTTAACCACCACCACCACCACAACCACTGCGCGCCGCTAGCCTCTAAGCATCTGGCTGCAGAAAGTAACCCGGGCATCCACCAGTCCGCCTACCCCGGCAGGCCGTATCGTTTTGAGTATACGAGGCCTAGGTTTCGGGTGTATACGTTGTATGGGCCGTGTGTATATAGTCGGATACGAGTGCTCCTTCAGCTCCACAAAACCCAGATCTTGAGCCATCCAGCAGAAACCAGCACAAGCCCTTCTTCCCCAGAGCCGTGCGGTTACTCGGTCAAGCCCGGACGTGCAATTAGGCTCGAAGATCCGACCGTCTAAGCATGCGGAGCTGATAGTATTGAGAACCTCAGTGTTGTTCCGGACGGATCGATCCGAGTACGTCCCTCTGCGGTTTCTTGTCTACCCAAATCGGATTTCAGTACCCCCGTAACGCCCGAGTATAATAGACGGCCCAATCCAGGCCACAAAATAACCCGCCACACCCAGCCTGCCCGGGAGTGATGGCACGCACAAACTTGGCCGAGCACACATGCACACCGCAGCAGCAGCAGAGATGTGACCTCCAGTATCCAATTCCTTAGCCCCAGCAGCACGGGATCGACTAGTGCCTGGAGATGACCAGCGGTACCTCCGAGTTTCTAGCCGCGTCCATCTCGAGCTCCACCACCGGCCTTACACACCGCCGTAAACCCCAGACCATTCCACAGCCACTCTCTGCCCACCCTATAGCTCCGGTATCGTATGTATATAGGGAATTTCATGTCACCAACTCGACCCCTTAGAGCACGGCAAGCACATCGTTTCCCAATTGACCCATCCGTAGATGACACTTATCCTCCCATCCACAACCGACCTCCCTTCGGAAACACGTTGGGCCGGTACCCGAAACTGCCCAGCGGGGGCTCCTCGCCCCCCCCCCCCACCCCCCAGAGCGTCCTATAATCCTATAATCACACACCGACAGAACCAAGCCGAGCCGGTATTGCTGCGTTTTGAGCTTCTAGAGCTGGGGGATAAAGGTCCGTATATATAAGATAAGGTGGCGGCATGCATATGCACAGTATATGGTTGCAACTGGATTACGGCATCCCCGGCCTGGTGCTATCCCGACCATCTGCCGAGGGCCGAACGGGGCAGAGGCGGCCGGCCGCATATAAGTATATCCTATGCCAAAACCGAAGCCCGATCTGTGATCCCGGTCACGTGCAGTGTGTGGCGTTTAGGACATGTAGAATAGAGTGCCCCTCGAGAGGAGGTCGTGTTTCTCTGTCTACATTATATTAGTACACGTCTAGATCTCGCTTCTGAGCACTGGCCCCACGCACACACAGAAAAAGGGCCTTAGACTAGCTACCCCCTCGCGAGTGATTTACCATGATTGTGGTGCCCATCTGGCAGCCTCAGGTGACTAATCGCAAAAGAGCTCGGGCCACGGTCAGACCGCTGCTCATGTAAGGTACGTATAGTATTTTATATTACCTCTACGACAGGAGGATCCCAGGTACATGTGTGCATGTATGTATGCTTTAGCTACTACATGTACCTTCGACAGATCCAATGGAGTATCCTATCCAGCTTCTGTATACATGTAGCCAAGGCCTATAATATAAACCCGTCAATGTCTTGAATCCAAGCGAGCACGTACGTACGTACCAAGCACCGTAATAGGGTCCTTCACAGACCACCCATCGACGTACGTACCTGTCAAAAGATAAGCAGGGCACCATCGCACCCACTCTCCCTACATGTGTAGCGGTGAATCCCCACCCCCGTTACTCTCGGGCTCCATTCCCCAAAACAATCACACGATATCACTCGCGCCGCCAGCTCGGCGGACATTAACCCGACCCGACGTGTTTCAGGATAGCGGCAAGCGCCCGTTTTCTTTGTTGTCGTATCGAGAGCTGTTATTTATTTTACTTTATTTTTATTTTTCCCCTCTGCGGTTGTTATGGTTAAGCTAGGCAGGCAGAGAGAGGGCCTAGATGCAGACATGTACTTAGATGGATGGGTGATACCTGTAGAGTAGAGTAACGTACCGTTACACGGGACCTTCCGACGGACAGACAGCCAGTGTGGCAACTTAACGGGGAAACGATAGGACCAGGATTACACAAGTACATGTAACTGATCTTCAAACGTCGTCGCTCACAGACCGGACAACAGTGGTACTTGCTGTGCTGCGCTCTCGAGTGACAGCCCATGAATCCGCACTACCCGCGGGAGAGGTCCAGAGTCCACATAGACCCCCGCCGCTGATCAAGTCGGACCGATGGCCAAAAGGGTATATTGGGTATTATATCCACTCGCTCTCCCAACCCGTGTAACCCTAACCCATCAACTTGTCTAAGCTAGGCACTTGGCGGAAAAGATATATTCCGTAGAAGTAGCTGTAGGTACATCAACATACTATCGACTCTGCTCTCGCCCCCGCGCCCCTCCCCTCCCCCAGGAAGCCAGCATGTAGTAGTAGCTGATCATGGGGGGGGGGGGCGCTCGCTACTCAGCCGTTTCTTGGTTGGCCTGGAGTAGGGTAGGAGGAGAGGGTATCGACTTTGAACTAGGTCCGGGGGGGGGGATCCCCCACACATACATACATACATACATACAATATATCCATGGCCAGGGGAACGAACGAACCCGCGCCCCAGAAAAGTAAAGAAAAGAAAAGGGGAAGGAAAAAAAAAAAAAACGCAATAGAAGATTTACGACGTCGTCGACAAGCATTCCAATCCGTCCGTCCATCCATCCATCCATCCATCCATCCATCCATCCGTCGAACGGAATTAAGGGAAGATTAAGAGCACCTCACTTCCTGTTTTCCGGGAGCAGCAAGTACTGCCAGCTGCAACATGTATCGAGCTAGCCATAAGCCGGCGGGCCATATCTTTTTCGGGGGGAGAGGGGATGGGAAAGAGGGGGTGTTTCTTTCCTACTTGTTCCGAAGTATCATGAAGAGAGACAGAGATGCATTATACGGAGGTAATTTAATGTGTCTCTGCGGGCCATGGGCCATGGGCCAGGCCAAGCATCACCGCCACATACAGAAAGAAGAAGGGATGAAGGAAAAGGCACACGACACTTATTACTGGAGTGTGAGTATCGTATATATATAAGAGCTATCTATAATGGTGATGATGCACAGACAGACAGCTGCCTGCTTTAGCGGACCCCAACTTTGATCCTAGTAAATGCTCACCGCATAGGTACGGCGTGGTACAAACACACACTATAGTTAGCCAGAGAGTGGCCAGCACCCAGAGGAAATGGGGGAAGAAGAATTTGAGGAAGCTGGTCATGGTTCATGGTCCATGGATGATTGCAAGGTGGTTGATATGTGGAGTGTGGAGTAGAACTAGGTACACCACTAGATAGTAGCGAAATACGAACGCGTACCTACGGGGTGCATAAAAAAAAGCTACATGACCGGTATATGCAGCAAACTCAAATAGAACGTCCAGTTATCACCCCCACCCCCCCACCCCCCTCGTCGTCGTTGTCGTGGGAAATAAATCACGCATTTTCTTTTTGAAACAAACGAAGACCAAGAGGAGAGGAGAGCGCTGGAGTGTGTGCGGGTCAATCAACTGGCCAACGTGGGTATGTATGTAGAGAAGCTCGTTTTGCATCGATAACGGTCAGTTTGTTTTAATTTCAATAAGCTGTCCATCTCAACGATCGCAAGGTTCACGATAACGATTCAGTACATATGGAGAGAGATATGAGCGAGCAGACCTTCCCCCCTTCATCGGTGCGTGTATTTGGCGCCTTATATAAACAAGCGGGCCGGTATCTAAAGCTTAGGTATGTATGTATCTGATCTAGGTAAAAGTAGAGCCTGTACGTTGACGAGAAGAGGAAAGGATGTTCACACTCCCAGTAACTGTCACTTAATCGAAACAATTGATCCATGCGGAAGAAGTCGGACGTACTGATTTAACCCTTGGTGCGCGCAGGATGATATACCTCAGGGGTTCAAGTGATGCTGGCCTACATGCACGGCTACAGGAGTGTGTGTGTCCATTGAGTTACTGTATGTCTGTCCATATGTGCGGTGTTCTACAAAAAGTGTTTTTCTTGGCCGATCAAGCGAGAAACTTGAAACCTGGTTTACAATCGTGGTCAAAAGTAGCTTTGGGGATTCTTATTCGATAGAGTGCTGCACGAGGTAACATAACCTAACCGGACTCTCGTGTTATTTGCTACCGAGTGGTTAAAAAGGTTTGCGTTTCACCATCTCATTCAAGGGATGCTTCATTCTTCGTTCGCGATGGAGCTCAAAGGTTTTTTTTTTTTTTTTTTTTTTTTTTGCTTGGGTTCGAGTTCTAACAGTTGCTTCATCCGTGTAACAGCTAGCAAGGTAGTTGCCAAGACTGCCTTAGTTTCCCCTCATAAGGAAGGTTTCATAATTTCTAGCCTAGTAGTGATGATGATCCCGGGAGAGTCTTTAAGCGGGTCAGTGAAGCGGATTACGATTCGGATTATTCATGATTACCACCCCGGCTCTCGCAGGCGGTGGGTGAGCAATTGGGGGTATCTTATTGGGGAGTCCGCACAATCGGAGAAATCGGGCGGTGATGGTGGGGAGTGCCGAAGTTTAGCAGACATCCGGCCTTTTGTCCGTTCGACCGTAGCCGGGCAAATGGCGGGTGGCATTTAATGCTGCTGCTGTGCGACTCGTGAGACTTGAAATGACTGGTTTTGAAGGTGAAGAGGACTGAAGAACTGAAGGATGAAGGTGGTAGGTACAGATACCTAAGAATACCTACTGGTATAGTTATACCTTGTTTGTTTGTTTGTTTGTTGCTGGGCGTTTATATTCTATTTATTCACTGAGCATTGTTATCATCCAGGTCCCTGTTTAATATTCTGGTGATGATGTGCTGTTGTTGCTTGTTGAGGCTGATGGGTAGTGCCGGATCAATCGGTGCACTGGTACATGGTTGTTACTACTAGGTTCTCAACCCCCCCGAGATCTTTGGTCACGAGAGAGAGAAAAAGAGCCTTTTTATTTCCGCCATTGATCTGACTTACCAAACGCACTACCACGTACCCACGTCCAGGCCTCTCCGGCCTCCCAACATTCCTTCCAAGACCTCACGATGATTGGGAACCTGTGCTAATTACCACTGCCCCCCTAGTCATTTATCCACTTATATATCCATTTTTTTTTTTCATGAGCGCTTTGATTTGGGGGGCTTGCAGTTTGCCAACTTGGCACTCTCGGTAAAGCGAGTCGTTCGAAGTCATTAGAAGCGATTTAAGTTGCCCCTTTGAAGTTTTTGCGGGGCGGAAACGCAGGCCAAGCAAGGAGAGAGGAGGGCACGCGATCCGTCCTGTCTTGTCTCTTCTTTCTTTTCCTTTCTCCAAATCCGATGATGGATGAGATGAAAGAGAGGCCTTTCTGCAAATCACATGCGTGCGACCAAGACTGGACCTCTCTGCCAAATAAATCCACCTACTTCATTATTACCCTCATGGCATCCGTCCATCCACATCGATGTCCCATAAAACAGGACCCCTGCTTTCACATACCTGCCCTGTATACCTGGAAAAAGTTATGTAGGTATATGTGAAGTAGACGTACGCACCGCTCAGTAAGCTGAGTTCTAGGTTGGGGTCATTGCGGTGGGATAACCCATTGTGGATACCTACTTACCTGGTGTAAGTAGGTGGAGACGCCGCAGAGCTCTCCGCCGAGAACTTTGATCAGCGGTATAGCTGATTAATCCGATGCCCTCATGCCCCACAAAAGACGTTTTGTGTGTGCCGTTCCTGGGGAATCCCGCTAAGCACTGGCGGTGAAACAATGCATGATGCTAAGAAGAATGGCAGTAGTAGTAGTTTAGTTGGGCGAAAGAAAATGCAATAGACTTTAATATTTCTGCGGCTGTATTAAGGTGTGAGTTGTGAATCGAGAACACTCATGGTGAGAGTTTTTCCTGAATGCTGGTTGGTGGGAAATGGAGGAGCTCATGTGGGCTGTCAACAACTTGATGGTGGTGGTGGACCTAGTGGTGGTGGTGGACCTGGTGGTGGTGGTGGTGGTGGGAAATGCCTCGTGTAGTTTAGTTAGTCCTTTTTGGTGCGTACATCACGGATACGTAAGAGTGCTAGTTTTACCATTTCTGTGCATGAATATGCCATGAACCACCACCATGGCCACCACCACCACCAGAAGTCTTAGTATTTAGCTGCTTGTAATTATTCCGCTCGGCCGTCCCCCGTCGTCTGATGTATACATACCCGTCCTTCCCCAGATTTCCCTTTCGCCCCACCTGCCTGCTCATTCATGTTCTTTGTTGTGAATGGTAATTGATTGATCGATTGATTGATTGCTTGGATCGAAGGGATTCTGCTGTCGCCGCTACTATTTGCTACCCACTACTGCTACTGCTGCTGCCACTGCTACTATTCTACTATTTCCACTACTACTATTACTACCCACAACTACTGCTACTTCTGTTACTACCGTCGCATCATTGTCTCGTCATAAAAGTCTTTAATCATGGCTGTCACCGAATCCGCAACAACGGTCACTACAACGGACGATTCATCAGCGGTCCCTGACTCTACCGTATCCTCCAATCCCACAACAGGTCAAAAGAGGTCTTCAACTGCTGCTGGAAACTCATCAGGTACAAATTTTCGCCCTGTAAAACGAAGAGCATCAAAGGCCTGTCAATGCTGCCGAGCACGCAAGGTTAGATGTAATGTCGTGGAGCATGGAGCTCCCTGCACTAACTGCAGGTTAGACGAGGTCGAGTGTATCATCACTGAAAGCAAGCGGAGAAAGTGAGTCATATTTCCATTTATTCAACTTCTTATGCAGCACTGACGAGTAATTGTTGCTGTAGGAAGTTATGGGGAACAAAGGTCGATTCTGCAGGGTCAGCATCGGATACTGCTTCTGCTCCCAAAACCATACCGGCTGTTGCCACTGCTGCTCTCAGATCTCCAAGTATTTCACATCACCCTGAACAACTGCATCACCACCACTCACCTTCCGCTATGTCTGTGGATGGCGGTTCAGATAGAGAAGGACATGTTCCTCACATGATTTGTATGCCAAAAATCCTCTACCATTATATACCAATAATGTAGTCACATTGCAACATCATTCTTACAATCTATAAAGATCAAGCCCAGAGCATGCGAATGAGTCTCTCCGGCCAGGAACGCGAGCGTAGGGCCTCATATGCATCCTCCCACGGCTCCGTGCCATCACTCACAAATTCTCTCTCTACGCAAACCTCGATGACCTCAATCGGGCCACACCGCATCTTACGACCCCTTGGGGCCGTACCGCCATTCATAAAGCCTACCCCAGCAAGGATACCTCTAGAGGACCTAGAATACTTGACCAAGAAGGGCGCTCTGACGCTACCAGCGGAGCCGTTGAGGAGCGAATTACTAAAGAGCCACTTCGACTTTGTGCATCCATACATGCCATTGTTGAATCGGAGGGAGTTTTTAGATATTGTGAGTTCAGAAGATGGGAGCAAGGGGAAAGTCAGCTTGTTGCTGTTTCAAGCAGTGATGTTTACTGGCAGTGCAGTATGTTACTTCCAACCCCCAATCTGGTAGTTGAGTTTGCAAGCTAAGTGTGAGTCATAAAGTTCGTGGATATGGAAAGTCTTAGAATTGCCGGATTCACCACTCGAAAAGCTGCCCGTAAGGCCTTTTTCACAAAAGTCAGGGTACGTTAAAAGAAAACTAAATACTCAATTTCGTTCTCCTAGCCGAGTCATTAACAATCGGAAATAGGCACTGTACGATTTTGATCACGAGCAAGATCGCATGTCACTTGTACAAACTCTCCTTCTCATGACCTACTGGTATGAAACCCCCGACGACCAAAAAGACACCTGGCACTGGATGGGTGTTGCCATCTCGCTCTGTCATACAATTGGCCTCCACCGAAACCCCGAGAATTCAAATATGGACCCGGGGCGCAAGAAGCTATGGAAGCGGATCTGGTGGAGTTGTTTTATGCGGGACCGTTTGGTTGCGTTGGGGATGAGGAGGCCCACTAGGATAAAGCGCGAGGACTGTGATGTGCCAATGCTCACGCTCGATGATTTTTCGATCGACATGACATTAGATGCGGATGAAGGGGAAGAAGACTCAGTATTTTGGAGCTATGAGCAGAGGGAACAAAAGGAAAAGGAGGCGAGAAGGCAGAAAGAGCTTGCGATTATGTGCATTGAGAAAGCAAAACTCTGTGTATGCATTAGTCAGGTCTTGTCGGCACAATATTCGGTACTCAACACCAACCAAGGCAGTCTTGCGGCGGACGGAAGTACGCGAACAACTATGATGCTACTTCCCAAAAAGCTAGATCCAGAGTGTTGTCAAGTCGCTCGGTGCGATAGCGAGTTGGCAAAGTGGATCCGTGAGTTGCCGGAGGAGGCACGTTACTCGCCAAATAAGGCGAATGATAACATGGATGACGTCCTGACTCTGCATAGAAATCTGTTGCACATGGTGTACTGGTATGTCTCATTCTTTCTCGGCGTTGGTGATGAATGTAGATCGCGGGGATATATCGGCTGACAATGATCGTGTAGCACAACCGTAAGCGCTTTACATCGGCCACAAGTACTCCCTTCTGCGCCCGCGCCTTGGCCGGCAAAGAACAATGCCGCCGAATTACAAGAGGTTTCGCGCAGAAAAGTGAGACAAGCAGCATCAGAGATCACTCGCATGGCCGAAGAATTAATTGAGCTTGACCTCGTTAGATACTTGCCTACAACTGGGTATATCTTACTAAACACAATTACGATTACAAATCGCTAATAAACAAAACAGAGTTACCGTTATGCTTCCCGCTGTGATTATTCACCTCCTAGACATCAAATCTTCCAACGCCCACACCCGCGAACTTTCTCTCGAGGGTTTTGGGTTGTGCATGCAAGTGATGCAAGGTCTTCGCCAATCTTACTCGGCTGCCGATTACGCCACCCACTTTCTCGAGGCCGCCATTAAAAAAGCCGATATCCAAGTTCACGGGCACCGCAAATTTGGCCACCGCAGACGCGCCCGCCACAGGAACATTACGCACATCGGCACGTCGCCGGGAATTTCTGGCGCGGCGGCCATTTCAATCCCCGCATCTGCCCCACCCAGCAATGCAGCATTGACACCTCCACCAGACTTAGAGAGCTTGACGGCTATGGATATGGGTAAGGGGTTGGACGAGAATGAGCTGCAGTTCAAGTTAGAGAGTTTTTTGCAGGCTCCTCCGTCGCCCTCACATGATGCTCACATGCCTAGTGCTTTCAATGCTGGATCGAATGGGAATAGCACTCTCCAGGCCCCTGCACCCGCCGGGGCGGAGGACCTTCTATTCTCGGATTCGACACCACATCTATCTATGCCTGCCGATGGGGTGGAGGGGAACAATGATTTAGATGCGCTTTTGAGTATAAGGGAGCAGGGTGATCCGTTCTTAGGGCACTATGATGATGCAGGAATGTCTGGAATGAGTAGTAAGAACGTAGTAGGTGGGAGGGCGTTTGATTTGATGGGAGAGTCAAGTAGTTGGCTAGAGGAGGATATGTCAAAATTGTTAGACGGGGTAGATTTCGATATTGATGATGTTATTCAAGTGCTGGAGACGGAGATTAATTAAAATTCTGGGACAAAATGGGTATTTTCTTATTTCTTCTTGGGAACTATTAATGCGGGAATAATGATTTTCATTGCGGGTCTTCTGTAAAGGAGTTGGGTGTTTCTCTTCTTTCCTTTGTCTTTTATGAATCCTTGGAACTTGTTGGCTGGGATGATATAGTTTTCTTTCCCTTTTCCTTTTGTTTTCATCTCTTCTGCGTGGGAGGATCAAACTTTTTTTCTGTACGATATCATAAGGACGTAGATGCATATAATATAGAAATGACTAAAACGGATTAATTCTTCGGAGGGAATTTTACTCTTTTTTGAATTTTGTTTTTTGTTGAACTAACTAAACCTGGCCGGTTGTGTGGGGAGCCGCGACGACAACGCCAGGTAGCCCCTTAACTATGGTTTCACCGTTAACATACGGAAGCTTTCCCCGTATAATTATCGTTCTAAAAATTGAGGTTTTGGAGTTGCACAACTAAGATACCGAGGCTGTTGCTGGGGAAGGGGTTCAAAACTCGAGAGGGTCGTATCGCGAGAGACTCCCCGGAATGTATTTAATGTATTTGCGTTTTATACCTACATATGTACTCCATATTAGACACCTATTTTGTGCAAACACATACTCTTTTCTAGATCACTAACGATTTGTTCTATAGACCATGTCGGTGATGCAGGAGACTGATGGACCGACCCCATCCAGCTCGGTGATTCCGGTAATAATATCTTATCTGTGCATGTAGAGTAGGTACATGTATGGGGCTAATTCCGTGCGCATAAAACTTATGTGACCGTTTTTTTTCAAGTTGAGGCTTTTTTTCTTTGCGTGCAGTTACAATAAGGACGGAACCTGTCATGTGCCATGCACCAGAAAGGCGCTCGTTAGATCTACATGACCTCTCTAGATACCATAGGAGTTTGTAACCCACAGCCTACCTATGTTTCTGCAGGTTAAGTTGATGAAACCCCTGCCACCTCTGTGTACCTATAGCTACCTAGCTACCTAACTCATTCTCGGTATCATATTTGGGGCGGCCAAGTATGATACATATATGTAGCTGGCGGGCTACTTTTAATCGATAGCCACCCTTCTGGGTTCGAGGTGTAAGTTATCATGAAATCAATGATAAGGGGATCTCTATTGGTCAAAATACATACACTCCGATCCAGTGCCAAGAATCATTGGCTCTTTTGAATGGTCTGTGCTCAGAGCGGAGTCGAAATTCCATGTGGTCGTTTTCACACGCGACTAACTTCATCAAGCTGTGGATGGGCGCCGTGCCAGGTTGTGGGGATGCGGGGGTTCAGGCCTTTCACATGCACTGCCAATACCTAGCGGTACATCCCGTGCCGCGGGGAACCCTTGGTTTCGTACTCCAGAGTCTGGGGGTTGGGTTAATAAAAGCTGGGTTTTGATATGTTCAAATTTAGGTGGGTTTCTCTTGAGCCAGGGGGCAATAGGAAACTTATCCGGAACTTTTTCTGAGTGAGGCAGACCTGGGAACTTTGCGGGGGAGAAGTCTTTCTAACGTAGTTGAGCTTAATTAGCCAAGATAAACAATCAACGATATTAATTAACATATGTATCACATTACAGCTCTGTACCTATGATAGGGCTATTTTCTCAACGTTAGAAAACTTGATAGACGCTGTCATCTACAATTGATGGATCTACAGAGATTCGTTCATTTGTTAGGTCATCTTACATCCAATTGACCACATCTTCAGACATCAGCGTTTTTGGGATTTGCAGCCGTGTCTTGGTTGAATTAATACAGACAGATCTAGAATGGGCAGTGGATTGGACAACAAGTAAGATACTCCTCATCCGCGGCTCGCACGTGCTATGGGGATGTAAAGACTGTATCATTTGATATTGCAGAGAAGGGCTTGGCACGAGCCCACTGTCATCAATTACACTCGCCTACATCAACATCATCTCCTAGTAATATTATCATTTATATCAGTGAATGCGACAGGCATCTACGAATTGATTAGGCACGTACATATTAAATATTCGTTTTTGTGCATACTAGCATATACATCTGATATTGCGTGCATGAACCGAGGTTGGGGTTAGGGGATTTGTATTGTGAGAGAGCTGTGTAAATCTGTTAAATGCCTGCATGTAGGAAGAATACTCTCTTCACAGACCTGCAATTCTGTATATTTATCCCGAGGTTTAGTTGAAATTCACCGGCTGACACGGGGGTCATTTCTGCGATGAAACAGATGTGTACTTACGTACCATATTCGCCTGTAAGTACATGTAGTACATAATATATCAGTATGTATGTTTCACGAGATCGGACCTGCAGCAATATCTATACCTGTCAAACCACTCATCGGCTGAGCCAGCCATAAAAGAATGAAAGCACATGCTTGGAAGTGTAGGGACCGGCCCTGATATCCCATGTGATGCCAGCCCAATGAAAACAACAGGCCCCGGATCTGCACATGTCAGATTCACCGAGATCACAATTAGATGAAGCTACACTCATCTAGCTGGATATCTTAGCTTAGACGCCTTCTTCAGGCAGACATTTTATGTCTGTAGGTATTTATTTGCTCGTATACAGAAGGGCCCAACTAAAGGTGCACTAACGTACCACTAGGTTATAATTATCAGCATTACCCCATGCAACATTAAGATACGATACGGTCCAACTTCCCCCCCCCCCCCCACAAACGTGTGGTGACTCTAGTTGCTAGCTGCAAGTCACAATATGGTACAATGAATATCAGCTACTACTGTTTAAACAATGTAAAGGTCCGTCCTTCAGGGGTTAAGGACCATTTGACATATGGCTCATCCCATTGACTAATACTAACTACATTTAGTAGATATCTAACCTTAGAGAGGCTATCCGCTTTCTATACTCGTATCTTCCTAAAAGGGACCACTATTACAATTTACCATACTAAATTCCGGACTTGGCGCATATTTGTATGCCATGCAATGACGGGTCCCTATTACAAACGTGAGGAAAATACCAGTACACGTAGACTAGAGTACATGTATTTAGGTACATCCTGGAAACATGACATGTCGAATTATAGGTACATGTAGTCGATCTAGCTCAGCCACGTGTTCACGCCCCATGTTGGTTTCCGCGGCCCGCCGATGTGGGTTTAAACAAAAATTAACTAGCCTAGTGATTTAATAGATACTCCGACATCTTTTATACACGTGATCTATTTGGCATGGCACCAAACCACTCTCAAGCTCTTATGTTTTGTATTCATCGGATATCACTCGCAGCCTTGCTAGTTTTCTCTTTTCTGCTGTTTAATTTGATAAGTGCTTTCTTGCCAGCAAAAATTGAATAAAAGAATATATACTTGCTATATAATATCTGGTAGTAAAAGGCTGTGAGATAAATTCTATCCGGCAAAGAGTGCGTTCCAGCTCACACTAGCTAAAAGTTCACAGTCGATTCTTTTAATTCATAACTAGAGTTTTAAAAACTCACAACCAAAAGTGTATCAAGCTTTACAGGCTTTATACCAGATATATCGATATCCCCAGAATCTCTTCAAGGCGCTGAGATCAGATTTAGTACGTACCGTTATCCCAACTTCACGACCTTTTAGATACGACCGGCTCTCAACATCCTACTTCTTGCTCCATTTCAGAAGCTGGATAGAAGCTAGAGATAATGGCTAGTAATAAATAGCACATACTACTAGCTTCATACTATCCATCTAGTACACTGCAGCTCGCAAACACCTTCCGGAGACATCGAAGCCCTCGATGCGGCCATGTATCAACATGTCCTTATCAACCTTATCTTGAGATAGTAACGCTCTCCCACGACACACACACTATTGCCCGTGTGGGAGCTTTACTATTTTCAAGCCCTTACTCACATATGGTCAGCGCTTCCCAAACAGTTGGTATGGTGAGTGTTCTGTCTGCATGATCACCAAAACTCCCACACCCCATTTATAATATTTAGTCAAGGCCTGGATTTATGAACACAGTGCGGACCAACAGTACCAATAACATTAGAACTATGAAGGGTTCATATATTTGTAGCTACGAAATCCCCCAGATCTAGAGCACATTATATCACCATTGCTTGGTGATTCGGGGCGGCGTACTTTCTACAAGCATAAGAGGCCCTGTATGTTGTTTTGTGAAGATATATTTAATTTGTATACATGCTCAAGTCTTTGACGGCAACGTTTAGATGGGTGTAACAGGGGTCAAGCGCCCGTGAACATACTAAATCTTGGTATCTCTCATGAGCTTGTATAATTGCATTCATGCTTATAGACTTTGCATGTGTACTGTGGATAGTACTAGCGTGGACCAAGGAATCACAGCCCATCACTCGGCTTCTATCGCGATCGCCGTTGTTTGATTTATTATTTATTTATTTATACTTTATGCGCCGTTACTTGATTATTTGTATATTTAATTATACTTCATGCATTATTTGATTGATAACTCATACACGTAGATGCGACCTGAAGGTTATGGTAATAGAATCATGATTCCCGTTGAGTTACACTATATATAATGATTGGCTCATTGATTGATTAAAATCCATGGTAATTACATGAATAATGTATTAATGGCTTTCCACTTGTTTATCAAAGCAGCATTAGGTTGCAACATATATATAAATATATTCCATAATAATTAAAAAAAACAAAAAAATCTGATCATCAAAACTCATTTATTTCGCGTTTCCTATATCTGAAAAATACAAAACCTTAGCTACTCCCGTTTGTCATAAGCTCACATCCTCATATATCCCAAGCCCAAACCGTCACATCATATCTACAATGCATCAAACCTCAACAACGTTCTTGTATAACTGTTTTCGTTTCCACTGGCGGGAACCACAGCCGCGCCGTTAACGTTCACCATGCTGACTGCGGCTATAGTGTTTAGGTTGAGTAAACTGAACTTGCTGCTTGACTCAACATTGACAATGGCCGCCTGACATGTTTGCGGTGTTATGCACTCCTGTGCGTAGTTCTCGAAAAAGGAGTATAACCCTGCACCGTAAACAACGATGTCGGATGATGAAACAACACGCAGAGCCCAGGATTTGCGGCAGGAGGCTGTTGTGCATGAGGCATATGTGGGGTCGTTCCAGGCGCTATTGATGGGGAAGGGAACGGTTGCATCGGGGTTGGATTGGAAGTATGGAGTTTCGGTTTGAATCATGGCCATGAACACATTTTTGGTGTTCTGGAGCTGGTATTGATAAAGAACGTTGTGTTCAGCGGCAGTTCCGTACCTGTTAATTATGTTAGTACCATATGACTACTAATTTATAATGCACTGTTGCGTAAAGATAGATGAACTTACAACCACACCGGTCCGTTAGTACTCTCACTCAAGATACCCCTCCCATTATAGATTGTAATCTGCCCAAAGTCTGGCCCATCCAAAGCATGATCACTAGTCCATGCCCACACATTCTCGGCATATAAGCTCGCAGTCTTACCGATATGCAACAGCATGAATGCACCAAAGCATGCAGAGTTTGGTGTAGTAATAGTCGTGCTTGGATTCTTCGCACACTGAGCCGGCTCCAGCTGAGTTCCTGCAGACCCGCCAACGCGGAAATGCACATCCCAGATACCATTGACACCCTGCTGACCTGAAGGATCTCTGGAGTTCCATTCCATAAGGACAGCTCCTGGTTGTGCGCCTTTTGTCTCAAACAGGAGCTCCGAAATCTCAACGTACCCACTATCGCCAGCATTACCGACCTTAAATACTGGTGTGGGGTTGCCCACTTGCTTGAACGCACTGCCATCTGCCATGATAACACTCCAAGCCTCACCGACGATTTTTGTGTTTACGGGAACGGTGACGGTATTGGAGATACGGTAGACCCCGTGCGGGAAAAAGATAATTTTTCCAGTGCCGGCATAAGTGTTGAGGACTGTCTGGATGGCCGTGGTGTCATCGGTGGTACCGTCCCCATTTGCGCCGTTGGATTTGACAGAGATGAAGTTTGATACATCTTGATCCTGGTACTGGGGACGGGAGCGCTCAAAGATGCTGCTAGCACCCGATGTGAGGATAGAAGAAGGTTTGGCGAAGCCACGAGTGAGGGTGCCTTGTACAAAGGACCCTCCGGTATTGGTAGTGCTGTAATCTTTGCCTTGACCCCAGAAGTTGATGGTCGTTGTTCCACCAGCAAGGATTGTAGCCCCAGTAGTAGGATTTGCAACCGCTCTGGGGACATTGACGAGCTGGACGTTATCGAGGAGGACTGTTGCACCTGTAGCAGGCAGCGAAGAGGAGGACTTAACGGTGTAGACACCCACTGGAGTATCGGAAATCTTCGAATCCAGGAGAATGACCGAGCCAACGTTCTGTGCTGAGGCACCTCCAGAACTGACATCAATTCCTACGCCACAGTTTGCGATTGTGACACTCTTGAAAGTCCAGGCCCAGTTCCAGTTCATATAAATTGCTGTCTGGCAATTATTAAACTTGAGGTTCCTGGTCATAAACTGTTGGTTGCCAAAGAATGCTCCATATCTTCCGCCGTTGAAAGTCAAATCACTCATGAATCCACCACTGCCGTTATCCATAAAGATTCCCTGATGCAAGTTTCCGGCAGCGGTACTCATCTCAAAGGTCAAATTGATTAGTGATGTAGCCTGCGCAACCTGCCAATGCATCCCTGTTCCTGCATTTGCCGGCATGGCACGAGTGTCAATGATAAAGTTACGTACGGAGCGGAAGAAGTTGTTCTGGTTAGTGTACCAGTTGGCTCCGTTGCTCTCATAGGGGTCCGAGTCAATCAGAGCCATTCCCGAGAAGCTAGCAGCACCCTTGATTGTGGGGACATTCAAAGGGTCACCAACAAGCTGCGAGTAGTACATGGCGACGATGGGCCTCGTGATGAGGTAGGTTCCAGCAGGGAAGTATACAACTGCTGGTGTAATTGTTGAAGAATCACAACCAAGGCCGCAGCGACCGCCATCTTGAATGGCAGCATTGATTGCCGTGGTATCGTCGGTGACACCATCGCCTTTGTAGGTGCGTTAATAATATATACGAGAAGTAGGCCTATGGGGAAGGACGGCAACACTGACCAACTGCACCATAGTCTTTGACGTTGCGGTAAACCTTATAAGAGGAAGGGTTTGCATTGAAGGCTGCCCTGCCTTGCTTTGTGATTGCCTCATACCAGAACTGGGTCGCGCGGGGTTTGATGCTAGGCTCTTCATGACGGGGAGGAAGGACTGCTCCTGAGAGGACCAGTGATACAATACATGAGAGGACGAGAATGATTGCCCTCTATAAAGATAGTCATTGATTAGTATAAGGTAGATCGGAAAAAAAAAAGTGTTACTTTATACTCACAATCGAGCCTATGCCGGAAGCGGCCATGATTGTCGGTCGAGGGTATTATCCCGGATACTAGTACAAGCAATATCTGAATATCAATAATAGTAGTAACAATAGGTAGAAATAAAAAATTATTCGTATATATTCTGCACACAACAACAAATGATAAAGGAAGGAATAGAGAGTGGGTAATGCCTGTTGCTATGGTTGAGCAGAAATGTAGATAAAAAAAATCCAAGAGGTCGGTGGGAGAAAAGAATGGAACTATATACTGTATTGGAATGACAAAGGTGATTTAAGGACCCTGACCAAAGAGATCTAGAGTGGGTGTGGTATGCATTCAATTGTTTGGCCATGACCATGAAAAAAATAATAGAATATCAAGCCCTGCATAAGATAGCTATGTGACTTAAACTACATGTATCTGTATCAGCCAAACAACCAGCGCGGACCAGGCTCACCATCCAGGATCAAGGCTTGAGTTGAGGTGTAACAAAGAAATTCGGCAGGACCTCTCCCCTCTTGTTGTGCCAGTCAGGCACCAGGAGACCAGGATTATTGACATTTCTATTGACAGTCAGGCCAGTCAGTCGGTCGTCTTCATTTCATGTTCACGTTCCTGACCCATGCAGGGGATCCGGAATGCATACCACCGATCAGTGAGATCTCCTTCTTTCTTGAGAAACTACATGTAGTAAAGCACCACTAGCTCGCTCGCTTCGTTATCCCGTGAAAGCCGTTGACATCGATCGCCAGTCAGAAAAGAAGCTGATAATCGCTTATATTTGACGGGCGGTACTTGAGTATAAACAAGGGTAAGAGAGCATTCTAGCCATCAACTGCCTGGTAATGGTAATGAAATTTCGAGTCTGCATGTTTGTGCCTCTAGCTGGGTATTTCCAATGTGGTTAGAAGTATCTGTATCTGGCTACAGTCCCTACTATACTGGGATTCGATACAAGCTCAATTCAATCTATCGCTTATTAATCACAACTACCCTTAATATTATAACGACACCACACGCAATCACTCGTTTCATCTAATCTGCGACTCGGCCCATGAAATCACCAGTCCTGATCATTGCGCCCGGATCCTTCGGGCGGCTATATCCCCTCCCTCTCCCACCATTCCCTAAAGGAAAAAAAAAGAGTTCCAAAACACTGGCGTCCGTTGTGGCAAGTCTAAATTCATTTTGTATTTTGCAAGGATCACGAGTGCGAACCTACCACGAGAACAGCCCCTCTAAGTGAGTGATGATGGTAGTGGTGCGGAGTTTGGGACAAATGTAGGCGTTTCCCCCGCACGCCGATCTTTTCCGTTACCTTATGCACACCCCGCAGCTGGATTAAGGTACTCATAATGGATAATATTGAACTAATATAATAAAGCTTTATGGACATGTGCCCATTGGTCCGTACACCTTTTGGCTAATGAAATCTCGAGGCCCTGTGTCCTGTGGTACGGGTCTCATCTCATCTCATGATAGATTTCTGCACTTTCTCAGGGAAGGTGTTGTATTAGCCCAGCTTATACCCACAGCTAACACAAAGAGCATTTAGTCATTATTACCGATTTTTGGACTAATGGGCACCGGGGACTTTGGTCTCGATCCTTGTGATTATTTACAAATGGCTCTAGGTCTTGTGTCCTTTGAAAATCCATGAATGATCATGGAGGCGATATTTGATAGGCTTATTGTTAAAAATTTAATTTCATGAATCAATGCATGAAGCTTAAAAGAATTGATATAAAGTATATTGTTAGTGGCGAATCTTAGGAATGTAGATATATAGGGCTTTCGAGCCCTCCCAATGGTCTAACCGATGTTTCAATTATATCATAGCGAACGCCCCCCCGAAATCATCGATGGAACACCTTCTGGGCCCATAATCCGCGCCTGTAAATTCGTATGCTTCCACAAGATGGCCTAGGTTCATGAGGTTACATGTAGGCAAAAGAACTATTCCCACAGTCGGTACTAGTTGATACATGTAGCTAGCTGGACCTGCAGTGCCAAGCCCGCCAAAATAAGCAATATATAACCAAGCCACCAAAGTTGGTACCAAAAAGCAATTGCAAGCATGTAACAATATCTACAATATAATTCACCGGACTACGGAAAAGTATCGACTAAGGTCTCGTGGTCATGCTATAAGATTCTTATGAACCATGTCATTCATGCCCAAAGTCACTACGTTTGACTAGAGACGCTAAAGATCTATTGCTTCATAGTATACCTTTCCGTAAACCTAGACATGTTGTAACTATATACCTTGTAACTATTAAAAATGCCTCTCATATATTACCCACCTCTACCCTCTCAAGCCCTCTTCTAGCTTCTGTGTCACGTTGCAATCATTAACCTTCTCCTCAGCTCCCCCGCCGAATTGCAAATCGGTCAGGCTACCTCCCGCAAAGTTTATTTCCATCTACTGTATGTGTGTTTAGTACCCCTGCAGCAGACTTACCGGTGGATCCTCGGGTTAACTTTGTGCTGGTTTTGAATCATCAGCCTACAAACAATCCAATTAACACCGATGTACCGCGTTTAAGATCACAAACTCACATGCCACAAAGGCTGTCGTTTTCGGAGAAAATCCCTCGTCCCTGAATATATTTACCCCACTACTTCAACCGTCAGCATAGGATCACGGCCCGTACTGATCATGCATGTTTATGATCACCCTCTATTCCGGCTCAGTATCATGACTCTACGGCATTCACTTACTCCATCGAAGTACAGAATCTCAGAAGACTTCTTTTAAGAGTTCAGATCACGCCCACACCAATATCAAAATCCGGAATTACTAGTCACAATGTCTTCGGTGGTTTACGAGAATCAGGACTAGCTTTGGGACGATGGGTATATGGGGCGGGGTAAGTCAACCGAGAGTATTAAGATCTACTCTATTCATTTAGAAGGCTTAGCTATTCTTTTGTGGGATCATGTTTCTGATGAGGTAGGTGTTCACTTTTTGGGAAACTGTAACATCATCCCGCTACTCTATGCAGGATAATTGCGAGAAAACAGGGTATGAAAATCATTGCAATGTAGTACTAGAATGGAGTAGGACAGGGTATGAATTAAATGAAAAGAGGTGCTCCGCAGGGTATGACCAATGTACTCATTGACGCCTCTGAGGCTCTGCCCTACCCGTACTCGTGCATGACCTACCTACCATATTCGCTCCGATTACCTTGCCCCACGTGCAGCTAGTTACTATATCACATATGGAGTACTCCCCAATATTAACACGCCACTGTACTATTCCAAAGAGCTGCAGTTGGAATCAAGGTACTAACCCACTGATAAGAGCTAGCTACCCTAGAATTAACCCCGATATCAATCTGCAGACCAAATGTACCTTCCATAAAGATATACATACAGGTCTTGTACCCCAATACTCGAGCTCCAAATCCCACTCATTTTTGATCCCGCTCATTTTTGATACTTCCCCCATTTGAACTCCGGAACCCGGCACAAGTACAAATTCATGACCTTCAACCTCTTCGATCTCGGCCGAAAAAATCCTCAGTACTGTTACAAGTGATCATAAAAAGCTTTCCTTTCCCCTCTCCTCTCCCTCCTTCTATTTGTCCTGTAACGGTGTGGAGCTCGTCAATTCCACCAACCCATGTGGAAACGCAGGTGAAAAACTCCAGACTTATACATGAAGCTAACAAGCATACATACGTGTAATTTCCGTACGATATGCATTTGTTCAAAAGGGGTCAATGAGTTAACTCCTAGCTAACTCCACACACACAGGCTGGGTAAAATTCGACGAAGCTACTCTTAAATAGCAGTTATAGGAAATGATAGATCTCCGGACCCTAAGTTCAAGCTCTGATACGTATATTATTAATACTCAGTATATAGCTTTCTTTCTGCTATATGCATGTATATAATGGCAATATAGATTATGCAGCTGGTCGAACCAGCGAGAGAAAGCCGGCCTGGCCGGTAATATTTCTATCAGCCTACTAATTAGCGTCCCTTTTTATGTAAGTAACTAGACATACGCATATTTAGATATATATTGTCGATTCGCATTCCCACGGAGCTATAATTCAACATCTTCTAACGTGGAACAAGCCCCCGAAACCTGTAACGATAATTTAAGGACTCTCTGACCCACTAGTCGTTTTGTTTCCAGCTCTCCCCTGTATCTACCCCTAACCCAGTTAACCCCTACGGGCCCTACCCAAACAGGACGGTAAACAACTAGACAAAGGTACGCCACTTCCCTGGCTAGGATCTCCCCTCCATTAAGCCTCTCTTTGTACTTTAATTCTGACAACAGCACAATGCTAAGCGGCCCTCCACCGTTGCCACGATATCTAGACATTGTTCTGCGGATCTAGAACCGAGCCCGATACGTTGGGTTAGGTTTAGGTCACACATGGTAGTCGATCTTGCTGCGCTGGGAAGCATGCATACCATGCGGGACACCAAATTTGTCGAACAGCGCGAAGCCATAGAGAGTCAAAATTCAGAGGATCATATTACCTCCTGTCAGGATTGCCTATGCGTAGTAGGGTTAGGGTTAATAGGAAAGGCTATCTAGGACACCCCATAGACGCGTAAGTATTGGTCCACCACATAAACGCAGTATTCAAATTTCAAAAGGAGCATTTTATATAAGCCCATCACTCGTACCCATTATCATACCACATATATAAACACGATCACCCCCCGCCTAAATAAAAACAAAATAGATAGGGTCAGATAAAGTAGCACCTTTTGCAAATGACAATACAAAACCTAAACAGAAAAAGAGAACTAAGATAGGAAAGCCAGCCATGATACCCAGCTATCTAGGGCAAGCACAAAAAGAGATGAGATACCAAACCCAACCACCGCCCAGTGGAGCCACGAATTACGCTTTTATACAAACTACCAACCCGCCAAGTCTCGAGTTACTGCTGCCCTGGAATAACTTCGACATATCGGCTTTTACCCCTGGCCTTCCTACCCACTCCTGGTGTACTCTTTCTACTAACATTTGCTCCTGGTGGCCCCAACAAATCATCCATTGCATCCCCACCTCTTACACTCATTGATGTTGCCGGTCTGCTAGGTGGCCCTGCCCCAGGAGGTTTTCCGCCTGGCGGTCCTCCCGCTGGTCCTCCAGTCGGGGGCGTTCCAGTCGGGGGTGCTCCAGTCGGGGGCGCTCCAGTCGGGGGCGCTCCAATCGGGGGCGCTCCAGCCAGCGGGGGCGATGAAAGGGGTGGCGCTTGTCCTGTACTCATTGCAGGGCTTGGGGCTCGTCCAAACAACGATGGCTGCGCAGATAGAGTATTGGGCGTAGTAGGCGCGGTAGTAGGAGTAGGTGAAATTGGCGTCATTGCTGGAGTCGGTACTGGTGGAGACAAAGGAGCAGCGGACCCAGGCCTAGATGGCATGCCAGTGCTACCTGGAGTTGATGCTCTTTTAGGGGGTGGTGCGGGTTTCACAGCAGCAGTGGCCTGTTCTCCGGCCTTTTTGTTGACCCATCGTTTCAGGTCAGGGTCATAGACGAAGGAAGACTCATCACCAAGTTTAGCCTTAATTGGACCTTGCGTATTCTGGTCCTTTTTACCACCAAACCAGCCGGTGAGCCAGCCTTTCTTTGCGCTGGCATCTATAGAGAGAATCAGCGTCTGCATCTTTGATCTCTGAAATATGGGCGATTGTCTTACCAGCAGCCTGTTTCTTCTCCTCCTCGACTTTTTTCTTCGCTTCCTCTTGCTTCATCTTCTCCGCCTGTTTCAGCAGTTCGTCATCTTCATCATCATCCATAAAACTCTTCTTCTTTGGCCTAGGTTTGTCATCACCCTCATTATCATCGTTTTTTTCAGGTTCAAACGGAACAAATCCGCCACTAGGAGGCTCGTAGCCACCACTAGGTGGTGGCTCATATCCACTTGACGGGGGCTCATATCCACCACTTGACGGTGGTTCATATCCACCACTTGACGGGGGCTCATAACCTCCGTATGAGGGTGTTTCTCGCGCAGCGGGTGAATCGTAACTAGCCACAGGGGCTGTGGGTGTCTGTTCATCAAAGGAGCTTGTGGGATTATAAGCGCCAGAGTTCCTAAAGTCTGTTGTTGGATGAGAGGTAGATTGTAAATTGTCATAGGGGTTCTTCTGCTGCGGGCCCGGCTGAGAGTATCCATTCGATTCGTAGGGATTCCCCCTAGGCGCAGTGGACTCATAAACCCCGCCATATCCCTCTCCGTAACCCCCGTACCCGCCTGAATTTCCGCCCAAAGAGCTAGGCTCATATCCAGCGCCAGATAAGTCCGTGGGCGGTTTATACTGGTTATTGGACATTGGAGTATAAGAGTTGCCTGGGTTGTCAAAGGAACCCCTAGACTGGGGAGCATATTTACCCCCGGCCCCAGTGGTTGGAACAGTAGGCTGGTAGGATTGTTGTTGGAACCCACTCGTGGGAGCTGGGGCGCTTGCGCCATAATTTGACATGGGATTGTACCCCCCATAAAGGTCTGCGCTAGATTGAACCCTACTGATTACGGGACTCTCACTTGAGATCCTTCCAAAAGGACCTGCACTAGGATCAGTCACAGATGATTCCGCTCCGTTACCATCTCCATCCTTCTCGCCGTTGACAAAGGTATGAAAGTGTTCCCATATAGATGTAGTAACAGTCTCAGAATTCAACTTTGGAAGCCACCCCCCAGCACCAGTCGTAGCACCCCCGGATGCGTTATCCTTGGGTGCAATTGATAATCTCGTTTTAAGATCTTCAAATCGTGCGATAAACCCTGCGTTGAAGTAGGGAGATGGCTTACCCCAGCCTCTCATGACAGCTTCAATGGCGTCGATATATTTCTGCGCCTCACCCTTGTTCCCATTTTCAGCGCGAACCATGGCTCGGCGAAGTTTATAGGGCAGTAGGTGCGGGAATGCAGGGTGTGGTGTAGCCGTAAGCGACAAGGCTAACTCGTAAACTTCGCTGAGCATAATAGCATCAACATCGTTGGGTGTAAAGTTTGCTGGATCAACACCTAATAATGAAAAATGAGATCCGGGGTCATCATGTCCCCCCAATATCGCCCCGGCACCTCCCATAGCTCCCTGACGAGCGAATATGTAGCTATTACCGCGAGGTTAGTAATGTCCATAATAATTGGATTAGAGTGGGAGACTACCAAATGTGACCAGCTTCAATCCTACTGTAAGAAACGAGTAATTTCCCAAGTGCCAATATTGCCTCTGAATCACCGGGGCTCCGGTTGTTCAATATCAACCCCAAGGTTTCTCTCCACCTGTCCAATCTAACCTCAACATCATCCGACCCATTAGGTACACCACCGTACATGGGTACACCGATCCTGGTGCTAGCACTGACCAGTTCATCCACGCTCTCAGCCCAGTTCCCAGCAAAGATTTCATATAGAACTGCCAAACTCTCCACCCCTTCACCAAGGGTTTTAACCTCATGTTTGACAAACTCCTGTACCACTTGTTTCCACAAGTCCTTCCCAACAGTACCAGCGATCAGAAGAGCATGTGACCAGAGTCGCTTATCTGCTGCGTGCCAGACGGCGGTTGTTCGGTCACCTTTGAGAAGATGGGTTTTAATACTCCGAACTGCTTCAGGATCGGCTCTATCTGCGCTTGGGCCTTGCATATTTGCTGAAATATCACCAACCATTGTGAAAGACCCGTAGCCAACTTTGGCATCGCCCTCTTCTCCTGTAACCTCCGGTGTAAGGACTGCCCTTACAGCTTTCTCTACTTCATGATTGCCCTCCAAAACACCGTCATTCTCAAGTAATAACCGTACAACCTTCCACAGCAAGATTTTTTCTTCTGCACGTTTCCCCTGTCCTCCCAGTTCCAACCCCAAAGCTTCGACCTTACTTGTCATCCATGAAAGCATTTCTTTTTTCTTTCCTTTACCTTTGCTTCCGCTCCAAGCAGGCCCTGGAAATTTGCCGTCCATTTCTTCGAGGGGAAGAATATCCTTGATATTTTTGACTTTGACTTCTCCAGGTGAGCACTTAATCATTGGTTGCAGGCCATCAGACGAGTATCGTTGAGCTCGCCGAGGAAACATCACGGCTACATTCCCACCGAATCCCCAGCAAAATAATGGAGCACCTTGCCATCGCTTTAGTACATCACGCCCAGCCTCATCTGCCGGGGCCATGAAATTAACTTCCAAAGATTGGGCTCGCTGATGCAAATTAAGAGAAGAGTGGGAGTGTGTGCTGGTGTGTGCAAATGCTGAGCTTGGCCGTTCATATGGCTCTCTGGATCGTTGCGCAGTTTTATGAGCCCTCCCAAAGGCCATTCCTGGAGATTGTGTTTGAGCTCTTGGTGGGGGTGAAAATGCATCCACAGGAGAGCCGGCAATGTATCTTGGTGATCCTGATGGTGGCGAGAATGTACTTGAGCGGGAAGCCTGTCCGGGGGTAGGCGTCCCAGGGCCTCTTGATGGAGCATAACGACTGTTAGATACCATAGATACGGCAGCGGGACCTACACTACTCTCTGCAGCGTTTGTTGCATCTTCTACTATTTCCTCCTCTTCTCGTGGTATATCCATTGTAGTCGACAATGAGATAGACCTTGCAGTCCCAGGCCTTGACGAATGCATCACGTGGTGATCGCTCGGGAATCGTCTTAGAACAGGGGGCTGAGAATCATCCTGTGACTGCTGAGATGTTGGAGGCTGTAGTGGAGCGGCGGCTTGTTGGTGAATTTGGGGTTGAAGAGGCATGGATGTAGCCTGTGGAGGCCCAGCAGGCCTCGGGGGGTATTTTGAAGGAGCAGCCGGTGATGCAGTTGGGGAACCATACGAAATATTTGTGCTCAGACCTGGAGCTGGTACTGGTGGAGGTTTATATCCTTGCGCTGCAGGAGCAGATGCTGGAGGTGCAACGTACCCACCTGTTGCCCGAGGAGCAGGGGAGTACCTGTTATTTGCAGAACTGGGCGGTTGCGGTACTAATGGTTGCGCATGTGCTTGTTGTGGTGATGGCATGGGCTGGTGTGCAAATTGGTTTTGTGAATTCTGGGAATAAAATCCCTGTGTAGTCGACCTCTGTGGGGGTGTAAAACCTCCCCCGCCCCTCGGTAACACCTGAGTCGAAGAGTATCCCATTGCCGACGACGCTCGAGACTTTGGAGGCATAGGAAGCTCTTCAAAAAACTGTTGCGGTTGAGGCTTTGGTTTTGGCGGTCCTGTAGCAGCAGTGGCCGGGGAGAAGGCACTCCCCATACTGGTACTTCTTAAAGGCGACGAAAACCCCGAAGGGCCTGAAGTAGCTTGTCCAAGACCAGGCCTTTTTCTAACTGGAGGAGCCACATCCATGGGAAGGTCATATGGACTTTGATATCCCTCTTTTTTATTAACGAAACTTTGTGCCTTTGGGGGTTCGGGGATTTTGGGAGTTTGTCCAAGAGAGCTATAAGGACTAGGAGCCGAATAGGCTTGTGTTGTAGAGGTCGATACTGGCTGATGTGGAGAGTATGGGCTTGGAAGAACCTGCTGAGACTGTAGAGCCTGCGGCTGCCATCCCGCCGTTCCATAAACCTTTTGAGTGGGTGGTTGAGGTGTTTGGGGAGCATATCTTCCAGTCGCGGTTGGAGGTATAGGGCTTGGGGTTTGTGCCAATGCAGGATTTCCCGTTGATAAACTGGAGAAGCCTTTTAGTGATCCATCTACATGCACTGGCGCCATTTCCTTTTCATCATCAGAATCAGGGAGGAATCCCTCATCATCACTAGGAAGAAATCCTTCCTCGTCATCTAAGACATCACCCGCCAATGCTGCCTTCCACCTGGCTACGAGATCATCCTCCTCCTCCTCCTCCTCCTTCTTGACTGGTGGAGGTTGAAGGGGATCTCGTTGGGAACTTTCCTGCCCAATCTTACTAAAGAAATCATCTTCTTCTTCCGCAGTTGCGGCAAGAGCGTTGAATGGAGAATCATTTTTAGGTTCGATATCGGCACTCAGGACTTCGCTGTTGACTGTGGCCATGCTCGCAGCTATCCCCGTCGCAGAGTGATACGGGTGAGTAGAGGCATCCACAACCTGTTCAGTCGACTTCCTTTGCAACTCCGGAGCAGGATCTTGTTCCGCGTCGCTATTTTCTTCTCCTGCACCAAAAATCTGATCTGCTTTGACCCTCTCGTCATCAAAAAAGCCCGGTTCCCCCTGCCTCTTTTCCGAATCATGATCAATTAACGGAATCCCCTCCTCAAAGCGAGCTTCTTCATCCTGCACGTTTTCAGTTGCCTCTGGGGCAGGTCCGCCAATTCCAGCAGCATCTAACACTTGTCCCATCATTGCCGCAACATTGTCATCATCAATTGTTTCACCTCCAGGAGCGTTATTAAAAAAATCGTCCTCGATTGATTCATCTGGCGCACCAAAAAATCCTCCATGTTCGACGCTAGGCGAATCAAAAATACCCCTATCCCCATCACCGGTGACTATTTCAGAAGCCATCATATTGAACAATGCTGTTTCGTTTTCATAATGCGCTGTTGTTGAATTCTCGTCGTGTGGGGGTACAGGTGGGAAGGTCGATGACCGAGATGGCGCCTCTGCTCCAAGTTGTTCGAAGGGATCGGGGCCACTTATATGCGCTTGCAGCTCTGACATATTATCAAACTCCCAGTTTATATTCGTTGGGTCCTCCGGGCCTCCGAGGACTGACGAGAGTGGTGTCGGATTTGTTTGCGGAGGGTTTAGCTCTTCTGTAGTACTCAGTAGTGCTGGGGTTTCAAAAGTTGTTGAAACTCCCTCAGATTTTATGGTTACCGAAGGAGAGTTGTGTTCTGATTTCTCTGCCACTGAAAATCTTGCTGTCTCTAGGGGTTTTAATGGAGGTGGAGATGGGGGATTATTCGCTTGTTCCTGACTGGCTGGCTCTACCTGGGTGGCGACTGTAGATGGGTCCAATTGGACATCTTCTAGAGAGTGCCGAGTAAAGTAAGTCACGTGCACTTTAAACAGGAAATTATGGAGTTGTTTCAGATGGCGTACCCAAGCGACCGCGGCTATTGGGTGCTTTCATTTCTAGAATGCCATCATCCTCATCTCCTCCCCCGACATCGCCGCCCTCGTTCTCGTCTCCTTCCGGCAAGCTGCTGCTATCATACAACCCTCCGCTCACCCCAGAAACATCCACCTTTGACGCATTCCTAGAAATATTAGGGGTATGGTTTGTGGAGTGCAGTATACTATGTTTCTGGTGCTCATGGCCACATCCAGAGTCAATGTCCTCAATGTGACAAGCTTCTGGAGCAAACGAAGCTGTAGAAGATATTCTAGGCAGCGCCGCAGTGTTTCCCGCCTCCGCTAATGACCCAGAACTAAGCGAATCCCCCAGAGACGGCGGGGGAAGCAAGCTAGGAGACACGGTTGAATCGGGAGGGATAAGCTGTGGTTGAAGTGGTATTTCTGGTGAATCGGCCATTATGAAACCACCGGCTTTGGTATCTAAGCCGGGACTTAGCTCGCAATTGCGGGGGAGAAGGTGGGGGGGGGGTCTACGCAAGGGTTGTTGAAGAAGACAATCCAGGGCGTTGGGGCCGTAGATTGTAGATGCAGGTAGAGAAGAGGCCAGATAAACGAAAGATTAATTCGGAACAGAAAGTATAAGCAGGGGAAGAGAGGAATCCACTTGAGACAACAAAGTCTAAGAGAAGATTCTCTTCTACCTTAAGGATACAAGATGATCCGCCTAGGATGGTGAATGAGGTGTTGGTTGGAAGCCGAAAGGTCCAGCAAGTGACAAACACTAAGGCCACGGAGGCGAAGGGGCTTGGACTTTCGCTTAGTGGCTGGTGATGATGATGCTGTGGCTTTCTGTGCCTCAGGTTAGGGTTGTTGCGCCATTGTAGTCCAACAACCCACTAATCCTCAATGTTCGGTAGGATGTATCTACTACGGACGGACTTACCCTTACACCCGTAGTACTATCAACCTAAATTATAGACTCGAAAGAAGTCAATTTATTGCCACTCAAGTCGATGACGCACTCGCCCTACCTATCGATTATATACGTCTGGCGGGACGGAAGTTTTAAATTTATGGGCCATTTAATTTGATGTGTGTAGTTTCCAGAATAAGGAATCGTCGCATGACCCATAGACAGTTGAGTACGTATGCTGAATCCTTAGACAGGTTCCTATCAATCACAATCCATCACTCGATCTACATTGTGGAAGTGGCAATTATTCACGTGCACAGCATGCAACCCAGAGGTTATGACCAAATCTCATCTCTCTGTAGACGCTCTCACGGGGGTATGGCGGCCACGGGGTGCGGGGATTTCTGGATTGTTCCATCCAAAGGACAGCTAAATTCACCAGAATAAGTAAGTTCGGGATATCACATGAAGCCCGAACAACCTATTATCTTGTACCTTTCGGTGTTGCAATAGAAAATCCTCACACCCCCGTGGTCGCCATAAAGTGTCTACCAACTGTACCAGAAGCAGAGTAAACTTTCCTCCCCAGTAAATAAATTAGAAGTAGCGATTAATTAAACAAGCTAGAACAACAACTACATCATCCTGTATCCCACCTTATGAGACGAAATTCAATCTCGAATACATATCAAATGATGAGAGTACTGTACCCCAAAACCAAAGTGAAATCTCAACCCTAACGAGCTTGCTAGGCAACATAGATACAGCAAAGCTGATAAAAGGTTACAATACCTAAACCTCAAAATCTCCAATCCAGCCCTAAGTTGATTCTATTTCCAGATCTTAATATTAGCTAGGAAGGTCTTCAACGTTTTTAACAATTGGCTACGCACAGACCATCTCAAAACAAACCCTCCATACGTTCCTCCCATCCTAAAAGTAATTTGACAATTCCAGTTCGGTTCCAAGTCCTCTCACCCTCGATTATTCTCGCCTGATCGAGTGGTGTTTTACCGCCGGAGTCCTTGGAATCGAGGTCTGCCCCGTGTTCAAGAAGCGAGATAACCACTGATTCATCATTCAAGATATCGCATCCATCCTCTACGGCCCTTATGCGGTAACCCCTCACTCCGTAGTGAAGAGGCGTCATTCCATCTTGATTACATATCAAGATGTTAGCCCCGTGGTCCAGAAGTAGTATGATGGCTGATAGATCCATCGCCCTCGTAACATATATAAGCGGTGTATCACCGTACTTTGTTTGGTCATTAATATTTGCTCCATTCGTCAGCAAAAGTCTAATGGCCTGTATACAAGTAGTTCCTGCCGCATAATGGAGAGCCGTTGTCCCATCCTTATCAACAGCTGTGATATCGGCACCATTCTGCAAAAGTGTTTCTAGCAAGATAGCACTCCCGTCCTGACCTGACGAGATAGCAGCGAAGTGTAGTGCGGTTTTGCCGTTGCGGGCACGAGCATTAACGTTGGCTCCATGGTTCAAGAGTTGCCGGACTACTGACTCGCCTCGCTCTAGATATACACCCTCTAGGTCCTCCCAAGGAGTTCTAGCAGTATCTTTGTAGGGTCGCGCCCAGTTGTCCCTACTTCTCCGTGGGTACGTGATACGCATGTAGTAATGCATCACAGCCGAAATTAATGGTGTATGCCCGAGCCTATTTGTGGTGTTAATATCGGCGTGGTGCTCGAGAAGTACCGCGACTATTTTTTCTCTCCTGCGGTACGCTGCAAGGTTAAGTGGGGTATCTCCAAACGGTGATCTTCTTTCGATATCGGCGCCCCGCTTGAGATACACGCTGTAAAGATCCGCCATACTCAATAACTGACCAAGAAACAGGCTACAGGGTTCAAGCGGTTTGTGAAATACCTCAAAATCCAATCACGAGAACACTCTGGATACTGCTTATCATATGGACCAATATCCCAGTCGATAGTGGTATGGAGCGGGTATCTAGGCATCGGAAATCCATTGTCCAATAAAAACTCCAGGAGTTGCTCATCACGGATCCCATCCATTCCTACCATTTCGAGCTCCCCTTCAGTCGGTATGCGGGCACCTTTCTCAACTAAGGTCTTGATGATTCCAAAGTGGTGGTGCCCCACAGCCCAGCATAGAAGAGATGTTCTCAATTGAATGCTGTAGCACATACTGTCGCCGAAAGGTAGGCCCTCCATATTGACATCGACGTCAACTTGATTCTCCAATATGTATTCGACCAGTTTGTGTTTTTCCCGGTCTACCGCATCATACAGCGCTGAATGCCCATTTTTTGGTGCCAACGCAAGCCTACGCAGACATGGCTCTAGGAGAAGCCTCAAATATCGATTGCACCGTAGGAATGAACTGAGATCAGCTGGTTCAAGATGTTTAGAAATTTCATAAAGAACGTCGCTAGGAATTATATCGAGCAGGCCTGTTAGCGACTCAATCGCATGCGTAGATGTCTTCATCTATTTCAATAGTCTAAAGAAGTTCAGAGTAGGACTAAAAGTTTCTCCTAGAAGTAACAGATCAAGGCAGGTATATAACATTGACTCAATTAGTTTCGAATTTCGCCACAACTCTAGAGGCAACAGTGAGACAAGAGTGCTAGCTAATGACCATTCGGGAAATGGAATGTGCGGTCCTTGATGCTCAGGTTATTTGAATCATTAACATCCATGCATGCCAGGCATCATTCAAAGTCGAGGCCGGGTTTGAACTATTTTTAGATGATTTGTGACTGGGCTGATTAGAATGGGTAGTACATAAAGTACTCCATATATATACTAGCCTACGGGGGGTGAAGTTGGAACGGCCAGGGTACGTATCAGTTGGCGTGATCGTAACTGCTTGGCTGAGTGTCTTGGGCGTTCCAACTTCACCCCCCGTACGCTTGTACTTTAAGCTTTATTGTATAATCCTTACACGTTTCGGCAGTCACAGTACTCAAGACTACATACATACGGCCAGTATTTATATAATACTCCGTTTCTTCAGCGAGCCTTTGGAGCCTCATCCATGCCAAAATTGTTTATACCAAGGAATATCTATTAAGGCTTGCTAAGTATATATGTAGCTATAGGGAAACGTAATAAGAAGTATGTACTGGCTTCAAGAGTATGTAATTGGGTTATGTAGGTATGTAGGTACAAGTAGTATACTCTATCGATCTAACAGAAATCCGCCTTTTATTATAAGTAACTACATGTACTTACATGCCTCAATCTGGTGCGGTGCTCATTGCGCACCCCTGGCCCTATCATCCTAGGCATGTCCCCTATAAGGGTATATACACCTGTAAACCCGTTGAAAAGACCTATTAGGCTCTTGATAAATGAACATCCCATCACTTCAGGCTACCGGTATCTACTTTCCATTTTTCAGGCTGAAAACCCCAATATATTGTAACTTTTAGGTTCTCCGTGTACCGGGTGGTTAAAGTGAACATCTTCGATCGCTAAAATGCAATTTCCCCCGCAATTTCGCCCTGGAAACGACCCGCCTATATATATATATGTCGTCTAGTTTCTTCACGATTGTACTTATTACGATGTTATAAATGTACACGCGCTAGAAGAAATGGAGGCGTTTACGAAGAACAGAGGGTTTCTAATTACCTTTATCACAATATTACTACGTATGTACGGTCTTTTGACTTTCGTGTTTTGTTTCTGTAGGCTCTAAATGCATTGTATGGGGAATTATCTACAGGAATCTCGCACGCATTCCAGAACCCTATCATACCCGGTTTTAACCCAGACCCCACAATCCAGCGAGTCGGTAAAGACTACTTTCTCGCAACCTCAACCTTTGAATTCTTTCCAGGAGTCCCTATATACCACTCCACTGATCTGTAAATGCTCCTCCTCCCAACATCCAATTGCTTCTCAAAATCAGTAGCTAATTATTCATACAGAATCGATTGGAAAATAATTGGCCATGCGCTAAACCGGCCTTCGCAATTGAATCTTAGGGGCACTGCACCCAGTGGTGGCATTTTCGCACCAACCCTAAGATACAATGAACACACGAGAACATATTACATGATCACAACCCTTTTTGATGTTATTAGCCCCCCAGATGTACGTACAGAGTCATGCTTACTCCCTTTTACTCCCTCTTGCATAATTGAATTAAGACGAGTTCATTAATATGATCTGGAAAGAACGTAACACATACTCCTCGAAGCTTCTACGTCACAACAAAAAATATTTGGGACGAAAGTTCCTGGAGCGATCCAACTTATGTCGACCAGTAAGCAATATAACTCCATTCCTTGCCTACTCATATACATAACAATACTCCCGCTTGCTACCTAGCACTGACTTACGAACGTAATAGATGGGGGTTTGACCCTGACCTCTTCTTTGACACTGATGGCCGCACCTACCTAACCACCACCCTTGGCTCGCAATTCGCCGACCCCAACTCCGGGTACTTCGCAATCTGGATCTCCGAGATTGATATCAAAACGGGCGATGCGCTTAGTGAAGCCAGGCTATTCCATGTCAGCGACTTGCCGCTGAATGCCCCGAGGCTGGCGGAGGGTAGCCATTTGTACAAGAAAGATGGTTGGTATTATCTGCTTACAGCGGAGGCGGGCACCGAGGCCGGTCATAGGGCCATGATCTCCCGCGCAAAGAGCCTGAACGGGCCTTGGGAGGCAAATCCGCAGAACCCGATATTATACAATGGTACGTGTATCCATAACCACGGAGTACAATGACTTACAATAGGTTGTACAATCGGCTTTCAGGGCACAATATGTCGAACCCGATTCTAGCCACTGGTCATGCCGATTTTGTTAGCACCCCCACTGGTGACTGGTATGCCGTCTTCCTTGGAACCCGCCCACAGAATCCCACCAATGCCACAGGCAAGAACCAACTAGGCCGGGAGACTTTCCTGGCCCCTATGAATTGGATAGATGGGTGGCCGGTGATTAATGGTGGAAATGATATCACGTTTGAAATGCCCGGACTGTATGACCTTGACAGGCCGAAGAAATGGAGAGATGACTTCAATGGAAGGTTGGTTGATAAGGGTTATTATACTCCAAGAACGCCTTATAAGAAGTTTTATAGCCTTGATGAGAGACCGGGATGGTTGAGAATGAAAGGTACAGATAACAACCATCATCATAACGAAATTAAGAGCAGCGATTAACTTGATAAATTTAGGGAATCCGTATACACTAAGTAATAGGGAGACCCCAGCTACTCTGATGCGAAAGCAAGTGGATTTAGGAACCGTTTGGAGTACCGAGGTACGTTGCTAAAAACCCTCACCTACCAATTGTGATTCATGTGCAGCATTATTCACATGCCTCCAGCTTGACTTCCAGCCTACCAATCCTCGGCATGAGGCAGGTGCCACAATATTTCTTTCTATCCACTACCATAATGAGATAGCCATCACCCTCCACCCGGAAACCAAAAAGCGGGTTATTGCAGCAAAGACCCGGACTGGTATAAATGCATCACTCAATACAACATACGCTGAGATCCCGGAAACCGGGACAGTAAGCCTATATATTAAGGCAGAACCGTCAAAATATTCACTTGGATATGCCGTGGGCAGGGGAAAGCCAACATATATCACGGAACTAGAGAGTAGATGGCTGCAGGCGTATTTGCCAGGATGGCAGGTATTCACAGGGTCATTTTTTGGAATATACTCGACGGCTGGATTAGGGTTGCCAATGCTTGTGCCTGCAGTATGTCCCCCCCTCCCTTTTTTTTCGATATCCGGGGTGTGGACGAGTTTGCTAACCTTTATTCTAGGACTTTAATTATGTACAGACAGAACTATTACCATAATGAGATTACCGAAAATATGTAAACTTAGCTGTTAATATAGTTCGCATATGTTTACTGGTGGTGGGCATGAGAGGGGCTGGGGTTAGCTAATTAGATATGGTCTTGTCTTGCTTTGACATATCCCGACTTCTGAGAAAATAAAGAAATATCACATTCACCGAATCTTGGTCATTAGAAGGTAATGAATCTCGATGCTATCTCCCATGTGTGCCTATACAAACACCATGCAGCGATGTAGGCAGCATGTAATTTCTGTGGTCTATGTTAATAAATGAGCTTAAAACCATGTGGAGGAGCCAAAAACCGTCAGAGTTTTGACTGGTTTTGTCTCTTTATCAAGTCTCAAGACCTCTCGCTGACTCCTGTCTATCACTAATGCTAACTCCATGTATATACTACGTGTAGATATAGAAACAATTTGTTTTTTTTAGAAAAAAAGAAAAAGAAAAAGAAAAAAAGGAAGAAGATTACTAAATGCTTCAAAACCGAATGGGGAATCAATTTATTAGCCCCCAAATACTACACAAAGGTATACACCGATCACTAATCGACCCAAGTGGAGTGATAACATATGATGCCGCATGAAACAAGCGGACTGTGCTAATATCTTAAGCGCTAAGCGCATGGGTGGCTCATTTTCTTCGGCTCTTTAGATAATGGACTTTGGTTGGCTACAAGAAGTGCCGCGTAAAACAGGCTGCTCGCTGTTCAAATATAGTGCATACTGCAGTACTAGAGCACGTACCAATCAGCTACAATACCTACCAGTGCTTCTTCTGCTGCTTGTTTTGTTGTCGGTAACTATCATGCAGCAAGCATCTACTCTACTTGTAGTGTACTTTTCTTTTTTTTCTTTTCTCTTCTTTTCTTTTCTTTTTGCTGATCCTCTTCTTTTCTTTCCAGCTTCGATGCTGAAAAATCTGGACTCTGGCTAGGCCCCAGTGCATGCAGAGACCCGGGGAATAGGCGGGAAAGGAAGGGTACTCTACCTACGGTACGGGGAGCCGTCTGTATCTGGTATCACCGCATATTTTAATCTCAGAGCCAGGTTTCCGCCCACTCTTCCCCCCTTTCAAATTACCATCCAGTACCTCTATGCATGCATGTACCTAAAGGTCTTTACTCTAGAGAGTAAAAGAAATTAAGTACTCTGCTCACCCTACATATTGTGATATGCGCTCAATCATGCCTAGTTGCTCTGCATAGGTGCGTTCCTCCCTACCCTAGCTAGAGTGCTCTACCTACTCATCTGAATCCAAGCTACCTACAGTCTACCGCGAATTAAGCCATCATCGGTACCCCGAAGAATTTTCTAGTTCGATCTTATAGACTGTACAGGGACAGCAGATAGATTACTCCAGCTAGGCCCGTGCCGTTCCCTTACAACCACGCTGTCTGCACCATGCATCTCGGAGCGTTGTCACTCGCTGTCTCAAGTCTAAAGAACCATGGCACGGAAGTCTAGATTAAGCTATGGTTGATTTTACCGGGTTTACCCAAAACAACCCTGCCTCCCTCCCTTCTCGGGAGATAAACCGTATGGGGGCCGGGCCCGGGTGCCGATCGTTTACTGTTTGCCTACCGTTGCGGAGTGAGAGTGTAGAGAGATCTCCAACGGGGCCAATAGGATTCACAGATGGGTGTACCGGTTCATTGATGTTTAGTGGGGTAACGGGCGATATATATTGCGCGCAATATAGGGTGGGATAGAATAGACGTGGCCGGCTAACCTGACCGCTAGACCTACGCTGAGGTATGGTATTGTAGTCTTCGATCTCGATAACGAGGAAGGGACTCTTATTCCTGAAATCCTACATTACATTAACGCAGTTCTGGTTGAGAAACAACAACAACAACCCTCGGCTGATCGGGAAGTTTCAACGGTAGCCTACCAGCGAACCAACCTTACCCATCGGCATCACTTAATGTAAGTACACCTTTTTCGATCACCCGCATCACGAATGTAATGCAGGTGCACGGGCCAAACTATAGTTATGGCCATAGAAGGGCGAGGAGCGATTTTAACTGTTAGTTTTCTACACAAAGATCTAGAAAAGTCGGAGGCCAATGATTCTATTAGCACCGCGGCTGGCCCATGTTAATCCCCAGGAGGAGAAGGATAGGACAATCAAGGCAATGCATTATATAGATGCATGCGTTATTATTACAAAGACAATTTGAAAGATAAAGTATTTAATCTTTACCTTGGACGATGTTAGAAGCTACGTAGGTACATGTATGTTCTCATACCAACCTACGTCGACGCGCGCCTTCAGGACCTCAATATTCTCTAGTCCGTATTTGTTTCAAAACATGCACTGCAAGCATATGGTTTGAGCATTTAGGATGATTTGGCCGATCACACGAATAATTGTCTTGATTCGTGTTCTCATTATCTAAAAAATGATGTGTAGAAACTGTTTATTGCATTAGTCCTTGGGGGCCGTATTGTGGAGAAGGGTGAAGAAAAAAATTTGTTTGGGGGCCAATTGCGGTGAAGGCAATCAATGAATGCACGAAGCACGTGATACAATTAGAGTACTTCCCCCAAAGTCTTAGTGGACGGGAGCTAATATTGTACTAAGAGCGGTAGGATATATTATACTTGCCGGTGCGAGGATTTTCGGTGTGGACTTGTCCTCGGGGTGCAAAACCGTATAGCTACCCTTGTCGTATTCAAAAATTTTGGGTCAAGGCGGACTACATGAACCTGATTGCATGATCAGAGGCGAACCATCATTAAATTAATTGGTTGAGCCAGGGACAATCTCATGATACTGCGTGATGTTTCTTATCTCGGGAAAAAAATTTAAGAGCATAACCTGAGCTAGCGATAAGGCCGGACCCTTTTCTTCGGGGGGGCATCAATTTGAAGACTTTCTCGACTCATGATATCGAGTTTTGGTATGACTATCTCCAAGGTTGTTCATTTCGTGGCCTATAGAAAAAAAAACGCATTATTTTTCTCTTCCCAAAGGATTAGGTCACTGGGCGAACCAGACCGCCATATTGTTTAAATAAATAACTCACCTCTCCGTAGCTCCGCGGCTGGCACGAAATACTGCAAGCGTACATATAGAGATACAGGTACATACATGTATATAGCGGTAACTCTCTAATCTCCTCTAAAAGAACATTCTTACTTAAGGCTGCTTCGTATCTCCCGGCCATTGCTTGTATGCACTTAGGTTCTTACCGATGAGGGATACAGTACTGTGCATTGTAAGTTACCTACATGTGTAGCTTCACATGCAGACCGACAGGTTGAACGTGTCAAGTGCCCGGGCCAAGTGCTATACTCCAGAGTAGGTACTCTGGAAAGCCGCATACCTGAGACTAAAACCCAAATACCACTACTCTGGGATGTTGACATTACAAACTAGTACAGAATAACACCTGCCCCTGCATTAAGCGGGTAAATAGGGTAAACCGGCTTTCAACTGGGAGAAAACTACGTTTTTTTGCTATCGGTCAATAACCATGATCGTCGCTACATATTAAATTGTGCTAACTAGAGAACGGAAATTACGGCCAACAAGGGTAGGTGAAATTTTTATAATTATGAGCTATTGATCTAGGGTTTCGGATAGAAATTTTCCTCTATACAAAACCGGACTATATACTTTATGTAGGTGGAGTGGGTCAATATATGACTTTCATGTACCCACAGAAAGGGTTCGATACCGATATCCTAGTTTTCCAGCAATGTGCTGGCAATTGGCGGTTATCGATCGGCCGCGGTCTGGTTCGCCATTCCAGGGACAAGAGATCCCAAGACTGAAAAGAGTTAGGTGGTCATGCAGGGCTGTCTTTCTCTTGGAAAAAATGTCGAGCCGTGATATAAGTCATATATTGAACTGGCATCAAAAAATCTTGATCTTTGTGTGGATTGTACTGTAGCTCTACCTTAGTAATGATGTTATCATTATGCAGTCAAAGTACACCACAGCGGCCAGGCATGTAATATTGCATATATTGCTACATGCATGTATTGATAACTATAATTATATAAGATAAGATATAATCGAATTCCCATGTAAAGAAACCTAATTTTACCAAAGGCCCAAATATACTGCAGTGTTTGAAACACCTGCTTAAGTAGTAGTATTACTCCTACGCCAAGAAAAGATCGACGGTTGAGGCACCTGTGTGGCACGGTGTAGGTTCATGATTCAGAGGAGCCGGTACTTATCAAGCATCAACAATCACTCGGCAGCGCAGCAGGGATTCCGTAAAACTACTCAGCTCTATGTACCTGTATGAATTTACAGCCTAGGTTTCATAATCCCTGCATCGCTTGTGGGATATTGTTTATTTATGGAATCCTCGCTAGGAAAGCACAAGCGACGATCAGGAGCATAGGCCCGGATCAGAAGATCATCTCAAAATGCGATGCGGCTTAAAACTCTGCACCTCATGTGTCTTTTTTTTTTTTTTTTTTTTTTTTTTTTTTTTTTTTTTGCTGGATACCAGTCTGGTGATGGGAGGGTTTGAACCATTTCGTATATAGTAACTATAAGTAACACGTCAAAAGACATTGTAGGTCGCACCATCGAGCACACAGACGCCTCAGTTGATGATCGGTTTTGGCCGGTCCGGAGGCGTCAGCTAGGGGTCCAATATTGTGTTATCAAGATTAAGAATTAACAACTCTCAATCCTGTTTTGAAACTACATGAATGTACCTATATGTACGTATAAGTCCGAAGTACTTCGTACCTACCTCTACGGTACTCTAGTTTTGCCACATCCTACACATGAGGCCGTCTAGGTATAATGTATGTCTAGGTCCTTCTTCCCTCCCCTTCACATGCAACGTTATCAAGGAATTTGTCAATGCCACCCCTAAGATCCTACTTTTTTTGCCTTAAACATCACTCCCGAACCCGTGCTGATCCCGCCCTTTGGAGAGCGCATAGGCGAGTGTGCAGCTAGACTTAATTGAAAGCTGACTGACAGTCCGATTGGCCATAGGGTTAGGGTTGGCGCATTTGCGGTAACATCCAAGTACATACCTAGAATTGTTTCTATGATCAGTAAATTGCATATTTGGGGGAAGTTGAACCGCGGAGAAGTTTCACGAGCCGCGATAGGCTCGAACACCGAGCTCACCTGGCCTGATAGACATAATGCGCCTCGCAGTTTATGCCTGCCTAGTATGGCACAATCAGGAAGTACATGTATGGAAAGTTTAATTCTAATTTGATCATGATTATATCACTAATATTTCGACCCATGATGTCGTTATCAGTATGCAGTATACGCATGCATGTACGTTTGGCTTTTAGCTCTAACGACAGGATCTTCATCAACTCATCTGCGTATTGCAGGCAGACAGGCATCTTCTTTGGTGATTCGTATACGTATATGTTTTCATTACTCAACTAGGAAATTAACAATATAATATATCAACAACTCCAACGCTAATGTCGACAACATGCAACACTCTGGTAATCGGTGTATGCAGTATACGTAGTCTGATCGTTGGATCCACAATGGCTCTGCATACTAACTTACTCTTATTCATCATCCCTATCGGCGATCAATCAGCTAGCACATGGAATTACAAAAATAAAAAAAAACAACTAAGGGTATCGAACGAGGAACAAGGAATCTTAACGCCGATGAGGAAAAGGAGACATAAAAAAAGTACTGCGCGGAGAGAGGGAAGAGGATCCCTGGCCACGCTGCGCGAGGTTTATTCGCCATATATGCATATCATGAGGCAGATTTCCACTCTCCCTCCACCACGGGTACGGGATTTTACTTTATCTCCATGTACGTACGCATGGATCCCTAAACCGAAAATGCATGCGCGAGATCTGTGGTTCAGGGTGGGTGAGGTGAGGTGGATCATGGCACATATACATATGTATGTACCCCGCAGGTGTCAGGAGAGCTCTTGCTTTGGTTTCAGAGCAATATACCGCAGCTAGCGGACATAAAACACCAGAAGAATTATACGTGTTAGGTGAAAATGAGCAAAATTTACTCTCATAGCTCGCCACATGCAGGCGGTGAGGTCATTGGGTATATGTTAGGTATTACAAACGTAAACTTATTCCTTCACGACCAAGTATCAAAGCTATATGTAATTCCTCCTTAGACACATTGAGGGGACTCGCTAGGCAGGGAATACACATACATGCAGAACTGTTTATCGACGTTTACCTACCTACATACTCCGCTTTCATTTCCGATCACAAGTCCTAAAATGCCAAACATCGTTAGTTATTACATGTAGTAAATGACCCCAACGAAATTATTAACCAATCCTATATAGGTATAGATTTCCCAAAGAGCTGAAACAATAGCGGGGCCTAAACCAAAGATAGGCTCCAAAATTCTTCACGTACGGACGCAAAATATGGTTGCGTCTTTGACATACCCTGGAGATCGATATATGTGGTTAAGGTGTGGCTTGGTCAGAATGTGGTCTGTGCACCCCTCATGATAAGATAAATAAAGCAAACATACAGACAATTGCAACATCCTACCTACACACACGCATCTCCTGAAGAATTCAAAGATAGCTATATCTATATGTATGTCTGTCATAGTGATGATATAATTAATTCCCCGCTGATCATATGTCATCGTGATGAATTGCAAAAATGGAACTGGTACTCTACGAGATTTATTATGTTCTTCTCATACTGCATGCGTACGTTCCTCTCGGCCATCCATTCACGGCCAGTACCAGTACTCCACTTTATCGCTGGTACATGCTCATCACAGTCCATCAGAAACGGTCCCAATGGTAGCCATTGGATCTCTACCTGAACACCTTCACGCAGATACTTCCTCTCTCTTCTACCGGCAGCGGAACCAGAGCCTATTTGATAGCTTACCCCGAAAACGAACGCGTTCACTCGTTCTGCCCACCTACGCTAGTTGGAAGACTCCATCTTCGAATCGCAAGGTATTCATTCGAAAGGCCCACCATCCAAAGTAGGGTTACGGCGCGGTTCCCGCGGTTAAAAAACTCCTCACGGGTGTCATCCAACGCTACCACGCCGTATGCACATGCAAGCCGGCATGGGGCATTAGGCGAGTCGAATAAGCAGCTTTTTTCTTTTGTGGAGGAGGTCAATCTCCCGGAGTTTTAATCAGACATGTATGTACTTCTTTCTTTTTCTTTATTTTATTTGGGGGGGGGGGGGGGGAGGGGGGGAGGGCAGAAAGTGATGCACGACGATGTCCACCTCGTCTTGTAAGAGCGTGGTTCCTTCTTTTCTTTTTCTTACTTTTCTTTTCTTTTCTTGAGTCGGCCCCGACTAAAAAACGTCCATCTATAATCTGAGCGGAAAAACTGGCAGAAAGGGAGGCAAAGTATAAATAAAAATAAACAACTGAGCCACTAAGTGAAAGCTGCCCATGTCTGCCCCACTTTAATTCAGGTACCTACATGTAGGCAGAGTAGTCGGCATCCCGGCGTTGCAAATGACAACCTGCCACGAAACCCGGCATGGCAGGCAACTGCCTAGCTAAGATGCAGTAATAATCCTAGGAAATTTCCCATGTTTCACTCTCTCTGCTGCCTTCTTGCTTCCAAACCCCGAGACCCCGGGTTCGGAGGGTTATGTATGAAGTAGGACATGTCTGATACTTTGCCTACCAGCTAGATACCTGCTACTCTTTTTTTTTATTTTTTTATTTTTTTATTTTTTTATTTTTTATTTATTTTTTCCCTTTCTTTCTGCGACTCAGGCAGCCAAGACAAGAAAGGGAAAAAACCGGGTTCTCTGAATCAGGTTATGTACGCGGCATGGGATGGATCCCGATCACGTTATCGGAAGGGGGGAGTAAACTTGCATGCATACGGGAGGGAGGGAGGAAGGGAGGAGTTGACATTGATTGACACTGCCATTAGAGATCAGGTGTATCCTCCCTGAGAGTGGGGGGGGGGGGGGTTGAATATGGTCTGAGGATCAACAAGTCTTGAAAGTGTGGAGGCAGTATATACGACCGTTCCTATATAGATATTGAAAAGGACACATGATAATACAGCACTTTATTGCCACACACATACATACACATACACATCCACATAAACCGCACACCGTTAGATAAAAAGAAAGGAAGAAAAAATAGAGAGAAGATAGAGGAGGAGTCAAGTGAGAGGAATAGAATGTTTAGAGGTCGTTTCATATTCCTTCGGATAAATCTCAGGAGCAATTGTTTGCAAGTGGTAACTGTAGCAAGTAAGCACGTTGTCTTGGCATGCTCTGCAGAGAAATTCGGTTAGTGTTACCTACGCTTGCGGCGGCATTTTTACAAATAATTTGCATCTGTGCGACAGCGCCCCTAAATATTGGAAACTAAACCTAGGTTCTTCTTTCTATTCGGTTCCGGAATGACTGGTTGGTTTTCGTCTATATTTTATCAAAGGCAAAATATTATTTTTATTTTTATTTTTTTTGATCAAAAAGAAAAAAAAAAAAAAAAAAAAAAAGCATTAAAACTAATATTCACTTCAAACCGGATCCACGGCAACAGACATCAAAACATCCCCCCATTGGCCACCAGCAACGACATGGCGCATCTAGATTCCCTTTCAGAGAGTGCTTTGTTAGTCAAGTTAGACATTATTTTTCTCCATGTAGACTGTCCATCCTCGTGATGGCTACATAGCTCAATATTTAGGGTGGTGGTGAATACATGTATGTATGGAGTTCAAAATTCTGATATCCGCATCCGGGAAAAGAAGTCTAGACCAGCAACGGCGGGGGGGGAGGATGAGTGGGTTAGTGACCTATGGTGTGAATGATAGAACTATGTGGTTACTCGGAGGCGGCAGGCAACTAGAGTAGAGAAAATGGCTTGCATATTGACAGATCTTGCATCCTCGGTTTAGCGAGAGAGATTCGTTCAGTTGCAATGTGCAGCTAGCTGTACAGGGGGGAAGTGAGTGAGCCAATTCAATCGGCTTTTCCGAATTGACACTTGATTGGCCACGCAGTAGGTGTTGGGGGATGGATCTTGGCTGGGAGGTGAGGTGAGCATGAGGTACGCGTCCGAAAATACTGTGATGGGCATAATCGTTCCTACCTGAGGCTCAACATACCTATTGAGTATATCTGCACTCATACATGTCGGAAATGTGTGTGTGTGTCCAGTACCGCTATCTAGGTATTCCAGATATCTGAATACCCATCTACCTACATATTACACACTGTACTGATTCAGAGGAGAATAGATAAATACGGTTGCCGCTGCCTACCTGACCCTGCGTATCTTCCTCTTTCCTCATTTAGGATGTATATGTGTGTGTGCAAGTGTATGTGTGTATGAATGTAGAGTAGAGAGTATCATGTATGTATGTATGCATGGTATGTAGATGTGTGGGTACATGTGTGTCTCTATCTGCCTATCTGTACGCGGATATTGTACAATATGTAGGTACATGTACTCTGCTTAACTCAAGTTTACAGAGTACATACATTTACATGTAGGTACATGCTGAACCTCATGTAGTTTAAGTAAATAATCTAGAGTATTCTATGTACATGTAGGTACATACTATGTACATACATGTCATGTACTCTACCTAGATACTCGAGGTAGAGTACTGTATGTAGAAATACTCTACCTACCGGTGTGTGTGTATGCATCTTGCTCTCCATGTACTCCCTCACCCATATAATAATAATACGGTACGTCCGTAACTCATAAAAAAAAATGTAGGTACATGGGTTCAGACATTGTACAGGACATCCAATAATCAACCACCCGAAAACGGTTCGCTACCGTAAACCCCTGCAGGCGCCTGGCCATGGGTACAATACTGGTATTGTACCTACATTACTGGGGGTGTCTAAAAGTTTGTGGAGTTGCCGGCGAATTAGTACAATAATGGAAGTTGGAGTGTAGGCAAATTCCGCCCCTGCGTATGGGCTGGTTGCGAGAAACTAAAGTAACTACATGGAATATGGCTGATCACTAAAAAAAAACGATCGTCTGAGTGCACGGGCACCTTGCAATTGTAGGTACATACATACAAAACCACCTACTTACTGGCCCGCCTCCTCGATCTTGGAAATCACCGTACTTACATGATGTACTTTACTGTACACCAAAGGTAATTGAGCTATTAGCAAAAAGCGCGGTTTTTGCCGTCTGAATGATAGCCTGTTACAATTGCTGGCCTACTTAAATGGATTCCTGCTCCCTCCTCGGACGGACGCTCCAACAAGCTCTGGATCTCGGTCTCTGATTTGATTCTCATTATCATTACTTCCACTCCTCCCTCCTCCTCCTCCTCCTCCTCGAGCTCCCATCACCCCCCTCACTCGTTTTTTCAAGCTTCTACTTTTACCTACAGCTCATTACCTAGGAATATTAGAACGTCGAATTCCCTCTAGCTCTAGAGCATTGAATCGAGTCTCTACAATACATATCACATCAGCCTCGACCCCTAGTTGATCTGAGCGTTTATTCATCTTTTCCCATTATATTTATATTTATCTTTATCTTATCTGGTGGCCGGAGAGCTTTAAAGGAAAGGATCTACAATAGGCCATTGCAGCTAGCTAGCTATTCACCTAGTCCCCTCCCTACCAATGACAATGGAGAAAGCAGTTCAACAAGAAGCTCATCACCATCATCACCATCCTCCTCCCCCTAGAATACCTCCCCCGGTTGTTACAAGATCACAATCACCACCTGCATCAATCCACGGTTCCACCATCTCCGATTCTTCCGATTCAGATAGTAGATATACACTTAGTAAGGAAGAGATTGAGCGTCTGGGACGTGTCAGGCCGGAATGCTTCAAATCTGCTTGGTCAGAGATAGGATTCGTCCTATCAATTTGCATGAGCCAAATATTGACTGTATGTTTCTCTCCCCCACACCCTCTCCCCCATCTTCTTCCCCTTAGTGGGGCGCACTGGAAAATACCCAACAACACATGATTATGATATATCCGGGATATATTCGTAAATACCCCCCCATTAACCGATCTACGGAAGAGGAAGATATAATATATATCTCGCACAGCCCACCTTTATTAGAATAGTAGCCGCCCTCATTGCGCAGGCCATCATTGGCTAACCTCGTCTCGCGCGCACATACAGGAATACTTTGTTTCCGGCTTCAACCTCCTCGTGCCCTCGGTGGTGGAAGCCTTTAATATTCCCGCAACTTCGGCAACCTGGCCAGCATCCGCCTTCTCACTAGTAATATCATGCTTTTTACTACCTTTTGGCAGGCTGTCGGATATGTACGGCGGGAAAATCATGTTTGTGCTGGGTGTAGGCTGGCTGGTAGTGTGGAGCGTAGTCGCGGGGGTGGCAAAGAACGAGTTGATGTTGGACCTAGCAAGAGCTCTGGCGGGGCTAGGGCCCGCAGCGTTTCTGCCGAGTAGTGTTATGTTGATGGGGTGTGTTTATCGTCCGGGGCCTAGGAAGAATTTGGTATGTGCTTTTCGTTTTGAGTTTCTTGAGGTCGGGTCATGATCATTGTAGCCTGGAGCCATTTCCCCTAGAGTACGAGGAGGAGGGGGTGCTTATCGGGGGCTCCAAAATGTACATGTAAAAGATTATACTAATGCGTAACGCCCATATAGGTATTTTCATTCTACGGCGCCTGTGCACCTCTCGGCTTCTTCTTTGGAATCTTCTTCGCGGGCATCTCCGCACAATATTCCTCATGGCGCACCTACTTCTTCATCGGGGCAATATTCGCTGCAATCTCCTTTGTACTCGCCTGGGTTTCCGTCCCCTCCGATAAGGACGAGCGTAGTGCCTTCAATATCAAGATGGACTGGCCCGGAACCATCCTTATTGTGTCGGGTCTCATTCTAGTTGTCTATGCCATTACCGACTCCTCACGCGCACACCAGGGCTGGGCATCACCGAATATCTGGATCACCTTTGTAGCAGGAGTCTGCATGCTCCTCGGTGCCGTATACGTGGAGGGCTGGGTTGCTGAACAGCCGCTCCTGCCGAGCGATATCTGGAAAGTGCCCATGTTCCCGGCCGTTGTGGCTGCAATGTTTATGCAGTATGGCGGTCTGGGAATCTTTCTCCTCTACTCCACATTCTAGTAAGCCACACCCCTTCCCCCCTCCCCCCAAAAAAAAATCGAGAGGCTAATCACTACCCCCTGTAGCGTCGACGGAGTCATGGGCGCCGGTCCTCTCCAGATCGTAGCGTGGTTCACCCCCCTCTTCGTAGGCGGCATGATCATTGCCACAGTTGGCGGCTTTGTCCTCCACATTATCTCTGGAACCAAATTAATGCTCACTGCCGGTGTCGCCTGGGTAATCGCGCCTCTCCTGTTCGCGGTCATGCCCGAGGGTGCAAACTACTGGGCCTTCGTCTTCCCATCCATGATTATGGCAACCGTCGGTATCGATATCAGCTTTAACATCACAAATATCTTTATCACTACTGGTTTGCCGAAGCGACAGCAGGGTCTTGCTGGTGCCATGTATGTTGCCATCCCAACACAACCCTAACCCTAAACTATTATGAAAGGAAAAAAAATACTAACCAAATTGAAAAATGATAGAATCAACTCAAATATGCATCTAAGTATCGCTTTTTTCCTCGGATTCGCGGAGATTATCTCAGCAAAGACACATCATAAAGGGATAAGGATCAGTTACAAGGCGGTGTTCTGGTTCGAGATTGCGCTGGCGATTGTTGCGCTGATGATCATGGTGGCATGGGTTAGGGTTAGTAAAGCGAAGAGTGACTTGACAGCGGATGAGAAATTGATGGAGAAAGAGAAGGAGATGGAGAGGGAGAGGGAGATGATGGAGAGAGAGAGGGAGAGGATCAGGTTGAAGGGACTCGAGAACTAGTTTCTTTTTAATGTTAATACTAGGGGAAGATGTGTTAATTATAATGTGTTCATGTTGGTGGGAGTGGAGGAGGGGGTTAGGGTTAAAATGGTGGTCTTCAGAGGGGTTTTTTTTTTGGCGGGGTCATTGGCTGGCGTTAATTGTTCATTGGGGTTTTGTCTGTTCTTTTTCCTTCGCTTCTCTTGTAATTAAATTTTGGGGGAAAAGGTGTTGGGGAGAAACAAACAAAAACGTTGTGAAAATATTATAAATGAAGATATCGTCTCATCTCTATCTCATCTAAACCCCATCTTGATAATGCAATATGTTCCAAATCAGGGAGGGGGGGCGTTCGAACGTATTTTTTTTTGCCAGGTGCATTTAAATGTACCCTTATCATAACGTGACAAGTGGTGGGTATAACTTATATGTTATACCTGTCGGCACATACCAGCTCTCAATTCAGATGCAGGTTCCACATGTAAAGCGCAGAATAAGACATACAGATACACTTAAGTTACCACCATAAGTATATGTATCCAATGATATGTCCGCAGAGTCAACAAAACTCACCGACGGTGACTTTCAAGTCTTCAGTTTGGTTCAGAAGTATACCGATACCGTGATCAGCTAAAATTCTTCTCGATTTCAGAAGTATAATTAGCTTGTTTTTTTTTTTCCTAATTAGTTCGTGCAAGATCAAGTACGTACTCTCTATATCGAGGAAATAGGTTACTTGATAGGTACACACGTAGGTACTTAGTTGTAGAGCACATGTATCTCTAAAACATACTGTCCAAAATCCAAACCAGCTAGACCCACCGAGAATTTTCCCGCTTTGCGGACTCCAAGGAAGTTTGAACTGGTACCTACTACCTATGGCGGAACCTTTAGCCACTAGGTAGAAGAACAAAGGTTTTGATTTAACCGCCCCCGCAGTATTCCGCTCTATAAATGTGTGAATATATAGTAGATCAGGAGCAAGGACTTAGACCTTAGAGCCTGTCATGTGCTAGAATCCTTACTCTTTTCTCGGCCTGTAGTGTAGCCAATACGAAGCCCAAGGATACTGAAACTTAGGCTTGGCCACCCCGGAGACTTTCTGCCGTTCGAATCAACCTTTTACGTCGGTCTCAATTTGAGACACTAACAACGCCGTTGCAACAACACATGGCTCTTTCGTTGCCCTTTTTTTTTTTAATTTTACTTTTTTTTTACCCCCCTCCCTTTCTTTTTCCTCCTCCTCCTCCTCCTCCTCCTCCTCCACCTCCTCTCTATTTCTTTTTTTTTTTCCCTAACAAAAAGGAAATCTCAACGGTTGGTTCTGGAATTCGGTCCCATCTCCAGAAGTAGGGATGCATATGGGCGGGGGGGGTCTGTGCTTGTCCGTACAGTGGGGGGAGGGAATTGCCATTTAGATGCCTTTTTTTCTTGGCATGCCGATCGATCGAGTGATAGCGGGAGATTCTACGTATCACATGTACTAGTGCCAAGTGCCCCGTGCCCCTCCCGCGAAATGCGGAATATCAACCCTAACCCTATTTATGTATTTATGTTCGGCGAGCCTAGCCGCGAAAACGGGGGATGCTGCATGGGATCCGAGTGTATGGCTTTTCATTCTCGATAGCCTAATATCAAAATATAGTAGCAACCAATGGTAGAAGACATCTCGGCGGCTGTATATAGTAGATTACCTATAGTACCTGTATAGAATGGATGATACATGTGTTTTGTTGTGAATCCACATGTAGTACCCACCTGCCATTACCCTCACTTTCACCCCTTAACTTGGTATATATATGGTTACTTATATAGAAAGTCATTGGAAGAGGTTTATTGCATAGATAGAGGGCCATACCTAACTAACTACCCCATTTCTACCGTGGTCCCGGACAAACTTATGCATGCACCTGTAAGCCAGAGGTGTATCTTAGAGCAATAATAAAACTACTTTATATAGCATGTACATAGCTTCTAAGCAGAACATCACAAGGCACAAACGCCCTGGCAACGTTAGTAGTAGCTGCATGTTATAATTATGTGATCGACAAAGGCGTAATCTATAATACCCCACTAGAAGAAGAGGGATAACTGATACTTCTTTCATCTCGAGCCTACATATCGCGCCCCGGTGCTACGCGCCTTTTCCCTGGAATACCATGCTGTTCTCAATTCGGAGATTTGTCTTCCTGGGCGGGTGTTTCTTCTAGTTGTAATCACCTGGACAGTACATCCCCCACGGCTTTATGCTGCACTATATCGAACCAAGCCTTTGAGCGTTGACTCTGGGGGCGGGGGCAGGCGTGGGGTAGGCAGCGCGGGGCTTGGTTGGCATAGCTGGCTATATATAGTATGAGAGAGATGACTCTTAGATGCCCATATTATAAGACAGTCTCAGATGTGTGTGCAGGACAAGTACCGCAAAAACTCGAAAAAATTGGCTATCTCCGGCCAGGAATTACCTCCTTCACGATTGGCTGAAGGGCGTAGATCATCAGGTCTGCTTATAGCAATTTTGATCTCATATGCATGGCCAATCTTTTCGAGTAATGGCGGTAGCTTTGGGCACTTTGGTTGAGCATACTCGGAAGCAGCGCATATTATGCATGGAGTATAAATAAATAAATAATAAGCATCGCATAGTACAACATGAGTGTTTAATACAATTAATTAAACAACAAAAAAAAGCATAGTGTTGATAGAATACCGAGTGATAGGCTGTGATCCTGCCAACTCTCAGCCTGCCTGCCTTTTGGTCAAGACGGCCAAATATATCATAACCCACATAAATCGGGGCCATTAACAACCCATATTGGTTTGTATTTTACCCAGTCATCCTACGAGTAAACCTATCTACGAAAATAGGGTGCCTAAAAAAAGCCCCACGACCCAATTAACACCAAACACTCTGTGTCATTTTTTCCCCTATGTTGTACATGTTAGTGAGGTGGGGTAGAGGAGGATTGTCAAATATGATCACAGCCTATATACCACGGACTGCATACAATCAATGAACTAATAACACACACAAGCTAATGAATTAAACCCCCAAAAAATAACATACATGTACGCCAATGTCGCAGACCAGGCCGAGTGATATAATATGATCACCTACGTTCTTTTGTTGCCATTAATATGCAGATGATCACCACCCACATCCAACCTAACAAGCGAGCCACTTGCTGGGAATATCGGGATTTGATACCTAGAAAACCAATCCTCTGACTGGGGGCAATGGGTAATAAGTGACCAGACGGAACGCCACCAAATATGCGTTTATAGGCACATTTTGGCTGGCCGTCCGATGGCCTAATACCCACCACTGTACATTCGCGGCATGGCTAGTTAGAGCTCTAGAGGCAAAAAAAGACCCACAAGACACTAATTATGTTCCTGTCGTATACATTTCCAAATTCACCGCGGTCTGTCGGGAAGTCTCGCCATGTACGTGCACACGACACTAGTACCTAATATGTGAATCTCATAAATCACCGAAGATACACCAACTCATTTACCCCCCCTGCATTGCCCAGGCGCAGCTGTGCAACTCCGCAATGACATCGCCGGTGACGGTGCGAACAGTCTAGCCCAGCTGCGGTCCGGTATACAGTCCGGACGGACTGCAAGGGCTGCGGACTGCCTAAACTACCTAAAAGGGTTTAGTAAATTTGTTTGCTATGATTATGATAATTAAATTAAGCCCTACCCTCGGGAATCTTGAAGAGTACAACAAGATAAAACCCTTTAGTGTTGATTCGGTTGTCTTCGACGACAGTGGCGATACATGCATATTGTCTATGAGCTCTGGGCTAGAGGTCACCTCATGATCAGCCTAGCAATCAAGTGCCTTATGCAGGGCCCCCAAGAACGTTAACTCAACCTCAATCATGCAATCCGTCTCTTTCAAGGTAGGATAACAGGCCGCGAGTCTGGCCGGTGAATTAGTCCCGTCCCGTTCGACTGTTGCATGTATTGCGGGCCGGAGACGGGGTCGTGTCTGATCTCCATCTCCGGCCAGGAACCAACGACTCATTGTCTATTTCTCAGACAGCCCTTCGCATTCGCCGCCGGGACTGTGCTCCATCAAGTGGCAGACCACATCGACACTGCAGCCACGGTCGTGCCCGTGCCCACGGCCGGGAACCATATGCGCAGTCTTGAAGAAGACATAAATTATAAACAGCGGCCACCAAGACACGGGTCGGGAAGATCAGAGCTTGGGTCAAAGTCAAAGCATTGGCCTCCGCATACGGGGAGACACCGGGGATCGATGCAGGGTGAAATACACCGATGAATTGAGATTTGCTTGGCGGTAGAGTCTTAACTGCTCAGGCATCTGATAAGACAGTGTGTTGTGGGGGGGCTGTAGTCGCGGTTATTGCGGTTATCAGGGATGTATGGGTTTCCGGAGTGATAGACAGGGGGTTTGTAGCTGGCTTGACCGTGAACGGTAGCTGGAGGGCCTGGACGCCCAAGTTGCGCGGTAGGATTTTGTAAGAATTAAGGCATCGAGTGATATATTATGATGAAGGGTTTAATAGGATGCAATTGGAATGGCTTAGTTACCACTTATCTACTTTACCACCACAACCCCAAGCAATAAGAATTAGATACACCAGCCATTCAATATCCATATAGGTAACCCAGAAAGTGAAAAAGAAAAGCCAAGCCCAAACCAAACCCCTACCTCCCAAACCAGACTGGATAATAGATATAAATAGTAAAACCCCTCCCAAACCCCCCAGTCCCTAGTTGAGTGAGCTAAAAAGAAAAAAGAAAAAAGAAAAAAGTAGATGATAAAAAGTAGAGCTTAAGAGATAATGAAATTGAATGAGAGTGCATGAATCAGGTTCAAGATAGCAGTAAAAATATAAAAAAGAGAGCGCCTGACCCAACCAAACCCAGCCAAACCAAGGAACCAGTAACAATAAAAAAGTTGAAAGCAACGACATCAAGCCATAAGTAGCTATAATTATATACCAGTGAATGTAAAGAAAGACTGAAAGATGGTGATAGAACAAAAGGAAAATATGAAGGTTATTTACTCCAACCCAAGCCATTTCAATGCTTTACTACCGTTCTTCACCCTCTTCCGGAAGTTTGCCCTCTTCCCGTCACAGTTCTCTTCCTCATCGGTCTCTTCCTCAAGATAATAACTAGTGTCCTGCCTGTAGGGCTGTTGGGATTCCGACGATAGTGTCTTGGCCCTGGTGAGGCAGGGAGTAGGCGGACAATCTGCATCTTGGTTCCTTCTATGGTGCCCAGTCATTCTTTCTCTGGCCTTCAAGGCGGTGTGAATTGCCTCAACAGCATCAATAAAGGCGCCACTAGAAGCGGTCGTAAAAGGTGGGATGAGCACATCTGCGCTCGAGATAAGACTCTGCTTCGGAATGTAGGGGCGCTTTCCCGGGGGTGTCGGCTTTCGGGGAACTTTGAGCGAGCCATTGGGCGTGGTTGGAGTCCCGGGGCCCAGAGAGTAGGAGATTGTGGTGGCGTTCACCGAGGTTCTGATCCTAATGCCGACTTTCGGGGACTTAGAGGATTTCATGGGCTTGGGCGAGATCTGCGTGACTCCGTCGGCGACACATGCGATTTTGAGGATATTGACTTCTGATCCGAGAACACGTTTAAGCTCTAGAATGGCAGAAGAGCCGGTATAGAAGTCAAATTCTATAACAAGAATTCGAATTTGGGGGTTATGTGTAATGTAGTGTTCTAACTCCGGGAGAAGAAAATGGCCCTTGACAACAAGACTATCCTTTGTTGATTTATGCTGGGCTCGCACTTTTGTGAGTGAAGATGAGAGAAGGTACCTTAACCCAACTTTGTTCCCATAGTTCCACGAGGATCCCTTCTTATGTGCAATCCCCTCAATCTGCTCCACAAACCGCTTTCGAAGCTCGACCCCCTTCTTAGACTCTGCGAGATCGCCATCTTCCTCAACCCCAACAGCAACAATAAGATCGAGGCCAGAGTAACCAGACTCATCATCTCCACGGGAACTTAGGACTGGACGCCAGATCTGCTCAATCTCCTCATCAGCAGTGAGCCAGCGCAGATCCTCCTCATCCTCGTCCTCGTCCTCAGAGCTGGACAGCCTATCCCTATTGCTCAGAGAAGGAGAGGGAGGTGGTGGGAAGTGATGCCTCATTATCGCACGTAATTCATTCTGGATATCTACTGGTGATTTCTCAGAGCTAAAATTGATAGTAGGAAGACCTGATAGTGGATCCGGGTGTCCGTTTGGGATTAATGACGAGCGTATCGGGAAAGGAGCTATATTCGTAGCGGCAGAACCGCCTGACATGGAGGATTGGAATGACTCTCTTCCGCGAGCATTCCCTAACTGGCCGGATAGTGCTGTCATTGGCGAGAGGTAACGTTTCTGGGTCTCATTGTTGCGCTTGATTAAGAGCATTTGCGGGTTTGCGCGAAAGATCCCAGGGGTTTGGGGAGTGAAGGAGGCGGCAAAGTCTCCAAGAACTTTTTCAAGAAACTGATCACTATTCTCCCTTTTACCCTCCGGCGAGGGAAAATAGATTACTAAGTTTTCATTGACAGGTGGGAATAGAGGATCTACAGGATCTTTAGAAAGATCTGTAAATGTATCGAAACCGCCGCTTAGGTATCTTGGTGAAGGAAGGATTGTAGCACCACTGATATCAGCTGTTGAGCTAGGTGTAGGAGAAGAAGGACGGGTTGAGTCGCGAGACCCCGGTCTCTTCAATTCTGGGGGCGATTGGAAGTCATCATCCGAGAACGCTGGGAATTGTGAAACTTTGAGATTTGATGCGAGGGCCTTTGCACTTGAAGGGGGGGTCGGAATCTCCATAGAGAACATAGATTCAATTGGTGGGAGGGTGTAACTTTCATCCCTATCCTTCCTTCTTGATCCCTTTGCCCTTACTGGTTCGGTCAAGGACTCGGATCGTTTCCTGATTGATTCGCTGTTTGCAAAGCTACCCACATGAGGTTCTGTCCTGGCAGTCGGCGGTGAAGGCGGCGGTGAGAGACCAGATGCGTGAGTAACAGTAGTATTACTTCTGCTCCGTACACGGACTGCCACTGAAGCCTTGCAAATCTCGACCCCGGCCTCTATCTCCTCGGGCGTCGGACTCCTCGGACCGGCACTAACAACCCTCGGCCTCGATATCTCGCGTGATCTTCCCACTTTTGAAATCTCGGAAGTAGCAGCGGTTTCTAGCTGTTGAGGATACAATTCCCTTTCGAAATTATCTCGGTGTCCTGGTTTGGCATGTTGCTCTTCAGGATCCCCATTACTAGTAGCGTATCCCTGTTGGTGCTCGAGCTCGTGTTCCTGCAGGCCCTGCACACCACCCTGCATGATGTCTTCAAACACCCACTCAGCCTCTCTGCTAGCGTTTTCGATATTGCCATTTTCCTCCGACATGAGAGCGTTGCGCAGGGCCTCCAAACATGTTGCCTGAGCGCGCGCGAACCCACCATTGAGAAAGACCATCCTGTCTCCGCCATTGCTACTCTCCGCCAAGAATGACCTTGCCTTTTCTAGTCTCTCAATATGGGCATGGTGGAGTGAAAGGATATATGATCGTACGGCGGGATCCAATGGCGGTAGCCGCTCTTCCGGGTCGCTCTTTTCACGTATTGGCGGTGCTGGGGGGAGAGTTATTGGTGGTAGACATAGGATATTTGATGAGAACGGAAGTAATCGTAGCTGTTCCGAGATTGTGGGTTGGTAACCTTCGAGGGTAATGATAAATCCCTCCTCATGATCTTGTTGCGAGTCGTATTGCATCTTGTATGGTCGTAGATAATATTAAGGTTATGAGGCTAGTGTTTCTGTAGCAAGCAACACTTGCAAACTGAAGTAAGGTTCAGGTCAGGTCAGCAACGATGCACAGCATGGGAAATATGAAAAGAACGTACCATGAACCAGCAGTTATATGTAGTTCAACTGAGGAAATTATCGGAAGAGTTGTTCAAGCTTGAGAATTATTGATGGGGATGAAACTGGCTGCGCAGGTAATTATAAGGGGATATCCTTTATTACGGCGTAGTAAGTAAGGGCAGGAAGGTGGCGTCTATTAGTAGTTATGTATGTGTGTGGGGGTGGGGGCCGTTGATCTATTATTGTAATAATGCAGCGGTGATATTGAGTAGCGAAAAGAAAAATGAATGTGGTTATCAGCAAAATATATTCGTGGATCGAGTTCGAGAGACTTGAGAGGTTGTCAGAGGGGGGGGGGAAGGCGGTTTGTTTATGAGTAGTAGAATAATTGGGGTCAGATAATCATGGCTTGGGTTTAGTTTCTGATGATGGATATGATGTGGTGTGTGTGGTAGGGGAGGGGTGATTGGGAGAACAAGGAAGTTTTGAAGACAAGACCAGGAAGGCATGAGGAAGTGCAAGTGCAGGTACCACCGAGGCTTTCTGATAGACATCATACTACACAACCAACGGGCAGCGACAGCAACATACTCCTAGTATGGGGCAGGGTAGAGTTATACGAGGGGGGGGGGGGATTAGCATAATAGACAAAACCAAACCCCCCCGACCGGCCCCTCTTCAGCTTCATCATCCTTTACACCTCTGGCTCGCATATATCCCCCTCCCCCCCTCCATGTTTATTTAGGGTTTACTTCATAGCGTTCGAAACTAAGATGTACCTACATGTACCTCATACACGGCGCATACTACATGTAGTAACCCCCCCTATATACTCTAACTCTAGCTAGGGTTAAGTACTTAATTATGTACAATATAATAATGAATACAATGCGACAATAGATAATTATAATATAATTACCGTAATTAGAGCTGCCTGTCGCTTCCCTAGATACATGTAGCTAGCTATTCTTCCACCGGAGAATGGTGTGTCAAAGGGCACTAAATCAAAGGAAAAGTTGATTCAGGAACACGGGCGCTTGTGTAATATCTAATATTTACATACTCCACACATGGAGATATTGTACAAGGTACATTTATTTCTGCCCCGCTAATTGAACAGGACAGAGATGTTTTTCTGAGTGAGGTGACAGAATCATGAGATACTGCAGCCGTAACGTTCCTTTAGGGCGGGTCACTTACTAAATAATAACGGCCAGTATTGCCAGACTTACCCGCAATAGGTACATACATCAAAGAGGAAAGCTAATTGCTGACCCCTAGTTTCATAAGAAGATAATGCTATCTATGACTTTGATCCTCTACCACCCATCTACATACAAATCTATTGAACTTCATGAGCCTCTTTTTAGTGTGAAGTGTCGAGCTGTTTTCTCCTTCGGAGGTCTCAAATGCTGTGCACCTAGAGGCTTATCCTTTACTGATTAGAGGACCGTGAGTATCTATAAACCACCTCAAAAGTTTACACCGCTCTGACATCTGCATATCACCCCTCCCCCTCAGTGGGCGAAGACCAGTGAGCCAATCAGCCAACCAACCAACCAGTACTCTCCTGTATCGAACATACATACCACATTCATGTCTTGAGGTCAGAGCAGAAGGCGAGAGGGGGAGAAAAAAAATAAGCGAGTATTCTAGCTTGCAGAACGGCCGCAGAGAAATATGGTATGCATCATTTCGATCCCTTGCACTTACTCGCATCTATAGCTGCGGACTAGCTTCAATTCTTTGATGGATCAACATCAGCCTCATGCTCAACCTGCTCCCCCACTACTCTCACCCCGCCTCCCTTCCCGAAACACCAGTGAAACTTCACATATCAACTCTGAGCTGATTAAGAACAAGGCGAGGGTGAGATCTCACAAATGGATGAGAACGAATCGTGTATTCAATTATGTAGGTAAGCATACCCGAGCTAGCCAAATTGCTCGATTCGACCAACGAATGCCGGTATTAGGTGTAACCTAGTTGTAGGTACTCCCTCACGCCTCCCCGGCGCGGTATTACAAGGTCTGGGATACCTAAGTATCAGGGAGGGCACGAATAGATGGCGTAATAAGTCACCTAGGTTTGATCTAGCAATTAATTCCCTACAAGGGACCATGCATAGAAGAGAGTTCACAATGGATCCCACGCGCGAAATCTAGACAGTCTAAACAACGCCCATTCAAGCCCATTCAAGCCCATTCAAGCCCATTCAAGCCGATTCCGCCCCCTGTGAAGGCTTAACCTGGTCCTCAAGTAGACAACGTGTGCAAACATAAGGAGTACCAAGAGCCCAGTACGAGAGATACGTGTCTGTCTGTACTAATTACTTCTCCTTCTGGGATTCTCCTATAGCTACCAAGAAATCAATTGAAATGACCATGATACCTAGGACTTTAACACTCCTATTAGGTAAATTTTCTATACTCAATTTGTTTCTAGGCCGGGCAGCCAGGGACATACCGTTACCACGCCTTACCCATCCCATTTTCATAGTAGATCGATCACCCTCGGGCAACCCTCACCACTTCAACCCCAGAAACATAAAACGCCACTTCGCGTGGCAATTAAAAGAACTACTCTACCATTAATCTTTAGCCAATAGGTACTATGAAAAACAAAATGTCGCCATGGCTATGGCCGCCTCCACAAAACGCTGTCATCTGAAACAAAACTACACCAAATTTCCGTCCGAGACCGTGTTTCTACTCTACTTTTTTTTTTTTTTTTTTTTTCGTTTTCTCCAGATTCGTCATCGGGTGGGTCTCCCGAGTCTTTGTAGGAATATCCTACCCCCGAAACGGCCCCACCCCGAGTCGATCACGATTGCTCTTCCTCTTCGACCCTTTACTTTTTTTTTTAAATCCTCTTATCATCCCTTTCGACTTGAGGACCCCAGGAATACGCAAGAAGGCGACGGTGCTCTACTCCACATGGGGATACACAACCCGTAACCTCTCTCGGGCAATCTTTGACTGAGTACGTGCAAAAAAAAAATTTCGTAAACATTTATCAGGAGATCTATGAGGAGAGGAGGGGTTCTGGATACAGCGTTGATTACCATCACATGTCATAGAGTATTTATCCTATATCATCGTTATTCCTACATATTGATATACTTTACCAACTAAATTAATGCGAATGTGCTGCCAAGCAGAGATATATATTACTCCGTACCGGTTTACGGCCTCTATATCTGAATATTCATGTCCTCAATCCAGGATCGCTGTAGGGATCCCTATCAGAGCTACATCTAGTTTCAAGTTTTTCCGATGTGGTTGCTAAAATAGGAACCATAGAGGCCGGAGGTCCTGGTTTAAGGGGTCGCTGCTGGGCGGGTAATATTTTTAGCCGAGACGCTTGCGGCCTCGCAAAGTATGCGGCGCCACCGACCCCTTAACCATCTCAGGATTAATCCGGCGCTTTGCAACAGTGCTGGTGGTGATGGTGGCGATATAGTACTTTGTGGGGTGGAGATTCCTGATTTTGGGCTGGAAGGTGTACTCTAGTTAGTATACGTACCAGAGGTTATCCAAATGCACCCAGGACTACTTATTATACAATGACTGCTACATTTTATAGATTTATATAAGGCACCTCTATTCCTTTTTATTTTTTTATACTATAGTCAAGTAGCTCGTACTCTACATGTAGATCACACATAAAAAAGAGTCATGGTTATCGAGTGATAGCACATGAAATGACTTTCGGCGCGGCGGCAACTTACATCCATAGGGAACCCTTACCCTGGAAATGGAACCTTCACGGTTCTCCACAATTACTACATTAATCACTGGATTTACCAATATCTACGGACAAATGGAGATGGAGAAAGCTAAGATCTAGTTATCCCAACAACCAATCGGAATGGTCCGCTAGGTACCTGGGCCACTCTACTCCACCCGGCCTACTATGTATATTCCACTCCGCTCCACTCTGCACATTCTATTACCCTATTGATCCTCCCTCCCCTATATAGGCCTACCCCATAATATATCCATCTCCGGGAAACCACTGTCTGGAATCTTATACCCAGGTCAAGTCGCATATGATATAAGATCCATCATATGATATCATCCGAAACCCAAGACCCACTTTTTTTTTTTTTTTAACTCATAGTTTCATTCGTTTCTAGGTAACAAGAATATCGCATGCAGGGAAACCCTATGGCGTAAACAAAACCTATCCCCAAACCCGGCACAAAGAAAGCAAAAACAAAGCGAAAACAGCAGGTACAAAACAAAGGAAAAAAAGGACAAATCATGGGTCGTAAAAATAACATTGCACGGCACAATATACGATGCATATCCTGCACGCACTCCATAGGGTAGTATGTACTCGGGGCAGGTAAAAAGTACCGGACAAATAAAGGTTTTGGTTCACCAATGGGCGCGCATACTAGGCGAGAACTACTGCAAAAAAAGACCAGAGACAAAACCTGCATTGTCCGGTACTATTTACCTGCCCCGAGTAGGTATGTATTGAGTAGAGTAATCAAGAGGTCTATGCAGGCCTAGAAGGCGAGACCATACTTCCAGAAAGCAAGGAAGACGGGGGAAAAAAAAAACGTGGGCCATGTGCCCACGCATATCTCTGTGAGGGAGTGCAGCGCACACCTCGAATTGGTTGGATATGATGCCGTCCAAAAGAATGGGTCTGAACAGGAAAAAAATAAACACAGGCAAAGACCGGCGAGACAAAAGTTCGTGCGACTGGCTGAGACCTTTGATTCAGGTTGTGTCGTTTAGGTCTAGAGCAGTATGTGGATGTGCCAGTACGCAACTGGAATGGTGTACCTAGTATATGCGCTTGGGCTTGGGCATGCACCGGAGATCAGGATTTGGTACAAGATTGGTACCCACGTGTATAAGTACATACAGGTTCTTGAACCTGTACGTACAATTGTCATATCGGTTAAGTGCCCTTCTGGGTGCATCGTATCTGAATCTACTAAGTACTTATTTGAAGAAACAAATATTTAAAATAAACCAGGGATTGAAATCACCTTAGCAGCGCTATAGCACCATAGTCGACAGTGTTGAATACGGGATTGGGCCGTATTTGGGGGGAAACGCTGAATCTGCATATTGACGGGAATCGGGTAAACAGCGTATCCCACATATTGTGTATGTCCTATACGCATTTCGAAAAAGCAAGGTGTTTTAGTTGATCAATCAATTTTGAAATTTGATACGATGCTTGATCAACCAACGAGCGGTCGAGCGAGCCTTCTGGTATTTTCCAGAGACAAGTTGAGGAAGGTTCCTTTCTTCCGTCTTTCCTTTTTCTTGTTTTTTTTTCCCTCAAGTCAAACCTATCATACGAGAACGGTCAGATCAAATCAATATGTTTCCAGATGCTAGGGTCGTTTTGTGGTTCGTTTCCGGACTGGCCATGGAGGTTTGTTTCTCCAAGAATGTTTGGTGGGTAGGCCGCCTGTCTCTGTTTTTTGTGGAGACTCTGGGGGTGCCGTTTTCTTGTTCCGTTCTTTACCCCTCTCTTTGGTTGAGGTGTGAGGCGTGATGTGTGAGATGCGTGCGTGTGTGTCGCAGTGAGCGAGTTTTCATTTCTCAGGTACACACACCACCTCCCTTCTCCGATAAGGACAAGATGTATCCACCCACCACCCCTCCCCACCACCCACCGCCATCACCACCACCACCACCACCACTCACTACAGCAAAACTACAACCTACTACAACCACGACCCAAGAAATTCTCACCTCCGCCTGATCTAATCTCGAAATCTGTCGCTATCCCGCTATCAGCCCATCTGTGGCAAGCTCCGCCGATCTACAGGGTGCGGTGTGGGAAGCAAGAACAGCAATGTCCGTGCACTGATCCGAGAAACGCTGGCAGGCGGGCGATAGTCCCAAAGCAGGGGCAGGAGGAGGAGTTGGAGGAACGAGAAATCACTAGAGCAGGTAAGAGTAGGTAGGTACAGTCAACTAAGTGACTACTGAACTCGGCGACCACACCTTGCCAGGGAGAGGATGGTTGCCGTGGATCTGGGACGGATGGACAGCTGGTATGCAGGTACAGACAGAGATAAAATTACATATGACCGGTCTGGCGGGATTGAGGTGTGGGGTGTGAGCTGTGAGGTGTGTATGTGACTAGGTGAGTACGGGAGGTATCTACGGATGTTGATGGCATGTAGAGCGCATACCTACCTACATATTGACAACAATACGTACTCTAGATGATAAATTTATTCATCATGCGCTCGAGGTTCAACTCCCTCTGAAACCGCTACCTTTGTCCTCCGCGCAACCCCCACGTTTCCCTAGAGCTATCTTGTAGGTATTCGGCGACTCAGGGGGGGTTTGCTGGTTACAGACGTACGGACCCGGGGCCAAGGGACAATAGATGAACCTGTGAGGAGGAGGAGGACGCGGTGAAGAGAGGTGAGGTATGCATGGGCATGAATCAAGCAGAGGATTTCATTGGCCTATTGGTTAGTGTATCAAAGTAAATGTGCATATGTCAGTATTGCGTCTTTCTTCCATATCGTGACCACATACACCTACATGTACATGTGGTTACATGCAACTCTATTTAGCGTGTATCACGATGTACAAATGCTGAAACGTGTCTTAGCATTTTGCTTTAGAGGCAGTTGAATGTCGAGTGATATCAGTCTTCGGCCTATGAGAAACATGCCATGAACATCGAAAGACGAGGAAGCTATATCCCAGATATTGTCAGCATAATCACCCCGTCGAAACAAACTATCATATTGTAGGGTGACAAAGGTTCTCGTGATTTTATACAACTTGGCGACTACTACTAACTAAGTAGAGATACTAGAAGGATATTGGTATGATTAGAGAGCTGAAGGCTATTAGAACATAGTACCTAGGTTTAAGTCCTTAGAAAGTTTCTGCTGGTTGCTATGCAGAAATCACGAGAACTTTTGTCACCCCACAATACCTTGCGAGAGATTGTCTGCAGAACACCACGTACCACTCCCGGGCCCCTCCCATAAGCCACCCTCCCGGCAATATCATATTTCCATGGCCACATACATTGCAAGGGCCGTTCTGATACGACCACACCTTCAATACAAGGCGAGTGCTCAAATCCATATTGCACGATATATGTGCCAAAGCGCTCGGTGGCAGCACCTTATGGAAACTACATACCGAGCAGCTCCCGCAACTAGTGCACTGGCACTACCAATTTCCGTAATTTCTTGCGTATATGGCTATATTAATTGACTCGCGGGTGATTACGAACTGCTTATTCAGGCGTTTCAAAGATAACCATGAGGCCGAAGATTTCGGTCATGATATATCACTCGGTTTCTAACTCCTGGCACTTTTTTTTTTTTTTTGTTTACATCATTGAATTGTATCCAGCCCTAAGGCTATGACAATATCGCACCTCCCCAGAACTACCCTCTCTTCCGCCGCCAACTTCAACAAAGAAAATCATAACACATAAAAAGACATAGGAAACATAGACACCCCCGTCGCTCGCTCTAACTCTGTCCCTCCTCCTACTCCTTCTCCAGCTCACCCCATCCTGATTTAGCTCTCTTTCCCCACCCCTTCTCCTGCATTCCCCCCACTGCTTCCAAATCTCGATGGTTTTCTCGATTCCTTCCTTGGTCCACAGGAGCTGCTCAACCGTCTTATGTTCCGCTGCCTTCTGCCTGCTCTCCCTCGTTTGCGGGCATGTAGTGAGAATGTGTTCGACGTCCTTTTTTTTTTGTTTACATCATTAATTGTATACCTCCTGGCTCTTGTCTCATTGTTTCGCAGCGTACCTATCCCGACAATATATATACATAGTTATTATTTTAATGTTTATTATAGCTGTATAAGTTAATTTCATCTAAAAGACATATGTCAAAAGAAGAAATGAAACACGATCTAGGTACCATTTGATAAAGCGCCAGGTACCAGCGGTAAAGGGCTAAGGAATAAGTAATACCGACGGAAGTAGGTACAATTTATATGTCGCTACCTAGCGAGTGTAAGGGGTGGCGGTGGTGATGGTGGTGGTGGTGGTCCCTCGTCCTTTCGGGGCCTCACCTCTTTTCATTATGCGGGTACGGTCTTTTCCATCCGCGAGGTTTATTTTGGTTGATTGGCTGATTGATACTCCATACATGCATGCAGCCCGTAGGCTATGGCAAAATCTTTCCTCCCACTCTCCGGAGGCAGGGTACGTTTGTTTTGGTACTTTTGAAAGGGGCAAATCGTAATTGTAAAATATGATCTAATTTACTCACTATTGATGAGATTACTTATGATCTAGGCAGCCTTCTCAACTAGAGAGTAGCGGATATAGGCGCTGGTGCCCTTGATGCTTCGGAAATCAACACAGGACTGTCGATATATAAGTCACCATCTTAGCTACATATTAGGAGCTCACAAAATAGACAACTTTTAATATACTTGTAGAGTATATCGGAGGGAACTACATAGTACACGTATCGATTAGGCCAAGAGCGCGGGATGGATAAGAGCACTAGAGCCGATGTCCCTCGCCCCTGAACCTGGGCCGGAGACAACCCCGTTCCCTACATACCGCCGTATAGAATTCCTGTTGGTGTGTATAAAAGATAAATGTAGGTTTACTCTTCGTTAATGGGACGAGCGGCTGCTGTAAGGTTCCTTATATAATTATGTTGCCGGTTAATCACAATCTATCACTCGGATTCGACAACCAGAGTCCTTTTTACATAGGCAATTATATTTATTTATTTATAATTCATACTACATGCTTTTCCATGAGCAAGGGCCCATATATATGTATCGAATAGTCCCTCCATTGGCACACCCTCAAGGGTATCAAACGTTCGAGTGCTCCAATCGTGCCCGCAACATATGGGAAACAACGTGTGTGTAGAGCATAACCACCTAAAACGGTCTAGTTATAGTTACTGTGGGCGGTCTCGAGCGGTCAAAGGCTCCGGCGGCAGTAGGGAATGCCGGCACTGCTTGCCACTGAAAAGAATAGTTGTTGGATCTTATCTGGCCAACGCACATACCCACACAGCAGAGCACAGGACCATGCTACCTTCGACGCCCTCACCCTCGCCTCTCCGAGAGCCGGCCTAGAGAAATGATCAAACGTGGCCGAGGATCTAGAGCTCTTCCATGAAGTCTCTGCACAATATCACGAAGGACAAAGGAGATAATTACTCAAATATCTCGAGGTTCCGCTCCAAGAGCCCGGCCCTTTATTGCTGATAGGGTTCCGGGCATAACATGTAAGTGTCGCTCTATCTAGGCGACTAAACATGTATTCAGATGCGTGTATTCTACTTAGGCCTAGGTTGGGTAGAAAGAATTGGGTTCATGGAAGAGAGGAGGTATAAATCTTCGATATGAAGTTGGGCCCTGGTCTCAAACCCCCTCAATGGCGGGTATGGGGGTTGATCATCTCCAGCATTACTCACAAGGAATAGATCTGTCAACAACATATACGTGTAGCTGACATTCTAAATACACACACCCTAGGCATCCCCGAGCAGAAAAAGAATATAGCTACGTACATTGCCTTTGGTGTTGGGGTTGGATTAGGAAGCTTCGAAGTCATTAGCCTCTAGATCACGTAAACCGCGCTATATGTGCTTACTACATGCTATATACACTGTGAGAAATTATGATCCTTTCCGCTGGCAGTATCTCCGGCACGCAGACCACGCAGAGAATCGGATTCTTTTCACAGCATATACCAATTCAGAAGCGTATATGAAGTATCAATCAATAAATCAATTCAGAAGTGTAAATTCACGCCCCGTTGGCACAGGAAACAAACACAATTACAACGCCATAAGCGTCCTATTCTCACGCAAATTGATTTCAATCTTTGATGCCTGGAAGCATCGGAAGTACTAATACTGACATCATATGTTTGAATTGACGCCGAACTTGTATACTCACTAAAAGTGGTGAGTGCATAATTTCTATATCCAATGGTGCGCGTAGTAAGTTACGGTACTACCTGGGTACACCTTTAGAGTGTTGCTGAACATGACAGGGCTAGGAATTCATTGATGCCACCTCACTTCATGATCTCAAGCAGCTTGGGCCACCTAGTGGGAGAACGATAGAAGCATGTGATGCTGTAGAGTATAAATTCAAATAAAAACCCAAACCGGAGACAGAAATTAAATAATAAAAAAAGGCAAACTGGAACGCAAATATCAAACCCATTACCCACTCAAAGCTTAAAGCATAGCCTTTGGAAACTTTCTCATGGCCTGCCTAACCGCTAGATCGCCCAGGATTTCCTCCGAACCTCCAAGTATCGCATCAAACTTGTATGTTCTATTAAATGACTCGATGACTCTACCCATACCGCTCTTAGTGATACCCCTGCCCCCAAAGATTTGTACACTTTCATCGGCAATCTCGTGGGCTGCTCTTGTTGCAAATGTTTTTAGCAACGCAATGGGGCCGGCAAGAGAGACAGATTGTTGAGCATAAGTCATGTTGCACATTTGGAAAGTAAGGGATTCAAGCCATGACTGGGAGGACTCGACAAGAGCGATCATCTTGGCTAGTCTAGGGTGTGTTAGTCATGAAGAGCGTAATGAGAAGAATACAGCATTTCTTACTTGTTGCGAATTACAGCTTGATCGATGAGACGTTTGTTGAAGACAGTGCGTTGATTTGTCCATTTTAGACATTCTTCCACAACGACACGACAACTGCGGATGACGGCACAGCACATGACCCACCGCTCATGGTTGAAGTTGGACATTATGACCGGGAAGCCTTGGTGTTCCTTTCCTAATAGGTGGTTTACCGGTACACGAACATTATCAAACGTGATAAATGCAGTTCCAGCAGCTGAGGAATACGATGTTTTAATTTGCTGTCGAGCGTGTTAGTTGATGGATTTAGGTTACCGCAGTTCCGCTAGAGATGGACGACATACTTCTGTTTCGACACCCTCGCCCCTTTCAATGAGTAAAACACTGTAACCCTTCTCGGTCTTCACAGCCGTGGTGAAGTAATCCGCCCAGACACCGTTCGTAATCCACTTCTTGGTTCCATTTACGATATAGAACTTTCCGCAATCTGACTTTACAGCCGTGGTCCTAATCCCAGCGACATCCGAGCCAGCAAAGGCTTCGGAAATGGCGAGGCAAATTGCCTTCTCGCCCGAAAAACATTCGCGAGCAACTCTCTCGCGGAGAGCAGGATCATTACAAAAATTAAGAACGGGTGGAAGACCGATTACCATACCACCGAGGAAGCCGTCGTTACAAGCTCGTCCGTGTGTTTTTGAGAGTTCCTGGGTGAGGACTAGTTCGTGGAAGTAATCAAACTCTTCTGGGGCGACTATACCACCCATGAGAGTGTGTCCTTTAAGGTGCTTCCCTGGTCCAAGCCGCATAGGATTCATTCCATTCTCCCTATATATTGTTAAGCTCTGCCAGGTAAACATAGACCTTTGTGTGCCTACCACATCATCTTGATAATCTCTTTGCTGGGCCTCTCTCCGGATTCTTCTATGCGAAGAGCCTCAGGACGGAGATGCTCATCTACAAAGATCCGAGCTGCCTTGCGAAGCTTTCTGTGGCTTTCTTTGTAGTATGGGCTACTAAACTCTGGTATGAGCCACTGAAGTTTGAGTTAGCGATAACACCCGAAAAGGTTTCTGTTAAGTCAATCTTAATACATGCCTGGGGTTCCGAATAAGGAACGGGTGACAAGTCTCCCGGTCCTATCGTCAATACTTGTGGTGTCTCCCCAGCGATAGTGCCCACGCATAACTTCTCATACTTTAATAGCACCTCATGACGATGCATCTGGAAGAATTCGGCGGTAGCATCTTTTCCAGCTACTTGGAGAAGCACATGCGCACCACCTGGATGGGCGTCTGCGAAGGAGGTAAGGTCATAGACTTTTGAATCTATTATAATAAAGAGCGAGTCGATAGAGTTGTTATTTGCGACCTCATCGCGAGTGAAAGTTGCGGGAGTAGCTGCGACCATGTTTTTTTTTTTCTGAGACGTTTCCCGTTTGTGGAGTAATGAATGGGGGAAGGGGGTAGGAGGGCGTTGAAGAGAGGGGGGGGGGGTGCAATACCGTATATATAGGCTTATGAGCTGGGGAATGTGGGGTAGGTTTCCAGGTTTCCAGGGCTGAGATTTGCATGTGCTTCTTGGAACTCCGGGGTTTGTTGACTGCACGTGCCAGGGCAACAACATAAAGGGTTCACCGAGAGCCGAAGAGCCGCAAAGGGCCCGTTCTATATCGTACAACGCACGTGAAAGCGATCGAAATTTGAATATGGCGTTAAGTCATCAAGAAACTATATAGCTATACCTCGCTATAAGAAACCTCGCTATAAGACAATCCTTGCTGTAAGAAACAACACACAGGGTACACGCTAAGGACTCTGCACCAAAATCTCACTTGCTATAAGAAAATTTTAGGGGGGATTTTTGCTATAAGAAACAAAAACTTCCGCCACCTTGGCGTTTCTTATAGCGAGGTGTCGCTGTATAGTGCCGGTCGCGGTAGACCTCCCATCACCGCCATTAGATCAGGTCAAAAAACGATTTATTTGGACATCTAAGGTGGTTTTACATACAATATACATATGTGTTTTCAAGTGAATAAATTACCAAAACCGTGGTTTTGGGTGTGGTATTGGGATCCGCCATTAGACCCAGCACATCCAAGTTTGTAAGCCTATCAGTGCCTCAGGATTTTGGAAGAGTAAGAAATCAAAATGACCATTCTGTAGCCCTAGTGATTCTCTACCGATTGGTCATTTCAATTTTTTCTCTATCTTATATTTTGAGGGTGTGATATGTTTGGCGTAAGGGAGGTTTTGAACGCGGATGGTGTAGGTTTATCACGACCGGCACCATAGTCTGATTGACCTGGGGGAATGAGATATTTGAAGGACCAAAAGTGTCGCTAAATTAAAGAAGTACAACATGTAATAGCGTTGATTAGTACGTTCCTTGATGAATATTCGGATTCGAGTGTCTCCCTTTCACTAAGTTCAGGTCTACAAACCTATCAATGCCCTTTAATACATTCTTTTGAGTATAAATGATATCCCTAGGTAGTTCAACCTCTTGGTAAATTCTCTGTAAAAGTACCAACATGTTCTCTTGAATATAGAAGCCGCGGCCGGCTTTCCTAGCTACAGTACCGTCAGCATTTGCACCCAACCAAAAGAGCTTGAGCCCATTTAACCCACCCAGTCCGGGTCGATATAGATAGTACTCGAACGACGGATTATGAGACAGAGCAACAATATAAAAAAAATATTTTTTGGCTATAGGAAACTTAGCTCTATACTTAAAGCAGCTCTATGTGCTTTCTTGGGGGTGAAGGCACTGACAGTAGTACCATAGCTGGAAGGACCCATGTAATCATATAAACCAATAAATTAGTCAATCAATGGATAGCTCATAGCTTATCACTCGCTTAGATTGGAGCCTAGGCCTAGGTACTGGGAAAAGCATATTCGGCAGGATAACAAATGCTTCCAAAATCCCGCTAACAGATGGCTAATAAGGCCAATATGCAGCTGAAGTCTCGTCATAGAGGATTAATCTGCATGTAGGTACATGTATATACAGCGATGGGGAAAATTATTGCAGAAGTATGGTAAGAGTTCTATTGGCCGGGGCCGCCACCTAAACCCTGTTTTTAGACCCCTGTTTCTACAATAATTTTTTCCATCGCTGTAGAGTAGGTACTCTACTGTATGCAGTTATCGATCCCACAACCATAGTTTCAATAATCTAAGCGGGAGTGGGGCACTAGGTTTGACTGTTTAGCGAGACGAGGCTATCAATCTTGTTTCGCCTTGTCCCCGCATTTCAGTAGGACTTCTTCATTCGCCTTACCTGTGATTTTTCAGCTCCATGAGACGGGAGTCGTGGCAGCCTGTGAACGTAGGTAAGTGCCAAGACTGAGTTTTCTTCCATGCACAGTGCGGCACCCATCGAGCGAGGCATCCACAACTTTAATTCGTGCACGAGATCCCCTTCATGATTCTTCTAGTCCTTCGATCGCATGACGCGCCTTGGGCGAGGCCGTGAAGCATATTGACTAAGCTTCGAGACAATTAAAGGTGAGAGTACCTACTACATGCTACATATATGCATATGTCCTCTTCGTGTAATTAAGTATGGTAATCGAGTATTTGCGATAGCCATCATATGCTAATTATACATTTATATTTAGGTAGCCTTAACGTATAACCATATATCTACATGTGATCTACGTTGAACAAGGCAATAGAGCGTGTACCTACCTAGAGTATATATCTACATACATACGCAGCATGTAGGCCATCATGGTGAAAAAAAAAAAAAAAAAGATGGAATCGCTACATGTACCACGTCCCATACAAATAGTGGACTTGGCGCCTTTTATATGCTACATGTATCCAATAGCGGCCGTGTTTGGAAACGCCATATAAAAGGCGGTATGTGCTATACCAGGTAATGCCAGAGTTTTTATAACCGTATCTGAGGGGATATCGTAGCGGGTCCATCCCTTCTTTCGCGGTACTAGTACTTTGACCACTATTGCATACCATACTAAATTTTGGACTTGGCGCGTATTTGTATGGCATGCAATAGCGGTCATTTTTCCAAACGTCAGGAAAGTACGAGTACCTCTGGCTGTATGCACAAGTACGCGCGGCTGTATACAGGGTACTCTGGAGTAGTAATGTACCTACATGTACTCGTATTTCTCTGGCCCAAAACCAGGGCCATAGTGTATTTTTGTATGGCATGCAATATCAGTTGCGTTCAAAAATGTCAGAGAACTACGAGTATGTATGTACCTACAGCGAGGGATGGAGTCTCAAAACAGGGTTTGAAAGGCTGATTTGGCCAATAGGACTCTTCCCATGGACACACTTCTACGATAATTTTACCACATGATGTACTTTGTGGCCTCCGATCTAGAGTACACACAAATTACTATGCTCGATAGTGTCTGATATAAGCTCCAAGATCAATAATTATATGTAGGAACCCAGGTTTCACGCCATCTGCCCTACTCTACATATTCTACATACCGAGTTTTCGTATCTCAAATAATGTGGCATAGCAAAATACTTACATTGATTGTTGATTAGGTTAAGGTTTGTGGCGGTCTGGGACAACAACAACGTGGCTAGCTAGGTTATATCTAGCATGTGCCTTCATCATTCATCCTTAAGGGTATACAGCACATCACCATCGGACGGGGCCTTGCCAATTCAGATTTCTCTCGTATAACATAACAGTTGATGCCTTGAAACGTATTGTTTACTTACGAGGAAATTGATCGACCTGGACATCAGCTTCCGTGTTCTCTATCCCGCTGGCAAGATTTATGGGAATACGTTCAAGCAGCATGGTTTCAGTTGGGCGAGCTAACAGTGCGCATGGCAGATTGGCACCCATGCGCCTGTCTCACAACAGATCCTCACAACCGATCCCATCCCCACTCACTCTCACTCACTCACTCACTCGCACAGCTACTACAAGGTATTCTACACCCGTTCTATACATTTTTTCATCTATTCTACAATTACTAACATATTCTCTAGGCTTATTCCCATGGCCGGTGTCGCTTATAAGGGTTTGCAGGAGAGACTGCTGTAGTTAGTAACAGGAAGTTTAACCCGGTTCAGTATTATATGGGCAGGAGCTTACTAGCTATAGGCTCAACTCTATCCGCATTACCTCTATTACCCAAACTGTCCCCAGAATCCACAGTTCCTTCAGCGTTCCCGTTTCGCTCAGCGCTCTCGTTTCGCTCGGCGTTCTCGTTTCTCTCGGCGTTCTCGTTTCGCTCGGCGCTGGTTGCTGCTACAGGATAGTGGATAGAATTGAAGGATGATGGTTCAGAAATCTGAAGCCTGATAAGGTGTTCTTCTACTCCGGCTATAAACTGGACTGCATGCCGAGGGTTCATCTCTTCAAGATGATAGAAAGTTGACTGAATGCGTTCATTGATTTCCTTCATTCTTAACACCCTTTGTCCCCGTAATGGATCCACTCCAGGAACTTCTGACAATTGAGGAATACGAGGTGATTCTTTTTCATATAGTTCCATTCCACCTTTCCCAAATCTATCTAAGTATCGCTTCCACAATCTATCGGTCAGAACTTTTTCATCTGCTACCCGATCAATATGGAATATATGCTGGCAGGGAAATTGATACCGCCGGGAAAATTGACAGTTGCATTGGATGAAGCCATCAGTATCGGTCTCGCGAATTGGTACAAGTAGTTGCTGACTTTGACGGAGGTTAACCTTATTTTCTTCGGCAGCAATTATCTTTTGTATGGCAAATGGAAACTCCGATAGAGTGGGATAGCGCTTTGTTAAAGTTACAAGCTTAGTGCTTGATTCGATTTCCGCTATTTTGACATGATTTTCTATATCATGTGCGCAGTCATGCACATTATTGACGCATCCAAAGATCCCGTGTGTGGCTGTTTGTCCATCCTTTATACCTGCCCCGCTCTTGAGCCTATTATGCCAGGCTTCAACTGGATTTGTTGTCGTTACTTGCAAAAGAAGCCGATTGTGCTGCCTTGAATATAAGGCCCAGTTTTGACGGGTGGAAAGCCAATGCTCATCAATGTACTTTCTCTGTATATCAGATGATGCGAAATCCATAGCCAACTTACACAATCTGATGCAATTTTCTTCTGTGAACGCTCTCAACGCTTGACGAAGATAGTTATAGCTAGGTTTATCGACTGCTGATTTGAACCTACGGCCTAATGTACGGTCAGAGTGTACAGTACAGAGCAAATGATTTTCAACAAATTTCTCGTTTTCAAATGCTTTCTTGACTGCAAGCCGTTCGATTGCGCTGTTGTCCGTCAAAGGGTACTTCATTTTCCAATTTCCACCTGACCATAAATATATTTCTCTTAATGCAACAGCTAGGACATCCGAATTTTCGCGTTCTACCAAGCAGTGTGCTCCTGGTATCCAAATACCATGTGAATCTCTACACATAAATGTGAAGAGATTAAATTCATGAGCGTTAAGCTTATGGGTAGAGTCAAATAACGTCAAATATCCTCGTTGCGATAATGTATGTAGGCGATTAGGATGTGCAAACACCATACCACGCGTCACGATGGTTGAGGTCGATGTGTTACTACTGGACGCGTTGATCGTTTTTTGAAAATACCCTCTCTCGCGTAAATAATTTGCAGCCATACTCCAGTCTTCTGCAAAGGAAATATGAGATGGTAATTTGCGTATATCAGTAACGGATAATTTGAACTCCCTTGCGATATTGGCAATATCTTTTCTAAAGATTAAATTGTTAAATGTTTGAACTTAAGTTTGTTGTGGTGAAAACATACCTCTTTACATACGCACCACCAACTGACTCTAACCTCGCGTATCCAGCAACGCGACCTGAACCTTTCATCCGATCTTTTATTTCTCCCGGTGTATAACCCCTACTGAGTTCATTTCTAAAAATTTCTTGCAGAAATGTGCTCCTCTTTCTACTCCATGAAATTTCAATATCATGGTCATGGGGCTCTGCATTTCTAACCCGTGTAATTGTAAAAGTTTTGGAGGCCGGAATCAGTGATTCGCACACCTTGATCCTCATTTTACAAGTACTTGGTACATGAAAAGATGTAACCCGTGTCTTAATACTGGTGTCGCGTGCTGCTTTTGAAGACTCTCGTGGTTTGGATATTCTGCAAACAAAATATCGTGTAATCCATTTTTGATGTTTGTGTCTTTCCGTCTGTGTATGAGACCAGAACCCATCAACTAAAGGCCAATAAATATTATATTGCCCTTCAGTGAGGATAAGCGACTCGCTGACATGGAAGAGCTTCTGAATCATCTCTTCGTGATTGAGAGGAAGGGGTATCAACTTTTCTGACATACCGGCAAAGAACAGTAATTGATAGGACAGGCGGCTTGGGCTTCACGATATGGTACAGCTACAGAATACAATAACAAACATGAAATGAGTGATTTTTCATGAAGCTTGGGAGTTCGCGCATTGACATTTTCACGGTCCCCGGGCTGTGGGCTTGGGGGCGCGCCCACGCCCTCCTCAGCTGAAACCATGCTGCTTGAACGTATTCCGATTTATGTCGGCTGTTACACATTTTGTCTGCGTCCTATAAAAATCTCTATATTGGACACATCGGATACCCTGTATCTTGGCATTATAGGGATATACAGAGGGGTTGGATGGTTGTTGTCAATACATGACATGATGCCCAGCCGGTGTTATCTACACGCACTTTTGGTGAGCAAAAGTCAAGCGCACAGATTTTCTGTATCATCACCAAATTCGATGGGCTCGCTAGGGCCGAGGATCGGTTTCATGTCAGCTGAAAGATATCTAGCGGATCAGTCCATAAAATTCTGGAATAGTTAAGCGTAGGCCGGTAGCGGACTGTACTTCGTGGAAGCCATATGCCTTTGGATGCTGGCAGCACATAGCCAAGAACTGTCATCTTTCTGCCAAGAGCGCTAAAAAATTTTCAAGGCGTCTTATTTCCAGGCTGGTGTGGAATTTGTCTCACCTCGAGCCAAGTCTTAAATACTTCCTGTTTATATTGATACATACTGAACCAAGAAAAATCGACATGTCGAAGTCCGTATAGTGTCAATTACATTGAGAATATTTCACCTGTTCTCGAACTTAGAAATACTTACTGACCTTATGTATGTAGGATCGGGGAGTTAAATCTCAAAGAGATGTTATAATCTAGTCAAGTAAGGATAGCAAGGTTGCATTTCCTTGGCTTAAGTGGACCAGGATATCATCTCTACAACGATTGGCTGAAAAGTAGTGATCAGCGTCGGTACTGTCCGTTTGTAGTAAGTTCGATCTCGCATGCTAGCCAATTTTTTTTTTTTTGAGTTTTGGCATAAGAACGTACTGCGCGTGTTACATTAATCCACACGTGTCGATTACACTCAGTATAAGGTTGACAGGTACACGGGACTGCCTAGTCAGGCGTCTGGGGTAGGTAAATAGTACCAGAGATTTGGTGTTAAAGTCCTTTGAGCGCCCACTGCCGTCAAATATTACATGGGTAATGGTACTGTATATCTCAGTGTGGTGCTAAGCTTTAAGTGGGGCGATCCCTGTCTGCATTGAAGGTCAGCGCAGGTATATGTTTTACTCTCATCACACGCTACCAGTCTGTTTGGCTAATGCATCCCTATCTGTCCCTGTTTCCGAATCACGTATCAACACATGTGCAGAATTGGATGAGGGAAGAGGAGAGAGAAGTGCATGCAGGAGTTCAAAATTGCCTTTACCGCCGTAGTATTGGATATTTCAATAACTGGACCTCCGGAATTTCCTTGGTATTTAGCTATCTCCGGGAGCTCCGAGATGCCTTTTAAAGAGGCGTGACTAGCCCGGCATAGTTGAAAAGGAATTTGCCCGCCAAAGGAACTATTTTGGACTTGAAATTCCCCTAAAGAATATCTGCATTCAAAGTTTCAGCAAACCCTTGGGTAGCCCATGAGGGATGGACACTCACACTATGGGTCGGACTCTCGTTGAGATAGGCTTCGACGGGTTTGAGGCAAAGGAGAAGACAACTTGGATACACAACAAAGGCGTTAGAGATGTTTTGGAGGAGCATCTTGATCAGTACCCACCATTCGATGTATGTTTTCGACGTGAATATTTTGTCTGAGCCTTTTCTAACATCGGCAACAAGAGACATATTCGCTCAAGACTCTTCTCGTATAGTACACCTAAAGACATATAGTACCCACTGGTATTGCATTAGAACTAATTTTACATTAGATATGGCCCAGATCTTGAGCCTGACCAAAAACTTGTGCTTTCGAAAAGCTTTGATTTTCATGGATTTGGCTCTTTTCCCAAGATCTTCGACCACCTAAAACCTGGCTCGACCATTGATTATGAGACCGTCTTCAGAAAGCATCACTGCCAGTGTTCAAGATGTTCTAAGGATATACCTACACCTTGCGGTAAGATTATTCTGTCACTATTTTGAAGCAGATAATTTTCTAAATATCAATGAATAAGGACGGGTTCTTTTGGATGTTACTCTGGGTTACTTCTTCCAGGAACCCACAAAGGCAGGTGAGTCCAAAAACCACAACACAGTTCTATCTTAAGTTTTGATAAATGCCCACGGTGTTTGACGATATATATGGTGGTATAGGCTTAGATTGCGATACTGAAAACACCCCCAGTACAGAGACGAGCTCCAAGACAGCAAGACCACTCAAGAGAGAGTTCTCGTTTGCTGGGGATAAAATTCACTTTCCAGGGTAAGCGGGCCAAAGCCTTTATTTTTCAAGCCGAACTTCGTTAACTTTGTCATGAAAAGATCCGGAGAATTCGGGATGGCCTTTATAAATCTACGAATGGTGTGTTATCAAGATTCACAGGGAGTTGGGCGTCTAGAAACGTTCCGTTTTGGACCCCCGGGGCGAACTGAGGTACATCATACGCCTATGTCGTATGTAATAGCGGAGATAAAGATGCTGGACACAAATTGGACTGAAATCATTCGTAAATGCAGGCAGATTTTGTCCACGCTGGTGAGTGGGAGAAGATACAGGCTTTATTTATTTAGCCCCGTTGAGACTAAAAATCGAGTTGCTAATGATGATTTACAAAGAATCGGGGGGTGCTTGAGGATGACAAATTTCAAGATAGGAAGCTTGTTCGAAAAATGGTCAAATACGCCAAAACCTTTGAGCAGCTCCATCGTGTCTACCAACAGCAATCGGAAGCATTGCACGATATGATCTCAAATGTTTCAGAAAATGAGATTTGGTTCGAGATCAATCGCACCCCTAGTACAGAGTCTATTCCCAGGAGTCAACAAGGAAATCAATCGCGAAAGCCCACGGATTTTACTGTAGCCGACCTATCCTCCCTCAATCCTCCCGCATCAACTGAGCAACAGCACCCACAACAACAAAGAAGAAAGCTTAAATATATTAGGGATATGGAAAAGGTTTTGGCTAAGTACGATAAGATCGGAAAAACCATCGAGGACCAACTCCTCAGGGAAACTCGAGATCTTATCGAAAGAGTAACTTATATAAAGCCCCCGTTTCACTTTCCTAAAATACTGACATATAATGTTTAGACACATAATATTATATCCATCGACGAGGCATATAGATCAAGAGATATGAACGAAAGCGTCAAAAGATTGAGTTGGATAACCGTAGGTCTAAACTGCCCATGTATTTGAATAAGGCTGACATACATTAAAGTTTGTGTTTTTACCACTCCTGTTTGTTGCAGTAAGTTCTCACCTATGATACATAAAGTTATCAGCTTCGTGTACACTCACCATTTGATAGAGTTTATTCGGAATGAATATCAACATACTAAGGGAAAACCCGAGCTGGTACTATTATCTGGGGATTGCGGTACCGGTGTTTTGTCTCATAATGATTGCAGTTGCTTTGTTAAAGCATTGGAAGAAGTTACGGGATCCCCAAACATGGCGAAGTCTTTTGATAAGTCGCGAGAAGATAAACAGAACAATGGTCTGGGTAGAGGCCACTCGGAAAAGGCTATTTGTCCGAGTGAAAGAGTATGACCTGGAGCAAGGATTTGCAAACGGGAGGGATGAACAGTTGATTGCAGCAATTGACGCCGATGACAACGAGTTAATAAAGGAGCTATTAGTTCGTAACAATAAAAATACAAATATGCCGGTTAGGGCATTAGTACGAGGTCATCGAGAGGGCGCAGAACGATTCATCGAACACAGAGATAGTACAACACCACCGACAAATGGGCGTACCCCGTTGCAAGCAGCGGCGGCAAGAGGTAGTCTAGGAACTGTTAGCCGCTTGCTCGACCTTAGACAAGATGTCAACGCACCGCCAGCCTACAATAACGGTCGAACAGCCCTGCAAGCGGCCGCCGAGAAGGGTCATATGAATGTTGTTGTGCTACTTATCCAGTACAGAGCCAATATAAATGCAGCAGCAGGGGCGGTCGGAGGGCGAACGGCTCTACAAGGAGCAGCGGGGGAAGGACATTATGAGATTGTTGATACCTTGCTTAATCATGGGGCGGATTGCAACATGGCTCCAGCCCAGTATAATGGACGGACAGCGTTACAGGCCGCGGCAGAAAATGGGCATATTGATATTGTCAGGAGACTGATTCAATCAGGAGCTCGCATAAATGCAGCGCCAGGGAGAGATGGAGGGCGTACGGCCCTTCAGGCAGCAGCAGAAGGTGGAAATCTAGGGGTATTTAAGCTACTGTTAGACGCAGAAGCCGACTTCAACTCGCAGCCAGCTCACACCAACGGGCGCACAGCACTACAAGCAGCCGCGGGGAGGGGACACCTAGAGGTTGTCATTATACTCCTCAACCATGAAGTTGAATGCAACGAGAAACCAGCACCGGTGAACGGTCGTACATCATTGCAAGCGGCAGCCGAAGGAGGCCATATAAACGTTGTACAGCTTTTACTAGAGTCCGGGGCCGATCCTAACGTAGCCCCATCCGAAGAAAGAGGATGCACAGCACTACAGGCCGCAGCAGGAAATGGGCATAAGGAGATCGTTAAACTTCTGATTGATTATAAAGCCAACGTGACAGAGATGGCGGGCTCAGCAGCGCTACAAGCAGCCGCGGATGGAGGTCACCACGAAATCGTCGAGACCTTAATCAATAACCAAGCCCCAATTAACTACTTGGGACATGGTAATGTTCTTCAAGCTGCAGCCCGTGGGGGGCATCAAAGCGTGGTTGAGCTATTGATAAGCAGAGGGGCTGATACTAGAGCAACTTCAACTGGAATGGGTAGTGTGAATACAGCATTTATGGCCGCTATAGAACAAGGGCATCGGGAGATTGTCAAGTTATTAATGGAAAAAAGCGCGAATACCTACGATCTGGCGGAAGCCCTTCTATTAGCAGCCACGAAGAAACAAGAAGAAATTTTGGCCCTCTTGACAAAGGATGGAGCAGATATAGATCGCATCGGAGCAAACGGGCAAACTGCACTTCAAATGGCCGCCGGGAAAGCTCTGAAAGAAACAATGCAGATTCTGATTCAAAAAGGAGCTAAGGTTAATGCAGCAGCCGCACCGGAAAAAGGCCGTACAGCACTCCAGGCAGCCGCAGAGGGTGGTCACAACGGCATAATTGAATTTTTAATTAGTGAAGGAGCTACTATCAGTGTTGCGAACGACTTGCCAGCAAGAAATGGGGGACGGACTGCTCTCCAGGCAGCAGTGGAGGGTGGAAGTATTGAGACGATTGAGCTACTAATCAGCAAGAAGGCCGAAATCAACGCCTCACCAGCACCGAAAAACGGCCTTACTGCATTACAAATTGCTGCAGGGAGTGGAAAGACTAGACTAGTAATGCAGTTGATCAATGTGGGCGCAGACGTCAACGCGGCATCAGCGGTAGTCAATGGTCGGACAGCACTCCAGGCGGCCGCGGAAGGGGGAAACACAGCGACTGTTGAGCTATTGATTAGAGAGGGCGCGGAAGTAAACGAACTGCCTTCAGCAAATAACGGACGTACGGCATTACAGGCGGCTGTCCAAGGGGGCAATAAGGCGACTGTTGAACTATTGCTCAACAACGGTGCAAATGTGAATGCAGCGCCGGCAGATGAGAATGGATTCACCGCACTCCAAATCGCAGCTAAATATGGAGATCAGAAACTGGTTAAATTGTTGATCGACAAGAAAGCCAATGTAAACGCCGCACCAGCAGCAGCCTACGGACTCACAGCATTGCAATCTAGTGCAAGAGAAGGGCATCTAACGATTGTCCAATTGCTGCTAGAAAAGGGGGCAGATCTCAATGCACCACCAGCAGCAAAAGGAGGGTTAACAGCTCTGCAAGCTGCTGTAAGAGGCGGTCACATGGGTATTATAAAGCTCTTTATAGACAAAGGGGCTAACATAAACGCCGCGCCAGCAGAGATTGGGGGAAGAACAGCCCTACAGGTTGCTTCAGAAAGGGGAGACATGGAGATTTTTCAGTTCTTACTGGAAAATGGAGCGGATGTGAACGCCCCGCCAGCAGCAAATGATGGGCAGACAGCATTGACAGCAAGCGTTGGAGGAGGCCATATGGATATCACCCAAATATTACTAGACATAAAAGCCAATGTCAACACGCCTTCGACAACGAACCACCGTACAGCTCTCCAGATTGCAAGAGAAAGAGGGTTTGAGAATATTGCACAGCTTCTTATCGAAAGAGGGGCCATCGTCGAAACCATACCTATAGTAGTCGATGAGTACAATCCGAAGGAGATGATTGAGGAGGCTGAAGGTCTTCCACCGGCCCAGCAGATAGAAAGAGGTCAGGTATTGGGAGGGTCACCAGATGGTAGGCGACATCGGTTAGGCAGGAGAGTAATTATGGGAATGAGGCGAGAGAAATCGACAGGGGCAACTGGAGATACACAAGGGGAGCCCGAGGCTCTAAGTCCACAGAAAAGGGCATCGACAACAGGGAGCGCGTTGGGTATTAAGCAGCCGGAGATGACAGAACCTGATGATGCCCGCGGCCAGAGAGGGAGCATATCGATGGCTGGGGGTCTACGGCGAGATCCATCGAGAACGTCCAGTAAAGTGGGGAAATCATGACAATAGCTATCTCATGCAAGTAAAACTTGATATCCAATCGTAGAGGGATTATTTGCGCTAATGATATATATACCACGAATATAGGCACCTAGATGTGGACCCTCATTAATGTAAATATGGAAGGAACCGATATTGTGTTGGCATGGTTAACGAAGTATATGTTTATTTTGTTTATTTTCTGGGAGGTTGTTTGTTGATAGCAGTATTATGGGAGGATTTGATCGATATGGCCGTCGAGACATATAGGTACTATGGGTAGTTGATGGGGGAAGAGGTTTGGCTGGGCCGGGCTGCCTTTCTGCCGGTTTTCGTTTTGATTTCACATGGGTGTAATACGTTTAGATGCTTTTCCCGTCTCTATAGAAGATTACATTCTCGTAATATATTTCATTTGTGTAAATACCTATCTGGTTTAATTGCGCAGCTACAAAAAAAGGATACGCGAGGAATAAAAACACTTTCACATCACCCATATGTAGCGTTGATAATTTGTTGTTGTTAGCAGTAATGATTGTCATAATATACATAATAGTGCTAACTCCACCCATTACAATACTTTTTTATTGACTGGGCTAGTACTATTTCGAAAAGCTGTTGATGGGAATGTTAATTACTATCTACTAGGTACTAGCAACACTGCATTAAACGTCGGAATTAAGCAGCCCACAACATACAAGCAAGTAAACTTGGCGAAACAACTATACATGTATTCATGAGTACATGTAAAGTATTTAGTTTTTAACTGCATGTACAAGTATATCAGAAACCTGCTCTTATCAAAGCCTAAAAATGAAGTTTTAAAAAATATATAACAACTATCCGTACCGATTCAGTCTTAGACTCAACACTACATTAATATACCGTATTGTGCACAATACCCAAGTAATACTGTTTGTTTGGAAACCCAGTATTAAAGGAACAGTACTAGAGTTATGCGTTACTCGCGCGTTAATTAAACCCGTTACTACCAAGAATTCTCAGGACTTGATTAATACGTGAGTATTTCACTCAATAAAATAGTAGTATGTTTCCTGTATTGTAGTAATTAAGTAGAAGTACATGTCTGGGCTGGGGCCCTGTTTTTACCGACAGAACGATCTTTAACCGTAGAGTAGTAGAGAGAGTATGTAGAGGCTCGATTTGAGTGGGACAAAGTGCACCATGCATACTGGGGCTGTGCACACTCTTTATGTGACACGTTACACAGTCAACTACATGTAGTCAAACCAAACAGAACAATGAAACATGTCAGTCTCAGAATGCATCCAGTCAGGTCAGTCAGTCAGTCAGCCAGTCACTGTCAGCCCCACAAAACATAACATTGGCTCTCCCTCGCTAATATAAGTGTTTACATACATGTATGTACTTAGGTCTAGAGTTGACCTTGGTACACTATGATGTATGTATGTGTAAAAGTAAACTCTATTTTGAACCCCTTACTCGGAGAACCAAATCGTGTCTACCTACGCTACAAGTACTCTAAGTACTCCATCCACTCTACTCTTTTCTACTTTAATAGAGTATACCTAAGCACCTACGCCCCGAGATGACGTCTTGATCGCTTCTTTTTCCTTTTTTCCCTTAGAAATGAACAGGCACATGCGGGGGCGCCTCCGAGAGCATTATGTACCACTGCAATGCCTGTCAGTGGACCATGGACCGTCTATCTGATTGTGGGATCAGCCTGTGAGGCCGCCCGGGAGAAAAAAAATAAAATAAAAACAAAATACAAAAAATACATAAATCGAAGCCTGGTTTTAGACGGCCGTGGATTCCTAATTTAGTGTCTCGTCACATAGCGTGGCCTCACAGCCCGGTATTTAACTTGTCGGTCAATTTCTAATCTCGCACTTTTGGTTCGAAAACCCCTACAGGCACAGTCGATCCATCCGGATTGTGAGAAGCAACAAAAAAAAAAGAAAGGAAACGATGAGCATGCATGCGAGAAGGTGGGGTTTGTTATCAGAGGTGGATGTTGGATACCCATGTATCAAAGCTCATTATTGATCCCCCCATCTTAAACCGGGGGTACCTCCAATAACATATCACCGCTCTAGTGGTCCTACGAACATAGTCATAGACGGTTCGACATCTTAGAGGATCATACCGACTTTTTTGACCCATGGATCAACAGACTCAAGTCGAGGCAGAGTTCTACGACAGCAAAGGAAAGTATTCGTATTGGGTGCCTAAAGTTGGATCCCGAAATGCTTTGCGGGAACACCTCGTGGAGAACCCGCCCTTTGCCGTACGCTCTTCATCTTCATGTATGGGAGGTGTCGCGAAAACTGGCTAACACGCAATAGAATCATATCCGATCCCGACTCTTTTCGTGCTGCTCCCGTATCGTTGTCTTGCTTTTACCGGGCTAATTTGTCCCACGCAGATATGGCCCCAAAATTGAAGCCAAAAACGAATCCACCTTGTTTACGGAATTTAAGCTGCGCGGATTTCATGACAATCTAGGGATATTCAGTCACTTACACTCCTCTGTGACAGACTATGAAACCAGGATCCGATCGATCAAATGTCGTTGTCCCGACTGCGAAAAGGGTAAAGATTGTGGTGGGTTTTCCTTTTTTCCCCTGTTTGTTCACCTGGTATCTGAAAGTGGCAAGGAAGCTAAAGAGTCACAGGCTATGAAGTCCTTGATGTGAGCTTGGGGATCTGTAATATCCAGATAGAGAGTGAGGGAAGTACAAAATGTAAGGCTTCTGGGTATTCCCAAACACTTACGATTATTAATTTGAGACGTCTCATCTATATAGCACATTGGAGAAAGCCACCTAAACGACAAAACACCACAAATGAATTTCGATACTCTGGCGACCTTGTGGCATTTCCTGGGACTATGCTCGAGTAAGCTCTCTCTTTACGTTCCAAAGAATGGTGATTCACATACAAGCTAGCTCGACAACCCTCGGAATGTCTCTGATTCGAATCCGGATGTTCCGCTATCGAGACGCGGGCGGAATAGGTCACCTTGAAACCTTTCGGTTTGGTCCTAGACAGCAGATCCGCCAGACTCCAATTGCATATGTGATTGCGGAGGTGCAACTGCTCAATAAGGCTTGGAGGGAGGTTATCAAGAGGTGTAAGCAAGACTTGTTTGCATTAGTAAGCCCCCCCCCCTAAGAGCTATCATTTCTTATCTAACAGATAAGAATGTAAGCATTTCCTCAGATAGCTTATCCACCGATCGACAATTCCTCCGCAAGCTCGTGAAATATGCCCAAACATGGGACCAATTCCACCGCATCCAGCAGCAACAACTCAGCGAACTAAAGTACTTTGAGGAAAGAACGGCCGAGAACCGCTCATGGTTCTGTTTGGATCAGCTGGCAGACGAGGGCTCTTCCGCTATGAAGAATCTTCCCCGGTTAGAGGTTAGACCTTTAGGTGAGGGGCCAATAACATCGAGCGTCGCATCAAGTGTTGTTGGTATTGAGGCCGTTGTGGGGCCCAAGCCCGTATTTAAAGGTGGCGAGGAAATCAATGGGGTTTTGAAAGAGCTGGATGATATTGGAAGGACTATTGAGGTTCAGTTGGTCAAAGAGACAAGGAAGTTGATTGAGAGGGTGAGTAGCTACTCGACATCATACAAATGAGGGCAATGCTAACATGGGCGTATGACTTAGACGCACAATATAATTTCAATCGATGAGGCGTACAGATCGAGGGATCAAAATGAAAGTATCAAAAGATTGAGCTGGATTACTGTATGTCCTATCTATTCCGGTATCGTTGTAGGCTTAGAGCTCTAACTTAACGAAGTTCATATTCCTGCCCTTACTTTTTGTCTCGGTAGGTTCCCTATCTGGTTTGATTTTAGTCAAGTACTCATGATTCTTTAGAGTCTATTCGGAATGAATGTAGACACCCTCAAGAATGATCCCTCATGGACCTATTACCTGGCCTTCTCCTTCCCCATGTTCTGTCTTATCATGGCCTCTTTGGTCGTCTGGAAGAAGTGGGAGTCATTAAGGAACTTCCTTCAAGGATTTAAGCAGTCTAAAGATCACTGGTTCCTCCGGCACCGCCGCCCGAAAGAAGCTATCATAGACCCCGAAAAAGCCCTCGTTGACCCGGAGTCCGAGCTCCTCGTTGCTGCATGTGAGAAGGGAAACCTTGAAGAGGTGCGGGACCTAGTACAACAAGGTGTCGGCGTCAATACACCCGTCAGGAATGGGCTCACAGCAATACAGTCTGCATCAAAAGGTGGTCACTTGGATGTTGTAGAACGGCTAATAAAATACGGAGCTGATGTCAATGCCCCGCCGCCCATGATCAACGGTGGACTCACAGCACTGCAATGGGCAGCTGGAGAAGGTCACTTGGGGGTTGTCAAGCTTCTTCTAGAGCACGATGCTGATATCAACGCCGCCCCCGCGTATGATGGAGGGCGTACTGCGCTACAAGCTGCTGCAGGTGGCGGTCACTTGGAGATTGTGCAACTATTACTTGAAAAGGGGGCTGACATCAATGCCGAGCCCTCACCTCAGGGAGGACGAACCGCCTTACAGGCTGCAGTGGAGTGTGGGGATGTTGCTGTTTTCGACCTGTTGTTTAATTTTAGGGGTGATTTGGAGCAGAACCATGTCCAGCGATTTTCTAGACGGCTCACTTCGGGGGCATCTTGGCACGTTAGAGGGACAGCGAAGAAACCTGCTCTTGGGGTAGATGTGAACGCAGAGCCGGCGGGCATAGATGGACGTACGGCGCTCCAGGCAGCAGCGGAAGGAGGGCATGTAGAAATAGTGGAGCGTCTACTTCTGCGTGGAGCGGACGTCAATAAACCTGCGGCTAATGAGGGAGGAAGTACAGCTTTAGAGGCAGCTGCAGGGCGAGGTTACAGGGACATTGTTGAACTCCTAATTAGCCATGGCGCCAGAGTATCAGGCGCAGAAGGATGTGTTGCCTTGAAGGCAGCGGCGTCTGCTGGACGCCTGGAAATCATCGAGCTCTTGATCAGCCATCAAGGTGAAGTCAATCATCCTGACCTTGGATGTGTATTACAGGCCGCGGCCTGTGGCGGACACTATATGGTTGCCGAGTATCTACTCAACATTGGGGCGGAGGTGAACTCGGCCGCTTCGGGTCGGGTGGGCACGGCATTGGCAGCAGCTGCAACGCATGGACATGAAGACATCGTCGGGCTCTTGATCAGAAGCGGGGCACACATTGATCAAGCAGGCCTAGACGGCCACACTCCACTCCAAGCTGCCATAGAAAACGGTCAAGACCAGATCACAGAGCTCTTGGTACGCAGAGGCGCAGATGTGAATAAAGGCCATGGCAGCACCCCGCTTCAGACCGCCGCCGGACTGGGACAGTACCACATTGTCGAGATGTTGATCCGGAATGGGGCCGAGGTTAATGCACCACCAGCAGCGAACGGCTTTACGGCTTTGCAGGCGTCGGCGGCTGGCGCGCATCGGCAGGTTGTTGGTGTGTTGCTGGGTAGTGGGGCGATTGTAGATGGGGCGACGTTGCATTTGGTGCGTGTGGGTGCGGAGAAGGCGCCGCCGAGGTTGAAGAGGGAGTATGATGATATTATGGGGATGCTGGAGAGGGCGGGCTGGAAGGGGTATAGATGAAGGGGATATCTGGGTTATACGGTTACTTATATTATTAATGGGTTTATGTTATTGGGTGGGCGTCTATTAATGGGTCGTTGATAACGGGGGTGTTATGGGTAGGGCAGGTGATGTTCCTTAATGACGATGTGTTTATTATTTGTCGGGACGAAATTAAATACGTTATGATTTTTTTTCTTTTGACAGAATGGTGAAAGATTTACGTATGCGAGAGTGTCAATGACATTTAGTTACGGCGGTCATGCACTGGTAACACATGTACAGCCACTCATCAAAAGTGTTCGTGATTCGGATTTAATATGACATTTCCGGCTCAAGTAGTTATCACACTGTGAATTGAAATGTTTAAAATCTCAAGCCACCAGTACTTAAGGGAGGCTAAAGTCATTATTAGATCTTCATGGTGTTTTTATCCTCTGCTACCAGGTTTCTATAATTCTGTAGGTACATTTTAGTTCTTTGATACAACTCTGTAAGCCACGTTGAGCACTAACCATCACATACATGCATCACGAACACTTTTGAAGAGTGGCTGTAGTTATTTATACCCCGATATGTCCCGACTAGTTACCGGTACCCAGAGTGTCGGAAAGTGATGCACATTTTGACTAGAAAACACCCAAATACTTTATCACAATACAACGCAGCCGTGCAAAGCCTCTCTACCATATCTAAGCACTAAGCATATACGGACGAAGAGCATCTACACACCCATATTTACTTTGAAATAGCCTTGTATACAAATTAACTTTCGTGTGGCTATGGAACCACCGAATGTGCATCACTTTCCGACACTCTGGGTACTCCTAGTGTACTCCTTGTTAATCGATTACAAGATATTTAGTTCTTGTACTCCCCACCGCTTTGATCCCTGCAGAAACGGCGGCGGGGTTAGTGCGAGGTGAGAGAGAGACGAGTGATCGTCCATGATTATGCGGGGTCAATGATAATTCCCCCGGTTTTCCCCGCCATGCGTAGATAAGGATAAGACAGTCATATTGAGTAGGACATATATATATATATCTTTCAGAGACAAGGAACTATGAGAGGAACAGAGAAAGGAAAAGAAAAGAAAGGAGAAAATAGGTGAAGAAGAAGAAGAAGAAGAGAGGCTTTGATAGAGTCGTCGATGTCGATATGCGGAATAATGGTGAAGTGGTCATGAGAGGGATGGGGGCTCGGTCGGGCGAGCGTAGGCATGGAGGCGCGGTTCGAAGGTGCTTGGGAGGGAGAAAAAGATGGAGAAAGAATAACTGGATGAAGAAGAGTTGAGCTTGAAGGGAGTCTGGCCATGGGCGAGGCCTGGCGTGGGACAAGGTTGAATGTTACTCGATCAGATGGGTCTAGGGAGGTGTGGCCTATAGTTCGAGTAATGATTGTTAGGCTTTGGACTGTGCAGTGTGCTATGAGACGAGGTGGGTCAAACAGAATAGGATTTTTTTTATATTTTTATTTTTTATATTTTTATTTTTATTTTTATTTTTATATTTTTATTTTTATATTTTTATTTTTTTGTTTTCCCTCTTGGGGGTGGGGGGGGGGGTGGGTGTAGGTACCTAGCGAACTGGATCTGGGTAGACCTCTATCACAGCGGAAAGATCACAATATCTGAACATTCTAGCAATATCTGCAGCGGTTAGTCCTTTGGAAGGTCTTAAGTCTTTATTGACTCCCCGGTCCAGGAGTTGCTCCACTATCACTGTTTGTCCGTTGAATGCGGCCCAGTGAAGAGCTGTCCAGCTATTGTTGTCCTTGGCCTCTATGTCGGCTCCCCCGTCTAGGAGTAGCTTCGCTGTCCCTGTATGTCCGTTCAGTACAGCAAAGTGAAGAGCTGTCCAGCTATTGGTGTCCTTGGCCTTGATGTCGGATCCCTCGTTCAGGAGTAGCTTCGCTGTCTCTGTATGTCCATTCTGTGCAGCACAGTGAAGAGTTGTGCAACTATCGATGTCCTTGGTCTTTATGTCGGCTCCCCCGCTCAGGAGTAGCTTCACCATCTCTATATGCCCATTCCATGCAGCCCGGTGAAGAGCTGCCCAGCTATTGGTGCCCTTAGCCTCTATATTGACTCCTCGGTCTAGGAGTAGTTTCGTTATTTCTATGTGTCTATCCCGTACAGCCAAGTGAAGAGCTGTCCAGCTATTGGTGTCCTTGGCCTTTATGTCGGCTCCCCCGTCCAGGAGTAGTTTTGTTGTCTCTGTGTGTCCACCCCGTGCAGCCAAGTGAAGAGCTCCCCAGCCATTAGTGTCTTGGGCCTCTATGTTGGCTCCTTGGTCCAGGAGCAGTTTTACTGTCCCTGTGTGTTTATGAAGTGTAGCTTTGTGAAGCGGCGTCTCGCCACTATTGTTCTTGACCTCTATGCCGGCTTCTCGATCCAGAAGTAGTGCCGCCATTTCTGTGTATCCATTTTTTGCAGCTTTGTGAAGCGGTGTCTCATCATCAGAGTCCCTCGCCTCTTTGTCAACTCCTCGACCCAGAAGTATTTTCGCTATCTCCATGCGTCTTTTCTCTGCAGCGTGGTGAAGCGCTTTCTGGCCATCACTCCCCCTCTCCCCCTTGGCTCCTCTGCCTAGGAGAAGTTCTCAAATATCTTCTATACTATTAATTGATGTTAGGTGTGGTGCCATATTTCTACCTCTATCCCTTGCCTCAACATCTCTATTCATACCCAAGAGAAGTTGAACTATATCTAATGATCCATTTGAAGCAGCAATATGCAGAGGATTTCGCATAGACCCATCATTCCAATTCATACCAAAAATTTTTCTAATCAAGAATCCCACCGCTTTCCTTGAGCCCCCCCATACTGCCCAATATAATGCCTCCTCTTCAAGCTTGTCCGGGTACATTGACATTATCCTATGTTCTGAACCCTTTATCGACGCTTCACGCGATAGCCTTATAGCATTGCCGTCGATATCTTGGGCGCCGTAGAATAGAAGAAGATTCACACTCTCTCCAGCGCTATTCTCTACCGCCACGTCGAGAGCAGTTTTTCCGTTGTTGTCGGGAATATCTATTGGCCCGTGACTCAGTAGCAGGATTTGTACGACTCGTGTATGTCCTTTGGCAGAGGCGTGATGTAGTGAGGTCTGACCTAAGTAATCCTGAGTACTCATTCGGGCACGATTCCGTATTAATAGCAAGACGACTGTGGCGTGGCCTGGCATGGATGCTAGAATTAACGGTGTTCTCTTCTTGGAGTCAAGACTTTCAATATTCGCCTTCTCGTCTAGAAGCCTTCGGACAAGTAGCACCCTTCCGTTCGCTGCTGCTTCTAACAATTGTTCGTTTACTGTTTGAACGGCTGAGTCGTTTGGATGATTGTGGAGATTTTTATCTTTCCATGCGTTCAGGATTCTTTCTGATGTTCCTCCCAGGACGCTAGTCATACATGGAATTATTAGGCTTAATGTGTGTGTGAGTTCGGCGTCAACTTTATCGTATTTGGCCCTGTCGCAAACCACGCGCACAGAGAAGGCGCTTTCGCAAAATAAAGCAATTCTGTCGTCGACTTTATTGATATATTCATTCGACTCTGATATATTTGTACATGCCCGACGGAGCTCTAAGTATATTTGCCCAGCCCTCATCCACTCGTCGTTTTCTTCGAAAGCATTGGCGGCGGCCTCCGCACAGTGAAAGAGCCATAGGAGCACCCATTTAGCTTGCTCATACCCTCCACTTTCCAAATGAGACTTTGAAGCCTTAGCAAAGATAGTGAAGAGTTCTGTGTCATCAAGCATAGGGAGCTTCCCGAATTTCGACAACATAGGTACGATGCTCATATACGCTTCCTCGGTATTTGCCAACCCTGTTAGCTCGATTTCTTTGACAAGCCCGGTCAACACAGTGTTGCTCATTCCAAATGCCCCTTTTTCGCCATTATTTCCCTCTCGGAGAGATATCTTCGCTTCAATATTGATATGTGCGGATATGCCGGAAACAAACTCCGCAAGAATTGTTTGCCCACATATACTTTCGAGGTTAGTATTCGAAATGATGCCGAGAAGTGGATTTTCCATGCTCATTAAGGTGAGGTTTTTAGAGATGCCAATGACATGACCATATTTTCCAACGCTTTCGTTGAATTTTGTAATATATATGTCATCGACTTTGACAAAGTCAGACCCACGTGTTATCCAGCGCTCGTAGTTTATCTTCCCTGCGGTATCACACTGCCCAAATATACGTAGAAACCGACCTCTCTCCGGATCATTTTGTTCCCATTTCGTGGGCTATTCACCTCCTGGGGAGGGCTCGATTGCGATTTTTCTCGCTGAACTTCAATGTCCTAAAAATACAACATCCATAACCCAAGCACGGCCTCAATCTCGCTTTTAGAGGCTCTCCAAGGGCCCCAAGGGCCATCGAGTAATCTAACTCTTTCCATATTCAAGGTTATCACCTCTAGGTGAAGTGTGTTTGGGCTGTCGGCAACCTCAACTGCAATATTCCATCTAAAGGACCCTCGAGTCGACCGATATTCTTTGTCTAAATAACCTCTTCGTTTGAAAATAAGAAATTCATAACTGCTTCTAGGCCTTTTTTTTGAGTCAACGGCTTTATGCCATCGGCTTGGCCATCGAGACAGTGTTCCTAGTCGACGTCTTGCTGTGACCGTGTTTATAGCTAAGGTACTGCCAGTTGAAGCAGGCTTATCAATACCCCATGTAACAACATTCCATTGCTTGCAGCCCACTATATTCCTTCCCATCCAGTCTAACTCTCAGCCCGCCTCAGGTTTTATGCTTTCAGGTTTCTGGATGAGATTTCTGCGGACCCACACCCTTAAGGTTGTCATGATTGCCGTAATAGCCAGCTGGGAAACTGTAACTGACCAATTCAGTAAGCTGAGTCCAAGGGATTGTCCAAAAAACCCAAACAAGCCTGCGCTAACGGCCAGAATTACAAGTGAACTCTGGCCACCCGTGCCCGACCCCAGTGACTTCCGGGATCGTCGAATAGAAGGTTTTCTTTCGATTAAACTATCTTTCATATATGATAGAAGGTCTTTGAGATATCGTAAAGGCCAAAATCCGTGCCTCGAAGACCAATGCCGATATGTCGGGGACCAGGTCGAGAGCGAGAGAGCATTGCGGTCCCGCGCTGAATAATGACGGATGATAAAATTGATAATCGATCTAATGAAGTCACGAGTAACATTTGCTTGATTGGGACCCTTCAAAGAGGGGGAAAAGAGTGCATGAGATTCGAAGAGCTGATCATTGACCTCGCCACCATGTTGAAGCCATGCTACTTTCACTTGAACGCCATTTGGTTTCTCGAACTCCCATGTTTCTTCGTTAGTACTTCGATCAACAATGTGTGAACAAAGAAACATTCCCAGGACTAGTGATAGAGTCCCAATAGCCATCAGCGGGAAAGCATAGGATGGCGGGGTTGCGCCATCTTTCCTGAAATTTGGATTTCGACTCGATATAATAACACTGTAGCCAGCAAATATCAAGACACCGACCTGTAAAATTATTCCAAATATTGCAACAACCCATAGCTCAAAAACTGGAACTTCTTGTCCGCCCATGTTGAGGGAAAAATTAGGGGCCAAATCTGAATATTTAATTTGGCTGGTCTTATATATCGGGACTAGAACATGAGGGCGAGATGGACTTAAAAGGCTTTTTCCCTTCAGCTTTAGTGCTGAATTAAAATCATATATTCCGAGCTTATCTTTCCAAGTGTTTAGAGGGGTTTGTTCGGATACGTTGTCGGGGAGAACATAAATAAACTCGATAGTCGAAGACTTCCCAAGGACCCTCACGATCCCAACCATTCCATAGTTCGCAGACTTCAGGTGATGTTGAGGACATTAACTCTAACTCAACCGTAGACTTGCTCTCTTAGCGCGCCCAATAATAGCCCTCAATTCGTTATGGCCTCCCACTCTGATCGCCCCAACCATAGCTGTCATAATACCCAACAGAGCAACCGCAAAAATTATACCATCGGCAATTGTGAAGGACTCACTCATGAATTGAATCGCAACTCTCTCGCCAAACAATGATAAAAGAGGCGCTAAATCCGTAGTGAAATTGTTGGTGAACTCTTCAGCATCCGCAGCCCTGGTGAATGGGATATGTGCCGCGAAGATAGAAGCGCCGAAGAGCTTTGGAGAGGACGCTATCATCTGCCAAAGCGACTTTTTCTCCGTAACAGGACTAGAATCCGAGGCCGATTTCTCCTGTGAGTTCTTGGGTCGGGTGGAATTCGTGGTTGGAAAACTGACATTAGTATTATCAGCCTTAATCCAGGCGGATATAAAGTATTGTAAAAAAATACCTGTATCCCCTGCTCGCTCCGAATGGGTGCTTTTCCTCCTCCGCATACCCGCTGAAATATCCATTTCAAATGCAAAGGGCTACCCAAGAAAAGCGAGTCGAGACCAGGGAAGCGTGAGACTCTAGGAAATATCAGTAAGAAGATCTCAGGACTTTCTCGTGAAATCTCACCCCGTTCGTACCTTAGCGGGTGGAGCAGAAGTGTATAAGGTAATCGCAGATCAGTCTAGCACCTATAAACAGTAATATTAGCATCGGACGGTTGCAAGATAGTGAGAGTTAGTTCCATACCTTTTGAACAGCAGATAAAGGTGGGGACGAGGAAATTTTGACTCTGAAGCTTCGAAGTCTAGGCTGTTGAATGTCGAAATACATGGAAGATTTCTGCGTAATATGATACGCGTGTGCAAACCACTACGTAGGACCTATGAACCTTTGAGGCACGATTATGTGGGTCATTGGCTCTGTGTAGTAAATACTCCACAAATATGCAAACGAATATATGTATACGTCCCAAGCCCCCTAAAATACATAGGTTTTGTTTATGCCATAGGGACTCCCTGCACGCAACATTCTTGTACTCGGGTCAGGTAAGTAGAACCTGAACATAAAAACGCGCTAGCAGGGGTCAAAGTGGTGGTTACCAGAAAAACGATGTTCAGGTTCTTCTTGCCTGCCCCGAGTACCTAGGAACGAATGAAAGTATGACTTAAAAAAAAAGGCCCCCTAAAATACACCTCCGGATCTTGAGCAGTATGTGGGCAGCCATAGACCGCAAGTTCATAGGGCATTGGTTAGGGGGGGTGAGAGCAACCTTTCAATTAGCCTCAGTCTAGATCTACTTGGGATTGGCCGTTGGTTGGGATATATTTTACTTCAAGCTCACATCCTTATGTAATTGAGATATCCACTTGATTTCTTCCCCGCCTAGTGGCTATATACAAGTATATATTGCGTATAAAATCTACATCAACTAATCAACTAAATGTATTATTTACGGCTTCGAGTCTAGTTAAATAAAAATAATTAAGTCTCACCCAAGGGCGTAATTATAAACGAACCAGCAATAGAGCGATTTGGCCAACAACCTCTGAATCTACTAGTAAACATTTGGTTCTTGGCGATAGTTTTTGGTGTGAAAATCCCTCAAAATTTGAGAAACAGGGATTGGCCAAATCACTCTAATGCACGTCTTAATCGGTGAAATTTTATTAGCGATCCAGAATTCTAACGTCACTAGTCCGATTTCTCAACTCCTATTATAGTTGGGGAAGCCTATATCCGGAGTGTCCGCGACATTCAGTTTGATGATTATTAATATAATTAATTACTTCTTTAGGTAACTAGATTAGGAAGACTAATGCCAAGATACCTGAGACTGGAGCAAATATAGTAGAGCTACTCCCAATTAGGCAATATTCTACTGGAAATTACCCGAATAGGCAATAAATAGAGGCGACATTCAATAGGCCCAACACCAAAAATGTACCAACTTTAAAGCTGAACTACACTTTAACCACAACACCTAAATTAATTATCTCTCTATAGAACTGTAGATAAGAAGCAGAAGAGCCATTCTATAGATATAAAAATTATTTAGGGGCTGTGGTGGTTGAGGAGTTGACGCTAGAAGTTGGGGCCAAAAGTGGTCCGGTTATAGGCTTCCCCAACTGTACTATCGATAAAAGCTACTCTAATATGACCTGTTGACGAACAGGGTTCTCTGGCCAATAGAAATCATTAGCACATATGGACTACTATTAATCTATTCGTGAACGACTGTTGCTAAATTTATAAAAGCTTATTTTACCGATTCCTATTTACTACTAGATCCACAACCTTCCATTCCAGCAGATATATGCTATGGTTGAGCACGCTATTCGTTTATAAACCGACCTCTAGGGTAAAATCCGAGTATGCATGTGTAAGGCGGGGATTTTGTGCACTATCCAGGGTTTATGATATATGATCTAGCCTACGCCTGAGGGTTGAGATACATACTCACACGCTAGCAAAACAACTAATGCCCTACAATTGGAGCTTGCTATAAGAAACGTCAAGATCGGGGCCAGCTTCCATTTCTATAACAAAAATCCTCCCCCAAATTCTTACAGTGAATAGGATTTTGGTGTTGAGTCCTTGGAATGTACCCTGTATGCATTTTTTTTTCTTACAGAAAGGTTTTCCTTATGAATAACGAGGGTTTCCTAGAGAGGTGTATGTTCTATATATATATACTTTACCCTACCTTGGGAGATAATAGAGTATGTAACTCCTACACGCGCGATACCGTAGCAGGTAAACTAGAGTCTGTACCCACTAAAAAACACCGCGCGCTCCACACATAGCCATGCCCTCCCCCTACTCAAAAGCTTTCTGACTGCTGATGGGGGTTTGACCATAAAAAAAGCTAGGTCGGGTGCTTATACATTCCCAATCTCTAAGGTTCTTGCACATAGCGATGTGTATGTGCGATCAAAAGACTCTATATGGGCGAGTCATGAGTTGAGCTAAAAGATTTTGCTAGCAGGTTGAAGGAAGGGACTTGGAGCGGGTGATGGATCTCATAACAGCGCGACGGTGGTGGTAAGGGAAAGGTTTTGCGATTGATAGTGGAACTGCGAGGCTTTATGGTAGAAAGAGCGCCCTATGTCTGTTAGGTGAATTGAGTGAGGGAGAGTGAATGAGAAATAGTTGATCGTGAGTGAAGTGTCGCTAGGTCAGCCGCGCCGACTTGCGCACATAGTAAGATCTAGTGAACCCAAGACCAGACCAAAATCGGGCAAACCGCGAACCGCAAACCTCATATCCAATCGTCGGAAGAACTCAAGAAATCATCCGAGTAACGTGGACCTGATTCCCGAGATAGAGCTTTGGCTTGTGGACTTTGGATATGGATCGAGAAATTGTACTGAGTGAGCGAAGATGTGTATGTAGCGCGGTAGTTTCCATGACATCCTCATTCCTGTTGCCTATGACAACGTAGGATAGGTAGTTTGGCGTTCATCCACACCCCCGAGGAGTTGAACCTTTCCCAAAGGCCTTTTGAGCGGTCAGTCGGCGACTTCGAGGCTGGGGTTATGATGTAGGGGAGAACGCCTACTCTATCTACATGTGTACTTACTAGTTAGAGTAGCACAATTGATGTTCGCAAGGATCATAAGGGAAAAAAAGGGCTGAACGAGACCTTCGATCGTGGCCCCTCAAAATCCGCACACTACATACGTTCAGCCGGCAATCGGAATGGAAAGGGATTCGCTTCTCACACATAGAGGTATTGACACGTACAAAGGATGTACTTGAATTTTGTGTTCATAGGCCGAGCGACAAATTTTTTTCAGCCCGACGCCTGCTGAGTCTTAAATAGGCTTCGCTAACTTTTACCTCTTCCTTCCCGATGGCTTTTTTTTTTGGGAGGGGGAGTATATTGATGTATATGTAGATTACACGAGATGAGCCTCGAGTAACTTTTGATTAGAGAGAGGAGAAGAAGAAGTGCTGGTGCGGCTGGAAATGCTTTTGGTAGTGATTGAGATCATCAAATCACAGCGCATCACCAACTGACTGTGCATGTGGTGGGGTTGCATGTTGAGTGAGTGAGTGTGAGTGGTGAGTGGTGTTGGTGCAGGGATCGTAGCCTGACTTTCGTATGTAGTGTTCCCACTTCTTCGCTAGGGTAGAGTACCTAGTACTTGTAATCCCTGCCTCAGCTCAGTTTGAGCCTCAACTTTAAATTATTTTAGTTTCTTCGATCTCTAATCACTCACTTTAGCTTTAGCTGATTTGACTTCTGAAAAAAAAAAACCCCCATGGGCCCAGGATCCCATGCGACCCGAAACTATGGTTAACCATAGATATCAACCTCTCGAGGGCGAGACCCCAATCAATGACAACACTCTCGTCTAAATAAGGAAGGATCTTCACTCTGAAATTTTACTCGGCCTAGCAAAAGAAAATATGGAATATCCATACCATGTACCGGAATAACTCATTATTGGTAGCTATAGATCAGGGTTTGACTTGCAAGGCTTGGATAACACGTTGTTCCCCTCAAAATAATAACTGTTTTATGCATTCCATCGAAAACTAATCACTACATATCCTAATCCGTGGTGTAATATACACGCTCCTCAACAGGATAGGACCGGATACAACTGATCTAGCGAGACTCTGCGAGAGTGCAAGGCAAAGATACCGGAATGGACCTAGCGCTCTTAGCGAGTCGACCGCGGCCTCATATATTAATAGAAGCTTTTGTCGATCTCAACCATTAGCAGATAATTGCACTATCATGCACTCCCATAGGCAGAAACCGCAATTCTGGGTAGTCATCGATAGATCATCACTGCACGAGAAACAGTTGGGCACTTGCAGATGCTCCCCAGATATGGTAATTGACTTCTGTTCCAGTGCAGTGATTTGTTGCAAGAACTGTCATTGAATGGGCCGATTCTATCTACAACATCCGAAATTCCGCTACCACACGTGCCATGCGTATAACCTAATTCTCCACCTCAGACTACATACCACTATTCATGATCAGTAGATACCATACCCGTGGCTGCCTTAAGCTCTTTTATTCAAAGATACGAACGTTATACGGGTTACTCGGGGTTGGCTTTCAGATACGCCTGTACATATTCAGTCCGTAGATGATGTCTCGAATGACAATTATCTTCTGATCAGTTCACTGACATGACGGCTCGCTGGTTGAAATCATAATGGAGATCGAGGTATAAAAGACAATGAGTTCCCCGAGATACATCCTACTCTTCATCCTACTCATCCATCCAGATACACAGCCAGACACGCAAATACAATCTCGACAACCATGAAGTTGATTCCACTTGTGTGTAGTTTTCTTTTCGCGGTAGCTTTCTCGCTACCGTCACACTCTCGCCGGGGCACATGCGCTAACCCCCCCCTACGCAAAGAATGGTTTGTTCAAATAATCCTTGCGTGGTAGCATCAAACTAACACCCTTTTTTTTTTTAAAAAAAAAAGGCGTACCTTGTCCGACCAGGAAAAGTCGAATTACATTGAGGCTGTGAAATGTTTGCAAAAACTACCAGCAATCAGTACCCCGAATGTTCCAGGCGCTGTATCGAGATACGATGACTTTGTCGGGCTACACGTTAGAGACGCAAACACTATCCATTTCGTGGTATGTTTTCCCCCCTCACTTTAATTTGAGTCATCCTGAAATATTTACTAACGGACACAGGGACACACGCTCCCCTGGTATGATTGAGTTGATTTCTCGAGTAATGGGACTTTATATCTGACTTTTACTAGGCATAGATACTTTGTCGCAGCCTTTGAAGTTGCAATGATCAAAGAATGCAACTACACTGGTGGTCAGCCGTAAGTAAATCTGAATGTATATTCACCATGTTAAAACAAAAACTAATTACAATAATTTCTTAAGGTATTGGGACTACACACTTGACAGCGCTAAGGAAGAGGACTTCCTCGCATCCCCCATCTTTGACCCCGGCCCACTTGGTTTCGGCGGAAACGGTCCATGGATTGCCGAAAGTATCGATCCCTTCCCACCCGCCCCCGGGCGCACGGGTGGAGGATGCGTTCAGGACGGAGCTTTCAAGGAAATGGTTGTGCGCCTGGGACCGAGAGAGAACATCCAATTGAATGAGAGATGCTTGACGAGAGACTTCAGCCCTTGGATCGCCACTACATTTTTGTCCGCCCAGTTGATAAAAGATACCATGGAGCAGACTACCTTTGGATGGTTTGATCTCAAGGCACAAGGCAAGATTCAGAATGTCTATACATACAGATATCATGGTGGTGGACATCTCGCAATTGGTGGAGAACTTGGAACGGTATGAATCAATTACTGGGTTTTAGGGGTAATGAATGGCTCGCTGACTTTTTCCTCTTTTGCTACTTAAAGATGGCGGATGTTTGGGGCAGTGCTGGTGGTGAGTTGCACAACTTCTTATCGCCCCCAATTATAAAAGTCACTAACCATACCTAATTCCACAGACCCACTATTTTACCTTCACCACACAAATATGGATCGTCTATGGTGGGAATGGCAGAAGAAAGATCTCCCCTCTAGGTTGTACGATATCTCCAACCCTATCTACCCATTCGACTTCCCTTACGGAAACGCAACCTCAAGAGGTAATGTTACTTTGGAGTTTGAGATCCCGATGCGTGAGATCGCAGCGACCAAGACAATCGGGGATTTGATGGACATCATGGGAGAAACACTCTGCTATGACTACGAATCAGCACCGACGAAGAGCTGTGAGTGGTAAGAGAGGGGGTTGGGTAATGGCTGAAGTGTCGCATATAATCTATGTTTTTCTTTTGTATTTCTTGATACGTGGAGGCTTCTCGGCTCCAGAGTGTCTCATCTATAATAGGTTATCCCAATTAAATTTTATAGAGTCTAATGACTTCAGCGGTTCAGAAAGGATGAAGTAGACTTTTTTGCATGTTTAGGAATTTCTGATTAAGCATTGCATGCATAAATGCCCCTTGACCCTTTAGGAAATGTCGATAAAGCTTAACTAGAAGTTCATCTGATATATAAATTTAGCTCTGTCGGCCAGGAAGGATGTAGGTAGGATTGGCTTACTGCATGAATGGGAATAGAAGATTATTCGTGCGCCGCTATATAAATCCTGATAAATATTGCATATGTAGCACTTTTATGCAGCACCAGTCGTGTTCGGAAACGCTATGAATAGACGAGGGGTGCAGAAAATACGACGGCTGACTGGAATTTCAATCACGTGAAGGTCGAGTGAACCCCACGTGATGCACATCTATTCGATATTACGAGCGTGAAAATTGCACTATTACACATACATACATGTACATAAGACGGGCAAGAATTCAAACGGCATGCCCACTCACCAAACAAGGCAGACAGATCTTTTTTCGAATGCGGGGAAATCACGAAATATCACTCTGCAAGGCAAACGCACCATGTTTTTCTTCAAAGATAGAAACCTGTAGGAGACTCCCGGGAGTTCGGCAGAGTGTTTCTTCGACTCTTATAACTTACCCTTGTACCGCGAAATCCTTCCGGAACGAGGTACTTTGGAGATAGGTAGGGGTAGCTGGTTGTCATGAGGTATCACTCGTTTTCAGCCGGTATTTTCTTTTTTTGTTTACATCATTAAGTGTATTTTTCAAGAGGGTAGATATTTGCTTATTATTGTTAATATACTCCATAACATTCGTGCAACCCCTTAGGCTGCAAATATTTGCTTTATTGATTAATTGGTTGATCATGAAGTGCATAACTTGTGATTGTGCCATCAGTGTCTTCACTCACTTGAAAAGGCAAATAACAAGACCACGATGTAAGGCTAGAGAGAACAGATTGCAGTACTGAATGACAACTAAAGATACGCTGTATGTAACTCCTTAAAAGATAAGGTTATATTTGGAAATTGATTGGTTACATGAAAGAGTAGAATCCTCAGTTTAGTACTCTATCGGGATTAGTGATCCGTTAAGGCCTTGATGAATATAGCAAGAAAAGCCGCACCTCCTAATTACACAGATCTTATACCATGGCCACATGGTATGCCGATAATGAATATTCTGAGGTTTGTTCTTTACAAAGGGGATATAACTTTGTATTACAATTGATTCCACATCATCCATCATCCGATCGACTCCCTCAATGACCGAATGTTTTCATGGCACCAAGCACGCCAGTGTCTATTTCAGGAGAGGGGTCAACTGCAGTTAGACCTCCGACGACTGGTAAGCACTAAAATATACGGCGGAGGTCTTTTATACGACGTTTTTCTGAAGAACTGGGCTGGATACATACGTTACTACAACTACTACCGATGAAACATTTAACACGATCTCCAACTAAAACGCCTATATTGTGTAGCCCTGTTCTGCGACCACAATACTCCCTGCTGCTCTCACCATAATACGATACCCTGACAGGCCTTATAAATGGACTTTTGGCAGTGCACCCACCAAGGGACGGTTGTTTCGGGCTTTTGATACTTTAGGTACTCTGTGCACGGCTTATATTTACATGAAAAGTTCAAATTTATAGCTCCTATAAACAGGGGAGCTGGAGAAAACTGCCTGTCTTCATCTACTTGAGTAGTAGATTGATACGAGTATGCACGTATTCATAACGCATGGGTCTATAATTACTTGATCGTTTACGAGTTCGTAATAATTGGTGCTATGAGTCAACTGAAAAAGTAGCTGTGGTAACCGGACCTTGAAATGCTAGTAAGATTCGTGGTTTGAGAGGCCCTTGCCGTAAAATATATTAGTCTGTGGCAGTAGGCGACTAACTCAAACATCTTGCCTAAATGTCTTAATATTGTTGTGTCAATTCTCCAATGCTATATTAGGTGTATGTACTTTTGCCTTTTGGAACCTTCATACGTGAATTGGCCCCTTTTCCCCAGTAATATCCTAACAGACTCTTCGTTTCCTATATATAGAGGCTGCGGCATATACCGGAGTTTGATTACTATACCTCTTCGGCCTACACTGCCCTCGAGAAGCCTCTTTACAAGTGCAGTCTCTAAAAGTGCAGTCTCCAGCCCCACAAGTGCAGTCTCTCCACAAGTGCAGTCTCTCCACAAGTGCAGTCTCTCCACAAGTGCAGCGCAGGGTAGGCAACGGCGTGGTGTAGTGCAACATGGTCCGTCTATTCGAATCCCCCCGCATCTTCGTTTCTCGGGGAGTGGTGCAAGTCCCCAGACCCTAGCACGTGGTGCACCCTGCACAAAGTCTTGTTCCCCGAATATTCTACTTCAATGTGGTATCTACCCCTGTCACTCCTCTCCTCGATATTGAACCCACCTCTCAGTATCTGCTCCATCCCTACGCCTGTGTAAATCGGTTTCCGACTCGGTAGCTTCGTCGGTGTAGATAGACCCTACCTATAGTATTCGAGAGGTTCAGCAAGTAGTATGTATTATTGCAGGGGTGTAGAATCTAGTCATGGGGTTCGTTTACGCCTTTTAGCGTCTACAAAGTCTGAATTAAAAACTGTCGTAACATAATCTCGCTGTATGTATCTCCTCGACCCCTGATCCTTGCCGTTGCTCTGGAAACATAAGTAATACAGAATGACTTGCTGAACCTCTCGATTGATATCTAATCTACTATAAGTACCAGAAAGCCACCCGCAGCCGTATATGCAGTGCTACACCCATCAGTCCCTGCAAAGACGTTGGCCCATGGCCTCACCCGGGAACCCGGCTCTGCTCGTGTGGGGGCGGCGCGTCGGGTCCGTCTCGCCCTTTTCGGATGCGTCCTTGTAGCTACCATATCCCCTTTTCGGCGGGCGGACGCAGTCTTTAGAGGCTTTTGTTGGTGGGGGAGAGGTGGTGCTCAGTGTCGGTGGGTCCCGCGCCCCTCTTGGCTGGCGCAGGTTGACGGATACATGTAGTTGTGGGGGCGCGCGGGTTGCATGTGGCGGAGCTACCCCCGGGCTTTCCTGGGGGTGGCAAGTACTACATGTACTTCTGGTGGGTATCCCGGAGATTCAATATAGGCGTGTGTACTTTAGGGGTCTCAAGGAAAGGGTATACGTGTATCTAGAAGATTAAAGTTCAAAGTACTTGAGTTACTGCGGGCTTGTCTTTCCTATTGAAGATAACGTAGAGGTACGCTGTGGTAAGTAGTCTCAGGCCGGAGTTACTTCATATCACCACGTAACGACCTTTGAGTCTCGTCTGGGAAGTAATAGGTTTTTTCATATTCTGTTTCTGGGGTTATGTACTTATAAACATACTTTAGGATCTCTTTTTCTGGTTGATAGGGAGGATGTTTGGCGGGGATTTATCATAAGACATGGGGGACCACATATATGAAAAGAACTGTTGACCGGCTCGTATTGCACTTTAAGAAATTAAGCGCCGCCGCGGTAGGCGAGAGTAGTAGTCCCCCTTACGCAGCATTGGCGCAGGGTTCGTTCTGGTAGGTCATCCCTAACCCTGGGGGAGAACGTGCGAGTGATGGCTCGTGATCTGGGTATTGGATAGGGCTGGTTGTGCTGTGTGGTGGGTGTGTATGTGATATCGATATCAATTCTATAGCCTGTGGGGCATCTCTAGTTTCTTTTGCAGTCCATACTGTGGTGGTGGTGGTAGGTGAGCTTTGGGATGGATATTGTTCAAATACTGCCCCTGATCTGGGAGGGAGACTTGGGACTCTGGTGTTGGGGGAGAGATGCGCCATATGGGAGTACATGTAGTCCCGTGCCTTGATATACGTTTACTGCATGTATGTACCAGACAGTGACTGCAGTACGGTATTCTTATTCATGCATATCTGTACTGTTCCCTTAATACCACAGCACTGCACAGAGTATATTATATTCAACAGATCACACCCCCCCCCCCTTCGACACCAACAGCTGGGATGGACCAGAAGGATAGCAAGATAAACTCTCCTGAGCCCTCCAACGGGTACAGAAACTACCCAGATCTCTCACACAAGATGCCTTTCATCGACTACGACCATGGCCATCGTCTCCCATGGCTCACCCGCATCATTGTCTACCTCCGCCGCCTAGTCTTCCACTTCCTCCATAAACACATCAATTTCCACGCCCTGAGGGGGTTCAAGGTCCTGCCAGTCACCCTCCTGGCACTGGGAACATACACCGTCATCTTGGTGTACCTGCTGCACCTCGACGGCAGTGTCCCCGCCGTTGCCTCCCTGGAGGAGCAGGGTCTGTGGGGTGTGAGCGTGGAGGAGGCATATGCGGACCTGGTGACCCTGACCGTAAGGTCCCATCCATACAACAGCCCGCAGGTTGTTGTCGTTGGGGAATGGTTGCTCCAGAGGCTGGAAGGGATCGTTGGGGAGTGGCGGGGAGAGGGGGTGGCGGAGGTGCTTGTTGATGGTGTTGTCGGCATGGGGGCCAATGCTACCTGGGTGAGGCCTTCTGATGGAGTTGCAGTAGGTGACTCTGTTCTACGTGGCTGTTTATAATGCGGGGCTGAGCGGTGTGGTAAAGGTCTACTTTGAGGAGAGGAATATCATGGTGTATATCCACGGGACGAACCCGAATCTCTCACCCGCGCTGGTCAATGCGCATTATGACAGTGTCTCTACATCCCACGGTTGGCACCTCTTCCTTGTTGATATACCGGAACTAAGGTGTTTGCAAATTCAGGAGTGAGCGACGATGGGGTAGGGGTAGTGACAATACTACAAATGGTCAAGTCGTTCACGAGGAGGGGTAAACGGCCAAAGAGAGGAATCTTAATGCTGTTGAATTGCGGTGAGGAGGATGGGCTGGTATGGGCATGTCTTGTTGAATTTGGTTTTTGTTTGGCGCTGACTGTATATAGAATGGCGCGAGAGCCTTCGGGGCTCATCAATTATCTAAGCTTCCCCGTAGGTATTCTTTGGAAAGCAACCAGCACCCCAGCGCTGACATCGGGCCCCGTTCTTGTTAGAAATCTTCCTAAATCTCGGGGGCAGCGGCACTGGTGGTCGGGCGATGCTTTTCCGCGCGAGTGACACCGCCGTCAATGGGTTTTACCAGACGGTTCCGAGACCCCTGGGGAGCGTTCTCCTCAATGATGCGTATGGACTGGGGGTAATAAAGTCTGCCTCCTCATGTCATTTGCTCTGGAATTGGCTTGTGCAAATATATATTAATCACTCAGTTTATACTTAGGAGCGCAACGGACTACGAAATCTTCAAGGATGCGCTTCATATGAGAGGTCTCGATGTTGCATTCTATCGACATCGGAGCCGTCACCATACACCTGATGATAACATGGGATATAGTAATTCTCCCGCCTACTCAGTCAAGATCCAACTCCTTACTGACTACCACAAGCTAGCAAAAGATCTATATCCCATATGCTATTCACTGCTCTCCACATAGTCGATGCGATGGCGGCAGATACAAGCCTCGAATACAACAAAGCACAGCCAGGAAAGCCTGCTGTCTATTTTGACTGTAAATCTCCGCGCCTCCCCGTGACTTGCGGCTTGATGTATAACTGGTCATAGTCTTCAACCGCATCTGGACGTTTTACGAGGTAAACACACTCTTTGCCTGGTCTTTGACATTACTCATCGTCCCAGTTGTCGTGCTGGTTACTGCAATTTACAGCCTTGGTACGTTCCCAGGCTGGAAAAGGGGCATGCTCCGTTTTCCTCTGGCATTTTTCTTGGCGAGCGCATCTACTCTGATAGTAGCCGTCAGAATACACGCTGTGAATCCACTAGTTATGTACTCGTCTTTGGAGACGGTGTGGGCAACACTTTCAAGTACTTGGTTTCTTGTTGCTTGGGGTGTGTTGAAACGTGCGGATCTAAAAAACCCAACCGCCTTAGCAAGAGGTTGGGCTTTTGCGGAGGTGTGGGCTTTTATGTGGCTCGTCATGCTCGGGGTAGCCTACCTCAGCTCTCCTGGAGTAGGTGTAGGTGCCGGCTATTTCATGCTCGCGCTATACATAGGAGCATTCTTGGGGTGTTGTGTTTCGATTTACGAGTTGTTTGTTGTCCGCGATAGAGGAGGGTTTGAGCAGGACCTCTACCGAGGGGATATTGACACGCCCTCACCTAGCGATCCACCAGCTATGCGATTAGACACGCAGAGGAGAACACTACCGAAAAACGGTAAACAAACCAAAGAAGAGCCTTGGAGTGCCCTTCTGCCAAACTGGACGTGGGCTGTACAGTTTCTCCTTCTGGCACCAATTCCAGTTCTATTTACATTGCAGCTAGTGCTCCTAGCCAATACAATGCTCAAACAAACGCTCTGCGACGGCGGAGGTACGATGGGGCCCTATATAGTTCTCGCGGTAGGATCAGTGATCATCCTACTCCCACTAGGCCCTTTCTTACACCGCATATGGTGCAACATCGCTTTAACCGTACTTTTGATCTTCGTCATGACCGGGGTCTACAATCTCCACGCGTTCCCGTTTACCACTGATGCAAAGTTTAAAACCCACTTCATACAAAGCATCGACCTCACTACCGGCAAAAACCAAGTAAAGCTAACCGGAAATGACGGATTCATCGTCTCTGCGATAACACACCTACCCAGCACATTTAACACCCCAATATTATGTGAGCCGGTGGCACCAGGATCCCCGCTTGCAGGACTCGTGCAGTGCAGCTGGGTGGGACTTACTCCAAACGTCACAAACAAAGCGAGCAAGTTTTCCACATGGGTGAAATATAGTGTTGAAAGCATAGCAGATGGAAAGGCCAAATTAAGGATCAAGGCCAAGAACAGCCGCGCCTGCAGAGTGTTCTTTGACAATAAGAATGCCACAAGCATCGAGATCCTCAACTCGCCACCCAACCACTTGGGCCCGCCTCTGCCAGAATCGGGAACAAACCAGATGCGACTGTGGAGCCGGGAAGCGGGGCGGGGATGGAGCATTGAGGTAACATGGAAAGCATCACCGGAGACACCCGACACCGCCCCTGAGCTGAGGCGCGCGGTGGGTATTGGCACCGGGAGTCTGCAGGGGAGAATCGTGTGTCTGTGGAGCGATACGAACGGGGATGAGATCCCGGCGTTCAGCGAGGTTGTGGCGTACTTGCCGCCTTGGGCGGCTGTTTCGGGGGCTGGTGAGTTTTTGGTGTAGCCGTGGGGTCGAGTGGGCATGGCTGACGTTGGGTGTAGATAGTGGACTCGTGGAGGGGACTGTGCCGTTTGTGGTTGGGTGAGTGGCTTGGGGGATGTGTGTATTATTTTGAGGAGGTTACTTGGTTGGGGGTTATTGTTACTTGATGAGGGGATCTTGGTGCGTGTTATGGGGACTGATATTCGGAAGCGGGGCCCTTGTTATCGTTTATGAATGAATTCGCAAATTCCATATATGCACCCCTCCCTAGAATACATGTAGTAATTAATGAATTAAATGTAGTCCAACCAAGGCATGAGTGAGACACAATGAATCACTCGATCACGTGAAGCTCTCATTATCACAGTTGTGCGTGATGCTACCATGCTAGTAGTATTAGTGGTTTTAGGCCAAGCGTCCATTTTGGGGATGCTGTTTGCCCACCCAGCAAAAAAATCCCTGCAGCTAGTAATTTTGACCAAAAGTGATTGTTGGCCTATGACTTCTATTCAAGCCAAATAGAGAAAAGAAAAACAAGATCGGCATAAGATTGAAAGCGATAACCCACATCTTTAAGATGTAACACACAGATATTCTATGGTATACTGCAGATTAGCCACCAGAAATGTCATTCACAAGCCGCCTCAGATTTTAATATTCATGTACCAACGATAACGTTGCAGCATATTGTGATCCCGAGAATTATGCCAAGACTTGGGGTTTGTAATGGGCGCTTGGCAAAATCAGCTTAACAATAGTACTAAGAAGAGCGATTTGGCCGACAACCTCTGGATTTAAATATTTAGCTCTTGGCGGCAGTTTTTGCCGCCAAGAACTCGTTCTAGTGTGTCTTGGGAACGGTAGTAAATTATTTTACCACCAGCGGTGGAGATAATACCAGCATTTATCTGTACCTTAGAATGGATAAAAGTGCAAACCCTTTCGCCATGGGGGACTTTCGTAAGTGTTGGAACGGGTGATTGAAGTATATTAGCATATATAGCGCGGCGTAAAGACTGAAATTCAGTTCTTTCACTACCGCCCCGCTGACACACTTGCCGCCCCATAAAACTTTGGTGGATTTCGGTGCGACGATGATTTATGTTCAAGGGTGACTGCGCATGTAGATGCGTCGGGCAGCAAGTTCTTTTACCAAGTTCTGTTGTGTGGGAGAAGGGGTTATTAGAGAACGCTGCCGATCAGTAGAGGCCATGGATAGTGGGGATATATTAGGGGGAATAGCTCATGAGGTACTGGATGGATGGGTACATATATATAAGTGAGCTGGACTATGTGTCTGGCAGATGCTTTTTAGGAATATAATGTGTCAGGGATAAATTGTATTCTTGGAAATTCCATTAATACGTTAAGGTTATGGCTTGTAAATTCATGGGCAGTCACTGTATCCGTTACCTGGGGCTAAGAGGACTATGGACGAAGATGGAGGCCTAGACGACGGGTGTCATCACAGGTGCTAGAATTAATCTGAATTATAGAGTACGCGCATGCTATTGGCGAAGGACGGGTAGTAACCCGGGGAGTGATATCCAGAGGACCCTTAGTCATTAAGATGGAATGTCAACAAGCTCTAGGCACTGGGGCTATGCGGGAAGCTTAGGTCGACTAGTCCCACCTGCCACGCTAACTTGTCGTTCTAGTGAATTCCCCGAATTTTCCAAAAACTGACTTGACATGCGTAAAAAAACAGCATTGCGCGCTTGACATGGAAGTAAATAGAGCGGATTGGAAGAATGCCATGTCAATTACTACATGTATCTATCTATCCTTGGATTTATTCTATCCCCTCCCTGACTCTTCCCTACTCCCCTCGCTTCCCTATGATCCCTAGTACCTTCTCCCTCACCCCCTCCTCCCAATCATCCCAACAGACACTATACACCACCATATCCCTTCCCAAATCTTCCCCATCTCCTTCCGGCACCCTCCTCCCGTTCCCCTGCTTCCCCTTGCTCCCCCCACCATAAAACACCCTATCCCACCGCCGCACCCCCTCATTGCGAAACCCCATCCTCTCTGCCACGCGCATCGAACCCATATTAACAGTACTCGCCTGCCACTGCACCCTCCTCAGACCCAGTCCCCCCCGCGCCGGAGGTTCCAGCGCATACTGTAGCAGCAGCCCGACGGCGTTGGAGGTCACATGCGTCCGCTGGAATGGCGGGAGCGTGATGACGTAGCCAATCTCGGTGGACTGTCTGGCTACTGAGGTGTTGATGTAGGCGATGATGCCGGCGAGGGCGCCGGCGGGGTCTTCGGCGGGGGGACGCGTCTTGTCAATGACGGCATATAAGAGTATGGTGGAGTTGGGGCGGACGACGGCGTCGAAGAAGGTGGTTGTGAACTCGGCCACGGAGGTGAAGGGGGTAAAGGACATGTGGGCGTAGATGGAGGGGTGTGGGGAGGTGTGCATGAAGTAGGAGTCGGCATGGAGGGAGGGCTGGAGGGAATGTTAGTTAGTGAGAACTGTGGGTGATACTGGTAGGGAGGGGGGTTACGATGAAGGGGGTTAGTTTGATGAGGTCATTGGAGAGGTCCTGGACGGGGTAGCAGAAATTAATTACATCGTCGGACATTGTGGTTCTGGGGGGGAGGGGGAGGTTAGTATTTGGCTTTGTGGAGGTTAGGTGGGGGTAGATATGCAACTCACCCTTCCTCTGGCTGGGTAGAGGGACCGGGGAGCACAGAGTAGCTTTGTAGTGCGTTTTGAGGGTACATAAGTACATGTACATGTACGTACGAAGAGAATCTTGCTATGAAGTAGTTGTTACTCGATAGCTGAGCTCGTTTGGCCCCCTAACCCTGCACCGCCACATTGCCAAGCCTCGTACATCTCCCACATGCCCGCTACCCCGCACTCAGCAAGTCTCACCAACAGCCACACCAACTTTACTTCTCGAGACCCTATGTATTCAGTGGATACAATCGCGTCTCTACGAAGGATGGCACTGCCGCTTTTGTGCTGCTGGGCACAGGATTGTCGCGAAGCTGCATACTGCTAGTGGAGATGGGGGGTAGTTGATGAGATTCTGCAACACCACGATCATGGCGTGCAAAGGGATATCAAAGATATGGCTAGTGCTAAGCGATAGTTCTGTAGCGTTTAAACTTTTAATGTTGCCCTTATGGATTCCCCGTCAAGAGACATCCAGCTATTGAGACCGCCTTTTGAGCTTCAAGTGATTACCCAGTGATACACTTTTATATACAATTACGATACATTTCTGACGCTAGTAGAGAGTAATCTTTAGTTCTACAGCTCTTGTGAGATCCTGTTATACGAGAACTATCGAATATACCCGGGACTTGTATAGGTATTGCCGGGGGTAGCTGGACCACAGAAATCTGAATCCAATTGAAACCTTTCGTGATGGCAGAGGTACCTGGCTATTCTATTTAGAAAATGAGCGACCAAAGATTGGGCAGAGAATTCTTAGGAAAATCAAGTTCATTGTAAGTTGAAACTTATCTTCCGCTAGAATAAACCAATAATTGGTGTTTCTGGCAAGGTCGAGGATACTCTTTGAGGATAGCCAGCTAAAACCTTAGCCGCGCGAATTCGAACACTATTGCGCCTAAATAAGCTCTGGAAATATTACTTTGTGGGCTGGTCAGCCAGGTATTTCCTGAAATGTTAATCCTCCAATATGGACGCCACACATACTTTGCGTAGTGGGTTTCGTTAATCCCAAATATAGCGGGAGTTTATAATGGGGTAGGTGGTTTTTTTAAAGGATACAACCAGTGTAGAGTAGCAATTTGATACTCACTTACCAAAATAACATTTCAGCACCCAGAAAGTATTACTTCGATCTACCCTCAGTATATAGCCCGGCCTTTTCAAAATCGTTAAGAAAGGTTTTACCCCAGTCATTCTGTATTATAATTGGCTAGCTTAGGCCATCCGCGCCAACAGGGTACTAGATTCCTTTTCACAGGGGAGTGGAGGGCGTACTAACGATCATGTCATAAGTCTATCACCAAACCATAACCCCCCGTTAGAAGTTTGTAATTTCAAATTGTGGAGACGTCTTCGGACAGTTTTGTATTGTCTCGTCTTCTCCCCCAGGTCTCGTCTTCTCCCCCAGGTCTCGTCTTCTCCCCCAGGTCTCGTCTTCTCCCCCAGGTCTCGTCTTCTCCCCCAGGTCTCGTCTTGCATGTTTTGCACTAAGTCTAGAGACAAAGTCTCGAGATATTAATTAACCTGTCTTGAGCCCATCACTATTTCCAAACTCCAGCTGTGGATGTGACGCTGCTAGCCCTGCCCAAGTACCGCATTGATTCACCCCAGCGGACACTCATATTGACATTCAAATTACTTGTTCTGGTCATTTATCTTACAAATGCCCCCTAATCTTCCCTCATACGCGCTGTGAAAGGTAACTTCGACGACTGTGTAACCGTCCGCTGAGACGAATTACGGCGGTATGGGGGGCCGGGTTGTTCAAAATAGAGAGTATTTATTAAGTGTCAAATCCGATAATTGACACTTTGAAAGTGATATGGTTGCGGGAGGCAAAGTTGACTGTTCCTCTCAGTCACCTAATTAACCACACATGGGGGGTATGATATATAGGAGAAACTCCGCAGGTAAATAGTTCTTCACGTTTACTGTGAAATACCCTGGCGGGATATGAACTGCACACAGTATAGTAAACATCTCTGGGCGCATCATACATCCCCACTTCGGAAAATTGGTTAGAATTCACGGTTTCGGCAACCACCTTTTAATGTGGCGAAGTGTAAATTGTTGGTTTTGACACTTGGTACATACTCTCTAATTACAACCTTCATCTAAGATATAGATATTACCTACATGTATATATAGCCTTGACTAGCCTAGCTAGTAGTGGAAACATTCTCCGAAATCAGCGCTTATGTCACGTCAATCTCGAACCCAGGAATCATTACATCATCCTTTTCATTTCCTCGCCGCTATTCTCCTCTTGACTCGCCACTTCTTTCTTCTCTCCACAATCCACCAACATCACGATCTCGGTGTGGTCATCTGAACCATTATCAGCTCTCCCACACGATGGAACTAGAGAAATTTATTAGGGGTTTAGGCTCGAACAATATAATATACCCAACGTCCTCAGATTCAACACTACCCCCACACTTCACCACCGAGAGAGGAGTTCTACTACCGGGACACGACTATGCACATAGTGTGATGGAACAAGAAGAATATATAAATGTGGACCGTCGCCCTTTTCGCGGTATCAGACACCTCTGGTACGTTAAATGCTCTCCTCCTGTTTCATCTCTATATTTGGTGGGAGGGGGGGGGGGGTTAGCTACTTTTCCCCGCCATTTGTCACTTCAGTTATTGGCTACCGGGCTTCACTAGCGGGGCCCGCATATCTGGCTACGCATATGGGCCTTTCATAGTCTAATTTGATGCGCCTTGCAGCCTAGGCATTTACTCGTCTATCAGGAACCCCACCTATGGCGTGAGTCCCAGCGACGCCCTCTATGCCCGGGGATCCTGCCGCTCTACCCTCGGGGAGGTGGGCACCTCGTCTGATAAGCTGGCTGATATTGCTGTCCTAATCATCAAAGATCATTTCCCGTCCGGTCTGCCAGTATCCATCGGTTACCTTCCCCCATGGGTAGATGCTGCCCTAAGACGAGATGAACTCGAGGAATGGCCAGAACCACTTCCTAGGGAGTCGGACAAAGACAGTGCGCTTGTCAAACTTCGCGGCATCTTTGAGGCTTTACCATATTTCAACTTGACTTTGGATGTATTGGCAAGAGAGTGGTGTGAGATTGAAAAAGCAGTTGACGTGATACTTAATACGGTAGCAATTGAACATTTTACTACTATCGAGGACCCTAGATTGCAGATGCAAATCGGATTGATTAAGAAGTGGTTGAGGGGAAGACGGGAGGAGTTTTTGCGAGTCGTTGATGAGATGGGCTGGCTATTTGAAAAGTCTAGGGACGAGCTCAACCACATGCATCCTAGTAGGGATTACAGTGATGGCCTACGGCAGAGAAGGGTAGCCCAGAGAAGGTGAGTAACTAAGTCTTAAACTCATTTGATTTGACCACCATGAGAAATCCTGTTACCAACGGCGTATTTCTATACCTAATTGGATCATCGATCAAAACCTACATAAGACCTGTTCATAGCGAGATACCTTAGTGATAGGCACATTCGCTGACCGAATCCGAGTATTAGGGCGAGTGGCGGATGCTGACTTTGGTATCATAGCTCATAGATCAGTCTAAGGAAATAAGGATCCCTAGGTTGCTAAACGTAGGAAGGTGAATGTACTCATGTCAATTTAGGTCCCGGCAAATACTCCCGAGAAGCGCACTGTGTGTAGCACTCTCTGTAAATAACTACATGTATTACGTCATTCATCGTTACCGCTCAAAAGGAAACTAGAAGATGGCAAAACAATGAAGCAGCAAAATGTTTGATGTAGATATAAATGGTTATGCTTATATTTAGGTACAGTCGTTCACGGGGTGAAAACGGACACTAGGTGTTTACGAACAGGGGATTATAACAAATAAGAAGTAATAAAAAGAAGCCTGGCTGTTTCTCACCCATAGTTATAATCCCTGTGCGTCAATGCCCAGTGTCTAAGTGTCCGACTTCACCCCGTGAACGACTGTAGCCCAGATTGTAAACCCCATACTTGTGCGATAATTACCAAATTTCAAAGGAGCTGCATAGGTCCAAATCTGAGAATCCGATGAGGTCTTGGCACACATTTCAGCATTGTTCGCTACAGCTCATGCAAAACTTGATATCTTTACGAAACAGGGTTACAGTATTGAATAGCCCTTTCTTAGCACCAGCATTTGCATGTACTTTGATTAAAGGCCTGACCTATGAGAAAAAATCCACGTCCCAAGCCCTATGCAGCACATTACTATAAAATAGGTAGTACTGGTATTCCACCATGCCGTCGTGGCGCATCCGGAGCGGAGGATTAGGAAAGCATTTCACAAAACCCACATCGACGGTCGATCGATCTTGACTAAGTTGTTGTGTCGTCTAAATAATCGATTTTTGGTACATTTTTGAACCCACACGAAGACCCGTGGCGTATTGATCTGCAGCTGTAAACTACATGTACTAGGGTGTTGCAAAAAGTGATCAGAATCTGATAAGACAAATACACGCACTCACTACAACATTCACTTATCAGATTCTGATCACTTACCCACACACCCGAGTACTCCCACTGCAGCGCCCCGGCCATACATACATGTACACTTACAAGTACTTAACATTAGTCTCTTCCTAGTCCCCTGCCGGCAGCTCGCCTGCAGCTGCTCACTCGCAGGTGAGTTTGGTCGCACATCAATTAAACATTCATGTACGTTTACCATAATATACTCGCAATATATCGGGCAATACAGTATCAACACAGGAACAATTTTAGATTAATACGCACTTCTGGGCCCTTCAAAATTGCAATCTTCAACCATCCGACACCTTTATATAGCCAGCCCCAGGAGTACATATTCTTACACTAGCTAGTATATGTTTATTTCCCATCTCACTGAAGTGACTCATGTACTGGCGAAGATACAAATAGCCAAAGAGTGGCCCATTTTTAAATGTCGTTCATCTAGATATATAGCGATAATTGAGGGTCTCGCCGTATTGATTAGCAGCACTATGCAGTACATGCATGCATCTGAACTACAGAGTACATACTTCTTGTAATATGTATGCTCTCAACTTGCTACTTGTATATACACATACATGTACTTATATACATCTTATTAGTCTCGTTCCCAGACCCAATCGGTATTTCTTTATGTGGTGTACGTATACTGAATGTACTTTGTGGCACCATCAGAGAGGACAGTGGCTTGAAAACTGGCTATACCTCTAACTACTGTGCGCAATGTACATGTGTTTCCGGGGTGGTACTCATCTGGTCCCGCCCCTCCCCCTTCTCTCCCCGCCATCCATTCTTCAATCTTTGAGCAGTTAGCCATCTTCAAGAACCACTCTCACTGTGACAGGATCATCATATCATCATACGCGAACACAGGCCAGATTTATCGTACCCACATCAACCACAGATTTCCCTGACAGTCCCACCCACAACCCACCCTAGTGAGACTATTCCGCACGGTTAGTGATTTGTTTCTTTCAACCCTCCTTTCATCATTGAACCCGCTTTCCCAGCCGTCGATGATGATTGCAAGCCAGAAGTACTGACTGTGTCGGCAGCTAACATCCCCCGTTATCCGATATATTCCACCTTCACACAGCTGCAGAACTCTACAGTATTTCCAAACTTGTTCCAAACTCTGAAATCACAACTGTTGTTGATTGTTGGAGCATCATCGGGCCAACTCTATACCCAACAATGAAATTGTTGCTGGTTCTACTATATTGAAATTCCGCTGAGTTTGTTCTCATGGGGGACGAGGGCGAGATATTCTCCAGATACAATGGAAGGGAAATTGGCTGCTGTGCATTTTACTACTACTATGCTGTATTATTCTGTACGTAGGACACCTCTAGCTTATAGCGTGTCCTACTAGCGATCTATATAGTTGTGGCCTTAGGCGGGTGCGGACACGTATGCCCGCATGCCCGCCGTAGAACCGTAGAGGTTATAAGCCCAGGCGGCTTCATGAATAAAACACTATCTGAGACATCATAATCAAATTACTGTGCAAATCGTCACAGCATTGGCCCCCTCATTAATCTGGCGGAGAGAAACCAAGCGCTAAAGCTAGCTGCGAGGATGCACTCAATCTAGGCAGAATGGGAGGAGAGGGGGTGAAAAAGGTTAGTAAACCCCCGCTAAAACCGAAAACGTTATGAGAAAAGCTGAGACCACTTGTCAATGTACTAGTCAAGTTTTTATCAATAGGACTTTGGTTGCTACAGCCATTACCTACCCCCGTCCTATTGATAAAAATTTGGTAAGTAGTTTGGACAATTTTGAAGGAATGGATTATCAACCAATCAAGCTATCGATAACCCCGAAGACCGCCCCCAACGCCACAACAAATACACCCCCCAAACCACCGCCAACAGGCACCCACCCCCAGTTCAGGGCTCCGTTTTTCGTCAATTTGCCAATTGCTAACCGGACTATTTCTTACGAGTGGTGGGAAGCCTGAACGTAGGCGAGGTCTTGGCATGATTAGTAAGCACGTCGCTTAGCGCTTAGTGTCACGATAACGTGTTTCTAGCTAGTTCTTTCTTATTGGCTCGTTTCCTTTGTTTCTTCACCATCATCATAATCAATCAGTTTCATAGTTCATCAGTTCGGGCCATTCAGTTCGAGCAGTGAACAGTGAATATCTACCTCCTCTATAAAACCTCTATTTACCGTGAGCAGCCACACCGTCTAGATCTAGACTAAAACGGTGATCCAAGCTAGTTTTATCCCAGGGCGCGATCCGGAGTTTTCTTTTTTTTTGCTATTTGGTTGAGTGCTAGGAAAGGTAAAATTTCATTTCCTTAACTAAAATCCGCGCAACTACACACAACATGGGTTTGGATTCACAAGATTTGTTGTAGAGAATCGCTATAATCGTTTCGGCAGATCATGATGTAACTATGACATCACAAACTTTGTTTCATATCTAAGCCAAATTCAAGCAAACCCTTAACACAGCTTCTAAACTGCGAGCTGTTCAAAGGGCCCTAAACTAACCTAACCAATTTGAGACTACATGTATGCAGTACATATCCTACCTAACCCTGTTGTTTGGTGAGACATGATGACTCACTCGGGGCTTTTTTATTATATATATATTTTTTGTTTTATTTGCATGCAGACTTTCGTCTATGGCAATACCACACTCCTCCTCCCCCTAGACACACAAAAACAACATCTATGAAATAACAAAATGTCGAAATCGCCAAATATGAGAATTTAGTCCCTTTCCCAGCTCTAGACAATTGAGTTATGTTCCTCCTTCCTATCCTGCACCACCCCCTTAGCCCACCCGACCCAGCCTGCCTCCTCCCCTTCCTTCCTCTTCCTTCTCCCCTCTCTCGCCTCTTTCGCGTCGCCATTGCATAAACCGTTTCCGGGGATGGTCGATCGACTTATTACATCATAACGAGGCATATGTAGTCCAGAGACTATAGCACGCGATTCCCTCCCTCTCATCTCGCCTCATCTCATTTCATAGAATTAATACAAAACCCTCTCCGCAGAATGCCCCTCCACCCACCACCATCCCCAAAACAAAAAGAAAAGAAAAGAAATGTCACTTTATGAAAATTTTGGCCAACTCCTTTCTCCTGTCCTTAAGTCTCCTTCCATATGGGGTTGCCCTTACTCCCATTTGTGGATGCCTGAGTAGGAGCCCTCCCAGAGCTGTTTTTGATTGATGATTTAGAGCCAGTGGTTCGACAGCTCCCCCGGAACTCTGCCCAGTCTTGATGCATTTTCCGGTACCAGCAATGTCGGGTGAATGTGAACGTGTATTTGTTCAGCAGGTAAGACCAGGTTCAGAATAGAGGTAAGAACCTACATGTAACTAACTAATAATTATTAGTGCAAAAAACTTACGACGGATAGAAGGAATAGATTAGATAATATGATTGAGGCTGGGGAATGTCAAAAATCATGGGCTTTAGCAGGACTGATTACATTTGATTCCGCTGGTAAAGTATCCAGTGTGTACCTATAAAGCAATGAGCCTGTCGCAAAAATCCGTCAAGCTTGAGCTAAAAGTCGAAAATAAACCCACGGAGTATCTGATGTTTTGCACGAGCAAGAGAAAATAGCATTAACTAGAGAAACGATTGGAAACTAAAGACTTTTCTGCTGTACTCTGTGGTCACACTGTAGTCCTTGATATAATATAACACAATGTAATTTGGCTCGGCCCCAGTACAAATATTTCTTTAAATGTACCCAGGGCGTCGGAAAGTGGTGCACATTTGGTGGTTTCATAGCCGCACGGGAACCAGCCCCCACACCAGGCTACTTCAAGGTAGATATGAGTGTGCAGATACTCTTCATCAAGTATATGCTTAGTACTTGGGTATGATAGAGAAGCTCTGTACGATTTTGTTGTGCTGTGATAAAGTATTTGGGCGTACGTTGTCTAGTCAAAATGTGCATCACTGTCCAACACCCTGGGTACAGAAATAGTCTTGCTTTGACAGTGACCTATACAGATGGGTTCTTTAGATATGTAATTATTTTTTAGTATTTTTCCAGTATCTATCGCTCCTCTTGTGAAAGACTTTATATCTAGTACTATAGTCGGTTCTAGTAGATAAACCTTGTGTACTTACGCGTTTAGTAAACGGGGGCAACTTTTCACAAGAGGAGCGATTGATGCCGGAAAAATACTAAAAATAGTTTATATCTAAAGAAACTATCTGTATTAGTCGTTATCAAAGCGAGATTGACTTGACATTCTTCCCTTTTATGCCCTTAGAATAGTAACTATGCTGCCGGTCGCGATATAGTACCTAGCATCACCGCCATTAGATCAGGTCAAAAAACGATTTATTTGGGTATCTAAGGTAGTTTTTTGAATAAAAACATCTTTTTTACATACAATATGTGTTTTCAAGCGAATAAGTTAAGTACCAAACCGTGGTTTTGGGTGTGGTATTGGGACCCACCATTAGACCCAGAAGTTCTCTACGGATTGGTCATTTCAATTTTTCCTCTATCTTATATTTTCGGGGTGTGATATATTTGGCGTAAGGGAGGTATTGGACACGGATAGTGTAGGTTTGTCACGACCGGCACCATAATGTGCCATAAAGTTCGCAGGTCTAGCTATGAGGGAGGTATGTGACAAGGCTCATAGAGGTATGCTAGCCGCCAGCAATTAAGCCACACGTCACCGAGGACCTCCGGATCCCATTGAGCCATTTTTGACAGAAGCCATGTTAGGCCTCGATCATTTTCATGCAGAAGCCACATGCAGCATGCCACACTTACCGAAACCTTACGAGATAAGTCTTGTGGCGTCCATGGAGTTGGGAATATAATGTGTTTCCTTCCGCAGGGGCACAGCTAGATTTATAAAAGTAGCTGAAAGTTCTGTCCTCTCCTTTCAGATTCACGACGCCTCCCCACGTAAACGTTTCACGTTCCTATCAGGTTTTAAGACCTCTAGTATTGAAAAGCATGAGAATTTTTAGGGTAATCTTTTCGACATTGACCCATCCCTAATATTCTAATAGCGAACAACAAGATATGATTTAAAGAATTCAAGCAGAGAGAATGATAGAGTAGGTAGAACTGAGTCGGTCTAATAATATTAAGACTGTTTGTTGTGCTTGATGAGCTATAGCCGTTCAAACTTGAGGTGTTCAAACAGCTCCGCACCAAGGATTCCCACGCCGGGTCTAAGACAAACAGCACAAAACAGGAAACCAGTAAGATAGTAGTTCTAGATCAAGAGGACACCACCAACGCGGCACCAGAAAATCGGGTATATAGATAACGAACGAAGGGAAAATAAGCCCGTAGTAAACCTTCAAGGGCAGGCAGTTTGCTAAAAGGCCTCGACATAGTCGGAAAGAGATTTGAGTACTCCGATGCTACTTCACGAGTCAAAAGCGGCGGTAACATTTGTGGGGTCTGCCTCGTCGCCCAAACCAATCTGGTAATTGCTGTCGACGGCATCCGGGCTGCTATCATGGAGCTTAGCGGGGACAGAAGGCGCAGTGGGCTACAACAATGAGCACCTTTGGGGATTCCATCTAGCGTTGCGACTTTTCAGTAATATAAACTGTGAGCTCGGAGGTGCTGAGCTGAGCAAGGAGGTTTGACACGTGTGTGATTTAATAAGTATTACTTAGGTGAAATAGTGACAACAACCCCAGGTTATTGATAGCAAGGTCTGCTACGCACTCCACTGGGGCATGCTCGTGCTTATCTACCTGCCACATTTCAGCCATAGACTGGGGGGTGAACTCATCTTCTGAGTATTGGTCATTCTCAGCATATGAGGATACGTGGATACACCCTGGCGGTCATTGTTCAGGACACTGCTCAGCCGACGAGGCCAAAGCTCTGATGCCTCTCCCCATCTTGTCGGAACTGCAGTAAAAGCGAAGGGCAGAGTATACTCAGGCCAAGGGGTGGACGTGGGTCGCTGAACTAGTGGCCGCAAGTCTCTGATGACGGCCGAACCCTTGTATATTAAGTAATATCACAACTTTGCAGAACGGACTGTAAGTACTCTACATGTAACATGTATATACATGTAGATATGGATGCACGGGTGCCTCGCCCTCAACTCCCCCCGGCTATAAGGGTGGTGCTTACATTCTAAGAATTCAGCGTTATCGTATACTTAATACATGTAGTTACCCGGGGGTCCTCAAAGTACATGTACTTAACAAAGAACCTCGATTTCGCAAGCCACTGGCCACCGTGTTCAGTCAAGTGTTGGAGATGCGTATGATTTATATCGATCGAGTTGCATCAGACAGAGCTATATAAGTACATGTAGTACCTGGAGACAAGGGTGGAAAAAGTGAACTGGTGGGTCTAGCTTTGATCATGGTGGTCAGTACCACGCCCCCGTGTACAAGGGACACTACACGTCGCAGCTGCGAAGCTTAAGCGGGGCCAGCATCCACATCTACATGTACAGTATGTGATATGAAGAGGCAGGTGTCACGCATCATGTAACCTCACTCACACGAACCCTAACCTTGAGCATTGTAAGTATGAATTGTACTATAGTCAGACTTCGTTCTACCAACCTTGGATACAATAGAGGCCAATATAAGACATTCACACATATCTGTACCGGATATAGATAGTTCCAGGCACAACGGCCGACCGCGCGCGCCCAGAAGCAACATCTATTACAACACTGAGTCTTTGCCGTTCTATGCCCACCGGAGATATCCTTGGTGTAGAGTATTCCTGCCGTGGCCCAATGAAACCTCCAAGATTACGTGGTTCAGTCAATGCGGCGTCCTCCCGACCAGTATCGTTCTCTGGGGTTGATTGGGCGAGCTAAGCTAGGTGCGTGCGCCAGTGAACAAAGCATGTATAGCTATTACTACCAAACAAAAAGATGATCGGAGTGAGTGTGAGTGCTATATAGAAAAATAGAAATCTAATACTCTAACAATGATGCGGGATTTAGATTATTTCCTATCGAGCAACGTCTATGCCGTCAACCAACCTCCAGCGTACTCAGTTAGGGGCCGCCCACAACCCGCCATGCCACAGCCCTCAGCGCAACATCAACGCCTTGCAACCGCTCTATCATCCCTATATATACCCATGCTGGATAATCCATGATATGGCTCTCTCCTCATCTGTTACGGGATTGCTGGGTTAGGGTTGGATTGATAGGGGTATAGGTTAGTTACGTGACGGCTTGGCTGGAACGGTACTGGTTGGATAATGGGATTGTCCCAGTGCGTCGGTGCTGAGTAAGGAAGTTACGTAAGGAGCCCGACCAGGGGGTAACCCTTGGCGGCTCCAATCATGTATAAATAGATAGCTAGACCGCCGTGAGACTGAGGAGTCTTCTTTTCTCTTTCTCATCAGTGAACGGAATCCGGTCTACAATATTACAAGTTTAAATGCTACAGAACTATTGCTTAGCAAAAGCCTTATCTCAAGTGACACTCTTCGAGATATCCCTTTACACTATATTGTTCCTTATCCTTCACTATTCGGACCTCGACAAGACTATCTATTGGTGTCTCCGCCAATACGTCGAACTCCGAGACCGTTTCTGGATATATTGTCCAGTACTCCTACTCCTCTAAAAAGAACTCTCCGACAGACGCACCGGGACGGCGACATGGAAAAAACCAATTCTGACCGACAGTCACGTCAGACCCACGCCGCCACCCCCACGCCACCATTACCAGCCAGACCAGGGGGGGGCCCTCCTCTCGAGCCTACTGGCGAAGGACCTCTAAGGTCCTGGCCCCCCAGCACCCAAGAAGAGTCACCAGGAGTTCTTCGTCACGAGCCCCGCCGGAAACTCCTGTAAGGAGGGGACAGGCGCAGGCTGAGGACTCCGATGACGAACTCAGCGAAGTGAGCCTCCATAGCGAGCCCACCGCCCCGATCCAATACTACGAGGAGACAACGCCCAGACCCCCCGTCGCACGACAACTCCTAGGCCAAATGGAGGTTGGCTCCAGAACACGCGGCGCTGCAGAGCGACCGCCGTGAGCAGCAAAGAGAGCCAACTGGACGGGATGAATAACTCAGAGGCGCTGCAGGACAAGTTCCAAAGCAGGTGGAGCACACCTGGGAGGAATAGTTTCCGCCGTGATCGCAGATACCAGTTTATATGCAGAGCGTCTACAGGCGCAGATGGAACAGCGTTTCTCGGCACTGGCAGCCCAGGCCATGACACAATGGCAGCATACCCAAGTCCTGGCCAACTATCTTCAAAGCCAGGAAAAGGATGCTCGGCTGATTATTCCCAGCGAGATCCGTGAAACGATCCGGGAAGCGGAAACAGCCCTTCAGGTCCCCCCCCCTAATCAAGAAATTGAGCGGGAAATACGCTCGGTAAAAAGAGCGCTAAGGGACAAAGGGAAGCAACCTCGGGTGGAATCGGAAGAGGAGGCCCAGGAAGGGTCAGGAGGACAGGGTAGGGCCCCGCCACTATCGCAACCCCGAAGGACTGTCAGGAGAGGGAATAGAACCCCTTCTCCGCCACCCCCCAGAAGATCCCCGAGTAAATCGGTGTGGAGGGAGGAGGCACGACAGCCCATTGGAGGAAACGGTGGTGGAGGGGGCGGAATGGGAGGCGGAACCAGGGGTAGATGGCCCGGAGGTGATAGCTCAGATTCGAGCTCCCCCGAAGACGAGAGAAGAGGAAGGAGGGAGAGAAGACGCCGGCACAGGGAAAGATTTTCCTCCCCAGATGCCAGGCGATCCAGGAAGGGAGATGCCCCGAAACAGGCAAAGATCCCCTTCTCTGGTACAACTAAGGAAGACGTCCGCCACTGGATCGATCAGATGGAAACCCTGATTGATCTCCAACCCCGAGTCAACTGGGATGATCGCACTAGAATACAGTGGGCATCCCTGGAACTAAAGGATAGCGCGGCTAAGTTCTGGAGAAACTTTAAGGAAAGGCTTAGCGTAACACCTGAGCTCGGTACATCAGCAAGACTTCATTTGTCTCCTGAGGTCTCTTGAGCCTCAGGAGACTCAAAAAATATCCAGGAGCCTTAGGAGACTCTCAGGAGACCCAGGAGACTGTTGGGAGACTGCATACACAAGTAGTAGTTTGCTGATGTACTTGGTCCCAGTTCAAGAAGGAACTCCGGATCCAATACGGCAACCGCACCAGCCAAGAGCAGGCGAAGCAGAAGATGGATAAGCTCCGTCAAACTGGTCCCATTGATGATTACATCAATGAAATGCAGAATCTGGAGTGGGATGCACGGGTCGGGCCGATCGTTATGAAATCTATGATTCTGACAGGAATAAACTCCTCGCTGGAACAACGATTATCGGCCGCGATCGAAGAACTGGAAGACCGCATTTCATTATCGCAGGGTTAGGAAGGTGGGACGAAAAGACGCAGAGGTGAAGGCTCGCCATGAGATACTGCGAGGCCGAGACACCCCCGCGCACCAACAAAATCCTCCTCGCGATCGGGCCAATTCCCGTAAAAGGAAAAGGAGCCGGTCGCCCCAAGAACCAACAGCCTCCCATAAAAAGGAGCGTGAAAATTCACCCCCGCCTCGAAAAAGTACCACTAGCTTAAACGCTAGCAGGGAAGAAAAAGAGAGGTGGGAGAAGCAAGGAAGATGTTTGCGTTGCGGCAGAGAGGGCCACTTCGCTAAGGACTGCTTTTCTACAAGCAAGTTCCGAAAGGTTACGAAAAAGAGGGGAAGAAGCCAATCCCGCTCTAGGAAAACCGGGAATGACAGGGGGGATGAAGAAAATGCAGGGAAGAAACAAAAGACGCAGGCGGAGGAATTTCGGTCCAGGATCACAGTCCTGCAGGATGATTGAGGGGAATGAAAGGGAAAATGAGGGATTTTACGTTGTATGATAACAAATAATAAAACATGAATTCACACCGCATAACGGCTCGGCTACGGAAGACAAGGGTAGAGTGAAAAACCTTCCTTGCACGAAGTAGTGTGTAAATGTGACAGACGCGGTGGTGGAGACCCCATGTGCAACTAGGAACGAAGCCCGAACGGCTGAAAAATTGCGCAAATAAGGCCCGTTCCGAACGACAAGGGTGACTAGGAGACGAGATAAGGATAACAGCAAGGAATTGAACTGGCGGTACCATTTACGCTGACAGGAGAGCGCGCGCAACGCCGGCAGAATATACCATACGTATCCCTGAAACCTTACTTGACTGCCTGAAATCTCCACAGAAGAATTGTTTAAATAAGCCCCGAAAGTTGATAAGGGAAAAGTATCATACAACTATCGAATTACCTCGCAAAGCCGACTAACGATTAACATGTCGCTCCCCGTCCAAGAAACCCGCCTGGAGGTGGAGATATCTTGGCCTAACCCCGAAACAAATCAACACTTTGTTTACAACGTCCTAGCCCTGGTAGACAGTGGCACCGAAACCTGGATTATGTCCTGGGAATGCATTAAGAAAGCTGCAATCCCCGTCCAGGACCGCCCAACGATCCTCTGCATCCGGCAAGCTGATGGCTCACGAATGCCTCACTCCGGAACCCATATCACCGCCCCCCTCACTCTCCGCATTGGAAGCCATCTAGACAGGTTAGTCACCTGCGAGATAGGGACCTTTGCCGGAGAAGACTTAGTCATTCCTCACCGGTGGCTCGAAGAAGACCAACCACTGGGGTCAAATGCTGTGACGTTGTGATGGCCAAATCGATTAAGGGTTGCCTTATGGCGAGCGGATCTTTCTGAAGAAGGGTGGCGAGAAGGTCGTTAGACTCCGTCAAGCGCAGGACCGGAAGATCTGATAGAGTCGCACCCTTTCTGGGCAAGAGCATCGGGAAGCGGAGAAGCCGCTTGTGCTATCCCGATCGAATTCCGCGACTACGCCGACGTATTCTCCAAAGAAGGAGCGGAACGCCTACCGGAGCACGGCGAATGGGATCATACCATCCCTCTGAAGGACGGATGCCAACCGCCTTGGGGACCGATCTACTCCCTATCGCCGCCCGAACAGAAGGCCCTCCGAGAATACCTTGATGAGATGTTAGCCGCCGGAAAGATACGCCCATCCTCCAGCCCCGCTGCAGCCCCCATACTCTTTGTCCGTAAAAAGACAGGGGAACTACGGTTGTGTGTGGATTACCGAGGACTTAACGACATAACAGTCAAGAATCGGTACCCTCTCCCACTCATGAACGACCTAGCCGATGCAACCAAGGGAGCCCAGTTCTTTACCAAAATCGACCTGAAAAATGGTTATAACCTGGTCAGGATTGCGGAAGGAGAAGAGTGGAAAACGGCGTTTAGGACCAAGTATGGTCACTTCGAGTATCGGGTAATGCCGTTTGGGTTGACCAATGCCCCGGCGACGTTCCAAGCTATGGTAAACACGATCTTTAAGGACCTGTTGGATCAAGGTCTCGTGGTGTACTTGGACGATATCCTGATCTACTCGAAGACGAAGGAGGAGCATGATGCTCTGGTGAGAGAAGTTTTGGAGAGACTACGAAAGAACCACCTGTTCGGTAACCTGAAGAAGACGCTGTGGTACCAGAAGGAGGTAGAATTCCTCGGGTACCAGCTTTCAGGCACGGGAACTTCAATATCCCCCGACAAGGTGAAGGCCATCGTAGAATGGTTGGAACCCACCAAGGTAAAGGAGCTGCAGTGCTTGCAGGGTTCAATTTTTTGCGCCGGTTTATCAAGGGCTACTCAGAAGTGTGTAAGCCGATGACCGACCTGTTGAAGAAGGGTGCCGAATGGAAGTGGGGTGCAGAGCATCAGGAGGCCTTCAAGAGATTGAAGTACCTGTTCACTCACGCTCCTATCCTTCGCCACTATGACGAACATCGTATGGCAGTTCTTGAAACAGATGCCAGCGACTGGGCAGAGGCTGCGGTCTTGTCACAGACGTTCGAAGATGGTATGCTACATCCGGTGGCGTATCACTCTCGCAAGTTCAACGAGGCGGAAGTAAACTATGAGATCTACGATAAAGAGATGCTCGCGATAGTTTCCGCGCTCTTGACTTGGAGGCATTGGCTGGAAGGTACAGAACAGCCTATCCAGATATATTCTGATCACCAAAACCTCCAGATTTATAACGACCAAGAAACTGTCGAAGACAGGCGTTGGGCTGAAAAGATAAGACCTTTCATTTCAAGATTCATTTCAGCGAGCGGGAAGCGGCGATTAACTGCGGAGACGCGATGGAAGGGGGGGTAGTTCGAGAGCAGCCTGTAAAATTGCTCCTCTCAGCCGAATATTTTGCGGAAAACCCCCTCCTACCGCTACAATTTGCAAGAAGGACTCAGCGAGAATAGAGCGCCGGGAAGAAATCCCTGCAATCGCCGCAAGTCGCGTCGGTTGGATCGAGTGCACTGCAGGAGTGGGAGTTGCTTCGGCCCTGCAGAACTGGTATGAAGGAGAGGGTCAATGGACACGGAGGGTTGTTCCGGATGAACCCCTCGACAACGGAGATCCGGAGGACCTGTGGGCCCAGCCGACTCTCGGGAAGAGGGTCGAGCCAGAATGGGACCCCGATCGGAATACGGCTACCCACGAAGGTCGTTGGGTAGTGCCCGGGCATGCGATTAAGCAGGTCATTGGAGATCATCATGACAGACCCGTGGCAAGGGCAGGAGAGATAAAACGCGGAATTGATTGAGGAACTACGGTGGCGGGATGACGCGGATGTAGCCAAATATGTCAGCACTTGCGACGTGTGCCAAAGAGCCAAACAGCGACGACGACATATGTCTCTTCCACAGCCCCTAGAGTTAGCAACGACCCCCTGGTGCGACATCTCCATGGATTTTGTAGTAGAGTTGCCCAAGGAGAGGTCAGGATTCCGTAACGTGTTGGTAGTAGTGGACCGTTTTACGAAGATGGCTCACTTCATTCCAATGACGGGGATCAACGCGGAGCAAACCGCAACAGCTTTCGTCAAGGACATCTGGCGCTTTCACGGACTCCCGCGATCAATAGTATCGGACCGAGGAACCCAGTTCGTGTCAGCCTTCTGGACGGCAATTACGGAACGACTTGGTATTCGGAGGAGACTCTCGACCTCGTTCCACCCCCAAACAGATGGTCAGACGGAAAGGACGAACCAGCATATGGAGTCCTATCTGCGAGCGTTTACGGCTGGCACGGGTAAGAAGTGGAGAGATCTCCTTCCTATCTGCGAATACGCCTATAACAACGCGAAGCATTCCTCGACAGGACAGTCGCCTTTCTACTGCAATTATGGGTTTCACCCCCGCACGGATTGGCCTACGGATGTCGAGATGGAAAAGCTGGATGCTCAAGGGAATAGTCACCTGGACAGCATCCTAACCGCTCATGAACGGGCTCGGGAAACCCTGCAACAGACGTTCGATAAAATGGCGTCAAAAGCTGGACCCGCGGCACAGCAGTTCGACCCCGGACAGAAGGTTCTCCTGGACACTCGGAATCTTGGCGGGTATACTAAATGGTCGGATAAATTTACGCTTCGGCGATCGACAAAAATCGGTAACCGCCACCGACCTACCATGATTGGAAGATTCACAACGCGTGTTCGCGAGATCTGCTCGGCCTATCGAGAAAGACCGGACGTTCAACGGAAGCAGAATACCCGGAAACGACTGGTCACTCCGGCGGAAGTAATAGTACGAGATCGCCATGCCTTCCACGCATGCGATCGAGGATCCGAGGCTGGCGTCGGAAGCCGCCGAATAAACGGCGAAGCGGAAAGACGTTCGATACCTTTCCTCCGAGACAGGTTTTTTCCCACAGGGTTTTACCACTCGGAGGTTTTAACGGTCGAGGACGCCGGCTATGGGAGGGGGAGTAGTGTTACGGGATTGCTGGGTTAGGGTTGGATTGATAGGGGTATAGGTTAGTTACGTGACGGCTTGGCTGGAACGGTACTGGTTGGATAATGGGATTGTCCCAGTGCGTCGGTGCTGAGTAAGGAAGTTACGTGAGGCCCGATGCAGGCGGCTGTCGTATAAATAGATAGTAGACCGCGTGACCGGCGAGTTCTTTTCTCTTTCTCATCAGTGAACGGAATCCGGTCTACAATATTACAAGTTTAAATGCTACAGAACTATTGCTTAGCAAAAGCCTTATCTCAAGTGACACTCTTCGAGATATCCCTTTACATCATCCCCCCACCCGCACATTCCACACACTTGACCACAAGGTATCACTCGTGCCAAGACCAGACCCCTGCGCACCCATTAAGCGGGCTTGGCGGCTAGCTAGTAAGCGGCGGTTAGCTTGGCGATATTGTAGGATCGAAACAGGGCCGTACAGGTGTCATTATCAAGGATATAGGCGGGTCATTTTCTAGCATAGCTTTCTATCCCATTGAATACAGGCAACGATTGGAGCATCAGATTAACAGGTAAGCGCTTTAATCGCTAGGAACATAAAGTCTTGGCACATTGGAGCGAGTGATATACCGTGAGTTGCCGAGCGCGGCCGACATTGGTGACGTGACTCCTGGCACCTACCTACCCTCTGTAAGTATCTCATTGGTCGGTAGGGACCGAGAGGATGATTCGCTCCCCTCATACTCTTGCTGTCTCATTATGTAGATAGTATTAGAAGTCTATTGTGCAATTTAGTCAGCTCGGTATTATAATATCAGTGTGATACCGAGAGCTCCTAGCTAGAAGACGTATGAGCCCACTCAAGCAGTATCATCAACGGCCCACGCAAGTTGAGAAACAACCAGCCATGGATTATCACTCGAGGCCCGAGTGATAGTATGTGAGAACAAACACGCGGGTGACGGAGATTTAAATGTTGACCCCCATCTGGCCGATGAGATGATGTATACTAGTGAGATACAGTCATATCCAGCCGGGTATATATATACGGGAGTGGTAGGAAGTCGAATAGTGAGCGGGCCAACTGACTCTCGAATACCATATGTTGAGTCAGTACTACGTCGGGGGTTGTGGCCCAACGTGGGCTTGCGCGCCTTTAACTATGGAGAAAAGCTGATGGAATCACGATCGACTAGTGAGGCCGGCATGTAGGCCAAGGCGGTCTGGCAACAAAAGTGTGTACTATCCAAGTGGGAAGGTCCATGTTAGCTGTGTACTGATCACCTTTGCCTATATGGATGTAAGTATTGCGCCCCACGAGCAAGGTCCGGCCCCCTCAAGGTACTAATTCCCATGTGGGACTTCTGGACGAACTCGCGCTGCCATATTTCCCCTGCACCCCCCCCTCTCCCGCGAGTAAATATATATCGATATCACAATAGAGAGTTTCAGCTAGAACTTCTGTCCGACCTGTCCGACTTTCTGTTCAACTGGCGTAGCTAAAAGTCTCCAATATAGCACCTCCCCACACCAAAAGCTAGGCCGGATAGCTAGCCTAATGATCCCGTGGTTGTAAATTATGCAGGGTTAGGGTTTCCGTCTTGAAACCAACTGGTCATATTTGCGTGCCTGTCTCAGCCCCAATGACTTGCATTGCCCAGCCACTTAGCGGCGGATTAAGCGAGACCGAAGGCAGGCGCACATGAATTATGTATTTACGTATGCCGTAAAAACTCGACAATAACGAATGGGGCCAGGCTGGAATACTGTACTCTTACTGGTTAGAATCATGCAAATTTACTCTTTTGGTGGCTGTGATTGAGCATGAGGCTCAATTGATGATCAACACCCCTTCGACAGATAAGAAAGCGGTCTCAGCCCGACCCAATTCGTTATTGTTGAGTTTTTGCGGTGTATGGTGCGCTCGATCTTGAAGGTGACAGCGCCTGTCCAGACAGTGTGCTCTATATATTATCTAAAAGTCCTCTACATATTTTTTTTGTCTCTTTCTCTAGTGGAGTTTTTGAAACCTTGAAAATGGGTGTTTTTGTTACGCAGGGTGGGTAGTAAGTCATCGGACAGTTCTGCTTGCAAATGCGCACTCTATGCGTTCCCAACGCCGGAAACAGACCCGTCCGCCACCTACTTCGCTGACTTTTGCAGACTGGCAAGGTCGGGCATTCCTTTTTGATGGACCACAGTCGGACTGTGGGACTGTGGTCAACCATCATGGTGGGTTAGGGATCAGCGGTGTGCGCAGCACTGCTCTCCCAGGGCGGGGCGATGGCTGCGGGGCCACTCCCGAGAAATTTTGGTATTTTTGAGTGTTTTTTACGGGTTTTCCTTCGTGATCTACAGTTCAGATCTGTATCTATTTACATAGTTTAACTATGCTATTTTGGTGTAGTCCCATATGTTCTGATGATTGAAGAACACAAAACTAGTCCTATCACCCTCGAAATCTGTAAGATAGTGCTCCAATAAGGCAGCCTTAAAAATAATTACATCTCCAGGTTTGAAATCAATCTTAATCTTGAGGTCTGGTAGTACTAGGTATCCATCTATGAACGGAAATCAGTAATTGCTTTCAAGTTGGTTGCTAATAGTGTCATAGTTACCTTTAAAGCTACCAGCGTACATCATCATAGTATACCCGTCCCTCCTGTCTCCAGAATCCCTATGAGGTTGTACTCTCAAATTTCTAAGCACAGCCACTCCGTGAAACGCGAATCTGCGACTGGTAGTGTAAAGGGACCAACTGCCCATACCGGCTCGCGTAACGCGAACTCTTGAGAGTGCGCTCCAGTAGTCTTGTGGGTCAACAATTTGATAAATGAGTCCAAGAATTTGGAGATGAGGTGCAAGATCATTGAAGAAACGAATACATGCTGCATTTCTATTTACCAATTCAAATTAGCAGATGGTCAAAAGCGCGTTCATGCTATTAGTGATATATTAATACTGCTATGGGAGCGGTCCTTACTTATAAGCTGTCTCAATCAAATGTGCAGAAATTACCGGTGCTTTAGATTTTGCTTGCCCTTTTGCAAACCACCAAGCAAAGTGCCAAAGGCCACAAATCCCGGGTTTTTGAACTGGTGAAGTAGCGGAAGTAGTGTGAAGTGCGGGGGTAGTAAGGGTAGGATTAGTGGTAAGAGTTCTAGCAGGAGTTGAATGAGTCGCATCTTTATGTCTTTTGTCGCTAGCTGGTGGCTTTGGTGGGGTATAGGAGTGTTGGAGGGTAAAAATAGCAGAATCAAGTCTGTTGACAAGCGATTTTCCTAAGGTAGGCCCAAATGGAACATCAAAAGCGCGTTTCCAGAATATAACAAGGTTTTCATTCTCTGCATCAGCGGATTTAATATTGATGCTGGAAGTATAAAGTGGGAAATTTTCTGCTGCGAGTAACGGATTTTCTGTTGGGACTAGCCTATGTCTTGCGTTTTGTAACAAATAGGGGTAATTGAGTTCCGAAAATTCAGTAGGGATCTTTGAAAATGATTTGAGGCAGTCTCTCAAAATCCTTCTCTGTTCTGGGATTTCCTGTACTTGTGGTTGCTCCAATTTGACAAGGTCTTCAGCAGACTGTAGCAGTATATGATATGATTCAGGATCGGAAAAAATGATGTTCTCCATTATTGTAGATAGAGCCAAAAATCAACAAATGGTAACCTTACACACTTGTTGACTCAAACTAGCGAATATATCGCAGATCCTTACTCAATATATTTCAATAGCTGGATATCATTAATGTTTGTATTGTTGGTTGTGTTGAGAAGAAGGGAAAGATTGAAGAGGTTGACGCGTCAAAGTTCGTTTATATACACGTGTTATTATGGAAAAAAAAACCAACAGAAAACCGACAGAAAACCAACCAAATACATTTATACAAATCTTGTTGATGTTAATAAATCGCGTTCCTTTTCTAAAAGAAAATTTGACATTTCACCGGCTTGTTCAAATGTGATTAAATCAGCACGTGCCCAAGACTTTTGACATTCTCCAGCCTCAATCATATCTTCGTCAAGCTTATTCCTCTTGTCGGTGATAGCTTGTTTGGCACTATTTTAACCAAAATTAGGTTAGAATATATTTCAAAATCATAAGAGTGAAAATTTCTGGTTGATCTGACCTGCTAAATACGCGTTCACACTCCGCTGACATTGCTGGAGTTGAAAATGAATCCAACGCCATAATCGAAAGTTTCGGATATAAAGGTCTGGCTTTAATCCACCAAGGTATTGGAAGTCCAATCTCATGTCTATTCTGAGAAACCCAATGTAAATATCTGGATAATTCATCTTCAATTGATTCTGGGTCTAGCCGGGGCTTCTTGAAGGTCCTAGGCTTTTTAAATGAATTAGGATCTAGTGTTCGCTTTGGAGATTGAGGTGTTGCTGTAGAGGAACTGTGTAATTCAATCTGCCTATAAGTTAATTCCCACAAATCCTTTACAAGCTCCTTCGCTTTGATACCCCACTCTGGTCTGTCGCCCCAGCCAGCTTCCCGATCCTCAAAAAAATTATCCATATCTGGATGTAGGATGATTGATGCACATATAATTGGACTCAATTGATCAATGGAATAGTATTTGGCAAGTTTTTGGGCTGCCATTTGGAGCGATGTGGTAAAGACATCCGATTTGGATTGTTGTTGAGTCTGATGAATGTGTCGACGCAGCAATTCGAAAGAGGGGTAAATCTCATACAGAGATCCTTGGGTCCGATGACCTTCAAGTCCTAGTGTCTCATCACGAAAGGGTTTCAGGAAATTAAACACCTATAGGAAAGTAAGTAAGGTAGTCTTCTTGGTAAAACTTCAAGGATTAGTACCTGTTCAAGTGTGACCCAATCGTTTGGAGATAACTGATCCTTATCGATAGTGGTTTTTGTTGTAGAAGGATCTCGTAATATTTGGTGAATATGAAAATCAATTGCGTGACGCAACTTTAAAGCTCTCTCAAGCCCATCATAATCTCCAGTCCAACGGGTAACATTGCCCAATATTAATGTTCTAGCCTGCGTTGTTGTTCCCAAAATGGTATTGACCGATTCACAAAATGCCTCTCGTCTCTGGGGACTACCATGAATCCATACGGTTATATTCCGAAGCTTCCCCAATGGTCCAATTTTCCTCCATTTTTCAATCTCTAGATTTTCTTTTTCTATTATAGATTTATCTTCTATGGAAAGTAACTGGTGAGATTTTTTCCCGTAAAGAAAAACCTTTACAACTAGATTCAAAATATGACCGTAGCAACGGACATATCTGGACGCATGTGATAGTAACGTATTTGTGAAACGAGAGCTCGAAGCAACGGGAAATTGAGGAAATGAGTTCGGTGGTGGTATATTAATCTTGTTTTGAATGTACCGAAGTGCTGTTAAATTATTACTAGCATTGTCCAACGTAAAATAACCCAAAGAACTCTCAATTTGGAAATCTTTGATAATTGTCCAAACAAGGTTACCTTGATTCTCTCCGGTATGTGGACCAAAGAGTCGTCTCATACCTAGTAATCCATGATGCAGAATACCTTTGTCATCCAACCAATATGCAACCACCGCAAGCAATGCCAAATTGTTTGGTGATGTCCACAAATCGAAGCTAATATGAATTGATGAAACCGCATTACTCAAAATATTTTTGATATTGCCTTTGTTTATCAAAAATGATTCTTGTACCCAGTTGCGAATTGTTTTAGCCGCCTTCGGCATTGCCTTTGAGAGGTTTGTATATGATGGTTCCTAATAATAATAGTATTAGTATTTATATCTAGAAAGTATAATTGCAGTTACATCAACAAGCTATCATTTGTGTCTGGAGTCTCCCAGTAGCTCCCTACATCTCTTGAAACTTAGGAGATACTAGGAGACAAATAAAGTCTTACTGATGCGGTTAGAATGTGAAAATACATACAACAGCACAAAGATACATCAATAGATAACGTAATGTTGGTGCAACGGCTTGTTGAAAAGGAATGTTATTTGTAATTATCCAACGTAAATATAGTTGTTTGAAGATATCAATATTGAATTGGATTTTAGTTGGTCCGTTGACAGTCATGGGATGGATCGTGGGAATCTGAGTTTGATTTACTACCATATCACCGGCGGTTGTATTGGCGGCCATCGGTATGGTAGTAGATTGGTCAGCCGGATGTAGATTGTTGCTAGTACGTAGTTCTCCGTTTTGGTGAAAATTATGTATTCTAACTAAATGATTGATTGCATTCTTTGTTGTCGTATCTGAGTAGGTAATAGCTGTTTCGGGATTAGGACCTATGTTTATTAATACAATATCCTTTTTTTATGTTTACTAGTATCACATACACAGATTGCATCTCCAACGGTGTCACGGCGTATCTTGGACGCTAGGGAATGGAAGGAAGGATTGGTAGTGGTATCGGGTTGTTTCGGGAATGGTTGGATCGGGTTTAGTATAGGAGATCGGTTAAAGGTGTTGGTATTGTTTCTTTGGGTTTCTACGGGATTCTGTGGTAGGGATTAGTAATCGGTGGGAAGAAAGATTATATATATGGGTTCGGATTTCCTTTGTCGTTTTCTTCTTTCGTGACAGCCTCACTGTTATCAGCCTGCTTGAGTTACATTCTGGATTCGACTTTTGAGTTTACGTTCTCATACGGTTCTCAGTTTATAATATCTTGGTTTCTTTCTTTCATACTGTCTCATGTCGGTTGTGTCTTGGTGAAACCGTGTCACGAAGCCGTTCGCGCCATTGCCATGGCCTCTTATGCCATTTCCGATTTATATCGGCCGTATCATGTTGAATCTCTTAGTATCTTGGCCTCCTCTGATCGGGCTCGCCGTGGGGACCTCTGCTGGCTCGACTCCGTAACGTTAGGTTCTCTTTTCTCGCCGGCCATGTCGATATGTCACTCCGATCTTGCTCACTAATGGGCGCCGACCTTTATTGGGACATCTGCGTCTGACAATGGGCGGTGCGAATAGGTCAGGCCTATGGCGCCGTTGAGAGCTGCATTCACACTTCTCTGCTCCTCTCCGGCCATGACTGAGCCAAGTTACTGGCCGCCCTTGTTTTTAACGCGAACCTGTGACTCTGAATGCTCTGCGTGGCTGAATCTGTCAATCTTGAGGTTATTCTCGCTCGCCTCCATGCGATCTTGAAAGCCTCGCCAATGCTGCTGCTTCTTTCTTCTCGAATTGTGAAGCGTTGATCAGGAGATCGCGGGCCTTGGCGGGGCTTGGAGGAATCTGAGTCTCAAGTTATCTTCTGCCGTTCGGAAATTGCTACTGCCGATAGCGAGTTCTCGCCGAACTATTCGAAGCGCTGTCACGAAGGCTGAAAAAAGCGCCGCCGTCGTCGTTCTCCTGTTTCTGCGTACTAAGGCCGTTACCTTCTTTCACGGCTCAGGACCACGGCTCGACGGTGGCGGGAGCCATTCTTGCCTTTAAAGTCAGATTAAAGGTCAGCTGGTAAATATTGGCATCTGAGGCCTGCACTCTTACTATTGCACGTCTTGTTATTTAAAGTCCGCGTGATCGCCGCCTTTGTTATGTCAGTAATTCCTAGTTCGGAGGAAGGTTTGGTGATAATCAGCCCAGTTGCTCGAATCTGTGATATCGGGATTCTTGCCCTCCGGTCTGCCATCTTCACGATTGATCTGGGCGCCGGGTTATGCGTTTATGGGCCTTCGCTTTGCTAAATCGCGTAGTGCTTGTTCTTACAGCCCATCTCGTCTTGCAGCGGTTATCGATGCGAAATTTCGTAGTCAGTGGGATTCTCAGCATTCTGGCAAACTGGAATTGGTTATCGATATGGGACCTTGAGTATCACTTTCTTTATAACAAAGTTGAGAAGCTACGATTGTCTTTGGCCTCTGCGGATGAAGCCGTGATGTTCTTCTTGGCATGCAAGGTTCTTTTCGTCTCCGTCCATGTCTCCGAGTCTTTCAGGTCGGTAATTGCGAGGATTACTTGAAGGCCTCTGCTCCGTATCTTTCCGTCCATGTTGCCATTGGTCTTCATCACTTCGCCAGCGCGAGAGCGTCTTTCTATGTCTTCTACGAATGATCGATGATGTTCTGGCGTCCCCCGGTCCCCATCTTGCCAATGTTCCAGTCGAACTCCACAGATTCGGTAAAATGTTTCTGGAATCCTCGGCTTCTATCTTGCCGCCCCACCGCCCACATGACCTCGCCATTGTCCTGGAGGATGGGAAACAACCCCCCTTCCGGCCAATGTATAATATGTCCCGAAATGAGCTCCAGGCCCTCCGCGAATATATCACGGAGAACCTGTCCAAGGGTTTCATTCGTTTTTCTAAGTCTCCCGCTGGTGCCCCAATCTTGTTTGTCAAAAAAACCGACGGATCCCTTCGCCTTTGCGTGGATTACCGGGGACTAAACGAGATAACAATAAAGAATCGCCACCCGCTGCCCCTGCTCCCGGAAACCCTGACTCAGATTGCCAAAGCCAAGTATTACACCAAGCTCGACCTTCGCTGGGGTTATCATCAACTCCGGATCAAAGAAGGAGACGAATGGAAGACGGCCTTCAGGACACGCCAAGGTCATTTTGAATATCGGGTTATGCCCTTTGGCCTTACCAATGCTCCTGCTGCTTTTCAACACTGGGTTAATGACCTGCTACGCCCCCACCTGGATGACTTCTGCACGGCCTACCTGGACGATATTCTAATCTACTCCGATAATATGGAGCAGCATAAGGAACATGTCCGAAGGATTATGGAGATCCTGGAACAAAATGATGTACATCTGAAACCAGAGAAATGCGAATTCTACGTCCAGAAAGTAAAGTACCTAGGCATGATTATTTCCCCCGATGGTATCGGCATGGACCCTAAAAAGGTATCAGCGGTTAGCGAGTGGGAAACTCCTAAGGACCTTAAGGATGTGCAGTGCTTTCTGGGATTTGCGAATTTTTATCGGCGTTTTATTTATGGGTATAGTAAAGTGGTATCCCCCCTTACGGCATTGACCAAAAAGAAAGTAAAATTTCTATGGTCCCCCCAGGCGGACAAGGCCTTTAGAGACCTAAAGGAAGCCTTTATCTCAGCCCCGATTCTTAGACACTTTGATGCAGACCGAAAGATTATTGTGGAAACCGATGCGAGCGACTACGTTTCTGCCGCAATTCTGTCTCATAGCGATGTGAAGGAATTTTCTGTACTGTTCTTTTCTGCAGGAAAGCTCACGTGAGTGCAACTATGAAATTCTGATAAGGAAGCTTTTAGCAATTCGTACTACTACTTGTGTATCACGATCTCCCATGATCTCGGGTCTCCTGAGAGTCTCCTGATGCTCCTGGATATTTTTTGAGTCTCCTGAGGCTCAGGAGACCTCAGGAGACAAATGAAGTCTTGCTGATGTTATTCGGGCATTTGAAGAATGGAGATACCACCTGGAGCGCGCCCGATTCCCTATTACGGTCTTATCCGACCACAAGAATCTGGAATACTTTATGACCAAAAGGGATTTGAATCGCCGCCAAGCTCGATGGTCGGAATATTTGTCGCGGTTTGATTATGTTATTCAGTTTCGCCCAGGAAAGCAAGGAGGAAAACCGGATGCCTTAACTAGAAGGTCAGGAGACCTTCCTAAGGAGGGGGATGAGCGTCTGAGACACCAGAGTCAAATTATTTTAAAGCAAGAAAATCTGGAATTAGGAGGAAAGCTAGGTTTGTTAGCGGGTTCTTTTGCAAATGAACCCGCTGAAAGGATCGTACCTCTATCTGTTTTATTCGCACAAGCTTACCAGACCGACAGTTTTCCGAGCAAAGTTTTAACAATCTTTCCGTCTGAAGGTTAAGCGTTAGCGAGATTTCTGCGGCGAATGTTCGAATCCCGAAGGTGCTTCTCTTGTATGCGAAAGCAGTCTGCGTCATTGCCGATAATCTTAAGCTGCCGTCTGAAACACCATGATTCCTCGCCGAGACACGGCCGTGCAGCGTTGGAACTATTGTCCCGTACTTACTATTGGCCCACTATGAGGAAGTACGTTGACCAATATGTTCAAAATTGTCATCTTTGTCGTAATGGTAGCGGAATAGTCGAGTTCTTGGCGCTTCCGATTCCCAGTCGCGGGTGGCGTTTATGGATTTCGTAGCAGAAAGTAATGGGTTCTGGCAATCACAGTGGTGGTGGTCGACGCGCTTCTTAAGATCGACGTTGATCATATGCGTAGAAGAAACCAATGCACTGCGGTGACTTGTTAAGTGGATTATGTTTGGAAATTCTGAACTACGGAAACCGTAGTCTCAGATCGAGGCTCAATTTACTTGGACTTCTGGAAATTGCTTTGTTACCGTTTGGAAATTACTTTCGCCGTTCTTCGGCGGCATCAAAGCGGATGGTCGAGCGGATGAATGCCGTTATGGAGCAATCACTGCGGGCATGTCTCTATCAGCGGGATGGTAGAGTCGCTACCTGCTCTGGCGAATTTCTGCTAATAATCGTGTTTGAAACTAATGATATGTCCAGCAAACGGAAAACTTGTCACGTATGTCGTTTGGCTATACATTGGAACTACTTCTGCATGAAGATAAAAGCCAGGTATGGCTTTCGCGATATGTCAAGTCTTTGATTTTCTTCGTTCAGAAATGAAAAGGTCTCAAACCAATACAGGAAGAAGCCGTCTTCGCCTTTGAAGTCCAGTATCTTGCGTCGGAGATCGAGTTTGGTATCTAGGAATCTTCATCTGCGTCATACAAAAATTAGATTGGAAACAAATTGGCTATGAGATTCTGAGGTGTAGTAGTCGCTATCTTTATGAGTTGGCCTCACGGTCTATGAAGGTCGCGGTGTTAATGTTTATCTGCTCTCTCGCGGCCTCCAACCCCGTACATGGCCAGATTCAACCGCCACCTCCACCTGTCGAAATCGAAGGAGAGGAAGAATGGGAAGTGGATGCGGTTTTGATTTCGGCGCGCAGACGGGCGGCTTTGGTATTTAACTTCGCTATGTTGGTATCTTGAGGCAATCAGCAGTTTGAAGATCTGGGCGTCTGCACGAGGTTCGGGAATTTCATCTTCGGTATCATGAGCCTGGCCTGCGAGGGCCCTAGAGAGAGAGTAATCTGTCGGCGTATCTTGGGCCCAGGGAATGGAAGGCAGGATTGGTAATTGTATCGGGTTGCTTCGGGATCGAGTGGATCGGGTTTTAGTATAGGAGATCGGTTAAAGGTGTTGGTATTGTTTCTTCGGGTTTCTATGGGATTCCGTGGTAGGGATTAGTAATCGGTGGGGAAAAAGAGTATATGTATGGGTTCGGATCTCCTTTGTCGTTTTCTTCTTTCGTAGACAGCCTCGCATTATCAAGCCTGCTTGGGGTTACATTCCAGATTCGACTTTTGAGTTTACGTTCTCCTCTGGTTACCGTTTATAATATCTTGGTTTTCTCTTTACTCTGTCTCCGTATCGGTTGTGCCTTGGTGAAAGCCGTGTCACGAAGCCGTTCGCGCCATTGCCGCCATGGCCTCTTATGCCGCTCCGATTTATATCGGCCGTATCATATTGAATCTACTAGTATCTTGCCTCCTCGATCAGGCGCTCGTGGGACCTCTGCCTGGATTCTCGGCCCGCTCCGTAACAAGCGGTCTTTTCTATTCCATTTTTATCATGCGTTGAGCAATCTTTCCGTGTCTCGGCCCAACATTGTTCTTTCTTTTCTTTCGGAAGAAATGCGGTGAAATTTGTTCGTTAGGCTGCAATAACCGAGGATCGATAGCTGACTGAACTGTATCTGCTATAGAAGGTGGATAAGCGGAGCCATCTGCTGTACGTGAAATATTTTCATTGAAAGACATTGTGATGTTTGGTTATTGAATGGTTATTGAAATAGATAGTAAAATTTTCCGTCAAACTCCGGATACTAATGAATGAACTATGGAGGATACAGAGTGAACTGTTACCACGTAAATATACACATCACAATTTTAACTAACTGCATTTGGTTGTCATGCAGTCCACAGTCCTTACAGTCCGTCCAACTTTTGGACGGACTGTCTTGGCCGGACGGTCATAGTCCGCTGCAGTCCTACAGTCTAAATAGTCCGTCCTCTTTCTTCCTATTGTCTGAGCTAGTGCAGTCGACTATAGTCGACTGCAGTCAGACGGGACTGCTCGCGGCGTTGTGCGTTCCGTCCGACGACTTATCATCCAGCGCTGTGTATAAAGCGCCAAGACTTGGTTAAGTGGAACTGTGTGCGCACTGGCCCGATTGGGACATGGGTTTTTGGATTGGTGCCCGCTTTCGTATGCTACGTATTCCCAGGGACCCTTCTAAACACCCCCCCCCCCAACCGAAATAACACAACTTCACTCTATCATTCACAGCCTTCTTATTTCTGGTACGAACCTTCTCGTTATTGCCATCGATATACACTGTCATCTATCTTATTATCCGGAGTCTCCAGTAGCCTTGTTTTCCAGCACCGATTCAGCAAAACCCGTGAGGCAGCCAACAAGCACATTCGAACAGACTAAGCTATGGGCCTAGAAAGATATAAGGCCGGACTCAAACAGGCATGGCGCAAGCTACGCGGCTCACCCCACCGCGATCCGAAGAAAACCGCCACTGATGAGGTCTCCGCCAGCCCCACTGACCTCGCGGCCCATGAACCCCCCACTACGAATCGGGTTCCGGAGCCCGAGCCCGGCCGCTCTGCTATAAGCATTATTGCGGAACCTCGCGCCGCAGGGATGTAAGTATTCCTGGGTACCTGTATTAATAAATCCTGGATTGACGGTGCTCATGGTGCTCACTATATCTATGAAAGTAGCACACCTGCAAATATCCCAGTACATGACCAGGTGGTCAACTCTGGATCCTCAGGTCCAGACGAATCAACGACAGAGGCTCCGACACCTGCCACTGTCGAGTATGAAGCGCATATACCTTCCACGACACAGATACCGGCGGGCGTACCCAGCACCACTGCTGCTACAATCACAGTAGCACTCCCGATTCAGTCACACGATACCCAACAGGGGACACCGTCAGAACAGGCTGAGCCTGACCCGCAAAGGTAAGAATAACTGATAGTATCTCGCCTCAGCGCCATCTAGGCTAATAGATTGCTCTCGTACCCCACAGAACTACTAGCCTGTGGGAACAAGCTTGGAAAAACTGGGCAACCAAAAGCGGTGGGAGCCCCAGCTCTGGGGAACCAACAGACGTGCAACTCGTCGATGAACTTATTGAAGACCTGAAAAAGAAAAAGAGCCAATGTGAAGAGAAACGGTGGTTTAAAGTCACAAAGGAAGGGGAGAAAGTATTTTTGATGGACGCACTTCTTGAACAACTCAATAGATATGCTAGGATAGGTGATATTGCCATTCAGCATCACCCGGAAATTGTTGCCCTCGCGTGGTCTGGCTTCCGGCTTCTGCTACAGGTAAGAAATCGCCCTATGTTATACATGTGTCAATATATGTTATCCCGCGATAGCTGGACTCTACCTCCTGGCTCCTTACTTACTTAGCTAGGTCGGCACCGCTTATACCGGGGCCATGAAGATTGTTACGGAGAGTCTGGAATATCTTGTACGGATACTGAGCGTCTGCGATATCTACGAGAGGCTTTACTCCCTGGATAATCACGACTCAACGGAACACCTCAACAATTCTATTGTAAATCTATATGAATCGATCATCAGGTATCTTTTCTGTGCCGAACGGTACCTTGAGAAGGATACGGTTGGTGAGTTTGAGGTACCAGAGGGAAATCTGTCAGAATGTTCTAAACATATACGTAGGACGGATCCTTGATAGCTTCTTCTCAGAGTTAGGGGAGCTTTTGAATTCAATCAAGACAGGGGAGCAAGAAGTGGACAAATGGGCCAATTCTGCAGAGAAAGAAGGTTCGTGCTCAAGTGTTACAACACTAATTGCTCTACTAACAGCCTTCACATTATCCAGCTTCTGCTGTTGGGCGTTCTGGTATGTATGGCCTTCATCCGAGGAACCCCCCCCAAGCTCCTAGTTATTTGATGAAAGCTAAATTGTGTAAAGCCCAGGAGCGTAGTGCACAGGATTTGCGGACTCTTCTTTCAAAAGTCCAGCAGCCGGTTGAACATATCGGCGGTGCTGTAGAGGCCATTTTTAAAATTGTCGAGGGTAAGCCGTGTCTAATGACTCCCCAGGCTTTTTTAGCTTAGACTTAAGATCCCTCAGGTAAAAGGCGACTGGAAATCTTGCAATGGCTGTCGAATGTACAGTACATCGATCACCATTCGTATTTTGCCAAGCGTCGCCACGAAGACACAGGTAATTGGTTACTAGAGAATGGAGGGTTTCGAAACTGGAAGGAATCACAGTCATCGTCACTGTTCTGGCTACGAGGTGATGGTAAATACTTCCCATCTCTTTCCTCCAATTCCTTTGTGCTCCAGGCTGATACTTCGGGTAGCGGGATCAGGAAAAACTATGTTAGCGTAAGTAGTATATACGGCGGTTGTCTGCGGGGGGGGTGTAGGCTAACTCTTGATAGATCAATGGTTATCGATGAATTCTTGAAAAACCTTGATCACCACGCGCTTGCTTATTTTTACTGTCTTTATCAAGATGAGAACAGAGATAGCCCGGAAGGAATCCTGAGAGGTCTCGTCAAACAAATATGCCTTGCATATCCGGGGATGAATCTTCCAACGCCCCTACTATCACTATACAAGGACCGGGAAGAAAAAGGGCACAGCTCGGGCTCGCTAAAGCTTGAAGAGAGCGAGGAACTGATTGTCAAGCTGTCAGAGGGGGTTTGGCAGACGACAATAATCATTGACGCCCTTGACGAATGCAATCCACGAACACGAGGCAGTTTATTCAGTGCTTTGAAGAGGATTGTTTCTGTAGCGAGTAACATAAAAATCTTCGTTACTGCACGGAACGATGGCGATATTGACGAGAAGTTACGTGAATTCTCAAATCATTACATCCACGCGGTCGATAATACGGGGGACATCAATAGATTTATCGATACAGAGATTGAACGACGTTGCAGACCTGACGACTTGAAAGATGGGGAGTTATCACTGCTTGATGGTATGGCCTCTCAAGACTTGAAAGAAAAAGTTATTTCAACGCTAAAGAAAAAGGCCTGTGGAGTGTGGGTTGACCCTCTCGCTTAGTAAAGATACAATGAGTTAATTATCTGTAGATTTATGTGGGCTCATTTTCAGATTATTGCAATTTGCGAGGAGCATATTCCTGCGGATGTTGAAGATGCGCTTGAGAAATTGCCAAAGGACCTAGATTCAACCTACCGGAAGGTTTTCGAACGGATCGACAAACAAACCGAAGCAGCGCGCTCCACGGCTCGGGAAGTGCTAAAATGGGTGCTTTATGGGGAGAATACCTCGCCTGAGCTGATCATTCAGGCCTTGGCAGTCAAACCGAATAAGACTACACTGGATCGGGGAAAGCTCGCGTGGAACACACGGAAGATTCTGAGCATTTGCCATAACCTCATCGTATATGACGAAACACTGAAGAAGCTCCGTTTTGCACATCTTTCAGTGCAGGAGTTTCTAGAACATCATCCTGATTTTACCCCGAAGGACAGAATCCACTGCTACATGGCAGAGATACTTATGACCGTACTCATCCATTACCATTCCAGCCCCGAAGTCGGTGACATTCCCGACTTACATGACTACTCCATCCAGCACTGGCAGGTCCATGTCCAACATTCAAGCACCGCTAGGAGCAACTGTTTAGACGATTGTTTGAAAGCGTTTTTGAAACCTGGGTTAGCATATGATGCATGGGCTTTAAGAATAATTGGCATTTCTGGACATAAAGTGTTTCTTAGAGGCGATGACCTAGACTCTTATGTATCTCCCTTTTGGGTTGCATGTTATTACAATCTATACAACGACTGCAGGTACATGTTGAGTAACAGAGGTTCCAGTGTGGGCGATGGTTTACCCACAACGGAACTCCCAGAGGCGGGGGTGTGCGGAGACACGGTTGAGGGAATATCAAAACAAGAGGTGGTTCAGCTAAATATGAAGAACACTTCTGACGATACACCCCTATCTGTAGCTGCATACCAGGGACACACAGAGATAGTGAAGCTACTGCTAGAGACGCCGGGATTGGACTTAAACACCGAGAACGGTGATGGTGATACAGCGCTATCACTAGCTGCATACCAGGGGAAGACAGAGATAGTGAAGCTACTGCTAGAGACGCCGGGGGTGGACCTAAACACCAAGAACGATATGGGTGATACAGCGCTATCACAAGCTGCATACTGGGGGAAGACAGAGATAGTGAAGCTACTGCTAGAGGCGCCGGGAGTGGACTTAAACACCAAGAACGATGATGGTAATACAGCGCTATCACTAGCTGCACTGGAGGGGAACACAGAGATAGTGAAGCTACTGCTAGAGGCGCCGGGAGTGGACTTAAACACCAAGGACGATGATGGTGATACAGCGCTATCACTAGCTGCACTGAAGGGGAACACAGAGATAGTGAAGCTACTGCTAGAGACGCCGGGGGTGGACCTAAACACCAAGAACGATATGGGCCATACAGCGCTATCACTAGCTGCATACCAGGGGAACACAGAGATAGTGAAGCTACTGCTAGAGGCGCCGGGAGTGGACTTAAACACCAAGGACGATGATGGTGATACAGCGCTATCACTAGCTGCACTGAAGGGGAAGACAGAGATAATGAAGCTACTGCTAGAGGCGCCGGGAGTGGACTTATACACCAGGAACGATGATGGTAATACAGCGCTATCACTAGCTACACTGAAGGGGAACACAGAGATAGTGAAGCTACTGCTAGAGGCGCCGGGAGTGGACCTGAGCACCAAAAACAGCGATAATGAGACACCACTAGCATCAGCTCTCCGGAACGGGCACACCAAGATAGCGGGACTCTTGAAGGGCACATAGGCTTTAGCTCCTTTCGGCGGGCACTCTTAATGAGACCGATACTCCTGATTAAGAGCCAAACCGTGACGTCATGGTTGGTCGACCGAGGAGCTTTATCTTTCACAAAGCGGCTTCGGAAAGAAATGGTATGGTGCGGGAATTTAGCGTTGACGTTGAGGGCGGTGGACATCCTACTACTGATATTTGCAAACAGATTGGAAAATCATTTTTACTCAACTAGAAACTTACATGGATATAAGTTGTCGAGTACTGGGTTTCTTGGAGGTAACGCATATGTGACGAGCATTTCTTTGGGCCGATAATAATACTATCTCTTTCTATTATTTTTCCTGCTATAAATCCTCGAGCATCTTTCCTAGATATAGTTATTTTAGTCAAGCAAATATCCTACAAGTTCTCCGTGATTTTGACAGCTCACAATATTACGGTCGGCGCAGTCGGGCCGGCACGCCAGTCAGTAAGGAGAGTTATGTTGCTATCTAACATTAGTACCCAGATGGGCGTTCAATTTATTTGAAATATCCCGCGGGTAATGAAATTCATTAAGCTCGGACTTTATTCCCTTCATTACAGATCTAGAGACAGTCTCCCTACACCAGGGGGGTTGTACTCCCACTAGCTAAACAGGGATAACATCCAGAAACCTAGGGAATATCACATCCTCCCTCCAGACTTATTCAATATTTCAGTCCAGATACATGCATCTCTAGCTATATAGAGTAATGTGAGCAGATATGTGTTCTCTTGCCTCACGTGCCACGGCATGCTTGAATCAATATCAGACGGGGGCTGGTAGAAGTGTGGAGCTGCTCATTACCGCGTACTGCCCGGACCTTGCTGAATACCTAGCTCCCACAGAGAACTGAAAGATCCCATCTTCTCGTCATTCCGATTGGTTCGGTTGCAAGTGGGATTCAATTCCTGTCTTGGCGTAGCAGGATTCTGAACGTGAGTAAGGTACATATCAACACCAAGGAGGTCCCGACCCCGTGCACCGCGCTGCTGTGAGACACAGTGGGCTGCTGTGAGACATTCTGCGCACTCATACTCTCATCTCTATCCTGGTTGCTGCCTTGGGATGTCTAGTATTGCTGCATATCTCGGCAACATGGAGATGCGGGGGTGCAGAGGAACAAATAAAATGGGGGGTTGGCACAGACACTGGTTATAGAGTTAGGTGTACTACCAGGGAATTGTGCGTAACATCGTACCAGCGGTCCTCCCGGTAATGACTGTGATGGGTTATCTGCTTCACAATATATCACTCGACACGCGGTGATATATTGTGAATATCCCGCCATGTATCGGTCATCGACCCGCTAATGCCTGCTTCTTAGAAGTGACAGGAAGAATATTCCAGGCTCTGGTTGGTTTGTTACGGATATGCCCTAACATTGCTAGAAGTACTAACTTGAGTTCCTTTTCATATTGGTAAACAACTGGATGACGATGCAAATACGAATAGCCAAGCTATACAATTTCGAGATTTCCACCAGTAACTCCTCTGGGACGGATATACTTATAGCGGACCCCCCGAAATACCACTTACAAAGTGCTTTGACGGTTGTTTTTTCCTACCGCACATCAGCCTCGGTGCATCTGTTTGGCCACTCAATGTACAGCCGCATCCAACAAGTTCGTGCGGTTTTGTCTGTGTCAACGCACCCGCAACGCCCACCCCCTCCACCATTGCGCAACAGCCATGAAGCCACAACCACCCCCCCCGAAAAGGGAACTATCAAGATATGACAAGAGACAAGCTGTTATTACCTTCCATAAGACAGGACCTACTGCTGCCCAAATATCAAGAGATACAGGGTATTCAGCCAGGACTGTTCTTAAGACCATCACCAATGAGGCTCAGAGAGGTCACACCCATGAACTCCCTAGGTCTGGAAGACCACCCTCTTTAACAACTTGGGAGAAGAAACGAATATTGAAAGTTGTTAAGGATGACCCAAGCTCTTCTTTGGCAAAAATTAAAGAGGTGGGAAAGATCAATTGCAGTTGTATGACGATCAGCAAATTTCTCAAGCAAGAGAAATTAACCCTCCATGCCAAAAGACCCAAACCCTGGCTCAAAAAGGATCACCCCCAACTGAGGAAGGAGTGGTGCAATAGGAGACGTAGGTGGAGGAAGCAGGAATGGAGAAAAAGAGTCTGGACAGATGAGTGCAAGATTGAGTATGATCCAAACCCAGCTGGTCAAAAGGTCAGATATAGGCCAGGGGAACAACTCAACGAAAAACACCTTAAACCCACCTTCAAAAGCGGCAGAACGTCAATCCAAGTTTGGTGTGCATTCCAGCATGTCAGCAGGTGCAACCTGGTGCGAATTCGGAAAAGGTCTAACGGGGCGGGGGCAGGGGTTCAGGGAATAGCAGAAGTCAGGACGGGCAGGGTTGACTCGGGATACACGGGAGCGGATATTGGTTCGGGATCGAAGAAATCAGGACAGGTTCAGGTTCGGGTTCAGAGGCGGGACAGGACAGAAGGCGAAAGCCAAAGTAATAGATTGCTAACAGAAAGAAGACGTTGCCTAGAGAGGCGAAAACATAGAAAAGCCTCACTCTATATATACAGTAATTTCCCCTCACCGCTGACTCATACAATAGAATCTCATCGAAACACATACAATCCCAAGCCTTCCTCGCTAGTCCTAATACCATCATTCAATGCACCCATCACCCTAACTTTCCTAGCGCTTACATTCCATTACCCGAACTCCTTCCTATTCCATCCTCCTGCTTCCGACAACCACCGATACTATCCAACAACCCGATTCCGAAGGCGCCTAGGTGGCAGGGGGGGTGCAGGAGGCTGAGCCGTGATAGTAGCCCTCTCTTTAGGTTCGAGCTCCGCGAGAACTCCGTTAGTCCTCGGCTTGGTAGGGTAGGCCGTGTGAAAGCGAGTCAGTAGGCGGGGAACATTGGTAAGGTTCTCTGCATATTCCCAGGTCGGGGCGTCATATCCCTTCCACTTAACTAGGTACTGGAGGCGGGAGTAACGGAGACGGGAATCCAAGAGTTCATCAACTTCCCACTCTTCATCACCATCAACAACAACCGGAGGAGAGGGAGGCGGAACATGTCCGGGCAGAGGGTCAACAGCACAGGGTTCCAACTTCGAAACATGGAAGACTGGATGTATCTTCATCGTAGAGGGGAGATCAAGCTCATAGGCATAAGGACTAATAATTGTCTTGATCTTGAATCGGCCCAGGCGTTTCCAATCGAGTTTCCGAGAAGGCCGGTTGGTCTGAATGTTCTTAGCATTCAACCATCGCCGTCATCATCTTATGGGGCGGGGCTACATAAGTATTGGCGTTCGTTCTTATGCGGTCGCAGGCGTAGCATCTCGGCCTGTAGTTGATCGTGGATATCTGCCATTGTTGAGCCGGCGGGAGCATCTTGTATCTTGTCCGTGAGCGGGGGTAGTCGCGAGGTTTTGATGCATCGGGGTTCAATCTGTAGTTGGCGTAAAGGAGACAGCCTGCGTTGACTTTCGAGGGTGGTTATTGGAGGCAAAGCTCAGTAGCGGAGCCGTCTGATCATCTTGTTGGTAGAAAGCATAAGCTTGGTATTGTTCATAACGCGTTAAGCTTCGTTCCGTCGACCGTCCGTTTACGGGTGAAAAGGCCCAGGACGTGGCGGCGTGTCTTCAATCTGCAGCGTAGAGACTTAGAATTTAGGCAGCGGTGATGCGCCGATCCGCGCTCTTCGCGGAGTAAGCCATGTGAAGTTTAAGCGTGTTCGATAAACAATCTGGTGGTCTTGGGCGGTGGTAGTATGAGCAATATAGTGTCTCGTTTTGGAAAGCGATCGACAACAACTAGAATGGCATCTTTTCTGCTTTCTGGTAGGCCGATGTGAAGTCAGTGGAAATATGGGTCAGGGGTTTTGAGGAATCGGTAGAGGCGTAGAAGCTCGCAGGGGCATGTGAGAGGTTTTCTTGGTTCATGTATATGGCGATTCACGGACATCTTGCTGTCTTTGTATTGCGCATTCCGGGCCAGTAGTAGGAGCGGGCGAGTAGTTGAAAGGTCTTTCTTTCGCGGATGGCGGCGGAGGCGTCGTGATGTTCGCTAAGAGGTGTAGGCTGCGGGCGTATCGTTTAGTGAAAGACTGCGCCGATAGGTCAGAAGGCCTTTCCAGTGGGCGTTCATTGCGTGTCTACCGGGAGTGTCTAATCATACCGAAGGAGTCGCAGTATTTTATTCGGAAGGGTCGATGATATAGGAGCATTCAAAAAGTTTTCTAGGGGTATGTTGTCGCCGGACAGCCGGTGGTGCAACAAACCCAAATTTTGGGACTTCAACACTGTTTGACTTTGAGTGCGTCAGGCGTTCGTCACTCGCCAGGAGATCTCACGATCTCTGGTCAACGTCGCTTCCCAACCGCGGCGATCTTGTCAGTAGTTAAAGCGGGAGAGGTGCCGACCATCTTGCTTGCGGCGGTTTAGATCTCTTTTAGTCGTAAAATATTCCAGATTCCTGTGATCATTTCGGAGCGATAGGTTCGATCGCGGCGTAAGTTCGGATCTCCATTCTTCAAAGCATCGGATGACCGCTAATAACTCTTTGTCGTAGATTTCATAATTGCACTCAGCCGGCGAATGAGTCTTGGAAAAATAGGCAACCGGATGAAGAGTATTATCATCGGCGTATTGAGAAAGAGTACCTCCTGAGACATAGTCGGATGCATCGCATTCCACAATGGCGCGACGGTCGTAGTCAAAATGACAAGGAATTGGGGCTGAGGTAAAGGCAGTTTTCAGTCCTTCAAAGGCGGCTTCACACTCGGGGGACCAGATAAACGGAACATCACTCTTTGTAAGAGCGGTCAGAGGACGAACAATGCTGGAATAGTTTTTAATAAAGCGTCGATAAAAGTTGGCCCATCCATTAAATACCTGTATATCCCTAACATTCAAAGGGCGAGCCCACTTCACAATTGTATCGACTTTCTTTGGGTTTAGTTTGAGCGCCGGTGGTGTGATCGTTCGGGTAGATCGCTCTTTGAGCAGGTCGCGTTTAGGGGAACAATGAAGTCCGCGTCAGTTAGGGCCTGTAGCGCAGTTGGCGTGATCGCGGTGTGATTAAATCCTGCCGTATAAATAAGGATGTCATCCAGTATGCCGTACAGAACCGTCAGGAAGGGGCGAAAGTATCGTTGATAAAATCTTTGAAAGCAGCGGGGCGTTAATTGGCCAAAGGGCATTACTTTGTACTGAAAGTGGCCGACTCGGGTGCGAAACGCGGTTTTCCATTCATCTCCGGTGGCAACACGGACTAAGTTATAGGCGTTCTTCAAATCCAGCTTAGTATACCATTTGGCCTTGCAGAGTTGGTTAAAAGTTTTCTTGGGTAGCGGCAGCGGGTAACGATTCTTGATCGTCATGGCATTTAATCCTCGATAGTCGCGCGAGCGCAAGTCGCGCGGGTTTCTTCACAGGGTGGGCGTAGCTGAAGAAAGTGGGACTCAATGAATCCTTTCTTCAACATGTCGTCAATGTACTCGGTCAAAGCGTTCAACTCGTCTCGGGACATGCTGTATAGAGGACCAAAGGCTCGCTTTCGCCCGTGGAGATTAATCCAGAATATCGTAGGGCCGATGGGAGGTAGCTTCGAGGTCATCCTTTCGAACCGTCCGAAGCCGTGATGTTCGGGGATATAACGCAATTCAGGAGAATCGGCTCAGTAGAACCTCCTCTGAAGCGTAAACCGTAAGGCGCAGGTGGTCTCGGCAAGTAGCGTGAAACAACGAAATCATGGTTGGCGGGTAGTGGCGTCAAACTACTACTTGTGTATCTGATCTCACATGATCTCGGTCTCACGAGAGTCTCACGAGGCTCACTGGATATTTTTGAGTCTCACGAAGGCTCAGGAGGCCTCAGGAGACAAATGAAGTCTTGCTGATGGGAAGATATCCCATGTCGTGTGAAGCGTTTGATCTTCATTCTTATTTGGCGGAGCGTTGGGGGCCGAGTTAACGAGTTATCGTGGCTTAATAGTTCGTCGTGTCGGCGAATGGGAATTCCTAGTATCTGGGGATAGTGGCCAAGGCGAGTAACATAGGCCGTTATTTTCTCGCGTGTCGGCGGATCAGAAGAAAAATGAAGCGATGTGAGTAATCTTCTGGGAGGAGATTTCTTCCATCGATAACATGAAGAAGCGCGGGGTTGGGGAGAAGAGTAGTGGGGATTTCTTTGTGGCGTACAAATGATTCATCAATGAATGCAAATCAGAAGCACGGTGTCAACAAGTGAGTAGGTTTGAGCAGTTTTATTTTTATCGGATCACGATACGAGGAAACAACAAGATGATCGTTATCAGCGTACCGCGAGCAGAAACAGCGAAGCAGACAAAGAAATAGGGGACCTGGCGCAAGCCACCACAAGACAGTCGCCGTGAAAATCCAGTCGAACAACGTCATTATTAAATGCGGGGATCAAGGCGAAAAGAAGCAAGCAGAAAAGAGGAGAAATTTGAAAGCGGGAGGCGCCCGGCCGGGTAACAGGAGTCTGTAGCGACCTCAGAAATAACAGAATCTGAGCGGGGCGAGCAACAGGGGCAGCGGGGACGTTCGGCGCCAAAGTGGGGGCACGCGATCGTCACGAGGCAGCCGGGCGGCTCAGCGGCAGCGTTCGGCCCGAGGGTAATAGGCGGCGTTGAGACGGCAGCAAGAGTCGTCGGGACAGCACGCAGGAGATGAGAGGGTGAGGCGGAGCGAGGCGAGCGAGGGGGCGGCGAGGCAGGAGGCGGAGCGAGGCGAAGGGTTGGCGGCGGGAAGGGCGTGAAGCGATCGCAGGCTCGGGCGTCACTCGGCCTGTGTCGATTTTGGAGCAAAGGGCGTGTCGGAGGTGGAAGTTGGGGACGTCATGGTGAATCGTGGCGAGCGAAGTTAGGGAAAAGGCGGCGAGTTAAGCGCGTGTTTCTTGGCGCCGTCATTCGCTGCGCCAATGAGGCGTTGGGCTGGCCAGTAGGTGGAAAATCGACCTCCTTGAGTAAGGCGTTCGAGTTCTCTCGGCGGTGTATCTGATCTGGATCACAGCGGTTTCAGAATGGTGATCGAGGATTCGGTGTCTTGAGTCAATCGTCCTCCTGCGCGCATCAGCGCAAGCGAAGCGCGTCGGAAGAAGATTGATTGATGGCGTGGCGAGGCGAGCAGGCGTGAGAATCTGTCGCAGTTGGCCATCATTTTGAGGCGCAATTGGGTTTTAAAGGGTCGAAGTTCCTCCCTTTTCCCATCAAACTTAGGTGGATCTGGGACTTTCTGCAGCGGGAGCACGGCGGCCGGATTAGCGGGAGGCGGCGGAGGTTGTCGGAGGCGGCGGAGGTTGTTGGAGGTGGCGGAGGAGGAGCTGGGCGGAGAGCGTGGCGTTAAGTTGCGAGCACTCTGCGAGTTGTCACTCTGGGTTAAATGGCTTGTAGTTAGTCGAGAATAGCGGAGAGGCAGTTAGGCCGTGTCCGTTCCTGTCTGCGTCACTGTCGTATAATGCAGTATGATAGGTTAGGAAGTGGAACAGGATCGTTTTACTGCTCTCGTAATGTGTCGAGAATTCCACCAGCGTTCTTGGGGCTTCTTGAATGCAGGGTTATCATTTCTTCTTATGCGTCGGTAATAGCGAGGCGGGAGTAATATCGGGAGAAATCATGTAGTGTATCGGGAGCCAATGGCGAGCAACGTAATCCCCAGCAGGCGGGGGCAGGGGTTCAGGAATAGCGAAGTCAGGGCCAGGCGGGGTTGCTCGGGATCTGAGGCGGATATTGGTTGGGATCGAAGAAATCGGGACAGTTCGAGTTCGGGTTCGGGTTGAGCGGGACAGGACGGAAGCGAAAGCCAAAGTAATAGATTCTTAACAGAAAGAAGGCGTTGCCTAGAGGCGAAAACATAAGCGCACTCTATATATCTGATAATTTCACTGGCTCATCTGATAGAATCATCGAAGCATACAATCAATCCCGCCTTTAGTCTATCTACCATCGTTCAATGCACCATCACCCTAACTTTCTGTGACTTACGTTCAATTCAGAACTCGCCCTATTCCATCTCATGCTTCCGACAACGCGATCTTGCTCAAACAACCCGATTCGAAGCGCGCAGGTGGCGAGGGGTGCGAGGCTGAGCCGTGATAAAAGGACACCTGCAGAAAGGACATCAAAAAGGGACAGACTGGGGATGGATACAAAACAGTACTGTAAGGAGATTATTGACAACAATTTGGCCCCATATTGGATGTCTTTAGAGGATCCTGCGGGGTCTTACCTCATTGAAGATAATCTCAAGGTTCATCAGGCAAAAATGGCAAAGGAGTATAGGGGCGTATGGGATTGTTAAGGATGATTGGTATCAAATTCAAGATTTCAATCTTGTATTGGCATGGAAAATCTTTCAAACAGCCCTAAGAAAGAGATGGAGTTATACCCAGAGAAGGCCCCATAGTGAAGATGAACTTTTTATTGCAGCTCAGGAGGAGTGGGAGGCAATTCCTCAGGCAAAGCTAGATAAGTTGGTGGATTCCTTACCAAAAAGAATTGAAGCATGTTTGGCAGCAAATGGAGGACACACAAAATGGTAGTCACATATTTAATTTCCTTATATTTTTTTAAACACTATTATGTATTCTCTATCAAATTGCTTGTCAATTGATTTATTCGTTGATATTCGGGGGTGTCGCGCGTGGTTGACCCGGGCGAAACCGTACGAACTTGTTGGATGCGACTGTATATAGCGACTGTAGATGTCTATGATCGCACACTACTGATATAGTAGGCACATGCATAGTGTATGCTTTCTTTTTTTTCTTCTGCATGGGTATGGGCAGCGTAATTACTTGATCATTGGCGGAAGAGCAATGATGATCGATCCAGTGTACCCACAAAGGCACACTCGATACCACTTTCAAGTGGTCGACCATTGGTCCTGCCTTTTGGTTACATACATAATATTACTAACCTTTATCTGAGGATCTAAGCTAGTTATAACATAAAATGCGCAAGGCTGCATGCGCAGATTCCTATATCCATATGGAGGCAGCCAATCAGCCACCTGTCGATTCCACATGTCTTCTCCTTTTGGCAGGACTAGCCTTGGCACATATTTAGTTTGGCGGTTTTCCTACGAGCTATCTCTGAATTAATGACCTAGCTCAGCCCAGAGAAGAAAATAGCGTGAGTGGTAGAACAAGTCGAAAACGTCGAAAAGGCTATGGGACTTCCAGCCCGGGCCTTCTTTATTTACAGTACAGCGGTGGGTAAAAAGTCGTCGGACGTTTGCAAAAAGAAATATTGTATCACATTTCCTGCGAACTCTCACTCTAGGACACAGGACTATCAAGTTTTTCATGGATACAATGGACTGTGCGGGGTGGAAGGATTGGGACTGGACGGATTGGGATTACTGTGCGTTTGGGAAGAAGGATTTGTCAGATAAGATTCTATGAGGTTCTGTTACACGGAGGAATGAGTCATAGTGGGGTTACGCGGATAGTATGAGTCATGTCTAGTGCGGGGTCGTTGGATATATAAGGAAGGCAACGGAGCCTACTTGTGTCGTTTCCTTTCTTTCTTTCTTCTCTACGCAACGTCTTCTGTACTTAGCAATCTATCATAGTTTTCTCTTTAGAAACTATCGCTGCCTCTGTTCGAATAATTCATAACTTCTTTGTATTTATCGAAGTTATCATTTCTTCTGCTCTGTGCGGGCAGAAGTCTATCTGTAGCTCCCGAGAAGTTGAATCTGCTCAGGCGCCGAACTATCAACTAACTATCAGCAATGCGGACTATCAACAAACTACAAACTATCAACAAACTACAAGCCATCAATAATAAATACAAAGTATAGAGAAATTTAATAATGTGTAGCTGCTCCTTTCCTTTTAATACATTCTTTTACCCTTCTAGGCATACTTTCTATTAGGACTCTAAAGTCATGCAGGTAAACCTATCATTCCTCTTGCAATGACTTGTATAAGTTGAGGTTTTTAGTGATTGGAGGGTTTCTTTGGTTGATCGTATCTTCATCTTTCTCATGGGTTACCGATAGGATTTAGATCTGGAGATTGTGCGGTAGGAATCGTTGTATATGAAGATGGTTGCGACAATTAACTTTGCTATCGGTGATCTGTGAATCTTGTGTCGCCCATGCTTGTTTCTTTTCTGACACAGTATAGAAGGGATATAGAGCGGGAATCGTGATTTGATCGGCGTAGTCTTGTCGCTGAATGGCCTTCTCTTAATATCACCATTGGTCCTTTCATACCTAACTTGATAGCTCCTCATATCATTACTGAGGTTCTACTGCTCTTGAACGATGGTAGTAGACAATCTGTAAGGTCTTCTTCACTGGCTCCGATCACGCGTGTCGCATGATCGACTTCAAATCTCGATTAAATCTGCAGATAATATCACAGTCTTCTTAAAGTCAGTCAGCCTGCTCGCGGCTGAGCCTCTTGATCATATGTTGTTTCTTGAGAAAAGGTTTTCTCTTTGCACGACGTCGGTGTATTCCTGCCTTTGCTAGATATTTCCTGGCTGTCTTTCGAGTAATTGATTTAGGTAGGACCTTGATAAGTTGATTAAGGACAGTCCTACGGCAGCGACGTGCAATCCAGACCAGGAACCTTCTCTCTCTAGGGCTTAGTTTTTGTGGGCGGCCGCTCCTAGATTTATTTTTAGTATAGGGGGTAAGGCTGTCGTGTGAACGATTTTCTTTGTCGCGTTTAACTATTGAGAAACAGGTGCTGTTGGCTACACCTGTTCTCTCGGCTATTTTGGTAAAAGGATAACCCTCTGAATGTAGGGTGATAATCATTGAACATTGAGCTTCCGAGGTTTGTTGTTTTCTCTTTGGCTTTGAAGCTGATGCTGGCTTAACAACCGTCATTTTGCAATCAAGACCGTAACTGGATCCATTGCTTTCTCTTCTCCATTCTTAATTTTCTAGTTAGCGGCGGCGGTGCAAGCGCAGGTGGGGCGGGGTGGGGTGGTTATTCTGGTGCAAGCCCGCTTTTAAGAGTTCTAGCAGTCAGATAACTTTTACCCATGTACACCTGTCGGTAGTGTTATTGCTTGTGAGGCTGGCGCCAGAAGTCTCTCGCGTGGATGGTTGGTCCATCGCACGCCTGTGGAATGTGTAGGTACAAGTGTTTGAAGTCGTATCTGCCGTCAATACATCGTGTCTGTCGATCTCGATAAATTCACTATCGATGCTCTTGAAGGCATCGAAATGGGGCCCTGAGACAACAGGCTGATATATAGCGGGGTTAGAAAAAAGAAAGTTGTAGGTATGTCTTTCTTTGAAATCACGAGAATTTCGACATTTGTGAATCTTGAGCAGTGAAGTTTAAGGATCACATTCCTTTGATTTGAGGATCGATTTCTGAGGAGGTGGTCTTCAGGTGATCTTGGCTTATTTGTTGACTGAGGATTCCACTTTCTGAAGTGATGGAGCTTTATTTAGTGAGCTTGAAGGTCACGGGCGCTTTCTAAAGTGATGGCTGTTCCATTATTGAGCAGGATCATGCAAAGCAATGACTCCGCTTATGGAGTTGAAACTATATAATATTGATTAGCCGGCTGAAGATATCTAGGAAGGGGTTATTCACTTTGCGATTCAATATGGCTTCGGGTTCAGGACTTGAATCTTGCGAGCCTTCTGGCCTATTAAAGATCGAGTTAGATCACGGACATCAGACCTGATTAGGCGGTAGGCGATCGCAGAGTCAGCAGAAAATTCGGGTTTTGGTTTTCTCTTGTGTCATCAGTCTGTCAGCTTCATTCTGAAATCGATATTCGCTTCGGCCGCGTGGCGAGTAATATTTTTGGTGTCCCTCAAAGAACTATTAGCGAATGGGTGAAGAAGGAAAATGATATTGAGAGATTGGGGCTGAGTAGTACTGTGAGGAGCCCGAGGGTTGCAGTTATTTGCAAGTGGCCAGAGTTAGAGACACGTCTATATCAGTTGTTTTTGGAAAGACGAGAACAGGGTCGATCTGTACGGAGAGGTTGGTTTAGATTACATGCAAATGCTATATACCAGGAACTATATCCAAACCTTCCTATCAATCAACCCTCTATCTTTCGATTCTCCAATGGCTGGTTTGAGGCTTTTCTTCGCCGTTTCCGGATTTCATTGCGTCGTATCACCAAAAAAGCACAAAAGGTCCCAGACGATTACAGCAAATTAGTTATCGATTGGTTGCAATTCAACCGCCGGAATTCACAGCCTCTTCCTTGCAGTAACTGGATGACGACTATCCTCAACCAAGCAACAAATCGCTATCTTTTAAGCAACATTTGCAACCTAGATGAAACACCATTACCTTTCGAATATCTTAGCGGTAGAACATATGATTTAGTAGGATCAAAAACAGTATGGGTCAAGGAAACCAGGAATGGATGGGATAAACGGCAAGCTAGCCTGGTGCTTTGTGTATTTGCTGATGGGGTAAATCGAGTCCCACCTATGATAATTTTTCATGGTAAAGGTAATGTTTTAATTAAAGAGTCTCCTGAATATCATCCAGGAGTTATAGTTGAATTTAACGATACAGCTTATATGAACGATAGCCTATTCCTTAAATATATTGAAGTATACTTATTACCTGTTCTAAATGGTCGACCTACATTATTTGCGCTTGATAAGTGTACCTCACACTATACTCCTACGGTCATGAATTGTTTCCGTCAAAATCATATACTTCCTTCCTTTATTCCTGCAGGCTGTACAAGTCTAGTACAACCATTGGATATTTCTATTAATAAATCAATTAAAGAGCGTATAAGAGAGATTACTGATGAAGCAATAATTGAGGTAGAGGAGCAGAAGCGACTTGGATCAAGTTTGGAGTTAGGGTTTGAAAGATGGACTGTGAGTCAGCGGCGTGTTCTTACTACCTGGACTGTTGGGGACGCATGGTATCAATTCTCTATTGATGGTGGTATGGAAATTATTAAAAATTCTTTTAGGCATGTAGGCTTATCTTTACCTATAGATGGTAGCGAAGATTGGGCATTAAGAATAAAGGGTTTTGAAGAAATTCAGATCGGGGATTGGAGGCGAGTACCTGAAGTGCAGGGACTAGAAGGAAATGAATTTACAGATATTACAGAAGAAAATGATTATAGCGAAGAGATAGAATTTGTAGCGCATGAGGAGGAATGAATACAGTTATGATGCCGTCAAATACAATGTCTCAGTATCCACTGATCACCATGTCTCAGTCCCCCATGGGGGTCCGGCATAAAAGGGCTTGCATAGCAGTGATAGCGAATTTATCGAGTACCTACGGTACTTACCTTATCGCCAAGGTACGCTATGATCGGCGCAGGGTTTCACTTACATGCTGCGACCGGCGCGGCGGGGGTTGAATTAAAGTTTAGCTGCGTCTATCAAGAGGGTCCGCCATAACCTGCATTTCATGCGTGGAAAGTTGACTCTACTCTAACTAAGTACATACTTCATGTCTCAGGGCAGGTGAAAAAAAAATAGTTTTTTCGTTTAAGCGAACAGGAGTCCAGAACGAATAACTTGGTTGTTAGACTTGGCGCCAAGGAAGAAACATCGGCGCGGCCAAATCTTCCTCTTCTGTTTCAACCTCCAGCACCAACAACTCGAATCGCCCCCCCCCCCCACAAGAAATCGAACTATATACAGATCCCCCATCACCCCAATGGCTAGTGGCAGTAGTAGCAGCGTGCCGGGTATATACTCGCTACTCCTAACCCCCACCCCCACCCCCACCCCCGCCCCTCCACCCCTCCACCCTCTTACTGATCGCCCACCCCAGCAGATCCCTAACAGCCCCGGTGCAAAACACCTTTCAACACCGAGACTACATGTACTCCTGATACCGATACCCCCCAATTTCTACTATAATACCATCATCATCTTCTTAATCAACTCCCCAACCCCCCATCTACCCGGAATGTCCGATCGGGGGGGTCGATTTTCACAATCCGCTGGTGCCGCGAAAGCGCAGTGGGTCCAGTACACATCGAGTAGGACCATGGAGCACAGGTAAGTCCAATTTTCTTCAGGCTTGGGCACGAGAGGGGAACGAGACTTGGACAGTTTTTGTCTCGCCTTGTTGCACTACTTGTCTCGTGCGCATCAATACTGATATGTAACCTTCCCTAGCATTCGCTAGTGGCTGAAGAGAGAACAAGTTAGTAGGATTTTACAACCCCCAGATTATATCCAACACAAGGTGCCTTATTATCGCTAGTTACAGGTTCTCTGGTATTTTGACTATATGGTGGTCTCGGAATTCCTTCCGCATAACAACTGTGGTGAGCCTCTAGTGTAATTCTTTTATATATATACGTCTGCGAGGGTGCGCGTGGGCTCGTGGTAGTCAGGCTTTCATATAACACCCCTCCACCTGTATCCTATACCTAAAAGGGCGGTACATTATCATGAGGATCACTAATACAGGCACAGATGTTGCAATCCCACCTAATTCATGTGCTATCACTCGGTATCATGTGATCCGAGTGATAGTGCATGCATCATCCACCGGGCTGAGAGCATATTCACAATTGCAACTCTCACGCATGCCTGAAAAGCACTATACAAACCAGCACCGCAAGAGGAAGCGGTAATAATCGGAGAAGCACCAATCCAAAGAAGAAGATCCCAGCCACTGTTGCTGACGAGAAGAGCGCCGAGAGCACCGCTGAGAAACCGGAAAAACCTGAACTCCTAGATATCATGAGAAGCGAGTGGGAACAAACTCCAAGTCCCATGGGATATATAAAGTTCGGGTAGAAGCAAACACACTCACCCTGCTTTCAACCATTCAAGCCGCAGCTTCCAATACGTAAACCCCAAGTATATATTACTGTTAGTAAAGGTAAAAGAGACTTGAACTAGAGATAAAATAGTTTCACATATTCTATAACTGTGGGAATGATCCCAATTCACCCTTCTCTTTCTCTCTTTGGAGATACTTTGATAGATGAGATATCTCAAGAACACAAATAGGTATGCTAGCTTGAAAAGAACTATCTTTGCGAGAGCAAATCCCGGAGGTATTAGATTCAACAAGCTCGGAGCGACTGTTTGCTTGAGGAGATAAAAGTACTCTTTGGACTTTGGATATATATGGAGCTTATAACAGCTCCAGGGGAAATAAAGTATTAAAACAAAGACCACAATGGTATATCTCGGCAAACCAGTGGGACAAAACAGTGAGTGTTACAAGAATCGGGGTGTCGTGGTAGTAGTGGTTGTTGCGCGGCCTCGCTAGATACTCACTCGGGATTTTACATACCTGACCTAACAATTGTGGTACTACGGCTACTTCCTAAGAATTGGTACACAAAAGTCGAGCCGCTTTCACCCAAATTAATTAATGGATCCATTCCAGTCATTTCTTTTACCTGGTTTCGAAAGTTTCAGTTGATGAGATGATGATCAAATTCAATTCCCCCCCCAAAAACCCCACCTAGATCAACCCCACAATTCCTAGCCTACACGAGCTAGAAAGCCGCCCTGCCCCTGCGCTTTGTCTTCTTTGTAGGTGGAATAGAACGGTAGACCCGGCTAGTAAAGTCAGGAAGACAATTTTGGATATAAACAGTGTTTCTCAATACTACATTCAGAGTAATGACCGGTTCTTATTTTGTACCCAATCCGTAGGTATTTTGATAGTACTGGAAGAGATTCGGCTCCACACAATTCAAGTTGAATTGGTTATGGTTCTTTTATTTTAATTTAGTATGACGGGAAATCACAAGAATTTCGTTGCACTACAGCAATGATTATTTACACCCAAACTTACAGTAATGCTTACGGTAGACTTAATATTTATGGAAAAAGCGCGGAATTAAGAAAATATGCTGGAAGGCTAGAGGGGTTTTTGCCGAGGAGTATATACGCTCGAAAGAAGAACCGGAGCTTAACGGAGGAAAGTTCTTGATTGATGCGGTCGTATTTTATTACAGGGAAAGTATACTAGCTATAGGGTGAGATTTGAAAATTGAGAAAGATCGAACTACCAGGGAACTACTTGTTATTGTGAGTAGGGAAGGAATCACTTAAAGGAAATCACAAGTAGTATTTATATAAAAATTGATCACAATAATACTATATTTAAACAACAAGCCTAGCGGCACTTACTAGAGAACGTTCACCTCTCCGCCCAGCTTTCCCTGCTCCGCACGGCTTAACCATTTACCAAGCAACCCCGCCACAGCTCCAGACAAAGAATGCGGCGGGAACTAATCACTATGGCTAGTTTCTTTCCCTACAGCAATTATTTCCTCGGTACTGGCTTAATTCGGCAGTTATGGTATCTGTGGCTTGAAATACCCAGGCATTCTGAGCTCCACGAAAAGCAAATGGTTGTACTAGAGTGCTAGACTCATCAATTACAAGTCCAATCAATACATGTAGGTACATACATTGCACATGTACATTTTTTTTTTTTTAGTATTGCATCGCTTAATTTTGCGCGTCCCTATAACTCCATTTTTCGGTAACTTGATTGGTGCCAATCCCAAAGCCTGCCGATAGATAAGATTAGATTAGATCCTTGTATTGATAAGATCCATCTCGCCCCCGCGTTGTCGCTCTTGGCCCTCGCTTATCTAGAAACCAGGTAACTCATCCAACACGTCACACTATTTCCCACGGTCGCTCATATAACAGACTCTCCCCTCTAATTACCCCATTCTCCATCCTCCAGTCCCTCCCGCCCTCCCCCCCAGCAATGCCAACCATCCCCTCCTTGGTATTTCCCCCCCAGGTCTTGGCAATCTCCCCTGCCTCTCCTCCACCTCACCCCCACTAACTCCCCACAACTTAGCATCCGAAAAACCCCCCTCTTCCTCCCGGCCTCAGGAAACAGTGCTTGACATACCTCAAAGATACCCCCCACTCGCAGTGGAGCTTCACAGACTTCTGGAACGGTGATAGGAACCTCCTTTCGGTCTGTGGTGATGTGTGGCTGAAGGCCCTGTTGGACATCGTCAACACTTCGGGTGACGGTGATAGGTGTGCTGCTGCTGCTTCTGCTAGGAAAAAGTACAAAGACGTATGTATTGTTTACCAGCTCTTTACTTTGGTGTTTTTGATGGCCACTGCTGGGGCCCAGATATGACGTTCGGTCGATCTGGTGCCAAGCCTGCTTGGCTCGGTATCCTCAGCGTCGTTTGGGGCACGGATTTAGTATGAGCCTCTCTGTGTTAAGCCTGTTCGGCATCCCATCGCGCGTTCTGAGGCACAGATGGCCCGCGTGGCCGGTCTCGTGTTAAGCCTGTTCGGCATCTCATCGTCGCTTTGGGGCGCAGAGTTGGTATCTTGTCTGTTGTTAAGCCTGTTTGGCATCCCAACGAACGTCTTCCTGATGGGGCACAGATGGCCTGCTGGCCGGTCTGGTGTTAAGCCTGCGCGGCATCTCAGAAGGATCGGCGAGTGGTTGTCTTTGCTTATCTTTCTCTAGCGCGAACACCTACCGCAATCGTCCCATGGAAAGAAGCATAAGAAGAAGAAGGGTAAGAAGTCGAAAAATGATCAAAAGGTTGCTCTCCTATTTCTCCCCCCCCCTCTATTTCCTATACTAATGTCTGCTGATAGCACGATCTGCCCGAGTCGCCGCCATCATACAGCGCATCTTCTCAGGAACGGGAGATGCGTGTGAAGCCCCTGAGTCCTTATGAGCAACAGCACCGAGAACTACCGGATGATCGAAAATGGTGCCTTCCCGGCGGCCGATTCGTTGAGGATGTTCTTTTTGGATGGGCGGTATCGCGTGATGGGAATCTTAAGGTGCCGAGAGAATCATACGCACATTCATACATATTGGATGTGGATGATCCAGTAATAAAATCTCTCTTCACGGCGGAGGAATGGGATGCCATCGTTTCGATGGTATTGCCACTACCGGTGGTTGATGTTTCTCTAGCATCGTATATGCATAAATTTGCCGATGTACGTGTTAACACACCCCGGCATATCCAATACTGATTTTCCAGGTCAAAACTACCACCGATCTCCGCCACCACCTAATAGATATACCTTATATACCCCCCGGTGAGGTGTATTCTAGCGACAAGCACGGCAACCAAGCTTGGTTCCACTTGGTTCTAAGCTCCCTGTTCGTGTACACCTCATCTTCCTAGGCTCATACCACTATTGACCTCGGATTAGAACCGTCCTCTACGAGTTTGATCACATGTCGCGCACCGATTACCTGGAGGCATGGTTTCAGATAAACATCTGGGGAACGATCTTCGATCGTTGCTTTCAACACATCCCCAGGATGACCATTATACGGTACCCCCCCCCCCACCAAGGCCAGTCCACATTCAACAATCGCTAAGACCTTCCTCCAGATCCGAATCACAATCTCCCGCCAACTCTGATCGAAAGAACCTCGGTGATGCGGATCGCAAGCCAATCGGGAAAAGATATGATGGCCTCGTAGTCCACGACAAAATCGAATACGGCGCTGTTGAGGATGGCAGACAGTTCCAAGGGGACAAATCCAAGAGGTGGACATCGGGAGAAAAGTCAAAAAAGTGGATATCGGACTCGCTGAAGCTAGTGAAGCTGCTGCATGATCAGATGAGGGGCCTGGAGGGTAAAGTGAAGCATGACAGAGAGGCTCTGGCAGGTTTTCAATGTGTAGGTTTTTTGACAGCGGGTAGGCTACCCCCGGATATATTGAAGAGAAGGTTGCAAAAGTCTGAAAATACTGTTGTCATTGTAGGGTTACATTGCCAGGGTTTGTACCTGCAGTATGGAAAGGGCAATATATGTCTTCTAAAACGAAGTGAGATACTTGAGGTTCCAACGAATATATCACCGCTGTCTAGCCTCATTGCCGTCCTCGTTCTAGTGTGGACCATGAGAGTATGTCCCACCGCCGATGTGTGCCTGGGTATGCTTCTGATCTTTACAGGAGGTAGTACGAAATTCGGTGACCAATCTGGGGGTGTTCTTGGGGAATACGGAGGTTCAATTTCGGGCGGCAGTGGACCAGACGGCGCATATTCTGGCAATATTACCAACTTGTTTTGATACAGATACGGAGATTTAAGACCGTTCGACGGGGTGAAAGGCTGGGCTGTGAATATTTTGTGGGCTCTGCCGAAATATTTCTTTTTGATGAATTTAAAGTTTATTTTTTATTTGTTTGTTCGTACTGCGCGCATCCAATCTAAATTACCTCACTGTTGTTTCTCAAAAATCTGTATCTTGAGTTGAAAACTCCACTCCTCCATCCCCTTCAGTATGCAGCGGGGATGCGGGGGGTCTCCGGGGATGCTTGACTTCCCCTTTAGCGTTTCCCTTATTCCATGCGACGCCTAGCTATTTTGCTTTATCTGAACCTGGTGAGCTACTCCTCTACCAGAAATATATAGGATACATAGATGGGAAGAATAGTGACTAGGCAGCTATGGAGCACTAAAATCCACTCCATATGGAGTGGATAAGTCAGTTGTGGCTGCTGTGTGGTTAAGCGTCACCTTTGCTGTTGTATTTATGTGTTTTCTCCTTTAGGAGAGGGATGCCCGGGATGGTGAGTAATGTACGTAGTAGAGACTGCTTGCTGTATAAGATTTGATTCCCTTGCACATGTAGGGTTTGGCTAAGTATGTACTTGTTGAAATCAGGCTGGCAACACAGAAGCTTATTCTGATCCCTAACCCCCTCCTACACAATAATAGTATAAATTAAGTCTTGCCAACCTTTCTTTGAGAGAGATTACTCCCACTCCAATTAACCTAGGACGGTTCCGCAACACTGGCTCGGCGTTTCTCAGGCACACTACCTCTCACCAGAAATATCGTAAGTCTTGGTTCACTGTTCTTTCAGACCACTATATACTTAGTCGGTTTCCATGAAGAACTCGATCCGCGCAATCCCGCAAGTAAAAGCAGAAAGAATACTAAAACCCTACCACCTGGAGGCCAAAAGCGCCTCGACAATTCCGCTGCTGCGACCGCGACAATGCACGCCAAGGTGATGAAGCATATCGGAAGGGTTGCGCGAACAAGCTAGCGATAATATGCAGGACCGCCGCCGTCCTCCCATGCTGGCGGGGATACGGACACCAGCACTGCCGCCGCCGACTGGTGCAATATAAAGTAGTTTTGGGTTTGGAACAGCAGGGAGTTGAGGTCTCGTTTTGGGTTCGGTGCTCGCAGGCGGTATACTGAGGGTCTCAAGCCTCCCCGGGGTGATGTGGGGTATTCTCCATCTCTTGGAGATGACCAGCAGCGATGTTGGGTTATCTTGGTAGTTTAAGGTTAGCTGGACGTTCATCTAATGGCGGTGGAGATTCTGCTGGCCGCAGCAGTAACGATGGCGAGGGGGGCAGCGGAGGAGAGGGTGAGGTAAGGGATTAATAGTGTAGTCAGGTGATTTACGTTTATTTTGTTTCTCTTGTTTTGATGGCTATTCCTTGAGGGTCTTTTATCTGCGGGCGTTCGGGGGTCGTAACGAAGAAGTCGGGTCGAAATGAGTGGGGTGGGGCGGCGGTGAGAGCAGGTAAAAAGGGACCTTGATGCAGATGCAGAGTGCGGTCTTGAAATAGCTCCAGATTTAGAGGTTGAGAGGTGGAGGTTGTCATTGAGCTCCAAAGCCTGCGCTGCTGGGTAACCGCGGCGGGGTAGTCTTTGTCGTCGCCGCCGCCTTTTTCTTTGCCGCCAAGGCTGCCGCTCTCCCTATTCTGTGTTCCGTTCCCACTCATCTAATTGCGACCGCCGTAGCCAGCGCTGTCACCGCCCCTGCTCAGCACCTCTTTGCTCAATCGCTGCTCTTGATATGAAACGAGTGCGCTCAAGTCAAACGAGATTACCGCCTATACCAGCTACTGAAAGGTAGTTTGACTGGGTATTTGGCCCTCTGGATCTGGTCATCATTGGAGGCGACCGAGAGTCCGCCAAACTTTATTATGAATTATCTCTGTTGAAGCTATGGCTGGTTGGCGGGAGCTGGACAAGTCAGTGTGGGGCAGCAACATGTCCTACGATGCCCGGTATTACAGGCTTGATTGGAACAGTGGAAGTAGTCCCTATAAAGTACATCAAGGACGCAAAAGTAAGTCGGTGAAGCATATGACAACACAGCACAAGTAGTAGAATACTGCTTAGTACCCACTTTCTAATCCTTCCAAGAGAGCAGGATAGTCGCTTGAACCACGATTTGCTTCTTCTGTTTGCAATGGGGGTGCTGTTGTATAAGGTGGGGACTATACAATATGTACGTACATGCACAAAGATCTCAGTGGGGTTGTGGCCTTTTAACGTTAGTTGATAGCGCCCTATACTACAACTGTGAGGCCTATGTGTATGTATGTGTGGAGAGGACCGGCCCAAAGAAACAAATGAATGGTTGAGTTTAAAAAGAATGGTGTGCCAAATACCACCCCAACCCCGTAACTTCGAGCCGGGGCAGTTCTGCAGTCCAGCGGCGCAGTCGCGGGTCTCCTGGCACCGGTCCGTCCCCTATTTGATCTAGCCAGCTGTGCACACACACATGTATGTATAGGCGGGTGATGTACTCTACTCGGGTGCGCCTTCGGAGCTCTGTGATAGGCGAAGCTGCCCCCCCTGCCGCCCAGAAAGGCGCTTGAACTGTCGGCAAGGTAAGGTACACGCGGGTACCAGCAAATGTACCCCCCAGCGGGGACATACTCCAGCCAATTGGACTTTGTTAGCAATAGGGGGGGGGGGCTCCGTTGCAATCTCCCTTGAGGGATATGCCAAATCCCTGGAAGACGTACCGATTACAGCATATTCCTCCGGTTGACCTTCCAGTCGGGGAATCTACGGTGGTATCGTGGTATAATAGCAGGCCTGAATCTAAGGTGTTTGCAAGCTGGTTCCTATTGGAATTAAACTCAGTATGTAAAAAGCTTGCTGCCCTCTTCTATCCTCTGTACCAACTGCGAACCCTTTCTCATACCACTCCGAGTGCCATGTGGTTCCAACGCGGTCCCTCCTACAGACTTATCCTGGTGCTTTTCCTTTCCGCAGCCTATTGCCAACTTGTACCAGTATACTTTACGGCGCCCGGAGGTGGAAGCATCCTAACGAAAGGAGACCCTTTCAACATAGAATGGTCAATGACCAATCAAGAGAGCATAATCTGGTTGCAGTTGGACCTCTGGCGCAAGGTCGGCTCGGATTTAACTCAAATCTCAATCATTCACTATGATGGTTATATCTTGGGTGAATCCTTAGGCGAGGGTCAATTTAACTACCTCAACTTCTCGTATACCTGGACCCCTAGCTTCTCACTAGAATCCGGTAATGACTATCGTATTACGGCAACGGATACCCTTAGGCCAGTGACTATCACATCAGAATCCTTCACACTGCAAGACCCAAGCTCCGATTTCGGGTTCTCTATGTCCGATCTCACTCTATCAACGAGTTCAGCAGCCCCTTCGACCCTCCAGACTTCATCCCGGAGCATTGCGGCCTCCCCGACTTCATCCCCGACTGTGACGGCCTCCACATCACCCGAGCCCTCCAGTGCGCCAAGTAGCTCTGGCAGACCACCAGCGGCGGCGATCGGTGGCTCAGTCGGCGGGGTTTCTGCAGCCATTATTGTCGCCTTCATAATAATATCATGGCGGAAAGGATGGTTTACGGGAAAACCCCAAGATCCAGAATTGGGGGAGGGGGGTGGGGAGGAGGAGAGGGGGGTGAGGCATGTATCGGAATTAGAAGGGGATCCCGGAAAGTACCTGGCCTCGGTACAGGCTGAGCTACCAGGAAGTGTACCAGCTTTCGAGTTGCCGGGAGGGGACCTTGGTGAGGATGCTGAGGGCGCGGGGGACATTGAACATACATAGGTTCTTCTGTGGGTCCGGTACCCACTGTGAATAAAAAAAGGCGCGGCAGTACGGTAACATACCGGATGTCATTGTGGTAATAATAGTTATAATAGCAAAAGGTCCCTTCTAAACTCCGGTGAACTCTTCACAAAGGTAGTCTCCGGTTTTACTGTTTTATAATGTAGAATTAGGGGGGGTGGTGGTGTTATGGGACTTGGTTGCTGTATTATAGTTGCTGTAGCGAAACGAAGTTTCTCGGATTTTACGGGGCCAGAATGAGCACCGGCAGGGACTCAATTGGAACCCATAAGCTGCTCTAGAGAGATCCTCCAGCTCTTATATAACATAAATGGCAGGCTAAGAGTACCTTATTACAACCTCTGCTATACCGAAGATGGCTGTTCCTTCCCGTATCGAAACTACGTTATCTAAACCAAAGATGATCCCCGTGGCAAAGAGTTTCCGCAACGGCGGGAGGCGCACACAGTGGCATGGCAAGATTTCCCCGAAACAAAAATCTGAATGAGGTTCTGGGGTTTTATTAATACTACAAAACAAGGAGAGTATTTTTTTAATACTCTACACAGGTCTTGTGTTCAACTGACGGCTAGATGTGGATTTATAGGCATTGAGAGAGATGCAGTATAGAAAGCGCAGCAGTAAAAGAACTCTCAAAATGCTTTTTGTGGCGTACACTCCAAATCACACATGATATACCACAAAGCTGACTGTGCACATGCTAGACGTAAAAGCCGGTGTTAAATGCCACGGCCTCCATTCCGAGTGCCCCCTGATCGACCCGACCATCTCCAAAGGCCAAGATCTCTCGATATATAGGAGGGGGCAGTATGTAGTTGATTCTGTAGTCTCCAAAGAGGGAGGAAAGAAGGTGACTACATACCCGAAACTAAGGCTTGGTTTCTCTTTCCTCCCTTTCCCTCGCTATCAAGTAGAACCCTTTCCTAGGAGACCAGATTCCCCCCCCCCCCAGTTACTACTAGGACTAGGGTTGGCAATGAGGCCTTATCATTAACACCCGACGAAAAGGGACAAGGAATCCTAGCACCAGGGGAAGACGAACTGACACCCCCCAATGGCATCCGCTGGTTGTCAAGGAATAATCTCAAGTATCCTGGTACGCTAACCCTAACCCTGCTCTTGTAAGAGCAGGGTCTGGATTCCGCGTGAAGCGTGGGCGGTAGGGCATCTCGGACGGTTTTACTAGAACATGTGTTTGAATTTTGGTCATTCCCCACGGCTGACTCTATATCGGGTATATATTGGGAGAGTCTAAAAGCGGATTGAGAGAGAGTTGGTAATACGAGAGATGAAAACGTTTGGTAAGTTGTTTGGCCGCCGCGCAGCGAAGGCAGCGGTCCAACCTATAGTGGGGACGTAAAAGTTATGGTACAGAGAAGCCAATTGTTATTACAGGCTTACCATTAAAAACCTAAACGCAAACACCGCGCTCACGATATCTCCTCCGCCACTACTCCCGCCCTCTTGCCCCTCCCACCCTCTGTTCTCCGCAGAAGCCTGACTCCTTTTGCACCCTTGCACCCTTCACTTCCTCCTCCTCCCCCTCCTCCCCCTGCGTCTCCGGTACAAACAACCCCCCCGCCACCCCGCCCTCCTCTCCCCGCACCGTCCTCCTCCCCCGACTCGTCAGCGCTTTCCTCGCCACTGCCAGATTCTTCACCGTGCTGCCAATCAGCCTACGGTACGGCTCCAGCGGCAGCACCACAGTTCGTGCGTCGTCCCGCGCTGTATCCGCCAACAAGTCCGAGATACGCAGCGAGGGCTCCGGCCCAGGTGTCCGTGGGAGAAGCGTCTATACAGTTAGCCGAGCGTATACTGGGCAGCGGTAAAGGGGGGGGACCCACATATGCCATCCCATCACGCCGCATCTCCTCCCCCTCCCTTCGGAAGATCTCAATCGTCCCCGTCAGCTCCCCAACCCACTTCTCTGTCTCACAAGATCTATGCTCCTCGCGGACACTAAACGGCGGGGACTCCCCCTCCCCTTCCCCCTGTTCCACAACCCCCTCCTCCTGCTGCTGCTGCTCAGCAATAGGCCCCTCCTCAATATTGACTACCACCACGGCCTCCACGCCCCCTTCACTCCCCATCAGCCACGTTCTTGCGGCAGACAGAACATCACTGTACCGCCGCTGCATAAACGCCACCTCGAACACCACGCGCGGGAAAGGATCACACGTCCACCCGTCCCCAGGGCCCGGCCCAGGCCGCAGATACACGAACGCGGCATCGGGCTGCTGCACCCCCGCACTAAGCTCAACATCGTAACTGCTCAGTAGCTGCGCGTGTAAAAGCTCAGTGGGTGTTAGGGTATCTCTAAGGAGCATGTACACGCTTGAAAGCCAGGCGTTGAGAACGGCGTGCAGCTGCGTCTGCATGCCGCGGAGTGTGAGCGTGTGTGTGGTGTCGTCGTAGGCGTAGCTTGGATGTTGTCAGTGCTGGTAGGGACACAGGGGGGAGGACATGGTACGCACCGGAGGCGTTTTCCGCGCGACTGACACCAGCTGCGGAAGTGGGCGAAGCGGGCAGGGGAAACGGAGGTAAGGATGAGGGGGCGGGAGTGGAGGTAATCCGTGGAGAGGAAGGAGGTAATTGTGGCGTAAAATTCGGAGAGGGGGGGCGAAAGCTGTGGGGGTGGGAGATTTGAAGGTAGGATATTAGAAGAATGCGGGGACATTATTGTGGTAGTGTGTGGATTGGTGGTAGTGGGGGGGGGGGGGTTGTGGTGGTTGTTGATGGAAGATGGATTTGATGCATCGAGTGGGATTGCTGAGTCATATCTCCTCCTGTCGGACTAGATCCGTGACCACTTGTCTTTATTCCGGGAGCCGGATTTGACCCTTTTTAGTACAAAGTCACAATGATAGAAGAGAAGAAGACACAATGAGCGTGACTAACATTGAAGGAAACCAGCAGGGGGAAGAAAGGATAAACTCGGAACTACACCCATGCGTTGATTGAGGTATGCAGTCTAGCTGGGCTATAGTGCACTCCCATAGTCTCAGTTACCACTAAAGCAAGGAAAGGAGATACCAGTTTCTTTTTGAGTTTTGCGGTAATGTCACTTCCGAGACTGATCAATAGCGTTTAGACTAGCCGCTAAGAAGTCCGGTCTCTAAGACGAGTAGACACTTCACATTACATACCTATATACAAGGTTTCCCGTGGAATCTGCACCTACATGTAGAGTACTCTAATTGGTGCATGCATAGGGTCCCAGATTGGTAATATCCATATTATTGCATGCAGTGGTCGGTGCCTGCAGTGTGCCGTTGTTATTGGTAGCTTTCTCGGCGTCGGGTGACATTTCATGACCTCCCGTATATCGATTTTAATAGTAGTCCGACACTCCCCCTATGGCCCGGAGATGACCACAGGTTCAATTACGGCGGCAGGTAGCTTAGCCAGGTCGCTTACAGAATTGCGCTGCCACTGCCCCCACCCTCGCTTGGGTGGCAGGTGTTCCCTGTGTAATTGGCGGCGTGCAGGTCTGCTGGAGGCCAACCTCTCACCGACTGTTGATCTATTCTCCAGGTCGGACACGTAACAGATCGGCAGGAGTGACATTGACCTTTGGTACAAGGGTGGAGAGTGCGGCGGAACCAGACAGGTGGTCAACACGCTGTTCGTCGACATCGGGGGGGGGGGGGGGGCGCATGGCCACCTGCCTTTGCGATACGCGGATGGAGCGGGTTGGCAGGAAAACTTATCCGAAGTACCTGGTTCCCACAACTACCATATCCTTGCACACCATCCGTTCATGTATCATCACTCGATCATGTCATAGCACTCGATCATACGCAATCACTCGGTGAAGTTCATCAACAACGGAGATTACTAGGCCGCGATGACCAGGTCACCGCTATAAGTTACTCCCGGAACTGGCGGGGCCATGGTGTACCATATGGTCATGTGCTATCACTCGATCATCATCTATCACTCGAGAATCCCATCAGTAGCAGATTTCCATTGAATGATACTTCATTCATCAACCTATTTCTAGTTGTGGTAAGTCTCTAGTATCGATTCGATGATGGTTTCGGTCAAGGAGTGGGGCCTCTATCATGGTGCGGTTGTGAGGGGGGAATGAGGAGGCTCAAATAAGGTTTAGAATAGTTGCAGGAAGGAATCAAACACAAACTTCGCTAAGCGAGATCGGTTATTTGAATCCAGGCTTGGCGTGATCTTTATGCCTTATATAGCACTTAACTCTCGTGCTCTCATCTACTTACATCACAAGTCGTTTATAACAGACGATTAGTACTGTCAGCACTCACTGTCTGTTATGTCTAAAATGAAAGTTCGTTTCCTAAGCAACAAGGGGTTTTCTAAGCTGAGATTGTTGGCTGGTGCGGGGTAGAGGTTCATACAGCCAATACAACACTTCTGGGTGATCGCGAGATACATACAAAACGCCAGGGACCCGGCTCCGACATCTCAGGGTGATGACATGGTTCTGCGTAATGATGGGTGTAAAATAGTGTGGTGGAAAAAGAAGAGTCTATCTTGATTCGAGACTCAGAACCTCTGGTGGCATTAATTAAAGGTTCGTTCTCCGTGTATATTCAAAGACTAGTTTCTGAATTGAAGAAGTGGGGGAGGTGGAGAGTGGGGTAGTGTGGACGAGATCTCTAAGTTAGTTACTGTAGTCATTGCCACCTTTATAACTTGGTGCCGAGATTGCTTGCTCTCTTGGGCCCTGGTTTAGACTGCATGCTCGGCTGAAATACACTTGATACTTCATTCCATGGCAGAATTAGTTTTTCTTAGGGACTCAACCGTTTCCCCCGCAACGGGTGCCTGGAATTCAGGTGGGCTGAAGAGGGAAAGTTTGCGGAAGTAGGTTCTGTGGGCAGTTAGATTATATTCCTTGTAGCTGCAGGACAAGCGTCCAAGTAGTGGTCAAGTGGTCACTTTGGGCTGATCTCAGGCGGGTTGGTCTACCCTAGACACCACTACAGCACCCAGCGCTGGTGTCTATAACTCAATCACTCTGGTATCAAGCTGTGAGTTTTTCCTTAGCTTTTATAATTATACTCAATCCTCCAGTATTTGGCTTCTGGTGGTATATGCGGGACTAAACATATATGGGTAATTCCTAGCCCATAATCCAAGGGCTTAAGCGCTGTACCATGTATATAATCGCCCTCTTTCCTCGGTCCCTGCTGTTGGCGATAGTAATTCATTGATAATTCCTAACCTATGGAACCCGCTCAAGTTGAATATCTACATCAGAACTTTCTTCCGCCACATGCATCAACGCCACCAGTTCTTCAACTTGGTCATGCCTCGCTTATAAAATGCCTCCTTTGGAATACGGGGACGTTTGGTTAAACCAACCGCTGTTGTGGAGACACTGCCTCCTATCTGCTGTTCCTCCACTGCTTCTCCTTGTGCCCGGGTGGTGGTGGTGGAGCCTGATACTTCAGATCGTTCAGGGCTGGGCGGAGTAGGGCCAGGAACAGCTTCCTGCCCAGGTACGTCCGCTGAAATACTCTGTGTCGGATGCATTGTTTTGATGGTTGTTTCGACGATTGTATCGGTGGACATTGCGTTGCCGGTGGACGCAAAGGATTGTCTTCCTGGCTACGCTGTTCTTCAACAACCCTCCGGTGCCAATCCAGTAGGATTGTTACAATAACCGTGTGGCCACCCTCTGCTGCCAACTGCATGCGTGTAGCCCCCTTCTTTGCCATCCCGTTCATATCCGCTCCACGTCCAAGCAACAACTTTGTGATCTCAGGAAAACCGCGCTGTGCTGCTATGTGCAAAGCTGAATGACCTTCATCGTCAGTAGATGTGAGGTCTGCACTTATGTCGAGAAGCAGGAGCAGAATGTTCTCTTGCCCGAAGTGCGCCGCATAAGACAAGGGTGTTCATTATCGCCAGTTCTTGCCTCAATATCTGCACCCTACTCTAGTAACAGGTTCGCAACACTAGTATTGCCACTTTGCACTGCCTTGTGCAAGGGTGAGACATCGAATCCATCGGTCTCTCGAACGTCTGAGCCGTTGTCGAGCAGGAAACGGACAATATCCTCTTGTCCGAGTCTGGCCGCAATATGCAGTGGTGTCTCGCCGGCGTTGCTATTCCTCCCTTGAATATTGGCACCCCTCTCCAAAAGCAGCTGTGTCACACGGAGGTGCCCCTGTGAAACGGCAAAATGCAGAGCAGAGTACGCAAAGTCCGCCACAGCATTGACATCGGCGCGGGCATCCAGTAGTGACCGTACTGCCTGTTCCCTGCCCGCAGAGGCCGCAAATAAGAGTGCTGTGCACTCCCCCTCCCCTCTGACCTCCGTATCTGCGCCCCTTTCCAGTAACATAACGACGGCCTTGTCCGCTCCACTTTCAGCCGCAGCCTGCAGGGCTGTGAATCCCTTTCTATCTACGAGTTCGAGGCTTGCGCCCTCGCAGAGTAGTAGTTGGATAATCTCCGTGTGGTCACCTCGGGAGGCAGCTGTGAGAGGCGTATTTTCGTTTTCCAGTACTGCGTCAACATTTGCTCAGTTGTCGAGCATCATCCGAACCAGATGGAGGTGGCCACCCGCAGCTCCCCCGATGAGGCCTGTACCATAGTTACCCGGTTAGTGTCTGAGCTACCAGGCACGACCGTGGAGGAGGAGGAACACCTTTATCCATGGGCGAGATCTCCGGTTTCGGAGGGTTTAACACCACAGGTTTGTCGGGTAAGCCAGGCTGGGTATTCCCTAGCTATAGCTGCATTACATCTAACTCTGGTTTCCGCTAGTGTACTCAGTACTTACATGTAAGTAGATGGAGGCGGCGTCCCGTCCCGTCCCGCGCGCCAAGCTAGCGTCGCATCCAAGAACGCAAAAACAGCAGCCGCTATCACTGGGGGTTGCTGGCCGAGCGGTATAGAGTTCACTCTCTGATCGACACCGCTCGGGTTCAACCCCCCCACTAACCCCTCGTAAAATCTAGGAGAGCTGCCCCGGGTGGGGGCGTAAGTCTTTTGTTGGCGATTTTTTTTTCCCACCCCCCCACCACCAAGCTAGTACTTATGTACTGAGTTTAGCAAATTTCGCCTGGATCGGAGGCTCGAAAGGCTCCGCATCACCAACAGTGTTGTCGGCCCGAATGTTATCATTCGAAATGCGCTCACTAATCTCTATAGTAGGCATCTCAGAGCTCTCTGTAAGAATTGTGTCGCTGTAGCCTTGTATCGTAAGCTTTGCAGCTTCGGGCGCGGGGCCGGGGTCGTCGTCCCAGATGCTTTCGTTGTCTGATTCTGGCTGGAGCAGCTGGTGCTGGCGAGCCATCTCCGTCGTGGGGCTATCCTGTGGTCCTGGCATCATCAAACTAGTAATGAATTGGACGACTGTGGTACTGGCCTTGCTGCTGAGCTTCGCCCCCGGGAACGGGATTTTGCCCTGTACGTATTCAATCAACGGCCGATGATCGAGAAAAGGCGTCTCCTTGGTGATCATGGCGTGGGCCAAACAGCCAAGGGCCCAGATATCAACGGCATACGTATAATTCGAGGAATCAGACGCCGAGTCCAGATACCCCCAGATCTCAGGCTCCATGTAGTGAGGACTGCCAGCAGTCGTCTGCAACTGCGTTCCGTCCACTAGTTGCTTTGAGATCCCAAAGTCGCCGATTTTAACAACGAGTGGCATCCACGTGGGGATGGAAACATTCTCGGGCTTGAGGTCGCGGTGACAGAAGCCATGCTGGTGTATGACGGACAGCCTATCGAGCAGCTGCCCCGTGATGGACCTGACATCGTTCTCCGAGAGATCATCGTCCCTCATATATGCCCCAAGGTCGCCGCATTGCATGTACTCCATCGCCAGAAAAAGGTCCTCGTTGTTCATGAACCACCCCGAGAACTGAACAAAGTGGCGGGGGAATTAGACCAACGTTATAATGCGTGTTGAGTAAAGTAGTAGATACCTCGGAGGGACGTATATATACCTCGGACATCTTGATCATAGCCTCTATCTCCTGGAGTCTAACCGTCGACTTATGAATTTGCTTGACAGCGCGGAGCACCCCGGTGTTGACACATTTTTCCTTCCACACCGTGCCAGATGCACCCCCACCAAGCCTTTCCCCCCGCATCCATGTTTCGGACCGTGGCTGTCCGGAGGAGGCTGAACCGCCGCCGGGGTATGTGTGTGTGACCTGGCCCGGGCTAGATTCTGTAGCGAATTTGTGGGTATCGAATTTGCTGAATGTCAGTGTCATAGCCAAGATTCTTTATATTTGGGGGTTCTTATATTGAAGGCACTTCTTTGACCCTTCCTGGCTCTGCGGGGGAGAGGGGTGCATGGTGCGTTGGCGTTCGTACATAGCCACAGCGCCACACGCCTCATGCCACATATTTAACGAGAGAAACTCTTGCCCGACGTCAATAGATTGTTCGGAAGCATTTCTTTGACATGGAACTGATAAGTATAGTGAATATACCGCTCTAGCTGGTGATTGCCATCCATCCACGACTACAATTTAGCCTCGTGGGTACGGTTGCATAACGAAATTTCCTTGTGATACGTTAATTACATGTAGCTATATATAAGTGACTACATAACCTGTCATTCTCATGTCATGTCAAGTACTTTGGGAGCTTGGGGCAATTCGCAGCATCCTTCCAGTGGCTGGGGAGTGTACTGATCGCTGTAATATAGTCTAACCCAATTGTAACCCCACTGTCGATAACCCTAGCCCTGGAGACAGAGGAATCTCAACGAAGCGCAACTACAGGATCACTGCTAGTGGAGTTTAGTGTCACCCTTAAGCTGATGAAATAGTTTTAGCCGGTCGGGAAATGGGTAGACGTTACGCATCGTCTTGGGTAGGTAGTCAGTACAAGATAAAAAGAAAAAAAGGGAGGAAACTAAAATGCACAGGTATAGCCGCTGAGTAAAGAAAAACTAGACCTGTTACATGGCAGAGATGCAGCCACTAGCTTTGGGCAGCCTTATAGAAATCGGGAAAGAGATTAAGTATGTACATGAAAGTATCCCCAAGCTGGAGATGTAACCAAAATGTAGTTTGGTCTACGCTGCACCACACCCGCAGTACAACATCCCCGCACCGCTCCTTTGCAGCGTGTGCTTTCCCCAAAACCACGACCAGCATCACGGAACCTGCTCGCGGCCGAGCAGTGAACGACTCCAGCTCTCACCAATTATGTAATCATAGGATATCACTCGCGCCTGGACCGGTCGTGCATGTTGGGATTATTGTTGCGAGCCGGGGAAAATATATCCTCCCTGTCATAATTGTGGCAAGGTCCAGACCACTCTTATATTATGTCATTACTGTTGTTTGCCAAGGCTATTATTGTTATAAACGGGCGCGGGCTATTAAACTCCCTCCTGTATTACATATAAGACATCACAAGAATTATATTCGCTGCCAGAGTCATTATTCAGAACAGTGCAAAGAAAATGTTCTTGATCTGGCAATTTTTACACTTAATAAGCCCCTCTTTCGTGCTGTTTGGCGTCGTTGTACCGCGGAGTAACCATCGACCCGACGGATTGGAAGAACCTGTGCGCATGTGCACGGTACTCTCAAGTGTCGCTGCAACCAAACTCCATTAATTCATTCACTAACCAAATTAAAGCACCCACTGCCGAGCAAGCAACATACCTTGAACCAAGAAGACCTCCGACCGTTCAACTAAATCCCAAATCAAGTATAGAGTGACATGAATTACACCTACGGCAACGTCAATCGATCAAAGTAACCCTTTTCCTTGGCCATTAATGCACAGGAAAACCACCCCTAACCCTTGACAGACGGCCAAAGTTGAGTGCGACACACCACTTTGTGATGAAAAATGCAATCATCTGATTACCCTACCTTTCAATGAGAGGGGTATAAAGACTCGTGTCGCCCCGCAGTTCTGGCCAAGAAGTCCCATCACCTTTACATCTGCCGAGACAGACGGTTAGACAGACCCAACCAGAACACACACACCCCCCCCCCCCCTTAAATCGGTACCTTTGAAGGCTTGTTTTCTTGGTTGAGATACCTTTTTATTCAAAAGGTGATACTAACTGCCTTGTAGATTTTTGATACTCGGGACAGACATTCGGATTCAACTATTGTCCTCTATGGCCGATAGTAGACGGAAGATCGTGAAGGACCACTGGGGTAGCCGCACCAATTTCCAGGCTTCCTATGGATTACGTATGACGCCCGAGGACCTTGCGGAAGGGGATGCGATCTTGGATGCAATGCGGAGATTCGACGCGGCCAATTTGGAGGGGAATGATGGTGATAATAAAGGTAGGTAAGGCATGGTGATGGGTACAACCTTTGATTCAACTTGGGAGAGTCTGGTAATTGAGTCTTGTTTACAGAGGCTGAGAGTGGATGGGTTAAGACGAACAGGAGAAGGTATGAAGCTGCAGGGCGGAGTGGGTTGAAAGAGGCTGTTGTTGGGCAGTTGGCGGAGGAGTACAACTTCACGCCAACTGGAGATCCGGAGATGGATCTGATCGTTGCGATGGGGTTGAGGGATATGAAAGGTGATGCTGAATCTAGCCACACACCCCAACCAGCAGAACCAGCGGTTGAAGTTGGGGCGAAGTCGAAACAGCAAAGAAAGAGGGAGAGAAAGCGAGAGAGTGCGAAGAGGCACAATCAGGGACTGATCCTAATAAAGACAAGTCAGGTATGAAGACGGGTACGACTATTGACCTGACCTGGCAGAGTTTGCTAATGGGTTTTGTTCATAGAGGCTGAAAGTCAATGGGTTAAGACGAATAGGGAGAGGTATGAAGCTGGAGGGCGTAGTGAACTCAAAGAGGCTGTTGCTGGGCAGATGGCGGAGGAGCATAAATTTACGCCAAGTGGAGATCCGGAGATGGATCTGATTATCGGGATGGGGTTGAGGGACATGAAGGGTGATCCTAAATTTAGCCATACAGTCAAACCAGGAGAGGGTGCCTCGAGTAACCTGGGAGGACCGGCGGTGGGAACTGGGGCGACAAAGTCGAAGCGGCAAAGGAAGAGGGAGAGACAGCGGGAGAATGAGAGGAAGCGTAGTCAGGAGAACGACGTTGGTAAAGGTGAGTGAGCCATGGTTACGGGTACGACTGATGACTTGACATAGGAGGGTTTGTTAATTGAATTTTGTTTATAGAGACCGAAAGTGAATGGGTCAGAAATAACAGGGAAAGGTACGAAGCCGGAGGGCGTAGTTTATTGAAAGAGATTGCTGCTGAGCAGTGGGCGGAGGAGTATAACTTTACGCAAACTGGTGACCCGGAGATGGATATGATTATTGCGATGGGGTTGAGGGATATGAAAGATGATCCTGAATTTAGCCATATGTTTGAATCGGAGGAACCTACTACGGGTAACCCGGGGGGGGGGGCGGCGGTGGCAGTTGTAGCGGCCAAGTCAAAGCAGCAAAGGAAGAGGGAGAGACAGCGGGAGAATGCAGAGGGTCGCCGGTGGTCCGCCAAGGAGCTTGAAGAAGAGAGCCGCCGTCTCGCCGAGCTTCTCCGCGTGCACCACGCTTAACCTTCCATCTCGCCCGTCGGAATAGGCCCCCGCGTTTGGGACATGGGAAGGAAGTGACTAGAGTCAGGAGGAAGGGTATGGTGACGGCTGGAAGGGCATGTCTCTTGGCTTATAAAGGATCCCTTGACCGCAACTAGCAATATCATCAGATTTCTATACATTTCGCCTTACTACTGCTAGAGTTCTTTCTTTTGCTGTCATGCTTCGTACTGATAAAGTTGCTGACCCTTACTGTCACCTTCTTTGTAAAGATCAGTGCCTAAGCTGCCATCAGTTAAAGTGCGGACAAATGGTTTACGAACGCGCCTGGGTCGTCGACTCCCGACCCCTAATGCCATCAACATACAAGAGACCATTTCCAATCCCGAGTACCCCCCGATCTACTGTCCCGAGCCGCTGGCAAGGAGCTACTTATATGTCAGGAATGAAACCCCAGCCCCACCTCGTCCCCGTCCAAGAAGAGACCGCTCGAAAACGGCCTTCATCACCTCCCAAGAGTTTACCAGTAAAGATCACGCCTTTCGCACTTAGGAGCGCATCTGCGACTCGGTGCTGGCCCCGGTACGCGGCATTCATGGAAGACTGCATCATCTGGCCGAGACCCACGACCTACTCAGCCTCGGCAGGAAGTGACACTCATAAGTCACTAATGCCAAACTGCCACCGCGTCTTCGAATGCCTAAGCTCAGCGGGACCTTGCTCCAGCCTCGGTAAGTGCCGGTTCAACGTCAGCACTTGGGCTGAGGGGCCTCGTGAAGAAGGAGGCCTCAGAATGGATGCCTGATCTCTCCGCTTCCGCCCTTGCTGTATTCTACACTATCAAAGCGGTCTTCACTGAAGGGATGACCCTCGCCGCGTGCGGCCCCGCGAAACAAACGTAACTCTTCACCAACGCTTCCACGAGAGCCTACGGCGGCGCAAACAAGCAAGCGGGCAAACCCCCCACCCTCTTCGCCGGCAGCTTTGACGACCCAACGCGGATGGGCAGCCACTGTCCGAGAACTCTCTGCTTGCCTCGCCGCGTAGGAGAGGGTCCCGTACCTCTTGCGACGTGGTTCGCGAGTCACCAGGCCTTGGAGTCCCTTCCAATCGCTCTCGCCGGCTCCGCACGGCGGGTGCGCTGGCGCGAGAAGCTGGACCCTTTCCCCTTTTGCGTTCGGTACAAGGGGGGTAAAGAGATGGGACTCGTCGAACGACAAATGCGTTGGCATCCAGGACACAATCCTGGATACTGATCGGTTTCCCGCCTTTGGCAGGCTGAACCTGGCAGCGCAGCTCGCTAGGTCATTTGATGCCCTGCCCTGTAAGGAGCGATAAGACAAGTGTCTTGGGGCCCGGAACAAACGTGGTCCGCGAGCTTACGGCGCCTGTAGAACGCGTTATTGTTGGTGAGGTGGGGTTGGTGTTGGAGGTAGTTTGTAGTCTGACTGGAGGAATGGATTGTATGAGACTTAGTTTGTTACTTGACTTCAGGACTAGAGACAGGTAATAGGTGAAACCTACTGTTTCCTCATGGTGGTGATATACACTAGAGAACATGCGTACGGTCAACGGTCACCTCCTGGGCACGCATTACGAGAGTTGGTAAGGGCCCGGCCCCGGGCAGTGTCCGCAACGGTCAGGTCTGGATCATAAATATCTGTACATGCCTTAGCATTGTCTTCTAACTAGACGGACTCCATGGTGGTGGTCCGTAGTTTAGCTAGGACCATAGATATGACGCCGGATCATAGATATCCAGATGGTCATGAGTGATCACTTGGTTTAGGGCACAATATAGAATTGTGTGCTTGAAGACTGCTGACTGCAGATATCTATAGATATCGATGCGAGACTCTAGATATCTATGCAAGACCGTAGATGTCTCTACGTAGGACCATAGACGTCTATGCCAAACTGCCACCCTATAATCCAGACTATAGTCTGTAGTCCTCGCCACATAGCCGGTAGTCGCTCTGTAATGTCTTGTCAGGACCAACTCACCCTGTAGCCGGTCCGTTCATGGTCTCTAGGGCCCGCGGCCTTTCCTCCTACAAGTTGATAGAGTCTTAAAAGCTCTGGTATTACAGACGTCATACTAATCACCAAAGCCTGGACAGGGCCTGGGACGTGCCGGGCCACCCTACTCCCTCAACAGATCAAATCACAAGTATGGGACTAACCCGGGTGCGCGACTGTTCCATCACGAGCAGTATCTGATAAGTAGCCAGGCCTAATTGCAACGAGGCACATAAAACCTTTCTGGTAATCGTGATACAAACAATTCAAGAAATTAAAATATTGTTGCAAGTTGTGATGCATGCCAAAAACTACCACATAGACCTTCGAGGCTGAAATCCGGCCCGACAGCTTATCAGATACCTAAATTGGGTAGTACGTTCTTTCAAAACCTGGTGCACTCTTTCATGTGTTGATTAGTCAAAACTTATATCATCACTAATCACGATGACTGAATCCCCTAAATGGTTCGCTGCGCCGCGCCTACGTCTGATAAGGGCTATATGATAATAAATCTTCTAGCTTTATTCTTTAGTAGCAGTTGGACTTGAATCATGTCAATAGTGACAGTACTTGATGGTATCATTGACAAGTAGGAGCGCCCCAAGGAAAACAGGAATAGAGTTAAAAGCTTACATGTGGGTAATCATTAAATTATACCAAAATTTCAGATCATCGTTGTGCGGCAGCAAACTCACAGAAAACATCCAACCATAGCATCAAAAAATAATCCTGAGACATCTCGACTAGTAAGGAAACGTGCTTTCGCTCAATTGGGATCATTATTATCCCTCTTCCAGTGCTTATATCCGATATAAAAATTCTCGAACTTCCTCCGCGTCATCATTTGCAAAACCTCAGTCTTCTCCATGGGACTTTCAGGGTGCATCCCACCTCCCAGGGAGTCCTCAAACAGAGGCTGTAGAATATATAGACAGAAATGGGAAAGAGCTTCGACTTGCTGAGGCAAGATGGGCTTGAGATCCTCACGAACAACGATGACACTTCCGGCTACGCTTTGCATGGGTGCCCATCCCCACTGGCTACTGTCGGGGTCAGCAACCAGCTGCAGGGACGTCGCGGCCTGATTTGTTGCGTTGTATCTCCCCCTACTTGTATTCTTCCGCGATGTTTCACCCGGCGGACACCTGCTGATCCGGATGGGGAGCTCGAGGCGTTTTGATATGCTGGATATTGGCGCTCTGAATACGGGGTGGTCTGCGGGGAGCTGGATAGGCTCAAACTTCGGTCTTCCACCGATATCCTGGTCGCTACGACAATTGATTCTGACACCAATAAATCTTTCTTTGGGCCGAAACCTTTCCGCGGGCAACCTGATCACATTCTCGCACGAGATGTGACGAGAACAAAAGAAATCGATGACATCCCGGAAATCAACCATATCGATGTTTAAGTAACGGCGGTCAACACCGCAGCCCGTCAGCTTGGTTATCAGCACGGGTCCACGCCATTCATCAACAGGGGTACCTAAGACGGCGGCGATACTTTGGTTCGACTTGGGCCGATCGATCACGTTTCCATGGGGGGAGTAGTGGTAGGCATAAAGACGATTTTGGGGACCTATGAGTGAACGGAGCTTATTCCCCCTAACACGTAAGGCCGCGTGAGGGCTAGCAACGTACTTTTCGATGTCCGCACTCTCATACTCAATACCATCATTTTCGTTCACAGCCCGCTTAGTTATGACCCAAACAAATCGGGGGTTCTTCGAGTCATTGGGGAAAAGGATTCCGAGTGTAAAGCTTCCCCTCTCCGGTGGTCTGTAGAACTTTTTGAATTTTGCACAGAGGATTTTGTGGACCGGCCAGTCGGCTTTCAGGCAATCTTTCGAGCAGTAGGCGCTACAGCTGCAGCCCCTGCAGCGCTGAGATGTCTTGTTTTTGCACATCGTGCACTGCCGCTCTGGTTGTGAGGATTCCATTGTCGGGAGAACTATCAGGTTTGCTTTGTAGTACCGGTATGGGGGTGTACTATACTATTAGCAACTGGTACTAAGGACGGTATATAGGTCGGGCTCACAAGATGGCCAATGTGTTTCCAATTCTTTGCGGATGTTCTTGTGCTCGCGGATAGATCTGGAGCGGGAGGTAAGGGTTAGAGGGGGTGTTGGAGGAGCCCGAGGGGGTGGGAGGGGGTGAAAGAGGGGAGATTACGCCTACGTGGTGGCCAAGCCTTGACCACAATAGATTGTGCATGGATTAGATAATAGATCTCTTCTGCTGTTTTCAACGCTGCGGGTGGGTGGCGCTGTTTATCTTGGCCCAATAGCCGTTAAGGGCATCATTGACCAGGTTCAACACCCCGTTGACAACAACAAAATCTTCGTATTCAACTGATGTTGGCAAAGGGATGATATGAGTGCTTATATAGGGGTAAAAAGGTGCCTAGACCCAAAAATTTTAGTGGGTTCTTACCCGTCAGGCCTCTCTAATAAGTAATGGCCTTAGGAGACCTGTATCAGTCGCGGGAACCATCTGTAAAAAAAACCAAAACCTTTACTACAAACAAATGGAAGCAGAGCAGATACATGAGTATCTATATAGGGGTAAAAGGGTGCGTAGAATCTCGTTCTTTAGTCTGTTTTGACACCTAGTTATTATTTGGTCCTTCATAGTTAAATTCAGAACTCTCTACCAACATTGTGGAAAAGAGCAAAACAGCGATCTTTACAAAGAGGGATTTTACAAAAGGAGCATTGGAAATATGTATAGGTGATCTTTCCTATCCCTGAAGTCCATCCTTCTTGCCGGGCTTCTTACTCCCTTCTATCTGACCTTTTAAGAATGCGACAAAAGAAACATGACTTCTGTTTACTCCCGGTACCGTGACCACCAAGCCTTATTACATAATGAGTTCCAGCTTCTAAACGCTTAATGGGTAAAGTAGTATGCTTTGTTACATATCCTTTGAAAATTGGTTAGTACTAATCTTGAATAATCTGTGTATGAATCAGGTGCTTACCATTTACTCGACTTTGAGAATTATTGCCTGTTGGCGTTACACCAGGACAATATCTGCCATTGGCACGAGGGTTTTCAATTTCAATGCTGCGAACAGGATTGAGACTTGCATAACCCTCATGTATAAGGCCCCAAGCCAAGTTTAGTCGGAAACTACGATGTGTGGAATTGAATGAATCTGTTGAGGTGGGAGGACGGGCAACATTGGCAATAATCCATGAGTTGATTATGGTAATATCTAAAAGCCAAAAGAAAAGAGCTATCTAGTTCCTTAGAGCTCGTAGCTGGGTGGCATAATAGCATCGGTATTGGTCTGCAAGGTCGACACCATTCATTCTAAAATTGTAGTCCAAAGCAACTAAGGGAATTGGCATTATCTTTCTTGCCATAGCACCCCAAGCTGCAGCTACATTTTGACGGTTGTAGCCACTGACTCTGGGCCGGTGTCTATCCTTGAGTGGCCAATTTGGTCCATGTTGTTCAGGCCTACCAGTTATCTCATATATCGTAGATAAAAACCTCACAAAATTATTATCTTGCCAGATAATACAGAGTATTCCTGAATGTATAACTCCTGAGATTGTATTATGTGGATAACACGGGTTATTTCGGAACCTATACTCCTTAGGATAGTCCGCTGAATTAGGTCGAGCCGTTCTACAAGCTCCAATTCCTATAGATCGAAGTGCGCTCAAAGTCTGACATTTGTAAAAAGGTTGTTCATATAAATATTGAATTGAGTGTACGGTACGGAAGGGATGTTGCTAGTTAAAATAGCATATGGGGGGTCCTTTTGAAATTTAGGGGCCCCTGAGAGAGGTCGGTATTGAGTAAAGCTATGGAATCAAGACTAGGTGTGAAGAGATAGTTGAATGTATATCTGTACTGACATATTGCAAATGTTTTATAACCACATGGAATTGGTTTTCCTGGTATTCTTTGTGTATGAACAGACAGACCGACCAGTGAATCGTACTATCATTTCGTCAACTGATACATCGGAAGCAGGAGTAAAATACTGTTGGAATCTTGTAGATATATTCGATGAAAGAGGCTCCATCTTGCGGTACCACTGATCTCGTGGGATCTGTCCTGGCTCGAATGGTTGTGAAACATGAAGAAACTTCTTAATTTGTTCAAACCGCACTTGTGACATGTATCGGCCAATGGAATGTTGTGGATATTGGGTGTTCTTTGACTAATAATCTGAAATAATCTGAACAGCGTGAAGAACAAAAAATTCCTATATAAATTATAATACCGAGGAATATTTTTATTTCTGCTGGCCAGACAGGATACCAGGGACGTTGACCTAGTTAACCTACATTTTTCATAGAAGCATAGGCATTTGTATTATCAGCTAATACCTGCAGTTGATCATCGGAAAAAAATAGTTGGAAAAGGTTTAAAGGTGTCGGCAACTCAAGATTATCGAAGTATTCAGGTAGGTGTGTCTGCCGTTCATGAGGAGCAACTGAATGGGAAAAGGCATCAAAGTCCGGAGGTCCTGGCAGATTTGGTAGGTTTGTTGCCCCTCCATCTTCCATACTGCTTTCATTATCATCAGCAGCTTCCACATCCTGATCGCATCTCTCTAACTCTTCCAGTTCTCCCACATCGCTATCTTCTGGGTTTCCAACTGAACCTTCCTCTACAGGCTCTATGGTAGGTGGTGGTGTATCAACAGGAGTCGGCACTTCATCAAAATCTAACTGGATACCTCCCTCCCGATACTGGATTATCTCTTGACTGGAATCCCGCTGATGTTGGTAGTCAAGTTGCTGGAAGCTCGCGTTACCCTCAAATGCATCCATCTGAGACAGTGTTTCACGAATTGATAAAGGTCAAAGATCCGGGACGGGCTCTGCTGGCAAGCTACTGTGGCAAATATCTCCAAATATCTACTAAGTTTAAAGTGGGTAGTTGCGACCCCACAACTCCATTCCTACGTGGGCCGATCGACAGGCCTAAAACACCGCGAAAGGACCACACAAACTGGGAGATAAGCCTCCCGATCTTTCCAAAGCTTAACCCATGCAACGCCCCCACCGCGTTCGCAGTCAATGACGATACGAATAAGGACAGTTCTGGTTAGGCCTATCAGAGCCATGATGATATAATCATGGTGCCAGAATTAAAATACCGCCAATCAAGTCTAATTAAGTAGCATTTCGTGGTAGAATATTAAGCAAGCGGCATTTTAATTTTGGCAGAGTGCGAGTGAGTATATACGTATATTGCGATATTCTTACGAGATATTTTAGACTAGAGGCGGGGTGTGAAACCCTTAGAGTTAAAGTCAGCGCATCTCAGTAGGTTCCTTTGCCTTTCGCTATCAATCCACCATATCCCCAAATCTAACTAGATCCACAAGGCCCACCCTTCCAGTATTGTAGTCACGCAGAGGCATGCCGAAGAGACCGAGTGAGAGGGTGCACCCCAGCCACCCAAAACACATAGACACACAAAGGAAGATCCCGGGCGCGTCCAGGGCGCGCAGCACTCGCAAGTGTAGGTGTCAAAGTAGGTCGTAATCAGACAGTAAATCAATCAAGCTGTAGAGACACTGGCACCAGGAAGGGTCGTAGAGTAACAACGGCTGTAGTCAAGACGCAGAGTCTAAACTACCAGGAAAGGTTGTTGTACACGCAAAGGGGCATAGGACACTAAAGCCACTGCACAATGGGTCTTCTGGTGGGTAAGTATTGTACTCCCCTACTGAAAAATGATGCCCAATATGGGCCCAGTAACCCCCCATGATTTCGCTAACTGCACCAGCCAGTCAGTAGATCCTAGGCAGACATGCAAGTATCAGCGCAGGCCCAGTAGAGCTGCTCTATATGGAGCTGTCTACATGCCTGCAAAGCTCATCGCAGCGACATGGATCGGTCGACCGAGCCCCAAACCTAGATATGGCAGAGCACGCCAGAGGTAAAGTAGCGTAGTAGGTAAGAAGTGATGGAACACAGTCATACCTGTTTTGGTAAAACACCCCCAACATTAGGTTTTTATACCCCGCATGTACAAAAGCGAGTACATGGGTCAACGTAGGTATTATCAACTTGTTCCTATCAAGAAAAATATGCACAATCGAACGCAATATCTCTCTTGGTCTATCGAAATTCACTTCTTGCCATGCAGTGACGTAGATTGAGCAGCGCCAGAACTACATATCCTACAGCGAGGTTTATATAGAGCTCGATATGGGTATGTACGTATACAGCAACCTAATCTAAGGGTAGGTCAGCCGAGGGTTGGTGGGCGATGGTAGGGATCGCGTTCGAGGCTCCATCGTCAGGCAGTGCAGCGGCCTCGCAACAGTGCTTAAGTACCACTAGCAGTAGACTACGAGGGCAGTGGAAGCGTCGAGGTCCTGCGAGTTCGACGTAGTGTCTGATACCATAGGGGTTCCTTAACGTGAAATTGCAGGGCATATAGAATCTTAGTTCCCTACAAATGGAGGGCTTAACGTGAAATTGCAGGGCATGTACAATCTTACTTCCCTACAAATGAAGGGGCGTGAATATATGACCACTAGCTACCTTGGCATTCACATCATGGCTTTCCACACAATATCACACTCACAGGAAGGTAGGAAACACTTCAGCACCAATATCCTCCTGATTCATAAATAAAATACCTAACACTCATAAACCCCAAGATGGTACAAGTTCCACCGAGAAACATGAACGAGAAGGTAAATGCTCTGTAGTTAAGAGAACTAGAGGTTATTGGCTAAAGAAATTAAAGACATGGATGTTCTGGGTCCTCAAAGTTCCTAAGGTCAATTTTATGACCAAAAGGGCCCTATCCGGCTGACCGTAGGTTGAGACCGTACTATACGGGCCCGCGTGATACCTAATGCCGTACTGCTCACCATCGTCCCTAGGAGATGTTCTACTCCGTTGACCAAGCCGTGCATTTGGCCAAATGCGTGCCCTGCTCCCCATGACTGATGGATAGAACGACCTATACAGAAGGCCTAGTTGGTTTTGGCTGGGTTACACGTTCTATCAAGTACAAGGGTATACTACTCCAGTCACTGAATAATCACTTATAGTTACTGAAGGTTTTGATATCACAGTTTTATAGATATTTTGGATTAATCAATACGTACATTCCTAGATATCCACCACTAATTGAATAGGTTTTGGAAGCGGAATATTAGGAAGTAAAAGATTGACATTGACTCCTACACCTACATGTGGCTAATACTATGTTGAGAGAGTGAAGGAACAATTCGCTATCTGTAATAAATCCTCCCTTAGTTCTTTTTCCTAAATAACCTCCTTTCACTATCTGTATGGTTCTTGGCTGTGCGGCTTGGACCTGAAATTTTCGTTGAAGATCGCTGCTGATAGTCCGGGTCATTGAGTTCGTTCCTATCTCCAATGTCTAATATGAATAAGTTAGTGCCAACATTGCTGAATGGTATAGGTTTCAGATCGTACCTGCAAGATTGGGTGTTCTATCAACAGGATTAGTCGCTACAGTAATGGTTTCAAATAATGTACTAGAGCGACTCGGACTCTGAAGGGGAGAGGTTGTGTTTAGTGCAGGTTGTTCCAAGAATTTAGTACCTTCCTCAGGATCCAAAATATCTGTTGTATCATAAGAGATTAAGAACCGTTCTGGATCGTCAAGACTCATACTTTGGTTTCCAGGTGCCCAGGAATCATCAGCAGTCTCGGGTGTTGAAGGTGACTCGTTTAAGCCTTCAAGGAATTCAGGCATCCGGTTACTGCAGGTGCTCTTTCCACCCGCTTTGGAGAAGTGACAACGATCACTGCATGTTTCACTTGAACGGAGGCAGATACACCGATTGGTATTACATTTGCCTCTGCAATCGCACCGGATCTGGTAAAATCAGCAAAAATAGATTTATCCAATCGATATAGATGTTAACCATACCTGATTATCATTTAGCCTTGCAACAAGTCGTGCAGCAGTACCAAGTCCAATCCAACGGTTTGTAGTATTCGCCGGAATTGATACTTCAATAGTATCTGGTAGAGGCTCAATATCTTTAGCAACAAATGTGTTGGCTAGGACTCCATATTTTGTTTTGATATGGTAGCGGTTCGGATGTGGCTTATGATGAATTATACCAAACAAGCGTCGTGGGTGGGTTGGGCGGCGATCTTTGCTAGGTACTTTGATGCTGACGTGATCTCCAACTGAATATACTGTTTCTACATGATGCTTGGACACTTTATCTACCATGCGTCTCCTTGCCACTTCGGTGTTTGATCGCACTTCTGCAAGGAGTTGGGAAGGATCTTGCAATAACATTGGATCAATCGGGATTGAGGATTCCATTGTCGGAATAGCTACTGCATGTTGATCTGAATTTTCTTCATCAATGATGGTGGCGATTGGACGTTGTTGAGGAAGTAAACGGTCAGCAGTTGCCATCCTTTGTTTGAACACAATCTCGAAAGGTGTTTTGCGTGTTGTTGTATGATATTGAGTATTCATAGCCAGAATGACCTCCGGGAGTGCTGTTACCCAAGAAGAACACTGATTATCTATCTGCCAGGTGCCAATCTTTTGTTTAATTATACCATTTGCTTGTTCAATGAGTCCTTGGCTTTGTGGGTGTCGTGGTCTACCATTGATGATCTGGATTCCATGGTCGTGCAAAAGGGTTAATAGTACTCCTTAGAGAGATGTACAATTAGCTATTATTGAACTAACAGAGAATGACTAATATACCTTTGAATTCGGTACCATTATCACATTGCAAAATATGTGGAGGGCCAAAAAACATAATCCACGATAGTACAACTCCTTTCACTTCCTCACTTGTCTTCGAGAGCAAAGGAACAGCAATTGAATATTTACTGAAGTGGTCCCGCATATGACAAATCCACTTATACCCTTTGTCGGAATCAAGCCTCATATCAATCAAGTCAATCTGTACTCTTTCGAACAAGTGATTAACAACTAGAGGTTGGATAGGCCCTTGACTCTTGGAGATTGTCTTGGCTGCACATGTTGAACAATGAGCTAGTAGCCATGCTACTTCAGCACGGACTATTCCATAATATCGATCGCGGAGGTTTTTGTATGTTTTATCGATTCCAGGATGTTGGTTGCTAGCATGTGCTGCTACAATCGCATCAAAAACCTCATTTGATCTGATTACATACCTTGCATCAGATCCAGATGCTTCTATTCCCCGCCTGTAAAGCTTTCCATCTCGAAGGAAAAACTCTTTCTTGGCCCTATTTTTGAGATCGTCTTCCTTCCTTGACCTGGCCTGCTTATCAGATATCAAACAGAACTCACATAAGAGAGCGTAGTCTGGATCTGATATCTGAAATCTATTCCGGTTGACTGGATCAGATAAATAGGTTGTGAAGGCAATACGTGCCGCTGAACTAAAGGGACTAGGCTTAGACGAAGCTGGTTCAGTCATACTGGTATTGACTGTTCAGACCAATATAGTGAAATCGATTGAAGTAGAAATGAGAGAACGAGCAGACGGGGTAGACGGCAGCTATATATCTTCATAAGTACCCATAATTCAAGACCATTATATTCCTTTATCCAACTTTCTTTTCTGACTCAACCATCAACCTGACGTGTCAAATATTAAATAATATCATATACGTTAATGTATACAAGCACAAAAGGGTCCCGTGCATGAGATACACAGAAGGGTCTAGACGGAACTAATGCTACTATTGATTAGTGAGTCACTGTGCATCATCTGTCATATTATCATTGCCTTCCCGCACTCACCCAAATGTAATACTAGTAAAAGAGTCACTATAACATATGTTATATCATAATTCCCATAGGCACAGTAAATGCATCGACTCATATATAGGGATACTTAATAGGTCAAAAGGTGATCTGTCACTAAACAGGAATGTGAACGAATTCTATACTTGATGACTGGTTACTCCATCAATCAAGCTACACATTTGGTCAATAGGTCGATCCATTCACTAACCTGATGGATAGGGCACGCATCTGGCCAAATCCACAACTTGGTCAACGGATTAGAACAGAGATTGTCGGTTTTCACTCAACTCAACGGAAAGACCTAGTAAACAACTAGCCTGGCGCCTTTCTTGACACGTCGAATCTCTCATTGTTGGGCGACGGTGTTATTTTGTTCATAATTCTGGATTTTTGCTCCAGCATCTTGTTCCCGCGTATATAATTTGAGAGGGTGGTTGCTAGTTTCGTGGATAATAATACAAAAATCCCTACTATCGCCAATGTTATTCATCCAGGTAATCAACTGCTACGGGCACCACAAGGGTGTATCCTTTGCTAAGCAATAGTTCTGTAGGGTTTAGAACTGTAATCTTGTAAACCGCATTCCGCTCGCTTGACCTATGATGATCCAAACAAGACGAGGAAGAATCAGGCATCTACCTATACCTGAGTAGCTTCAAGCAAAGACGTGCTTTCTAAAATAATCACGCCTTTAGACTACCACCCTAATAACACCTTCCCAATACAATCCATGCACATCCTCTTCCTGTAACAACCATCCTCATCCTGTAATAACCATCCTCTTCCTGTTACAACCATCCTATCCTATCGCATTCGTAAATGATTCTCGTAAGTGGTTCGGAAGCCCAGAATACTTTGCCTTTGCTAATCGGTTAACCGTAGTGGCTTTTGTAGGAGAGAGGGCTGGTTGTTTCTTAAGATGAGAAGGATGCGGTGTGAAGGACGAGGGACGTTGAAGAGTGTTGGCATGCTCCTCTTGATACCTGGTTACCCATATAGCAACAGCTCCATGATGCTGTGATACCTTCCTTTACCAGTGTTTGCGTATATGCACCAACTAACCCTAACTAGCCCTAACTACACAAAAATGTTCTCACTGTAACGCTGAACTCCGAGTGATAGACCATGATCCAACCGTTCTTGATTAATTGATACATGCATGCAGCCCGTAGGTTATGGCATCCTTCCCTCCACTCACTAGAGGCAGGGTAATCTCCTCCTCGCCAAAAACAACAGAACAAAAACAAAAACAAAATTAAACACAACTTCTTTTCATTCCTTACTTTCCCTTTTATTTCTCTTTCTCCAAATCCCCCCATCTATACTCCAACTCTCGCTCTTCCTCTCTCCCTTCCTCTCTTTCCTCCCCCTGCAAACGTCTCTGTATTTCACCCACTCGCTCCAGATTTTTAGGCTAGTTTCTATCTACGCCTTCCGCGCTCCACAACAGGTGTTCCAGATTAATCTTCTCTGGTGGGGGTCTCAAATTCCGACTGTACTCGCACCTTGTCAGGATATGTTCCACGTCTTGTTCACCGTCGCCGCATTCGCATTGTTGATTTTCTTGTTTTCTGGTTCGGTGGGGGGTTTGATGCAGGCTGTGTGACCCGTGCGCAGCTAGATATGACTATTCTGCCTTTCTATCGCCGTCTATCCAAATTTTTCTTGTCTAAGTAGTAACATCAACTTGCCGTTAGAGGTTGGGTGGCCTGCGATGGAGATTATGCGAGATATAGCAAGATTTGCTGTGCTCTCTAGATATTAATATAGTATTCTAATTAATCCTAAGCGTTGGCACGATGCCAGGTAGACTTTTATAGTATTGCAAACGTTAGTTAGTTCTACTACTAGATCTCAGAGCGGACCGCTACAAATTCGGGTCGCTATTAATTAGTGACTCGCGTTATGTCGCCAAGCTGTAATATTCCGGGGCGTGCAGCCAGTATCAAGTGTCATGTCATTCGTGTGGTCGTAGTGGTAGGTCTACCTTAACACGTATGTGTGTGTGGAGCCCGGAATTGCGCGACCGCGCTAAAGTTCAACCGCCTGGAATAAGCAATGTGTGGTTTAAGTGCCTGCAAGGTTTAATTAACCGCCTACGTTAATTAAATAAACGCCTTTACGGTTTCGACAGACTCCGCCTTGTTCGCTCAAACCCCACCTAGTAGGCGCAGCAGCAAATAATCATTAAATTAATCAGAGTTTGTGGTTTACCGTTTGACTAAACTACACTCTTGTACTAGTACCACGGGGGTTTACAATCTTCGTAATAGTTGGTGTCCGAGGATCGAGGCTGAAGTTGTTTGATAATGTTCGCAGCAGCCGATTGGTGATCAACATCGGCTACATTCAAAAAGGGGCAAATGATAGTCCTCAGTACAACGGATGTTTTGCAGCGTCAGGCATCGATGTTCCGCACTTTGAATGTAGAGCTATTTGAGATTTAACCAACAGCTAATGTCTGATTCCAACCGATTAGTTCTGGTGGTCGATCTTTAGTGTGGTTAGCGCAAAAATCTCTTGTCGGTGAAGTCACCCATAAGCTATAAGCTCGTGGGTTCATGACGTTTCCAGAAATGACCGCTATTGCATACCCTTAGAACAGTTAATTCCGGTGATTTCTTATGCGCATGAAATACCAGTCGTATTCGGAAACGCTATGGAGTTGCAAGTAGCCCCATATATGAGTCTTGTTTCCCTGTGGTACACGAGTCGAAAAGATAACTTATTGTCTATAGAGGATGAAAATCTCGGGTCCTTTTCCCATACTAATGTATCCTAAAACCAAGGATGTTTTATACCTCCAGTTGCGTGACTCGTGCACTTTCACGAGTTTTCGGGATAGGCATATCTCTACTCCCCAATAAGATATCATCGCTGTATGGTAAGCTATCATATAGGGGGTTTAAGCTATCAGGCAGGCGGCTGTCTCTGCCGCTCTGCCGCCCTGTCGCCCTGCCGCCCTGCCGCCCTCGCCGCCCTGCCATCCTCGCTATACCGCCCTGCCGTCACACCACCCAGCCCCCCTGTAGGGCAGCGGGGATGGCAGGGCAGCAAGCTAAACCACTAACATCATCATCGCCATCACTAGCACCATCAGCTTCTCACCTTCACCATCATGAATGCCAACTATCAGGATCATTAGAACAGTAGTAGATAAACCCCAACCTGTTTTGCTCAGATTCATGTGCAAATACTTCTTGTAGTTATTGTGTTCCCCAACTCTGGCAAGCCCAATGATGGAAGAGATAATTTGAAGGTGCTATTGATGTAGGCGGTGATGCATATAGTGGTTTAGTGATAATCGGGTGGTGAAGCTGAAAAAGTTTGTGATGGCTCGGTAAAGCGCGGCAGGGGGTGACTGGGCGCGGCAGGGGCGACTGGGCGCGGCAGGGGGTGACTGCCAGTGGGCATATCATCCTGTGAGGATATATATCCTATGTATCGTCCTGTCAGGATATATATCGTCCTGTCAGGATATCCATGCTCCTGAGAAACACCTATCCTGATAGGACGATAGATATCCTGACAGGAGGATATAATCTGTATATATCCAGTGCGAAAGATAACTTCACTTTTTGAGCCCAAAACATGCAGAATTATCATTTCTTATCCCCGTACCCGGGATAGATTACCGTGTCACCATACAAATCGATGTACCACAGGGTTTTAGGCGTTGGATACCGAGCATGCGATATGATAAGCGGAGTACCACCATAGGCACTCCATCCAGACAAGGAAGGCCAGTCGGTGCTACAAAATGACTATGGGGGGCTCCTGGCCCGGTCCATAATCAGATGCCGAAGGGCAATACCTCACTACTATTCTCTGTTTATTTGTGCATAGGTCTCGCGGCCTGCTGATATATATTATGGTACTCTGGGAATGCAAAACATCTCTATCCCCTAGGTTCAATACCTCTCACGTCATGCAGACGGCTGAGATAGATTCATACTGAGCTGATAGCCATCTCCCAAGCCAGACATACGGATCATCAGTATATAATGAATGGGGGATCACATAATCCGACTGGCCTACGTTGAGTACGTTTTTACGTTTTGTTGAGGGGTTCATTTCTGAATGAACATATTCCCATGGGGGGATGGGACCGCCGGCGTGGCCTCTGTTGCCGGCGGTAGATCACTTCAGCCCGATACCTACATCTTGCGGGATTATCAATGGGGGCTGGACCACTACAGGCTCACCAGGCCAGCGAAAAAGAAAGTTGCGCTGATCCAGTAGGGAGTGTGGGGAAGCCGATATTGACGCTGGAAGGTGATCCCTGGTTGGCCCATACCCCTACTATCTCACAAAGGATCTTTCCAGATCATAATACGATACTCAGGATTGACGTCACACATCTAACTAGCATCAAAGAGATAACTCTAACCCATCGTATTATCCATATGCCTCAACCCCCGACGCATGCAGTGTGGATAGGCTTTGGGTTTTTATCTGGGTAATTGATTTACAATATCTTCGTGATATATATACACGGTGTATGGACTTTCGTGTCTGTTTCGTAGCTAGCTGGAGGCAATCAGCTCACCAATAAGTACTGTACATGTGACATTTTAAAATATGGCGGAGAGCCTTGTTAGGTATTAGAATATAATGCAGCAGAATTGTCGATGTATTTACACCTCAGGAATATTACGAAACGTCGTTCCGCCCAAACTGAATCTGGTAATACAGAATGTGATATATAAGCGCCATTTCCTATTTACAGTCGCCATCTGCATGATGGAAGGAAGGCCACTATGTCCGCGAAATCTCCCCATGCATGAAAGCCATGTGATCTTCATCCTGTGCTGTAAAATATGTTGGGGTATATACGTAAGCTCTTTGCTGCATTAGGCCCTTTGCGCAAAGGACTCCAGAGTCTTTTCCTACTTGTGTGGTTGGTTGATGGGAGGATAGGCACCAATCAAGTTACCGGAGAAAGACTCTGGAGTATTTTGCGTAAAGGGCCTATTAACAGTCGTGAAATTACTTGTGAAATGCCATTCGTTCTGCCCCCACCCCCAAGATAGATGTAAAGACAACTATAAAGCCCGCTCAGGGTCGCGGCAGACCGGACGATACCCCTCCCATATCCATACACTATACAGGACCCCCTCACTCTGCAAAACCCTTGTACACAAACCCCTACTCACCTATCTCTTCCAGATCCCACATATAGCGCCACCCCCCTCCCCCCCTCCGGCTCCCTCTACCCCAAACCCAACAAACATGGCAGACGGCGGAGAGAATCTGCCCACACCGCCAAATGAGGGGGCCTCTAAATACGACTCCGCGGAAGCTGCCAATGACGCCGCCATAGCGGCGGCAAAGAGGTGGCTCAAGGAATACGTCAAAAACAGGGATATACTAGTGAAGAAAGTAGAGGAGATATTGGATACGAGGTTCAAGACCCTTCCTTCCGAAAACAAGGCTTGTGATACCGACAATCCCGATCTCATCAGATGTCCCAAACACACAGTCATGATAGTTGGGGAGTTTGGTGACCTGACGGATCCCAGAAAACCTTTCAACCTCAAGGTCACCTTCGATGTTGACATCAAGCCAAAGGAGAATACGAAAGGCAAGAACCCGAAGGGCAACAAGCCGAAGAATCCCAAGACGAAGGGCACCGAGCCGGAGGACAACAAGGACCACAGGCAGGCTCCGCATATCGGCTGGGAGATAGTAAAGAATAATGAGCGGGCAGTCCGCGTAGAGCCCAAGGCGCGACGAGGGAATCCGAGCCCGACCGATAAGAGGTTGCTAAACGATGACACGGGTCATTGTTATATTATGGACAAGTATCGCGGATCTAGGAGGCCGCCGCCTCACGAAAGGAAGCGTACAGAGGCTGGTAACGCGCCGGAGGGGGAGGGGGTGGGGTTAGAGAAGGTGGAAGAACCTCTTGATCTCGGCCAGCCCGGCTTAACCCTCACATTTTACAAGCTCAAGGGCCTGTGCGTGGAATTTGATGGTCTTGGCCAATGAGGACCACACATTCATTTTTTTATATTATTCCCTTCTTATGAATCTAAAGTTTGGAGAGCACAAACGAAGTTGAGAGAGCGCGGGGTAAGACATGTAGGGATTATACCCACTATAGGAGACAATTGAAAAGTAGCACCAATAGTAAGCGCTCAAATGGCATTCATGTACTCTAGATGCGGTGAAATTAAGTATTGTCTCTCGCACGGTAGCAACTGACCTCAGCATGATAGTTCAAGTGGGGTATGATTAATTATTTTTGGGTGGGGAATTGGCAGTGGCTTGGCTTTAATACACTCGGACTGAGCTAGTGATTGTGACTTTTTAGGGTCTCAAGTCTGGTGGGGTTGAATGGTTTCCAGTAGTAATAGTAATTGGGACGATCCTTAATTTCGCCCCAGTACTAGTATGAGGTATAAATTAACAAAAATGAGCACTCAAATACATGGTTAATAGTCCTAACCATGATTTTCTTTTTTGTCGTTTGCCTCCTTGTGGGGAGAAAGGACCAGTGTTTTTGTGTTGTGCTCCTAGCCCCACTATTCCTAACCAGCCGGGCTTCTCCGTAGGGTACTCAGACAATAATTACGACATCGGGGGTTTGTGGGTGAGATCGGGGTGTGCGACCGTGTTTTTGCCTATCCAGGGATCATGCAAGTGTAGGTGTTTCTGGTACACCCATGTGTAGTAATATCCAATCGCGGCCTGTTTAGAAACGTTTGCGAGGATCGAAGTGATTCAACAATGATATGCAAGGCGCCGATCTTTGTGTTGGCGAGAAGGAAAAGATTGGTTATAGTTCTCACTAAGTCTTTTGGCTGCTAGAGTTGGACAGAGAGTCGGGCACTTTGACAAAACTTCTGCACGGCCTACTGGTTAAACGGTTCAAGTCTCCTCCGAAAACAAGAAGGCCCCACCCAGCCTAACTTTTGTTCTCTTATCATGCTCTGATCGTCTCTCGTCGTACCTGAGGACTAGCAATGGCCAGCTCGCGACTGCGAGTTGATCCAGTAATAGGGAATAGCGACAGAGTCTAGGGAACAGCTACAGTATAGGGAACAGTGGTAAAGAAAGTATAGGATTAACCTGCTCAGATTTGATAGGATGTGGCGCTAAGCACCTCTGTGTCTAAATATTTAGCTCTTGGCATTAATCCCTGCCACCTCAGCAGCCGACCAATCAAATCACGTTGTCATGTCTCACACATGTCTCACTCTTTCAATAGCGCACCTATATGGGAAGTGGCGCTAACCACCTCTGTGTCCAGATATTAAGCTCTTGGCGGTGCTTAGTGAACTACCCTCTCATTAATTAAGCCACATCGAGATGTCGCACTTTCAAATTTTCTGAGACATAGGGTACTGTAGTACCGATATAGATTCCCGCCCGCCCACTCTGGGAGTAGACGTACCCACAATACAGGTAGAGTAGTAGAGGGCAGGTAAAAATGGAGGCACTGACGTCAAGGCTCTTAAGCTTATGCGATACATACAAGGGCCACCTACCTACTTCACATGATGTGTATAGTGCCGCGATCCTCAATTAAAGGTGATACTAAACAAGACAAGATATAAGAAGTCTAACAGATCAAATTCTAAATAGGTATGGCTCGGACCTCTGTCTGTTAGATCTTTGATACATGTATCTTTGCGATGCGATTTTCCTAAACTTGTTTGTGAGAAGCGCCAAGACTTGCAGTCGCTTCCGAATAAGACTTCGCTATTGATAGTCCTGTGTAACAGTAACTACCCTCTCGATAGTCCATTGCATTGCAATTGAACAATATTATGCGCGTTTATTCCCTTCTTCGCGGCATAGGATGCTGGTATCTAGGGCTCTCACTGATGCATTGGCAACTGGACTGGACAAGACCGCCTCACCCAAGATACAGAGAAGCAGAATTTACCGCCGTGGATTTAGCCCATATCACAATTAAAGGACTTCAGCTGAACTCCGTCGGTCTTCTAGCGTTGGGGAACCTCTTTGTAAAGCGATCAAGCCCGCTATTGCATATCCTACTATTTGGGAAATGGTAGTTCGATGGTTATTCCCAAAGGAGGCATCAACATCTAAACTCCTCTCGTTAGAGCATGCAGCGATCTGCACCTTCCATATTCCTGCACCTGTCAACCAAATCGTCCCCACCGCCAACAAAACAGGTCTGGGTTTGGTAACAAAACTGGTTCTTTCTCCATACAGATATAATCCCGGACTATCACCGGGATGATCGACACAGATGGAGAATCTCTCTCATGCACTAACGTAGTGGAACAGCGAATAGAAAATATTATAGCGGCGCGGCACCCACGAGCAAAAGGAAACGGAAGGTACAAGGGATACAGGGCATCTATGATTTATTTATACTTTATACATGCATGCAACCCGTAGGTTATGGCAGCGATACGGGACACCTAAATACTAGAACGGCATATATTATAGAAACGGAGACCGTCCTCGTAAGTCTCAAGAAAGAGGCGCGATGAACAGGATGCAGAAAATCGTGTCAAAGGAGATAAAAGTACGGCAAGAACCTAGAAGCAAGAAAGAAAAAGAAAAAGAGTCTATAGTACGTCATTTATTGATAGAAGGGCATGAGAAGGAGAAGTTAAAGAAGGAGAGGAACATCAAAGGGTGGCAGAATTGAAAGAGGCAGAACGAACTCGCAAGTTGAAAGATAAAAAGCGGGATTTGGAAGAGCGAGCAATACGGCAATCAACAAGAGGGCAAAGGTTATTACTGAACTCATGAACTAGTCTTATGAGCGGGTGAATAGTTGACTCAAACAGCGAGATGATGGTGAAATGAATGAAAAGCGGGGAAGTTAAAGCCCGTAATAGCACCAGAGGAACTAAAGGTGAGAGGGAAGCCGGAGCTCGAACTTAAGAAATTACCTAAATTTAATGATGGTCAACTCCAACTGAGCTTCCTTGAATTTGTTGGTGCAGGCGTGATGGACAAAGGTGTTTCGAGTGAGGCGAGTCAGCCGAGGTTTAAATAGAGAGAATGGAATCCTTTCCCTAATACCAAAGCGCCCCCCGCAGAGCGGCGGTCGTGGAATATTATTCAACGACGCTCTTGTTGCTACTCTAAGCGGCCGGTAGATGGGCCTTCTTCGAGGGCTGACCTAATGCTTACTACATGTAAAACTTTACTTCTTAAATACAGTCCAAAATGGACGCGGGGGTAGACTTGGATCAAATACTATTGGGTTTTACATACCCACTCAGTCCGATCTTGATATTTGGTGTGGTGACAAACGAGAATTTCGCTTGATGGCTTTTATTCCAGTATTTTTTGAAGGGATAATAGGTTTAAGTGCTAGTTAACGCTGATAACGATTGAGTGCTTGGAGACGTATATGGGGCTTTCCGGCCAAGAGAGAGTGCTGTACTGACCATAGATTGAGACCTCTCGTGTCCCACTAGGGCCTGAGCTACTGATGGGGCTTTCGAATGGGATAGAGTGGTCTGCGTTGTAACTATATCAGCTCGAACCGTCAGGTCTTTATAGCTAGTGAGGGTCTCTTAACAATGTGGTATTTGTGCGTGTTTGGGATTGGACACGTAGAGTTACCCCCGTCCACTCTCTGTATTGAATTTAAGATCAGCTCATCTCCTTCCGCAAAGTCTTCCACGCATCATACTGAACCTATAAGCCACGAGATTTGTGCGACTACATCAGCCATATATCACCATTTTCCAACGATTAGTCACCGAAAATAATATAAATAAAACAAAACCTTTAAATTACCTTGGTCCAAGCTAGGGTTAGGTGAACGCCGGAGATACCCTATGGATCATAGGTCTTGGCACGAGTGAGACTCTATGATCATTGTGCGGGCCGGCGGGGATGATAGGTGGACGATATCACAGCATACTCACCCTTTACAGGCGTAGGGGGAACAAGGTGGACTGTAGGCAGTAACATAGCAGGTCATCCCCCGTAGGTTAGAAGTCATTATTGTGTAACTGGGCGGATAAGGGAACTTTATGGATGCAATTAATGATGTAAACAAAAAAAATAGAAAGGGAACTTTATATATAGTGGGCTGTGCCAGTCCAACCTTCGCTCTGGTGGAATTGGGTTACGGTCAAGGGAGGTCTTTGATAAGAGGACGGTTGGTCTGTCTCTGCGGATGGCCTGGAGTACGAGCCAAGTAGTGGAAGTGATCCGCCAAATCTGCACCCCCGAACATGGTATCGCACTAGCAGTACAAAACAATCAAGGTTGAACCCCCCCGTTTAACTCATTCATCAGAGTATATTGGCCACACCCACACTTTTAAACCTAGAGTTTAAATTTTGAGCTCCTGGCGGGCTTTCGACACCAAAAGCAGGCCGTCGCCAAGAACTAAATACTTAGACTCAAATGTTGTTGGCTAATACGCTCTATGACATACGTATATACAATCGATTCGATTTTGATTCTATTTGTTATATGATCATCCGGAGTTATTGGGGAGAGTCTTGGTTGTCCCGTTATAAGTATCCAGGTCTTATTCTTATTATATTTTGAGGATATAAAGCCCTGCTATTCTGCCTCCCCTAACCATGAAAGCCATTTCGCGCTGAAAAACTACATATACCGATGAGGTATATGCAGCGTGACAAGTGAGTTTAATTTAATTTATTTGCGACGCACACAAACAGCAGGCTTACAAACCCCACCGAAAGAGATGAGGGGAGGCTCTTGGAATGCATTTATTCTGTATAAAGCAATAAGAAAACTGTGTAGAACGACAGATATTCAAGGATTCCTATCTGGGCGGTGTGTACCGCACCAATGGGAAACAAAAAAGAAAAGAAAAAAGGAGATGTACAGATGATACAGGTAATGAGAGAAGGTTCATCGTCCTTTGAGCTGTGTACGTGCGCCATCACGCAAGATATATATGATCCTCCAGGTCAGTACACCAGCCCAGCCTACCACAACTCAAAGTCATCTCCACCCGCCCCCCCTGTATATCTCCCAAACCCCCTTCTCACCCCTCCCCGCCTATTCGCACTCTCCGAGCCTCTGCCACTCACACTGCGTTTACCCGCCTCTTCCTCCGTGCCGTCTCCTACTCTCACAGTCTGCTAACGACCACCCCGCCCCCGCCCCCGCCCCCGCCCCCGCCCTGCCGCCGCCCCCGGGTTCCCAGGGTCTTTATGCTCCTGGAGGCATAAGATCTCTCCAAATACTTCCACTTTGGCTGGCACGTGTGCCTGCGGTACGAATGTCAGCAGCGCCACTTTCGGTAAAAGCATGCGCGGCTTCTCCACGAGCATGTCACAGAGCGCGGGGCTATTTTGCAACAGTTCCGTGTAGAGAGCGTCGCTGGTGGTTTTGAAAGGCGGGCGTAGGATCTTGAGTATGTTCTCGTGGGGCTCGTCCTGCGGGGTGGGCGGATTTGCCTGTCCCAGTGCCCCGCTCGGCTGGCCTCTACCACCAAGAAAATCGGCGACGTCGGAGGGGCTTGTGTGCACGGCGTCGTTCCCGCCCCCACGGCCGGAGAAGTAGCCCACCAACGTGTCTTTCATGGTGTCAACTACGCCCTATAAACCGTGATGAAGATGGCCGTATTAGTAGAGAAAGGAGCGGGCTACATATAAAGATAATATGACTAGTTTACATACCAATGCCAACCCCTGTGCCAGCTCCTGGCTGGCGCCCGCAACCCTCCGCGCCCCGGCCGCCCACGACCTCTCGCACCGCCGCTTGGCGGCTGCATCAAGTATCTCCTTCACTAGATGCCTCTCGTGTATCATGCCCGGGTCACGCTGGAAAATCTCTGGCCATCCCTTCTCCTGGAGGGCCTTGTCGTAAGTTTTCCGTAGCATGTCTCGCGAGACGATATATACCTGCTGGTCACGCAGGCCTTCCTTTCCCAGCCCCTCACTCACCTGCCGCTGGGTCTCCCTGACGAACTCATCGCGAAGTTTGACATACAGCTTCAGGTTGTCTGTGATCTTCGCATACTCTTCGTCGCGCTCCTTCATCATATTGAGGATATGCATGTCCGCCTTGGACCGCACGATGAACAGCGGGACATTGAACCGCGCGCAGTCCGCGACGATGCGCAGATCGATCTCCACAAAACGGTCGCCGATGGCCAGCACGATCAGGTCAAAAACGTACAGCCCCTGCCGGATGAAGTAGTCCTTGTTGGGGATGCGCTGCGTGCCCGCGCCCGGTAAGTCATACCACACTATCCACTTGCGCGGCGCCTCGGTCCCCGGATCGCGGTACCGCCCGATCTCGAGCGTCGTCTCGTTTGTGCCGGTCCGCGCTGCCCCAGGGTCGCCTCTGCGTAAGTTGAGGAAGGCATTGATGATCGACGACTTGCCGCTCCCGGTATAGCCGACGACGGCGAAGTGGAAGTTGCTGGTGTTGTACTGCGTTCTGTCCAGTGCCGACTCAAACTCTTGCCTTGTAATTGTGGGCCATCGCAGCGATCCGCCGAACCCCTTCTTATCTGCGAGCAGCGCAGCTTGTCCCCTCTTCTGCTTCTCTTGCTGCGACCTCTCTTGTTCCTCACGTATCCGCCTCTCTTTCTCGAGCTCTCGTTTCCCCTCCGCAATCTTGGACCGGGCCTCCTCCTCCTCCTCCTGTCTTTTGCGGTTTCTCTCCTCTTCCGCCTTCATCTTCCTAGCCTCCTTCCTAGCCCCCTTCCTGGCCTCCTTCCTGGCCTCCTCCCGTTCTTTTGCAGCCCGCTCCTCCCGCTCTTTTGCAGCCCGCTCCTCCCGCTCTTTTCCAGCCCGCTCCTCCCGCTCTTTTCCAGCCCGCTCCTCCCGCTCTTTTGCGCCCCGCTCCTCCCGCTCTTTTGCAGCCCGCTCCTCCCGCTCTTTTGCAGCCTGCTCCTCCCGCTCTTTTGCAGCCCGCTCCTCCCGCTCTTTTGCAGCCCGCTCCTCCCGCTCTTTTGCAGCCCGCTCCTCCCGCTCTTTTGCAGCCTGCTCCTCCCGCTCTTTTGCAGCCCGCTCCTCCCTGGCCCTCATCTCCTCCCATGCCTTTCGCATGTTCTCGTTCTCCTTGGTGGGGCCCTCGAGTAAGGCCGCGATGGACACGATCGAGAGGACGACGATGACCCCTATGAGGATGGGAATCATTGCGCTGCGAAAGGGGGGGGGGGGTGTCTATTACTTTGTCTAGCGCAGAAACTGACAGACCTATTAGCACTCCTCCACTCGCAGCTACCGTAGACGCTTACCAGCAAAAGAACGGTGTATATCTCTATCAGTCGCCCCGCTATCAGTGTTTGAGCAAAGCGAGGCCAGGAAGAAAGACGAAGAGGCTGTATTGTGGTGTAGAGGAGACCTGAAGGTGGGGGGAAACAGCACTTATTACCCCACCGCGGCGCAGTTTTCAGGCAGCCACCCAAGAACCGCCTGTTGAGTAATCTGCAGGCGGTTCAGGCGTCGTCGCACGAGGCCATGCGCCGCCGACCTATGACGGCCTATTGCATCCTGAGACAGCGCCCTTTCAGGATTTCAATGCGGCGCAGGATGAGGAGGGGTATCAACACAGAAGCTTCTTATTGGCAAGGATTTGCAGGCCTCGAGGCAGCTCCATGCTTCGGACTGCAGTTACAAGACCTAAAGGCTCTAGGACAAGGGAACTTTCCTCCCCGTTGCTTGCTGCCTAACAGGTAATTTAAAGTATTCCTGTGTAGAAGGTTTGTATATAACGGAAACCACTTCTATGTCTGGGTACATTGGATAGACAAAAATAAATATGGGTCTACAGAGGTCCACTGTCGAAATCCGGCACCACCACTACCTCTGTTGCATCCTCTGTCACGAAATAACAGAGCGAGTAGAATTGGGTGTTTGGTCAATCAGCAGAAGACCGCGTGCTAATACGTAATTAGCTCTGTGTCAGGCGCTCATATGGCTCCTCTGTTGATCTGGAGCTCCTCTGAAAACCCCTCCACGACCGGTTGAAGGGCGTAGATCAGGCAACCCTGATCTCATATGCATAGCCAATTGTTCGAGTAATGGCGTATGGTACTCATACCACCAGTCAATCAGTCCATACGCATGACCAGCGGCTATTCCGGCTGCGAATTATGTACGCGCCTAACCGAGCACCTCTGCAGGCAGGTAGGCAGCCATACAGGTAGCCAAAGAAACGACCCTTCCCCCCCCCCCTCTGTTCAGATTCAGATTACAGAATCTAAATTCCCTCGGGAAGTCATCATTGTATGGGATCAAATGCCTGGATAGTTACAAAATAGTGTTGCGCTGCCACCCGTGCCACAAACTGTGGCTGATGAGCTGGATCAACGGCTAAGCGGAGATTCTGTCACTTACATGAGTGTGATTCGGTAGTCGTGGATGTTTCTTATTCGCAGGGAGGTACACGTAAATGTAGGCGATCGCTGTAAGCCGCCCAAGATGAGACCAGACTCCTTTCTGAGGCAAACAATAGAAACTCAGCGGAGACAAAACCTATCTTACACCAGGCAAGTGGGGACACATCGAAGGTTGAAATTCCTGAAGATTATTGTATATTACTCGACTTGGGAGGATCTTCCACAAGACTATATTCACAGATTATGCATGGGTTTCCACCATAAACGCGGGCTAGTTATTCAAAACGTAGGGGACAATAACTTTGACGGCGAGGGACATGAGTACTGTTGTACTCATGGGTCCCATGATTTACCGACCATACCCGGTGATATCTTACGAGATTATCTAGCTACTTTTAGGAGAATTCTAAGTATGGAACATCGCTCGGTGTTTTTTGAGCCTCATGTAAGTAAAGTATGGTGCCGACCATAAAGGTGATAGCAAATGGTATCGCTAATAACCTTTCAGCAAAAGCAATATATCAAAACCCCGTGTATATATATATCTTCTAGAGGTTGTACAGACAGATTATATTAATCTATTCTTGTTGTGAAGTTATTAGAGCTTGAAAATGGGTATTTTTCTGTGTAAAAAAACGCAATGTAGAACAGTATTATATGTGCGCATGCCCATTTATACCCTCACCCGAGTGGAACAGCAGTTTCCAGCTGTAAGACAATCAATTCAATTTATTTGATTGGTTCAAAAACATCCCTAGTGGCTAAACCTGTTCCAACTGAAATACTTTAGCGACATGTCACCTTTAAGAGAGGGCGCACCATAGCTGGGAGGTATTGCCCGAAGGCTATGGTGGAACGCTTCCTCCCACTCTCTCTCTCTAATAACTAAACAGAAAGTCAACGTAGCGTTTATAAAAATACATTGTCCTCCAAATCATGAATATGATTGGTCCCCACTCTGTTGCCGCCGGCTAAAATATTTTCAAAGCGGGGGAACTCTGACCTTATAAACAAGACAGGATATGAAAAATGTATGAAGCTAGAATCTTTACCTACAATTTGGCTTCATAGATTTTTCGTATCCTGTCTGGTTGAAAAGTTAAGGCTCCGTTCGGTTGACGTTGAGTTGGTTGCAATCCATGGATTGAATACCTCTGGAGGGATTATTTTATTTTAAAAGCAACGAGCCCAGTGACTATATCTATGCCGCACCCCTCAACAGTCCATCAGTCCATGAGGAGAAAGGATTTATATATCGCGGCAGTCGAGTCTTGACTACGGATACGGTTACGGTCTTTGAATAAAGATATAAATATCAGGAATTAAATCGTAAACTAATAAACGGGTTTGCCAAGGGATGTACTCGCTATCCACCATAAGAACCGACGATTCTCCATACAAATTATCCCTGTGGATAGCGAGTAATGACTAAGCGATGCTCTTATCTTATCTTATCTCGCACATCAGATAACTGATCTCTTCCCCTTCTCCATCGTCACTTCTCCATCCCCAACCCACCACACCTCTGTACCTACATACTAGCAGTGGCCAGCTCGCGACCGCGAGTTGATATAATAATATATTACTATTCTCACTCTTCCAATTGAGGGAATAGCGGTAGAGTATAGGGAACAGCAACAGCAGAGGGAACAGCGACAGGTTGAGGGAACAGCGGAGTGCTTCAATCCGTCCCAGTTTTGGAGATCAGTTGTTTATCTTGAATTAGTATGGAAATCAAATTCGCTCCTCCTGGGCCCCTAGAACTGTTATTGGGGCCTACGCCCCCCCTCTGCTCCCTCCCCTGTTCGCTTCAACTTTGAGTTTAAAGTTCTGGTCCCCGTCCCCCAGGTTCATTTCCTCCAACAGTCCCTCAAACTGTGTATATATATGTGGGGGGTGGGGCCGGAATAGTTAAAGCTCAGTCTACAGTTCAGTCTACAGTTCAATTACCTCCAGTTGAATAATTCCAGTTGAATCAACTCCAGGTGTTCTTTTTGGTGGGGTGACCACCTGACTGGAGGCAGGGTAACCGAAAAAAGGGCGCGCAACTCTCATAATCTAGTAGATAGTAGACTGCTGGATTATGCTCATATCTGATAGACGGTCAGTCCAAATTACAACCCGAGACACTTAAACCCTTTATGGCAACGTGATGAATCTAACGCTCAATAAGTGCGATTTGTATTTTCCAGCGTGCGTGACAGTTTGTGACACTTTTTCAATTCTGTGCACTTTTTATATCACGGTTACTGGAAAGGGTTTTGCCATTCGGACTGACCGTCTATCAGATAAAGAAGCAGCCGTTTATTTATTTCCTTATTCAGTCTCTTTATTTCCTTATCGGGATGATGCTTTCTTTATTTCCTCTTTATAGACGTGTCTTTCCGTATACAGTCATTTTCTTTGTTTCGATTACTATAAAGGAAAGACGATATCCACTTTGGATAATATAGAATAGAATCAATCAATTAATTCACTCTCTATTCAGCCTATTCCCTAATCTATCACTTACTACATACATCATACCTACCTACTCTAGAGGACGACTCTCTCTCTCTGGTGCCATGGCTCATATGAAACCTTTCAACGAGGAACTTGAAGGGGCTTTTTGGCCAATAAGAACAGATTAAGTGGACTTGGCTACCCCCCTTTTGTGGGATCCATCAACACCCAGTACCCATCATCACCCCGTGAACGACAGTAGATTGTAGTGGCTGAAGCCCGCTGTTTGTTCCTTGTGGGATGATCCACGGTGTGACATTTTCATGTGTCGTTCTTAGTCAAACACCCTACTCGTACCCGACTAATCATATTACAGGAACTTTTCTTTCCCCTTCAATAATCTACATGTAGTACATACATAATAGATGTAATAGATAATAGAATAGATAATAGATAACTGAATATTGATTTTCTCATGAGAGGAGTGACAGATACGGGAAAAGTAAGAATTTACATACTTACCTGCATAGCTCGCTAAAATACCTAAGCTACCCGCCCGGGCGGGCGTCACTTTCGGTCAGGTTTAGGTGGACCCGCAGGAAGCCTTACTTGATACACGAAAGACTCCAGCTCCGTTTTCCGGATTAGGGAATACGCATTGCTTGCATTGTTCGTTTGCCTTTTTAGCACTCACGGTACTGTACCGCTGAGACCTCTAAGGGTTTTAAACAGTGACCCGTATCGTCCATTAAGCCATGCCCCAATCATTAGGGAGGCTTTGCACTCCCCGACCAGATATGAGGTCTGCCTAGAGGACCTATCCACAAATAAAGAGGGCTATATGCGTGACTTTATGGACTTTCATAGTGCAAACAAAAACCGCTGTTAGGCCCTTTGCGCAAAAGACTCGGTGATTGCTGCCTATCTCACTTTTCAACGAATCACACAAATAAGCAAAGGCCAAAACTTGAGAATCTACTTAATGAGGCTAAAGCCTGACCCCGTCACGGTTGTCACCCCTCTTTTAGTGTGACAACCTAATAAGTCGGTAACAATCGGCTACCCCCGCGGTAAATCCATACACCTGGTGATCCACCATAAAAACCTGAAAATGCAAGTGACAAAGACAGGGATAATTTGTATGGAGAATCGTCTTGACCATATAAATATTGGCACCTGTATTTTTAGGTTCTTATGGTGAATAGCGACCCACTTGTGTGCTCAGTGGCACTGTGGTGGGTGTATGCGGCAGAAAAAGAGGTTTGTGCGTTCTCTGTACCTACCATATGATAATACCTCGTTGTGCATGTAGATATTCATACTCTACAACAAACCTACCTACTTCGGTAATCCCAATTATCCTATCAGTTGTAAGTACCTTAAAAAAAAAAGCTCCGCATTTGCTAAGAGGAATTCAAACTGACCTGTCATCTTCCTCATCACACTCGGTTAGATGTGTTGACTATCGTGCCACACCACTTCATCTACCCCCCATTGGCTCTGGAAAGAAATAGGTCGAGAGGGTATGGCGAGGCTTGGCAGTTTTTAGTAGCAAATTGATGCAGATTTTTTAGTTAGAATTCCCGATCGTGAGCGAAGCCTCCACCGCTCTACATACCCATACAAGAATGGGCTCACAGATCTACCTACGTTATCCCTTTGACGGATGGAATCGCAGCCTGGGCCCTGCACGCACCTAGTTGGGTATATCTGTTGCTCTTGATGGTTGATAACAACGATAGAGCCGATCAAAAATAGATGTTAATTGCTTGCTCAACCTAGTGTTATCTCAAAAAGGCATGCTGCGAATCCGTCCAAGGGATTACCAAAATAAGCTATGTTGATGAACTAAGCACCTGACCTAGTGGTGGTGAGGGGTAGAGCCGTCTAATTTGGCCCAGGCTATTGGAGCCAATGATCTGCTGCTGCTGAGGTGGTGTGAGCCCTCTCCTCCTTTTAAACCGGGTTACTATTGCATAGTATGACGGATGAGAGTTGGAGCCCTAGTTGCCAGGGATCACTTGGAGGTCTGAGCCATTCCATTGGGCCTGATCGCTGTTGATTGTGATAAGACCAACATCTTGACGGGTCACACCTCCACCAAATCAATTACGCTGGTTGCTCCGAGGAAATCGCTTGCCAAGTGTCGATTGAGCTGCCAGCAAGACAAATAGGCTGCGGGCCCAGCTAGCCTTCACACCCTCCTCCTCTCTACCTCCTCATCACACACCATGTCCTGCTTCTTCACGACGAACCCGCCCGGGAAATGGAACATTCTCTCCTACCTCACCGCTTTATACAATGAGTGCGAGGAGAACGAAACACCCTTCAACTACAGTGTAGCCATCAATACCTACGCTAAGCGGCTCGGGGAACTCAAGTTCAATCGTAATATCTGCTTTGAAGTGAAGGCAAAGGTACTTCTGGAGCAATGGAACTTGAAGGTACTACTTCTAGAATACTACCCTGGTTGCCACTTGCTCCCTGTCCCCTGCCCGTAAAACCTTAACCTCCCAGCTTCTACAACGAGCCTATTCCAAGAATGGTTAGCAGTTCTACTCCAAGGTATGTGAATCAGCAGCTCAAAAACGGTGAACATGTAGGCCTTTTCCGGCCCAAGTCCTTCCGATAAGACTGAGATAGAAGACTAGCATGTAGCGGCAATAAACTGACTTAGGTCTTGCATAACTTTAGAGACAAGGAGAGAATCTTCCTCAGGTCTTGCCCATCAGTCTCTATCGCTGTAATCATCGAGCTCCATTGCCATATGGCCTCTGCTGTAGGTCCTCAAATCGATATCGTCCACACTCAGAGTTACTAATCTCGTCTATGGCGTAGTTTAAACAAGGCCCCATATCACTGCTCTCAGTCAGCCCCTGACTTTACCCATAATACCGCCAGCTGCCACATTGCCCATCCTGCACATAAGACCACCCAACCGCCTCGGATACGTATGAATTGAATGTGCGGATGTTCTGGCGTGAGGCCTACTCAGGCAATCACCGTGAGCGGACCATCATTACTAGTACCGTCTAGTCCACTGTACACGGTCGCCAGGCCCCAGGTCGTCTACGGATCCTCATCCTCCTTATGTCAGACCAGCCGAACCGTGACGGCTGCTCTCTGTCCCGATGAATCTCAGGGCCCCAGTCCGCTCGTGATGGCTGTTCACCGTCTTGATGTCAGACCCCAGTCCAATCGTGACGGCTGTTCTCTGCCCTGATGAACTTCAGGGCCCCAGTCCGCTCGTGATGGCTGTTCACCGTCTTGATGTCAGACCCCAGTCCAATCGTGACGGCTGTTCTCTGCCCTGATGAACCCCAGGGCCCCAGTCCGCTCGTGATGGCTGTTCACCGTCTTGATGTCAGACCCCAGTCCAATCGTGACGGCTGTTCTCTGCCCTGATGAACTTCAGGGCCCCAGTCCGCTCGTGATGGCTGTTCACCGTCTTGATGTCAGACCCCAGCCCAATCGTGACGGCTGTTCTCTGTCCTGATGAGCCTCAGGGCCCCAGTCTGCTCGTGATAGCTGTCCACCGTCTCGATGTCAGAGCCCAGTCACACCCGCGGTGGCTGCCCCCTAGCTGGATGCCAACTACAACTCTTCCCCTTGCTCTTTGTCGTTTTGGCACAACTGATCGTGTTTTAGGGTCGGGACACTGACAGGGTACGTGCTCGTAAGTGGGCCGAAGCGTACGGAGTCCTCCCAAAGCCGAAGCGCCCGGCGGCACCAGTCACGGCTGACATGGGGCCACCGCCGAGGAAACGGAGGGGGCCAAGGATTGTTATTGGGACGCATGTGGAGGGGTTGGCGTTAGTGGATAGCACGCTTGGGGTGAGTGCACCTTATCCTCTCACGTGTCCTAGCTTTGTCTGTGGTGGATCAAACGCCTGATATCCTCCGCCTCACCTCTAGTCCTCTCGCGAGGCCTCCCTATCGATTCAGAGCCTCGACGACGAAGACAATATGAGCACTACCAACATTCCTCAAGATCGTTCTCCGTCACCTTGCTACGACCCCTCCACAAAGGATCACAACGCACTACCGCCACATTTCCATACAGTCCTACACCACGCACATCTCCACTCCACCAACAAGGTGCTTCTCTCCACCGGGCAGTATCTCGAGGATGTACTCTACGAGTATGCACGTCAGCTAGACACGATTAATCTTGTGCACTGGTGGGTCGTAGATCAAGATGACATGGCGGTGATGTCCCTCTTCCCCGGCAAGCGGCTACCAGTGGGGAGTCTGATGCGGTTACCAGAGTTTCCAAAGGTCTTGGATGAGCATATCAAGAAGTACAAAGCGGTGGGTCACTCTTCATACACGTTGTAGTCCATTCCTGACAGATCTGTCTTGTAGGTAGTTGATCGGGCAGCAGCAAGAAGATTGGCATTTGAGACAGATCAGGAGTGGGCAGCCGAGGAGGAAGATGACATGTTCAGTGTCGTGAAGAAGGAGCCAGAGATGTTGTACCTCAAGTACTGGATCGATGGTTGCTTCGAGCAGGCGTAAGGCCCTCACTAAAGAGTTCATTCTCTGTACCCTTCTTCACCTAACCTCATCAAATAGATCACCGTTACGATGGCAGAAGGGTGTCTTAGCAGTATGTCAATTAACATCATCTCCAGGATTTCTCTCACCACCGAATGCTCTCACCTCCTGCACGAGCGACTAAATGAGGGTTCTTGGGAAGCAATCTACTCCCGGCTTCTGGACGATCCGTACCAAAATCTTCCCGCACTTCTCCTGCAGCGGTTGGTCATCTTTCTCATTTCACCCCCTCGCGTATGCCAGTGTAGTTGCTGACAATCAACACTATAGCAAAGAGAAAAGGCTCCGCGCCCATAAACATGATCCCAACCCTGCTCTCCCCTACACTGTCTGCTATGATGGCATTGTGCACACCCGCGCACATCGCTCCCCGAGCAAATCTATTCTCGAGTTTGCCCTCATTGAGGTTAAGAGATCCTTCGATAGTACCAAGTGGCAGCAGGACCTCACGAAGCTGGTTGCGGGGTGTCGTGCCATCCTCAAGGCGATCAGGGCGTCCGTGGACGGGCACCCGGCGACGATGGCGAAGGTTATCGCGGCGGGGGTGCTGCAGGCGGGGGCGAGGACGATGGTTGTGTTGATGACTGCCCTCGGGGAAAATGTGTATCTTCTAAGGAAAGGGACTGTGTGGAGGTATCCAGAAGAGGTAAAGGATGTCGCGGGGTTTGGGGACCTGCTAGTCGCGGTGTGGAAGGTGAGGGTATGTAGGGTACTGTATTTGGCTGCTGGTGTTGAGTGAAAGTGCTGACAAGTGTGACCCGCTTGTAGGAGGTTGTGAAGAGGTCCTACGAGGCGGTTCGGCACTACCATGAATGTATCAAGGGGGAAAAGGATGATGGGGATAGGACAGGGGCGGACTTTCTTTGATTTCGCATTACACATTTCTTTTGTTGGAGTTGTAATCTGGCTGTGGGATTCACGGGTGTTGGTAAATGGTCTTTGTTGTATCTCATCTCCTAAACATTGTAGTTTTATCAACTCGTGTTATTCAGCTTTCACAATACTGCATAGATTACCGGTTAGACATAGATCACCCTCGCTTATATTATGATGAACCTGATCGGCGAGTCGTGAATACGGCATAGTAGGGTGTAGTGGTGCTGTAGTAACTTGTAGCCCCCCACGACGCGACGATGATGAGATAGATAATAGGCGCTGCGGAAGTGGGTGCCTGGTCTCTGGCGTGGCAGCAACGAGGGGCTCCAAGCTCCGCGGCAAGACTGCCGCAGATAAAATCGTATTAGCCAGTGAATAAGGGCAGCGACTAGAAATTTGTGTCTGGGTGCAGCGAAAAAAGATTTTTTGTTTCCTGCCGTTGCCTTGAGGCTTGGCGGAAGGTTGATCGCGCTCCATCCGGATAACGCCAAGAACTGTTCCTTCTCAACAACGGTTATATAGGAATTCAAAATGAGGGAACTAAAAGGAGTGGCCTAGGTAAGTTAGACTTATCCTCCACGTAGCTGCTCGCCTGAAATGCGGAATAATGCAAGCTCCTTAATTAACCCCTCATCCCGGGGGTGGTATGGACCACGCATGAATTGCACGTTTAGGTGTTGGTTTGTTACAGGGAGGATGTACCTTTGGTCCCTAGGCCGCAGGTAATACTGTTAACTAAATTCTTATTGCTTACCTGAGAGTTATCAGATAGCGGCGGGGCCTGAGGTCTCTGCGGAAGTGGCTGAGTGTTTCACCAGCACTTTCGGAAGGTGTAAAGATTACTTGGCTTGAACAGGGGGGGGGGGGAGAATTTATATATCTTCCGTCTCTTTCTCCGTTCACAGGAAATATGAGTCGCTACGGCAAACTTCAGTTTACATTTAGGACGCTCTCGGCGGCCGTAAACTCGTAAAGAGTACTACCCTCTCTAGCTAGATAATCACATTCTATGGCACTTTGCAGCTTGCTTTCCGTTTACTTCCGGTGGATCATGGAGCCGTGGGATGAGAAATGTCAGAGATTGTTCGTTTCACAAGGTATGACTCGCTCTAGTTTAATATTTTTGTTTATATTTCATATAATTCGTGTTGTGATAAGCTGTTGCGGATTTTTGTTTATCTAGTTCGATAATTGCCTGTCGGGGTTGATTTATTTGTTTGATTGATTGCTGGGTTGATTATAACCAAACCGGAGGTCATGAAAATATCATACAAAATTAACAGTATATACTTTAGAACTACCTTGATTATCTACCGCTATCTCAACAGTAAAGGGGTGAAATGAAAGTAAAACAAATGACCCTCCCGTTGTGATTGCAGTTTTGACCGTTACTCCTCCTATCATTTAGTCTCTTATTATATAAAATTCTATCATCTTCATATGAGTGCTTGTGTACCAACGTCCTGTCGAGTTTCACCGGGGAAGCAATCGTCACCGGGCAAGCAATGAACCATGACAACAGGGCTTTGGAGATTTCAGATTTTGAGGCTAGAGTGAATCAACTGCCCAGAAACACCCTTTAGATGTCTTTTGACTATTTAATGATATTTGCTAAGGCTGAGTGGTGAAGGATGCTTGTCATAAGACATAATTTCTTCTTCTTTGGGTCTTTTGAAAGTACCCCCACCACACTACCCTAAATAAATATCACCCAAAAACAACAAAAGTACTTCCAACACACCTGGCTTCGTATTGGACTGAGGTTTAGTCTTACCATCTTTCATCAACGGGACCCGGTTGCTCTCTCGGTGACGATCGTTTTCCCGGCCGCGCGGTGAAACCTCAAGAGCCGGTAATATACAGGCTAACTATAAGGAATCTTATCCAGGAGTCTTGTAATCTTGAAATTTTCATTTGGTGAGGTTACAAACACTCCACTTACACCATCAATGAATTAAACAAAAAAAGGAGCGTTTCACTTGGGTGTTTAAAAAAAGTTGCCAAGACTTCCAACTTGATGTCTTGGCAAAAACAGCCCAAATCTCAAAATACTAGACTTCGGAGTTGTGCAGCTCCTGAGATACTTGAAAAGGGTTGGTATACCTCGAAATATCAGCTCATTTATAGTATATTTCTTAGTCTTGATAACGTCATATGTTCTGGCCTAACTAGGGAACACTTACTATCGAGGGTATGGTTTTGGGCAGGTCAACCTATGAGGGATGTGTCCTCTCAATAGGCTGGCCTGTTGGTGGCACTCCCTCTTGGGAGGACGAATTATCTATCGATAGCAGCCATCCCCTCAATGGCTTGCCCCTTCCAGGCGCTCCTTGAACAGGACGATCTACAATTTCCCAACACTAGGTAATAATCATTTAATATCACTCAGCATTGTCATCCTAACAGTAATCCCACTAAGGATACCGCGGAATCCCAGGAATAACGAATCGGACTGGGCTGGAATACTACTTACCTATTGGTCAAGACAGCTAAAAGTTACGCTTTGGCTTTGTCAGATTGAGGCTCAACCGGCATTTGACCAATCCGAGGTCTAATCTTCCAGTCCAGCTCGAGTCGTTATTACTGAGATTCTACGGTAGTAGCAAGGTGTGTTACAATTACTGTAAGCGCTGAGTGCCTTCTGCACCATACATCCAACACAAAATACCTTCACAAAGCCCAGGCCAGCCTAACCCACATAGCCCTGTGCCAGCCGCCCCCCCCCCCCGTGCAAGTGCCCTGACACCCTTCGAGGACTGCTCAATATACCAGTCCCCGCCAGTAGTACAACCTTGAAGGCCACGTTGCACTATGCCTCTCAGCAAAAGATCATAAGCCATTGATTCGGATTCTCGTGTACAGTCCTAGCCTTACCTTGACCACCTCGTTCACGCGGTGAAGCATAGTTGGTTCATCTAAGTTAGAATAGTCAGGTATCTCTGTCATCACGAAAGGTTTCAATTGGATGGTAGCTGCTCTGGATTTCTGTGTTCTGGCGGGCTACAGCTGTCGGTAGACAAAGAATCGGGTGTGTTAAGGGAGACGGCATATATATACATTGGCAAACCTCAACCACTAAATAATAACCTCATGACCAAAATCAATATTTCTCCTCTTCCAAAACTAGAACCTCACGCGAGCAGGGAGGGCCCAGCATGCCGCGCAGCGGCAGGTGGCCCCCACCTACGTACAAAGATATTTATCCTACATCAGTACATTGAACAGGGCTGTGAGTTTTCTGGATCCTTCAGTGTCGGCGTTTTCTCGAGCTGACGATTCCATATGCGGCCGGAGGCCGCTCCTCACTAGTAGAACATATAAAGGCCGTCGCCCCCTAGCTTCGGTGGGGCCTCTCGCTCACAATGAACTAATACTTGAAATAATATCCATTGAATTTGAAATTCTTGCGCTCGCTTAATCGCTCTTGAATATAACTCCGGTATCTAAGCAGACTCTAATTCAAATAATAGAAATTCGAACTACCCACGTATGGGGGGGCGGGGGTCTTCCATGCTATTATTCGAAATATATAAAAATAAAACATCTATTATAGTCAGCTACGGTCCTTAGCTGATGGGTCGAATCTGCCGCCGACCTTTAGCCATTCTAGAAAGAACTCCTCATTTTCCAGACGAAACCATTGCTGTAACATTTCCCATAGTCCAGTCCTTATAGTCGGACATAATACACTTCTTAATATCTTTTGCCCATTTGTCCTTCATGGCTTGGTTTCCAGTGGTACTTAGGCATGAACTCTAAGGTGATTGCTTGAATATGCTTGATTTCCGCTTTAACTTCATCAGTCTGCTCGTCGATTACACCAAGTCGTGTGCCGAGATTGGTTCCAATGGTGGCGACTTGATGTTCCTGTCCACAGTAATTGTCCCATGTGGATAGTGCGCCCACGAAGGGTGGTGCGTCAGAACTGAAGATAGCGCTGGTCTCGGCGTTGGTTGTAGTCCAAGTAGCAATATCTGAATCCATTGTTAGCTGGGTACTCCTTGATACAGAGTATGTATTACGTTGGGGAGCCATTGAACTTGAATCTTTGAGTACTGGTGTTTCGTGCTGTCACTGAACCAGTCCCCTAGCTCTTTCGAAGGTTTCACTACTGCGTACATTGCACAAGCAACTGTAAGAACATACTTTATTACTGTTGCCGCTAGGTACTCATTACACGATGGAGACGATTAAAGAGTTGCTATAACGGGGGTGGAGAAAAAGACCGATACTATGCTCTATGTAAACGCCATGTTATCCAAGGTTGGGTGGCCGGTGTTTGCCACTCTCCGCCAAGCTGCGCTAGACTGTGGGGGTCGCTTTAAGGCGACTTTAGGCTGGCAACCTGCAGCTCGTTGGCCCCGGGCATACTGGTAGATTAAGATCTCTCTGAATCAGTCTCATTCTGGGATTCTAGTCAATGATTTTCAGCCATCACTGTTTTTCCGGGAGAAAGGATTGGTCACTGGGGCTGTGCTGGTCAGCATCTCCAGCTGGAGGGAGTATGTCCACTAGCGGGATGATCAAAAAGAACGCTCCGACAGAAAAGGATGGACTGGATTGTTCGAACGCGTGATAATTCTATGACACTAGACGCTGTTTAGGGCTGGGCCGGCACCCTACTTGGTTCTGGCTGCTATCACTCCGCCAAGCCGCACCAAGATAGCAACACTTCTTGCCCTACTGGCATACCAATAATACTACATCCGGAGATGCCCTAGTACAAGAAATCTGTCGGGAAAGACGGGTTACGTTCTTCTATTCCGACCGGGCTTGGTATTATGTCATTCACCCCTGCATGCCAAGAACACCACGCCAGAAGCCGTTTAACGTTGGGCTATCCAGGCATTTTGCCGCTAGTCTTCATTAGAGCATATTTACCAAGTGTCAAAAGCCACAATTTACACTTTGCCATATTAAAAAGTGGGTTGCCGAAACTGTCAATTCTGACTAGGCCCGCAGGTGGGGAATGTAAGATACGCCTGGATATGTTTACTATACTGTGTGTAGTTCATATCCATCCAGCGTATTTCCCAGTAAGCGTGAAGAATTATTTATCTATGGGGTTTTTCCTATCATCCTTCCTGATGTAGTTAATTAGATTACTGAGGGGAAGTGTCAATTTTGCCTCTCGCAGCCGTCATTCTTGAAGTGTCAATTGTCGAATTTGGCACTTGGTAAATACGCTCTATTAACTCCTAGGTTTTAGGGTACGGCCCCACATCCGAGCCCTGCATCCCAGCCCTAAACCCCGACCCCCCTTCGAGGTCTAGTGTGATTGTAGGTCATCGTACCTTCAGGCGTGGGTGTTTATGTTTGGAACACGCCAAACTACTAGTTTCAGGTAGGATTGTGGCGTGCTATTTCTTGCAAAGATATGGTGTCGTGCACCTTTTTGATATCTTGTCTGATTCAAAAGTCGTGCCATTTATGTATCTTTGGTGTGTAAAAGGTGGACAGTATTATAGTATTAGCCGAGTGATAGACTATGATCCATGGGTGAGTGATAGGATCTCCAACGATTATGATATGCCCGGGTAAGCTGTTTGCTACATTACCAGTCTTGAAATTACTTGTAAAGTGCCATGAACTTCGCTGCATGCTGCTATATTCAAGTCAATCACTTCCTACATAGGCAACGCTAATTCATGAGAAAGATTTCGTGAATTGCCTCATACGATCAGGACATGAGAACAAACTGCACCATCTAAATCAAGGAACCTACCATTTATCTCGACTACTCGAACTGCGGTTTTATCTCTGGGCATGACTAATTATATAACACTTCTAAAAACAGCTGTTAATGATCTCGAATAGGGTGTTCGAGCTTTGGAAGCGACATTTTCAAGCTCAGGAACTGTGGTTGTATATACGTATAAATTGCTCAAGCTGTCAATACCACCGGTTTTGCAAATTTCCAAACCGTTCAAACAATGTAACAAGGGCGATAAGAACTGCACTAACTATTAAGTTTAATGGTCCAGTTAAACCGGTTCGAATCTGATAACCAGTAAACCACTGGAAGCCCTGGTGATAGGTCACGATCAATACTTGCGTATAATTGGTTAGTTAGGTTAGTCAGTTACCCGGCCTATGGTTGAGTGGCCGAGCTTGCAAGCCGGGTAACACCAACATGGGCGGGCGGGCGGGCGGCGACGACCCTAACTGGCGCCCGCACCACGACCAGAGCCTGCGCCACGGGCAACGCCCCCTGAAGCGGGTGGGTGGGAAAAAAAAGCTTGTTGCAAAGCAGGTTCCTATCGGAGTGGAAGCGGGTTATTGAAGAACACAAACAACACAACCCCGCTCCTGACACATGTAAACCCTGCCGAGCCGGCCCGCTTGGGTAAATTTATACAAGTAAACCACTTAGTATCCATCTTGCCTCCCTTAGTCTAGCCCTACTCCTTGTTCTTCATTTTGCCTCAGTTGTGTACCTTGTCACTCTTCGTCTTCGCCTCAGCTTAGCCCCGTGATAGCAACTCTGATTGTGTACGTGTAGCCATGAGCTCTGGATACACATGGTTCTGTTTTCTCTTCAGCCAGTTGACATTTGTGCCTTGTAGGTAGATTCCTGATCGTTGAACTTCATGGTGAAGTATAAGAGATATCAGAATGGGATTTTCTAATTGTAGGAAAACTCGAAAGATGGATATTTGTTGATATTGAGGGAATTCGTGTCGATTTTGATACTTGGAGACCTGACTGTAGAGAGGACTGAGTAGTATGACTATAAACTGGTCTTACTATCTAGTCTCGACCCTACCACCTTGTTTGCCATCAAGGTGTCTTCGAAGCAAGGTTGTTATATGAATGGGTCGGGTAATGGTTGATGCCTGCTCCTTCTTCCCCTCTTCCTCCCTGATTTTTGAAATCAACCACTAAGCTTGGCGTGGCAACTATCACCACCCCACCAAAACTCTTTAAAACTTCAACTTCAAAATGTCACAATTCAATGACCCCCAATTAAGGGCGGCTATTTTTGACCTCCACCTCCCCCTTATCGATGGCAGAGTCATTTCTCCTGCCACCGAACACAATGCTATCGCCAGAGAGACCGAGAGAATGCTCCTCAAATCTAACTCAAACGACGCAAACAAACTCACCGTCACCCTCCTGGCCGGTGTGATCGCCCAAGTCGCCCAACTTTCGACTTACATGAAGACCGCCATAGGCGACCTCAGCTCACAAGTCAAAGCCGTCCGCACACTCCGCGAAGACCGCTGGAACCATAACTTCGCCCCCATTACCACAAGACTGGAAAACCTCCAGAAAAAGGTCGACTCTCTCCCTTCCGCGGAAGAATTGGCCAAGGCAGTTCCCAAACCCCCTCCTCCCCCAGCGCCAGTTGTAATCAGGCAACCCGCCCTCCCTCCACACCCCTCCAGCAACCCCAACAACCAACCAAAGCAGGCCAAGAAAGCCAAGAAGTCGTACGCGTCAGCTGCGGCAGCCAGCGCACCACCACCACCCCAACAGAACGCAGCCAAGACCAAGACCACCCAGAATAGGAAGGCCACAGGCACCCCCGCCCAGAAGGAGAAGACCCTCCCAACTGCACGTCGCCGGTTCTATGCCACCCGCTCTACCCCAACCCCAATCCCAGAAGCCGAAAAACTTACGGCCACCCTCTTCATCATCCTTGGCCAATTTCTGGAACGTAACAACCAGAAGGCCCCGGTCACCTCCCTCTCCGTCTCAATCAACCAACGTGGCACGATCTCGATATTGGCCCCCCCCACCGTCCCCACCACCACCTACACACCCTACTTTGAGGCTTTTACCGGCATTGTGAACGCCGCCATTAAGTCGCCTGACAACCCCATCACCACCTTCCGCCCCGCCCCCACCGACGTCGATGTTGCCATTCATGGCATCCCCCTCTTTGCCTTCCAAAACAAAGAGGCTCTTGATGCTTCCTTCCCAGAATGCATCAACCTCGCTACAGGCGTCACCCCCTCCGCAGTCAGATTCCTGAACCCCAACGATACCACCCGCAACTCCAAAGCTACCTCCTCAGTTGTCGTCACGGTCTCGGCCGACGACGCCCCTAAGTTTAGCTCCACCGTTCGTCTCTTCTCCCGTTTCATGGATACAATAGACCTTGCAGGATGGATGGACAGGGACTGGACAGATTGGGATTATTGTGTGTTCGGGAAGAAGGATTTGTCAGAAAAGGTTCTATGAGTTTCTGTTACACGGAGGAGTGAGTCATAGTGGGGTTACGCGGAAGTATGAGTTATGTAAGTGAGGGGTTGTTGGATATATAAGGGAGGCAACGGAGCCTACTTGCGTTGTTTCTTTCCTTTCTTTCTTCTCTACGCAACGTCTTCTGTATTTTATCAATATATTATAGTTTTCTTTTCAGAAACTATCGCTGTTCCTATACTATACCTTATAACTCCTTTATATTATTGGAGTTATCGCTGTCACCTACCCGCACCCTGCGGAACGAAGCCTAGACCACGCCCCCGCCTTGAGATTACCTTATAACTCCTTTATATTATTGGAGTTATCGCTGTCACCTACCCGCACCCTGCGGAACGAAGCCTAGACCACGCCCCCGCCTTGAGATTACCTTATAACTCCTTTATATTATTGGAGTTATCGCCTACCCGCACTGCGAAGACCACGCCTTGAGATCCCGCCCGCCGCTGCTCTACGATCCCGCCACCCCAAAAACCCAATGCGCAACTGCTGCCAGTTCGCCACCCCACTCCTCTGCAGAATGGGCCGCATGCAATCTGCACCTTCAACCACGACGACTCAACGACACCGACGCCTGCCCTCTACGAGGCTAAATGGCGTGGAACTGCTGCGAAATCTCACGTAAAGTGTCAACTGTAATGGTCCACACCGCGCCTTCAACCCGGCCTGTCCTACAAGACTAGCCCTCATCAAGCCCTCTAACCTATCCTCACCTCCCCCCCGCTAGCGGTTCTCTCACCGGCTGCCAGTATCTTCACCCCAATGGAAACAGCCTAAATAAATTGCCTCCCATCTATACCACCGAACTCCACCCCCGAATGTCATCACCCTACTAAAGCCCTGATATGAGGCACTTGGCTGTATTAAGCTAGGGGAGCGAAATTGCGAGGTTTACATAATGTACTTGTTCTACCCCACTCTCAAGGCGGGAGTGTGGTATAGACTTCGTTCCGCAAGGTGCGAGTGGGGTGACAGCGATAACTCCTATAGTATAAAGAAGTTATGAATTATATTGCAAAGGCAGCGATAGTTTCTGAAGAGAAAACTATAATGAATTGGTAAATACAGAAGACGTTGCGTAGAGAAGAAAGAAAGGAAAAGAACAACACAAGTAGGCCCCGTTGCCTCCCTTATATATCCAACAACCCCGCACTAAACATGACTCATACTATCCGCGTAACCCCACTATGACTCACTCTCCTTCGTGCGACAGAACCTCACAGAACCTCTTTCTGACAAATCCTTCTTCCCGAACGCACAATAATCCCAATCCGTCCAGTCCGAATCCGCCCATCCTGCACAGTCCATTGTATCCATGAAAGTAGCCCCCCCCTTTAGACGCGAGCTCCTGCGAGCCTTAGCCTCCCCCGGTCCCGGTTTACTGGGATAGCGTATATGAAAGGTATCAACGGCGGCGGTTTGATCAAGATATTCGGCGGGTTCCCAGGTAGGGTCGTGTCCCGGCGTCTTGGCATCAGACTTGGGGCTTCGGTAGTAGTGGGGTAGATATGGTGGAAGGGGAAAGGATAAGCGAAGGAAGAATGGTGTGAGGATATGTTTCTATGAGGTTCGGTTGCAGGAGGGATTGGTAATGGAATGGTGCGAGGTTGATGTTATGACTTTGAATGAGGATCGGTTGCAGGAGGAATGATCGGTAATGGAATTCTAGGAGATGGTGGGGAAGAATATGAAGTGTGGTGATACGGAGTTCTATGGGATTCTATGGGCTGATGTAATGGGATTCTATGGGGTGGGGGATGCGTTAGGAATGGAGTGGTGGAGGAGTATGTTAAATAGCGAGCAGAATTCTTTCCTTTAGTTCTTTTCTTTCTTTCTTCTCTGTCTTGTTTTCCTGTTCTCTCGTACATAGGAATATATCTATTTCCTATCCATAGTCCTTGCTCTCCTCGTCTTGCTCGAAGGTTGCCTACTACTGCGACCTCTATTGTCTTGTCTCCTATCGTGGCTCTTAAGCCTTATAGCTCCGTCCCTGCCGTTACCTACGGTCTTCGCTTTCCCTGCCCCGCTTCTGGTCTTCACCTTGACCGTTACCTTGCGCCTCCTTGTCTCTGGCTGTGTCCCTCGTCCTTGTCTTCGTCGTCATCTTCATCTGTTCCCCGTATAGTCTTAGTTACTCCGTTACAGGTCGGCATACCCTGTCCACTTCACATAATACTGCAGTCCTTGTCTTCCATGATAACGAGAGTCCAAGATTTCTTCAACCTGATATTCCTTCTCTTGTTCGACGATGACCGGTGGGGGTGGTGTAAGGATCTGCCCTTGTACGGGATCCGTTGCCGCAAGATCGAGAAGCGAAACATGAAAGACGGGATGCATCTTCATCGAGTGAGGGAGATTTAGGCGATAGGCATAGGGAGAAACCACTTCCTGAATCGGGAATGGTCCCAACTTCTTCCAATCGAGCTTCCTTGAATTACGTGTAGTACGAATATTCTTTGCTGACACAAATACCATATCTCCGACTTCATACCTCGGGGCGGGAATGCGTTTAGCATTCACTGACTTTTCTTGTTGGTCCTGAGCCGACCGCAGTTGAGTCCGTAGATAGTCGTGTAGCTCCTTCATCTTTCCAGCGAACCCATATGCATCGAGGTTGGGAGGGGATCTTTCGGGCTTCCAGAGGTCTATTGTAAATCGAGGGTGATAACCATAGTTCGCGAAGAAGGGCGTAGCCTTCGTAGAGGCGGAAACCTGGTTGTTTGCCGCAAATTCCGCCATGGGTAACCACTTCGCCCAATCGTCCTGTTGATAAGAAACATGTGCTCGGAGGTATTGTTCCATAACTGCGTTAAGTCTTTCCGTTTGGCCATCAGTCTCTGGGTGGAACGCAGTTGACATTCGTGCCTCGACCTTAAGTTTTTGACAAAGGGACTTCCAGAATTTAGCTGTAAACTGAGTTCCCCTATCGGAGGTAATATGCGTTGGCAGACCATGTAATTTCCAAATATGTTGCAGGTATAAATTTGCCGTATCTTCCGCATTAACTGTCGTATTGCAGGGTAGTAGGTGGCGCATTTTGGTTAATCGATCCACCACTACTAGTACCGCGTCGTATCCCTCACTTTCCGGTAGTCCTGTAACAAAATCCATAGAGATTTCCCTCCAAGGTTGTTCGGGGATAGGTAAGGGTCGCAGTACTCCTAGCTTGCCATGTGTTGTTGGTTTACTTCGCTGACAAGTGTGACAGTTCCGAATATACTGGCCGATGTAGTCTCGCATATTTGGCCAGTAGTAGTCCCTGCTAATCAATTCAAAAGTCTTTTCTCTGCCGGGATGACCTGCGGAGGGGGCATTGTGATATTGCTTAAGAATTTCTAGCCGTAGGGGGGCATAATCTGGAACATAAAGGCATCCGCGATAGAGTAACCGACCATCTTCCTCGGTACATTCGGCCAAAGAAATTTCCTTGCATTGCTTCGTATCTGTTTGTCGCAGATTTAATATCTTTTGTGGAAATGGGTCAGGTAAATATCCTTCATCGAATAATTTTTGTAGGGAGGCATTCTTTTCAGCGGGTTCATTTGCCAAAGAACCCGCCAACAAACTTAGCTTTGGATCCAAATTTTCCCTCTTCAGCACCGTCTGACTCTGGTGAAGTAATCTTTCATCTCCTTCCTCAGGGAGATCCCCTGATCTCCTAGTCAATGCATCCGGTTTACCGCTTTGTTTCCCTGGTCTATATTTGATAATAAAATCAAAGCGGGAGAGATACTCCGCCCAACGCACCTGTCTCCTATTAAGCTGCTTGGTCGACATAAAGTATTCAAGATTTTTATGATCTGATATAACCTCGATGGGGTGCTTCGCTCCCTCCAACTCGGGTCGCCATTCCTCAAAGCATCGAATAATCGCCAGTAATTCCTTGTCGTATATCTCATAATTGCATTCGGCAGGCGTATGTTTCTTTGAAAAGAATGCCACAGGGTGAAGTTTCCCTTGTTCATCGTGTTGAGATAGTACACCAGCGGCGACATAGTCTGAGGCATCTGTTTCGACTGTAATTGATTTTTCAGGATCAAAATGAATCAAAACGGGGGCGGTGGTAAAGGCTTCCTTTAACTGTTGAAAATATCTGTATACTGGTGGAAAGCGTATTCCTCTGTAAGTTTTGTAAGGGGGGCGGCAAGTTTCGAAAACCCAAAAATAAAGCGTCTATAAAAATTGGCGAAGCCCAAAAATGCCTGTATGTCTTTAACCATCCGTGGTGTGGTCCATTCCTGTACTGCAGAGATCTTGTGGGGGTCCATCCGGATACCGTTGGGTCCAATTATTAGGCCGAGATAGGTGGTACTTTGAGTATGAAACTCCCATTTTTCTGGCTTCAATAGAATACCCTGCTTCTGTAATAGTCCGAGTATTTTTTCCACATGTTCCTCATGTTCCTCGAGGGTATCACTGTATATCAAAATATCGTCCAGATATGCCGTACAAAATTGATCAAGATGTTCTCGTAGGCAATCGTTAATAAAATGTTGGAACGTGGCAGGGGCATTGATAAGACCGAATGGCATAACGGTATATTAGAAGTGACCATAGCGGGTCCGGAATGCTGTTTTCCATTCTTCCCCCTCGGCCATGCGAATTTGGTTATAACCTTGGCGCAAATCTAACTTGGTGTACCACTTGGCTTTTGATACGCGATCCAGTGTTTCCCGGATAAGTGGCAGAGGATATCGGTTTTTGATAGTCAATTCGTTAAGTCCTCGGTAATCCACACATAGACGTAGTGAACCATCGGCATTCTTAACAAATAATACGGGAGCTCCGGCTGGAGAGGAACTGGCGCGGATAAATGCTTTGGAAAGATTTTCTCGAATATAATCTCGTAGCGCAAGTAATTTGTCCCTGGACATTCCATAAAGGGGGCCGAATGGTGGTTCCCTTCCTTCTTTCAACGGGATCTTATGGTCATAGGGACGTCGGGGGGGGACGTCTTGGGCAAAGGCGTCGTCGAACATTTGTAATCGATGATGATATCGCTTGGGAATTTTATGTTTCCATTCCGCATCCAAGACGTCGTTAAGTGTTTGTTCTATATCGCGGAGAGATGCGCTATAGATTTGTAATCCTTTCTTTCTGGCAAGGCGACTAAATGGTACAGGCCCTATCATATATGTTTGAGGTTTTACTCCGGAAATCTTGGCGGTGTCGTTTTTAATATTGCAGTTCTTTTTACAGAACTCAGACTCAAAGGCAACCGTATTGTCTTTAAACCTTAAGGTAGCATCGTGATGTTGTAACCATGGTATGCCAAGAACCAGAGGGTATTGTCCAAGCTTAGTAACAAAAAGAGGAATTCGTTCTTGGTGTGATCCGATTTGTAGAGGGACCTGGCATATGGAAGTAATTTGTCCCGAGGAAATAGGTCGTCCGTCAATTACCTCAAGTACTCTAGGTGTCTTAAGTAACGAAATGGGAAGTTGGTGATGGCGCGCAAAGGTTTCGTCAATAAATGCAAATCCCGAGGCCCCAGTATCAATCATAGCATAGGTAGAAATAGAGTCCTTATTATTTTCAATGTTACAAGCAACAACTAAGTGATCTCCATTTAACTCTTCCTCTGCTACTCTTGAAACTGAAAAACCTGAAATAGAAAATGCAGATAAAGAAAATTCCTTTGAGGGTCCCTGGCGAGGGCCATGGTACTGACCAGGGACTAGTGAAAACCCGACTCATTTGAAGAAGAAGACAAGACCACATCGGTAGAAGAAGAAAGAGAAGAAGAAGAAAGAGGAACAGAAGCCACAAGAGGGGCAGCAGGTGGGGCAGATAGGGCAGCGCCTCTTACCACAGGGGGAGGGGCACGGGGGCGATTCCCTTGGGGGCATTGGGTGAAAACATGATCGGGGGCAGCGCAGTAGGCACAACGGCCATTCTCCATTCTCCATTTCTTTTCGGCGGGGGAAGTCTGGCGGCGTCCATTGGCAAATATATACCTTCCCTCTGGTGGGGGACGTGGACTCGAGCGGGCTTGTAAGGCTGAGAGGTCCATAGGTGCAAGGCCTCCGGGAGTATAGGATGGGTGGGGGGCAACGGTTTGGGCAGCAAATTGTCCCATGGGGTTTCTGGTGGCGCGGTGGGCATCTTTCCTAGCCCTAATCCTATTATCCATGGTCATCAGCCTCCTAACATAGGCGTCAAACCCTTCCGTTGCAGTATCTTGGTATATCATGGCGTCCTTAAGGTCGTCGGACAGTCCTGTTTCCAAGGCATCTTTTTTTGCTTCCTCATTATAGTCCAACCGCCCCATGATACGTAGAAATTGTGTAGGATAGATGGCAAAGTCTCGCTCCTGCGCGAGGTTCTGGAGTTCGCCGGGCCGTGCCTGGTCTGGAGTCTCAAAGAGCGCTTCAGAAACTCAACGGGCAGTAAATCGGGGAAGGGTGGAGCGTCTCCGGCTGCCATGGGGATAACCTGATCTAGCGCCTTCCCTTCCAACCGACTAACTGCATAAAACACTTTGGCTTCTTCATTCAGGAACCTGTCATGGTTAACCCTGAGTTTAGTGCGAAGAAGGTTGAGGAACCCGGGTAGCTCTTTCCTAGTTCCATTAAACTTTGGAGGGTCTGGGAACTTCTCGGAGCGAAATACGGGGGGTGGGTTAATTGGTGGGGGTGGTGGAGGTGGTGGTGGTGGTGGTGGTGGTGGTGGTGGTTCAGCCCGGGCAGCGGTGAGTTGAAACTCAAGAGTACGGACTTGTGCCTCCAAGGCATCGGTATGATTATTTGCGGCTTCCAGCTGTTCTCTTGCTGTATTCAACTCGTTTCTTGTAGTAGCATGTAGTGTCCTACTAGCATCTCGTTCGGTCTTCCATCGATCGCCTTCTCGAATAAGCATAAGTAGGTGTATATAATGGTAGTGGAGGTCCTCGACTGCTTGGAACTCGGTAAAGGTTTGGGGAATCTGGTAGTTTCCATCAAGGGTAACCCCCTCAACGATCCTGGTAGGGGGTGGTGGTGGAGGTTGTGGTGTTGCCATTATGGTAGCGCACGGTGCGGATAACGACGCAACGTAATCTCAAGGCGGGAGTGTGGTATAGACTTCGTTCCGCAAGGTACGAGAGGGGTGACAGTGATAACTCCTATAGTATAAAGGAGTTATGAATTATATTGCAAAGGCAGCGATAGTTTCTGAAGAGAAAACTATAATGAATTGGTAAATACAGAAGACGTTGCGTAGAGAAGAAAGAAAGGAAAAGAATAACACAAGTAGGCCCCGTTGCCTCCCTTATATATCCAACAACCCCGCACTAAACATGACTCATACTATCCGCGTAACCCCACTATGACTCACTCTCCTTCGTGCGACAGAACCTCACAGAACCTCTTTCTGACAAATCCTTCTTCCCGAACGCACAATAATCCCAATTCGTCCAGTCCCAATCCGCCCATCCTGCACAGTCCATTGTATCCATGAAACCCACCCTCCCCCCCGTGTTATATTTATTGTTTTTTTTTATTCTTCTATACAACTCAAGGAATTTTTCTTTTGTTTTTTTGGAATTTTGATTTTGTGTTTTTTGGGGATGTTTGTTTGTTTTTGATAGGGGAAGGGTTTTTATGCCATAGTCTTTGACTGCACGCAATTAGTTTTAGCCCAGAAATAAACTAGCTTGATTAAAAAAAAAAAAAAAAATGGTTGATGCCTGTTGGAAGTTATCTCTAGAATATGACTCTGGTGTGAGTAACTTCAGGGGATAGTATGATTAGATTGTCGGGTTGCGGAAAGCGATACTAGAATGAGTGTTAGCATTCTCGTTGGATTCTATTGGGTGTGAGATACGGGATGGACTCTGAGGCACTTAACGAGGAGTATTCTTCTCTTTCTGTCTTTTCTTTCTTCTCTACGCAACGACTTATTTATGTACCTACGAGAGTACTTTCGCCTCAGGCCTACCTTGGTGCTGTCTTCCGCGCTCATCCTCGTCCTTATCCCCTGCCTCGACGCGTATCCCGAGTCGAATCTTGACCCCCGGCACCGCCGCATTATCTATTATGTACTTGATTAACACTATTATGTCCCTACTTGATTAACACTTTGGCGCGTTTTCCCAAGAGCCAATTCGCTGGATACTGGAAACCCTAACCAATAAGAGCATTGAGGACGCTGGGTAGCTGACAGCTGGATACATGTAGGCACCGGATGGGAAGATAGGCAATGTGTACACACTTCATTGTGGAGGACGATTCAATAGTCCACTGTTTACTAAAGTGTACCGCTGTTCCCTAAGGTTTACCGCTGTTTCCTATAATTTACCGCTGTTCCTTCTACCGCTGTTCCCTAAAACATATCGGTTCGGGAGTAGGAGGTTGGGAACCGAATGCTGCCGTTAGTTATATAACATCAGCTCGCGGTCACGAGTTGGCCCATCTCTAGTACTTATGTACTAATAAATGAGACACACTGTGCCCTCATGGTAGTGACATATGTACCGGAGAATGGGTCTAGGCACAATGATTGTCTTCTAGACGCGGAATTATAATATGGCGCCTAACCCTGAACCTTCTATGACAATAGTTCGCTATAAGGGTGGATGTTTGCCGTCCCGACCGTATCCTTATAGCGAAAGGGGATATATAAAGGAGCATTCACCCATCTGGGTTGAATTCACCTCAGTACCAGTATAAGACAAGACTCCGCTATTTCTAGCCTATAGGTAGCTTGTATTGGAACGTTGGGTTGTGGCCAAGTAAACCTAACCCTTGACACCGTTGCCACCCAGAGGTTTTTTTTTTTATATATCAGGTTGTTTAAGGTACAAACACATACCCAGGAAGTAATGCCCATCAGCGTATATATAGGTGGGTGTTCCCCCCCCCCCCCTCCTCCCCCGAAAGTCTTGTAACTAAACCCCTAGCTAATGCTAACGGTGCAGGGAGAGACACTACATGCAGTACTGAGGGTTCATGTCATCATGAACGACAACACTGGTTAGGTGTTGGAAAGGTTGAAGGATGGTATACAAGGCGTACCCGTCCCACGAGCAGCTTCTCTTTGGCAGCATCCCAAGCTATTCTGAGTCCTACGTGTTCATGAAGGGTATAAGGGGATATGTAATAAGTTAGTGATATAACTTATATAGTCTTCAATTTCTCGAGCGATAAAGCCCGCCCAGAAATAATCCAGAACAGGCAGATATATATTGCGCCAGCCACTTTGAGCCCCCGAAACTACCAGATATGAGCTGAAAATCAAACCAAAATCTTCCCCCCGCAGGTTACCAATCCGCCCTCTTCCACAACCACTTCTCAAGTCCCTTCTGGTCCAACCCCCTAAACTTCCTCCTCTCCGTTTTCCATTTCTGCGACTTCCCCGCATACGCGTGGCTCTCCGGCCTCTGCACATAGCCCCGCACGCTGTCCAACATCTCCTCCCCAACCCCCGTACACGTTACTGCCAACGCCGCAAACGCACTCGCCCTCGCCAGATCCCCATGGGCGACGCATATCTGGAAGGCAATGTCATACGTCCTGAACAGCAAGGTATCATTCATGCCCTCCTCCTCACTCAGCCGCAGAATCTGCTTACAACTATCCAGACACCTCGCCGGACTGGTCATGATCAGCCCGCTAACCATCACCGCATTCAGCCGCGCAAGCTCCACGCGGCGGGCATCGCTCGCCGCAACCTCCGCGGGCGTCCCGGCACACACGTGGCAATTGCACTCGAAGCGGAAGTCGGCGAGGATCCTAGCGTGGCGGTCACGGCGTTTCATCATGAGGATCTCCTCTTCGATGTAGTTTACGGTGATCTGCTGGCCCGCGGAGATGTCCTTACCGGCGATGACGACCTCCTTGCCGGTGGCGGCCGCCCAGATGTAGCTGGAGTTTGCCGCGCAGCTGTGGTTGAAGCGCGAGCATTCCAGGAAGATACCACAGTCGCGGGAGTCGGCGCCGAGGGGTTGGGCGTTGGTCTTGACGATGCCCGCGACGGCGGAGATGGTGTGGTTGGAAGGGTAGGCGTTTCGGAGGGCGAGAAAGGCCGTTCGCTGGGCTGCGGAGAGTGGGCGCAGCTTTGCTTCGATTGCGGCGGTGACCTGTTCGGGCCCGGTGAAGATGCCGGAGAGGGTGAAGAGCGGCGGCTCCTCGAGGATGAGGGTGCCGCGGGGGATAAAGGCTGTGGCGACCATTCCGAGCCCGGTGCCGGGGATGTGTTCCAGTTTGTACATGCTTGTTGCCATGGTTTGCGGGGTTCTGTATCCGGTGAGATCAGGGGAATATATTTTAAGGGAGAGGGGAAGGGGAGAGCTCTGGCTGCTGCTGTGACTATCATTGCTATTACTATATAGCGATGGTTTGAGTGTAGGGCCGGGGGGGAGGGGGGGAGGGGGCAGTTCAGGCATCCAACCACTTGAACTACAAATACGGCGTGCATGGAGGGCAGCTACACCGCCGCTCTTGATAAACAGACTACAATGGAGAAACCCTTTCCATGCACTTAGGTATTAACATTGATCACCCGCTATAGGACGTTCCGAGATCCTCTCGTCAACGTCATTGGCCTCTCATGGGGTGATGTTCATTGACCTGGGCTGGGGCCTCATCCGCTAGTATATATATATATATATGTGTACATATATGTGCACGCTATTAACGCTCTGTAAACAAAACAACAATGAATACATTTGGATGGTCTTTTGCTTTGACGAGTAGTTGGTATGATCGAGGAACATGGAGTTATGTTTGAGTATCAAATCACTCTCCCACGCAAAGAAATGCATCCCTGGATGCATGACCTGTAGCTGTCGAGTGCTCCCCTAAGCGGTATTCGTGGTGAATTTTATCACAGCTGTCCTAGGAGAGGTGTCAGGAAAGGTATCAGGAAAGGCGCCAGGGGAGTCGTTGGGTAGCCATTGACAGCAATCATCATAACATTATTATTAGATAAATACCTATCGTGGTACAGTGGGGGCTGATCATAATTTATAGGAGACACGACTTCTCAGGTACTCTTTGGTACCGCGATTAGGTATAATAGTTGTTTGCTCGCGAAGGGCTCCAAACTTTTGAAAGTGTGCGTGTGAAACTACATATTCGTACTTGTGGTGAATTTACTCGGGGCTACTGTCTAAGTCTCGTTTTTTTTTTCACTTCCAAGGCTGATTCTTGTATGTCTCATGCTGGCAGCACCTAAGTATCTACTGCGGGTATAGAGGTTAATTTGTAAATACTGAAATCGCAACCCCGTAGACATACTCCGGCATGCGTACCTAGTATGTAACAGCTTTTGGGATCACTTCCCCGATGTTTGGAGTCCGAAGCATCGCTCCTCGGGTGAGTATTTTTGGCCCGTCCTACATCCTTAAGCCAGTCATCCAGCATCTACAGTCAAGCCAGCCCTTAAGATTCCAGGCAGCGCAAGACCTTACCTACAACCTTTCATTTCCAATCCCCATGAGATATCAGCCCCGTTAGGGCCCTATTTGGCAATGCCTTCAATAATATGGATAGCGAGTATAAACGGTACTTATGTACTTATCAGGGATCACGTGTATTAGAAATATCTGTACAGTTAGAGCGACCAATTCTCACATTTGTCTCTGGGGCTCCAGCGGCATAATTGCATCTATCATCTCTCCAAAAACCGTTCGCGCAACCCCCATACTAAAAGTCACGTGCCCAAATCACACTTACCCCTTGTACTCTTGCACTTAAAAACACTTTTTGTTCATCGTACAAAATTAGTTTCGTTTTATAGGCATTCAGCATTGACGGGCCATACAGTAAAGATATTCATATTTAACATTACTCATACATTATTAGTCTGTTATCTAAACCCTGCTCATATTGTAATATGTATTTCTTCCGAGCACCGTCAACCATTGCGCCTAGGACTTTATATCCGGTACACATGTAACTGTCTCACATGCCAATGTGAGACGCCTCCTTCTGTACCCAGTGTTGATGAAATAACGAATTTTTCTCACGGTGTTTAATATACAACGGTCCTTTGTGTCTGAAAGCTATACATGACTATCACAAGGGTAACTATTGGGTTGCTCTTCTAGAGAATAATATAGTCATATGGGTGAAACCCTCGGGGCCTCGTAATCTTTCGTCTCATCTGTAAGTACAAAATTCCCTTCTTCGATTAATAGGTCGATCAATTTTGACCTAGATTCTTACTTACCGAAAAGGGATTGTAGTCCCCAGTTTGCGAGTTAAACCCGACCGGCTATATCATACTCACCCAAATGAGGCTTCTCCATTAGAGCATATCGTCCCAAATCATGATGTTCATGCATGACCTGTTCTATAGTTGAACGAGAACACTCTATTCCAGCCTCTTTCACGAGTTCCGGCCAAGTCTTCTGCCAATGATCCTCATCTGATAATGCAAGCCCCTTCAAATTTGAGACTCCCTCGTACCCCTAGCAATCTCTACTAGACGGCCTGCTTTTTTCTTGTTGTCCAAAACCTCTAATAGATTGGAAAGCCTAGTAGGATCAGGTTTCTTTTCGGGGGCCCGCTCCTATTGCTAGATTGGTAACTGACTGCTATGATTGCAAAATATCACTTACTTTTGTTCGCTTACAGATTGAATGTGCCGTATTAGGATGGCATTTAAATCTCTCGAGAAATCATTCCAACCCTTATTTAACTTGATTAAGACAAATAACAGCAGCACGTAGATTTAAGGGTATATAATGCCCTGGCATTTTGATCAATCTCGTTCTGTGCATCTCTACAATATCAAGATTGCTCGTTGCGTGAAGATGGTAATACCTCAGGCTCGCTTCGCCGTTTGCACTTTTAGCTAGTCATGTCATGTTACCCGAAGACCCTCGGCACCACGAGTCGGTGGATTCATAACGCATATATGTGGGAGGGTAAAGAGTCGTCCTGGTATTGGTCGTGCTCTAGCAGGACAGGCTGGGGGGGGGGGGGGGGGAGGGGAGGAGGTCGTGGAGCCAAATGGTCGCTCTGTAGATATTACGCAGCCAGAGCTGTGAGGACGCTCTGCTTGAGGGGGTTTCGGAACGAGAGGAGGGGGCAGTCGTTTATCGCGAGGGAGAGCCTCGCCTCGTCTGAGGAAGCTGGTGGGATAGATGGTGTCGCTCTGGGGGGGGGGGTTCATAGGATGTATAGATAAGCATTGTGGCGGGAGTATGTTAATAGAGCGTGTTGGCCACACCCATATTTTCAAATTTTGAGCTATGAGCTCTTGGCGGGCTATCCGCACCAAAAACCAGTCGCCAAGAACTAAATCTTTAAACTCAGTTGTTGGCCAATACGCGGGGATCTTGAAATGAAAGCCCTAACCCTGAATTTTATGAATATGATCTCGAAATACTCTAATTAGCCAGCAACACAACCCCAACAACCCCCCACCTACCAAAACACTTTCACTGACTGCACAACCTCTACGTCAAGCAGAGCGTATTCTCCCCCCCCCCCCCACTCCCTTGGTTCCTATAAGTACAGTGGTGCCCCCCTCTGCCACGACTCTACCCTTTACCCCCACCACCACCACCATCACCACCACCACCACCACCACCACACCACCACCATCACCACCACCAGACCGTCCACATCCAAATAGCCTGCATCTACGACACCCTACTATACTACGACACCTCTATGGCAGAGCGAGCTCCGATGAACATCGTCGCCGACCGGGAGCGGTGCCACCGTTAGACGGAATTAAACGCTGCTCGATTGTTGCTAGAAATAACCGCCGCGCTTACCTAATCATACACCTAACGCGCCTCAATCGATCAACCCAGCTCGCCACCTCATCAACATGTACCCTCTTTATATTGCTACACCCCTACCAGCAACAAATGACACCCACTTCCTCGACGTTTGAGCAGCTCAAGATAGTCACGAAATTCGAACGGGGGCGTCACACGACCCATACGATCACTGACTCGGAGGGGCAAGTAAGATATGAAACCTGGACTCGGGCCGAGACTCTTGGACAGAGCAGATGTAGTACGGTTTATAAAGAGAGCTGTGCAGAGAGGGGTTTCAGGGCGGTCAAACGGGTGCAGAGATCACTCGTCAGGTGGGATGAAGTCGCGATCTTAGCACAACTTCGCTCCGTAAGATTCCTTAGGAAGAACATCAATACGCGCATAGACTAATTGTGTCTCTCCTAATTAGTACCCGGAGCACTTCGTGCAGCTAGCAGGATGGTTTGAGGATGAATACCACATATACTTGGCCATGGAATACCTTCCAGGTGACCTGGGCGCACTTCTCACCGACAACGACCGGAGCCTGTCGGAAGATGATACAAAGGGGGTTACGAAACAGATCCTTCTAGGCCTAGAGGTATTGCATAAGGAGGACATCTGCCACAGAGATTTGAAGCCTGCTAATATCCTGATCGCCCAATGGACACCACTATCAATAAGAATCGCTGACTTTGGAGTCTCTAAAAACTTTGGCAACAGTGAATGCCGAACCACGGTAGGGACCAGACCCTTCATGGCACCGGAGATCCTGAGATTTTACGGTAGAGCCAGCGTATATACAACGGCAGTTGACATCTGGTCCTTGGGATGTTTGGTGTACTTCATGATGACGAAAGCACTACCGTTTCCTGAAACCAGAAACCTATTGGACTTTATACGAGGCCGGGATTCATTTCCACCAATTACCGCACGGAGTATCCCACGATTAGCAATTAAGCTGATAGCTAGTATGCTGCAGCCGTTACCAGAGAATCGACCCCCAGCATCAAAGGCTAAATTGCACACTTGGCTTCAAGCCCTGACCGAGCCCCATGATACAATTTGCACCCCATTTACCAGTAAATCGACCTCTGGACTTGAACTTACACATTCGATATCGACGGCTATAAGAGATCCACCTCCTACAAGCGGTAGACGCCAGCCGGCTCCTCTGGATAAACCGCGTCCAGTTCCTGAAGCGAGAGGGGTGTTGGCCTCCCTAGACATACCGGGTCCAAATAAGCAACCCCGGCTTACTGCAACGCATTCAGATCTTGAAGTGAAGGCAGTGTTGCCTCCCCAAGAAACACCTCGTCCAAATAACCAGCCCCGGACTTTTGTAAAGGAAGCAGCTCTTGAAGCGAGGGGCATATTGACCCCCCCAGCTGCTCCGCGTCCAGATAACCAACCCCGGCTTGCGGCACAGGATTCAGCTCCTGGAGCGCGAGGCGTGCTGCCCCCGCTGGACACAGCTGTTCCAAATCAACAACCGCGGCTTTCAGTAAAGGCTCCAGCTCTTGAAGCGATATCAAATACAAGGGATCTCGTCCTTGCCGAGCAGGGCGTGTCGCCCCCCCTAGATACACTGGGTATAAATAAGCAGCCTTTGGCTTCTGCCCTGCTTATTCAAAGAGGTAAAACTCAGACTCCCGATAACACATCTGTTAATACTGACCTATTTACTCAAGGGCTGGTGGCAGCGGCTGCTAGCGGTAACTGCGAGCTACTCGTAGAGCATCTGGGGAAGGGAGCAATACCGATGGAGGATCCTTCGGGATACACACCAATTTACATAGCTGCAAAAAAAGGGCATCTCCCGATCGTCAAACTGCTACTCAAGTACGGTGCGCATCTGGGCGTTGCAGGCAGGCGCCAAGTCTCTGCTCTCCACGGGGCTGCCGGAGGCGGAAACCCTCACGCAGTCCAATATCTGTTGGATAGAGAGTCAGATATATCAGTACGGAGTGGTGCCGGATGGAACGCTCTACTATTGGCTGCAAGCAAAGGCCGTTTGGAAAATGTACGTTACCTACTGAAGAGTGGTGCTGATATTTCCGCGAAGGTGCTAGACACTGGGAAAAATGCTTTACATCTAGCAGCGGAGTACAACTATCCCGAGGTTGCAGACCTATTGCTAAAGAGGGGTGCTGATCCGTCCGCCAAATCAAAGAGAGGGTATCAGTCTCTCCACATAGCTGCACAGTTTGGTTCGGCTGATGTGTTAAAGCTCCTCATTCAAAGAGGGGCAGATATATCAGTACGGAGTGGTGGGATTGCCGGATGGACCGCTCTTCTATTGGCCGCAAGCAAAGGCCATTTGGACAACGTACGGTACCTCCTGAAGGGTGGTGCTGACATTTATGCAAAGACACTGGATGGTAGTGGGAGAAATGCCCTACATCTCGCGGCACAGTACAACCACCCCCAGGTAGTATCTCTGTTGTTAAGGGAGGGTGCTGATCTGTCTGCAAAATCGGGGGAGGGATATCCGGCTCTCTACATAGCTGCACAGTTTGGTTCACTTGATGTGTTAAAACTCCTGGTTAAGAAAGGGGCGAATATATCAGTACGGGCTGGTGGAGCTAAAGGATGGACCGCTCTACTAGTTGCCGCGCGATATGGTCATTTGGACAATGTACGGTACCTACTTGAGAGAGGTGCTGACATTTCCGCAAAGAAGTTGGACAATGGGTACAATGCCTTACAACTAGCGACATCGCAGGGTCACTTAGATGTGGCACGCCTACTACTAGAAAGAGGAGTTTGTATGACCCCTAACCTTTGGCTCCCGCCAGGGGGCACACCGAGATTGTACGTCTGCTCACCGGGTGGTCCAGAGAAATGACGACTACACCTTTGACTCTAATAGCTTACACCAGTCAGCGAGGATGGGTCTACGACGTTATGGGATCCTACAATAGAATCCTCCAAATCCTGAAACTCAGACCTCTCCCGTACTTACTCCACATAACTTCAGATGTGATCCGTTAACGTTATTCGACCCCTACGCAATCTCAATACCTTCCCAACACCCCGATCCTACTCCGATTGTGATTAAACCCTCTTATATCCACCTATTTACGCTAATTGGGTGCCATTCTCTTCATGAACACCTCTCATTTCTCAGCAAGCCACCCCCCTGTCTCTATTATCTGTTTGTTCATTTTATCCATTTGACACTTGTATACTGGGTTACTGTCAGTTCAGTTTCTTTGTTCGTTCATAACCCATATAACAGGTTACCCGCCTATATCACGCCGTTTCATGAATATTCCTCCTTTGGCCTCCCCCGTACTCTTTTCATTGCATGCAGGTTATCCTTATCCCATTTAAGGGTAGCTTACGGCCGTATCTCTTTATTTCTATCAAGGGTCTATTGCACACCAATAAGTCATTTTCCTTCCTTTTTTCCCGCGCGCGTGTTTTATTCTCCTTTTACTTCACTATCATTGAATCGAATTAGCAAGGCTGCACACTTAAAATAACCTGTGGTCCGGTGTGATATTACGAGGAAGTCCTATCTTACAACACTGGCCGGCCCAGAGAGAAGGCTTCTAATTGAACAATCATTTCGTGGAATTCAACATTGCGGGGCGGGAGTCCTGGCCGCGAAACGGAATTCCTGGCACCGGTAGGCTTTAAATTTCGGCGATAATTATTATAATGCCAGCCCGAGCTGTGGTCTTCGAGTATAACTTCCTTGATTATCTGTAGATATAGAGATAGAGTCTCTAAGTACTAAGAAAAAGAGGCCGTGGTAGGTTTGTGGGTGCGTGGGTGGCGGCGTCTCGAGCTCGTACGCAGCCGTACATATACACCTACCCCCACCCTATCTGGATCCTGGCGAGGAGAAGGACAGGAAAGAGCGCAGTGCCCCCCAGTGGCAAGGCTGACGGCCTAGATATCGGCGATACCGATTGACTCGATGCCTTCTTCAACCCCTAACCCCCGGCGATGCCGCATGGCCCATGCGGTGAGCCGATAAGCAGACATTTACGAACTCTTGACGCGTCTTCGAGGACCTGATCCACGCAGGCGTCACCGCGAACACACCCGCCGTCGGCTGCCCTTGACTGGGTTATCGACCTGGGAGTCGACAACGTCCCCACAGCGGTTATCGCCACCTGAGCTTGAAGAGCTTTGCTCATTCCTACCACTCACTCCGAGGGCCAATCGGTGCTTTGCTTGTGCTCGTCAGCAGTATGATGATGCTTGATTCCTGGATTCATCTCCTGTCTCTCCGTCTACACCAACAGAACTAGAGAAATCCAGCATCATCACCGTCCGCGAAACCTCGGAACCAACCCCTACTCCAACCCTTAGAAGTTCCAGGCCAGTTCGGGAATGCTTCAAGATTGTCATTGTTTTCTGTTTGGCGACAAGGGTGTCTTTCAAAACTGGCGTAAAAAGGTTCAGAAATGCGGTACTGGGCCGTCTGCATATTTACTTCCGGTATTCAATGGCTGACACCACCAGTCTCTACCAAACGTCACGCAGAGCGAGTCGCGGATGGTTGAGCTATCTGGAGAGTAATTTGTGATGGCTCCCCATATGTCAAGGCTCCAGGACCCCCGAACGTCATCGGCCTATGTTCACAATCAAAAGAACCTATACATACGGGGATAAGATTCCATACTCATTTGCTAGTCGTGATGCTATTTTCGAGATGATTACGGACACACTCCGGGGATATGTGGCACGATAGAGGAGAGCACTAGGCCTATACACGACCGGTCGGTACCACAGGGGCCCATACCCTCCCCCATGCCCCCGTGGCCGCCAAACGGCCATCCCACACGATCTTTTATAGGGAAATAGACTCGGATACTACATCTAATAACATCTTATCCAACCATATTTCTTGTAAGATGCATGTATACGAGAATACAATGTCTTAGTAGCATGCGAGTCTACAGTCATCTGATGATATACAATCGGGCGAGGTAATGGTAGCAAGAGTCGCCTGCTTGCATGTGATCTCTGAGGTCGGTCCTCATATGGTTCATCTGGCGAGAATGCGAAAATGACATTGGTTTCTGGCGGGGTGAAGGTAGGGTTGAGGTTAGCTCGTTAATGGATATAAGAGTGTTAGTTACCGTATTCTGCGACGCACGGCAGGAGGGAGACTATCCCTTAAGCTGTCAATGCTGCCCCCCTTCAACAGAGGGTTAGGATTTGTAGGGGAGATCAACTATTTGATAAGGGAGATAACAAGATCTGTTACCAACATTTTCTTTTTTCTGGGGGGGCAGCATTTACTGACAACCTGAGGGTACTTAATCATTGGGAACGCATCGTTTATCTGCTTGAGGTAGATACACATAGCCCTACATATAGCGCACAATAGCAAGTTGCCGTCCTGAATGATCAGGGACCCGTCGTATGCCTGCTCTATGGTCAGTACTAGCAGCTCAGTCTACGCCGCACGACACTACCTTCACTGTACAGAATAATCTGGAACCCGTCGCATACTGGCTCTGTGGCTAGTACTAGGAGCTTCGTAGGCCGCACACCGGCAGGTTGGCAGTATTGAATAATCGGGGTCCCAGGTATGCCTTCTGTATGGTCAGTACTGCCAATTTCGCATCTGGCGCACGACGACAGGTTAGTTGGGGTTAGTGAACATGTATATCAATTATCTACACATGCTAACGGGAATCTGAAACGAATGAACTCTCAAAACAAAACGGGAAGAGACCAACTAGGCACCCTTGTAAGGCAGGAGAACCTTAGATTTAGTACTAATTCGCCACAAATGTTACATATATGTTTCCAGCAAACTATCCACTTGCATATGTGGTCCGGCACCTAGAATAAGGGAATCTACAGATAACAGCGTTGTATTGTTGTATTGATGCCAATGAAGAAAGGTATAGTGAACTGACTTGATTGATGATAGGAGTAGAAGCCCATATTTCTGCTAAAGACACATAGTACGGAGACTGTAATGGGGCTGAACAATATAAGAAATGACTCGATCCCAAACGACAAATTCAATAACTCGACCTAGTATGACCAATAAGAAAACTGATCACTCATTTAATACTGCTCAAGTGAGAGCTTTACTACCTCGAGAATGAACTGAACCCGGAAAAAGGACTTGTTTGCCTTTAACTATGCGGCCAAAGGTTCGTCCATGTAACTGTTTCAAATGCGCCTTTTGGGAGACGCTTTACGCTGATAAAGGCTTCTACTGTAATGTAGAGTCGAGCTGCGAAAAATGCTACGGCCCATGTTCCGACCAGAAGATATCGTACCGCAAGGCCTAAGGTTAGCTCTTCTCTAATGTTGTAGATATAAAGAGTAGCCAATGGAGTCTATTCGGTTTTAGAAAGTTCATTTGCTAGAGCAGAACAAGAGCCATTTGTATAACAGCGGTACTGTCGCCGTACCTCATGCGTTGCAAACCAATAATCCAGACTAAGCTTGCGAAGTACATGATGTAGCCCGAAACCCACCACCGGAGAAATACTGATACAACAGGCGATTCTCCATAGCATTCTTTCCAGCGAGGTCGGAAAATCAGCATTCAATGTAGCAAAATGGATAGCTGTATAGATCGTAGAGAATATCGCATAGGGGCAGAGGTGTTCCACCTTCGTATCAAGGCTCTTCACAACGCCGTGGTATATTGGGCCTTCTAAATAGCGCTCGATGGAGGGTATTCCTCGGCTCCCGAGAACGTCATCCTCAAAACCCCCGAGCGGCGAAAACCTCGTACTGTGAAGCTCTGGTGTAACTGATGTAATTATTTGTAATAACTCTATGGTTGCTGCTCTTCTCCATTTCTTTTGACGCATACAAAAGGAATATCTCCCAGTAATATCGATAACAGTATGCTGGCCACGATTGGTAGAGCTAGGGGGCAAGCGAATACCTCTCTCTTTGGCCCCAACAGTTGTGAGCGGAGCCTGGTGCCATTTGACCGTTCTCCGACGTCCTCGCTAAAATCCACCAAGTATTCTCGGATTTCGCTATCAAAGTCAACACGGAGATTGCAGGTATAGTGTGATACGTCATCAAGGAGGGCCATGTCGAAGCCAGGAAACCGTTGGAGATGCCACAGGAGTGCACAGATCCCCTCGTCCAAAGGTGTCGGAGAGATGAAGATAGGAGATCGAACGTTGTGTGGTTTCCTCCACCAAACGCCGTACAACATAATAGCGCACACAACATGAGCAACGACACATACCTCAAGAAGGGTAACCGGTAGTCCCTCAAGTGCTCGACAAAGAGTGTTTACCAAGGCCCACCCTGCCTAAAGACAAACCAAAATCTTTGAAATTGAGTCAGCCTTGGTCTTATCCTTGAGATCTGTCCTAAAGGCCTGTATATCTTTGAGACCAAGCACTCCGGCTCTTATCAGTATGAAGAATGCCTCTGGACCGATCGTCAATCTTCCTTCAGTCCTATGAGCTTTTCCAGTCGGAGAGAATGTCCAGCCACTCATGGCGGTAAAGTACGCATCTTCCATCGAGAAGTCCAAATCACCCCCACATTCCGGCTTCAATACCAGATCGCACCATCCTCGTACCAATATGATTGCCGGTAGTAGTTGCGAGCCTAAGCTACCCCTCCAGAACCTAGGATAGCTCTCGAGCCTCGCCAAGGGTGAAACAGGACGCGGGTATTACATTTGATCCGTTCGCCTTCCTTGAGGGCGACCCCACGGTGTCTTTGTTCTCCAGCGTCATCCTCGGAGGTCTTACGAACCCATTCTCCACTCATGCCATTTGAACCGCTACGGCAACCCAAATCCCTTCTTGCGCTCAGATCTTTGAGAATATTTTCACCGCGCTCAATACTCTCTCGAGCTCTTTTGACTGCTGATATGATTGGCCTTGGAGGATTCTTTTGGAAGATCTCGTGGATTCCGGACAGAGTTAATATATTTTTACACTCCTTTGCCATATATGACAAGATCTCTTCCGCAGCAGCTAGCCTTATATCTGTATGAAGCTTCGATGCGTTCCGCCATTCTATCCAAGCAAATGTGAGTACAAACTCGGCGCAAAAAGGGCTAGTACCACAGATAACATCCACTGCTTTAACCATGTCATGAATGTGGGTTCCCATATCAGGTTTAGAGGTAGTGCTGTCCAAATGCAGAGTATAAGGGCGGATACAGAGCTTAACAGTAGTCCGGTGGTGCCTCGACCTTTTGGTTCGGCGGTGTATGCAGGCTCGAATTTGTCGGTAGCTGGGAGTGGAGATGCGGCGGACAACTGTGTCGTGTGCGTGATCAAGAGAAGTAAAATGCCCGCCATTGCACACTCTGGAAATCTTGGACGCAAATAGATAAAACTTAGTACTTGCTAAGTTATCATTCATGTGTGACGTTTAGCTCACAGTAATGGCATCCCAAATGTCAATATGTGCAAATATCTCCGAAGATGGTGTTAGGGTGTTCGGTGGAGAAAAGCAAAGCGTCACTAGTTGAGAATTATATGCGGAGGGGAAATTGTAGAATTCAGATTGTTGTGCTAGTTTAGTCAATATAGTTATCGACGACCGTGAGGGAAGATTCTCTTAGTTGTAGCCCTGTTGATAATGGACGTTTATCTGAGGGGAAACGCTGGCTAGGCTAGATATTTACCGGGACCAAAGCCCTCATGAAGGTGGGGTAGAGGGCGTGTTATTCTTTGCACAGGTGCTTTGAACCTTATATTCACTGGTTGTGGATTGTGATCATCATCAATGGTTGGCCGATTAGCCGAAGCTATCAGGTCTAGACTAAACTGAGCCTTCTAGCTCAGTTCCAACTCTAACCAACATTTGGACCTTGCACATGCGTGCTCATCACAGCAATCTATCAGCTTTCTGTTACCCGATAAAGAGGCCGTGAGCTTGAACCATGACGTTGACACGAAAAATAGCCGCCAATCATATCAGGGCAGGCCGGTAAACATCATCCCCAGAGACCTGAACCGCCATCACAGTCTGAATTTGACTGACGATTCAGAGTCAAGAGCTGATGATTTATCTGTTTTGTTCAACCTGACGATACGGTCTCTCGGGATAAGTCAATTGACTAGATTTCCGGGCCTTCTCAATTAGCTTGAGACTTCGTATATGTTGGTATACGCTCCAATAGGTACAATCGAGTAGCGAATCTATTGCAGCCGCCTATTCGGAAACCACGTTAATCCCTCCAAAGAAGCAGACAGTGAGTATCATTCACTTATGTGAACGGCCGCTTAAGCATTATATTGTAGAGACGGTTTCCTAGTAAGTGCATCTCCGGTCAACGGTGCGCTAGTGGGATTGGGGCGTGTCGACAGTTTCCTTTTTCCCCGAAAGAGCGTGAATGAGAACCAGATGACGAACACCTCCAGAAGATGAGCCGTAACTGGGAGCCTTTACACATATTTCCTAATTGGTTGGGTAGAAGGCCTAGAGAAGAGAAGAATCATTATTCCTCTGCTTACCAATTCTTTATGCGCCCGTAAGCGGATGGGTGCAGTAATGTTGAGCATGTAATAACGGCGCTATTATCAATAATACGTGGACTGTGGGTTCATAGGGGAGATGGTGCGTCTAATAATCAAAGTAATGTTCGATCGATGCCGGTGACGGGGTTGAAAGAAGAAATGGCTAAATAGGCGGAAATGAGCTCAATAGCATGGGTTCAGAGCTAGGGAATATTTGTAGGGTTCGACGGCATATACTCCCTATTTCCCAGCGCCCCTGGGCTGCGTCAGGTTGTGAAGCAGGACTTACGCTGGAAATCAGACGCAGTTTAGGCAGGAAACGACAGATATTGATCAGTTGTGACACCCAAGACACCAGGGGGATGGTCCTAAGGGGGGGAAGTGTGGCGGTTTTCCCTACGAGGGAGACTACGCGCACTATATATGGTCTAGACCTCTTTATATAATGACCGAGTTAGTGTGGTCCACGAGGCGTTCTCGCTCAGGGCCTCGCCTCGTGGTAGCTCAACGCAGGGAAGCCTACTAGGCGAGGACTCTCGAGGCAAGCCCTCCTGCTCGCCCCGAGTGGCTCCAGGACTAGGTGATCATGCTATCATTGCATACATATAGAGTATGCGTATCTATATATATAAAGACCTCAGGGCGGTTATCTTATCAGCACCTGGGTCTGTCTTGGGAGAACCATTCTATCAATGATACATATATGCCTTTGCCTTGAACACCTCGAGGCATAATATCCCGTTGCGGTCAGGTGATTGAGCAGGCCATGACATCTTTTGTAATCGCAGGCAGTCTGTGGCATCCTTGGCGACCTTAGCTCTATGAGAAGGAGCCCCATCCCCCATCAGAATACATAGCTTTACGGGTTACTTTAAATGGTTCTGTGTAGAAGGGACATAGAGCAAGTTAGCTGATGAGGTTAACATTGTCTTTGCCCTTGAGACCCCCACTAGGTAAAATAGGCATTGTCCGCTTATTGTGTAGTTGTATATTACGCTATATCATGATTGAACTCCTGTAACTCGTGAAGTAGGCAAGAGGCAGTCAGGTTTATCCTCTTCTCAGGGTGCTCTTGACATCCAGCAAGTGCCAGCATGTTCGCCCAACTTAAAACGAGATTCATTTGCCCAAATTACCTCCCCCCAATCCTCCAAAGTCCAGTTTTTCCACTCCTTGCACCAATGCGTCCGTTTCAATGTATGTATTTTGGAAAGGATTTTCCCTTAGCTCGCCGCCTGTTGAGTCCTCCTTGCTTGAGATATTTACGTCTTGTCTGCATAATGTGTTGTTTTTATGCGGACTTTGGTGGTTGATCTTTTCATAAGAATCCCTAGCTTCATTCACTGGTGCCTCTTGCCAATGAAATACGATATCTCTTCTCCCTCTTGTTTAACCTCTCTGACCGTCCACTTCGAGGTGCAGTAACAGTATAAGGTGTAGGTGACCCAGCCTCTCTTTTATTTTTGTCCCACTTTACAATATTCCAGCCGGTGGCTCTCTTCAATCTCGTCTTCTCTATCCTTTCTGTACGACTTAACCCAAACTCGTGCATTCTAATGACTTGTGCTCGTTGAACTGGATTGGTTTCTATACCACGTTTCCGAGTCTTTGCCTTCAAGTTCACTGCTGGATTTGGTCTTTGAGCAACCCTGTTGGAACTGGTACTGATAGTACTGAAATTGATATTGATAAGCCGCAAGTTTGGGTACTGGAACCGGTACCAATAGAAGACGAGTTTGAGGACTGGAATGAAGAAGCGCTGGTTACTGCTACCAAGCAGAGCAAACACGCAAACAATGATATTGGGCCCGCAACTGAGACACCCAACATTGAATCCAACCGTGAATCCAACAACGTTCCATTAATTTTTACCAGCCGCTATACAAGCTACCCAGGAAGACATTCTACTGCACCACCTACGCGGATGGGTCTGATCTCGCCCCCGAGGGGCTACATTCCATCCCCAGTCCGACATGGGAGTGGAATCTCTGCGAAAAGTGGCCGAATCACGCGGTGAAGGAGATACACCTACAGAGTAAGGTCAATCGTACAACGCGGAAGCACCCAAAGAACAATCACTGCGAGGTTCGTGACAAGAGCTGTATGCGGGCAGGGTGGTAGGGTATTTGGCTGGTGTAGGCCATAAGGTGGCGCTGCCGAAGGTGGGACTAGAGAGGCAGTATCGGAAGGGAGTGGAGCTCGAGGGGCGGCGGTGGAGGAATTGCCGCGGGAGGTGGCGGGTATTAGTGTTACGGAGGAGGAGGGAGAGGAGAAGGAGTGGTGGAGGTGACGGTTGAGGTTAAGCAGAGAGGGAGACACAGAGGGTTGTGAAGGAGGAGGAAGCGGGGGAGAAGGAGGAGGAGAAGGAGAACCAGGCCGAGAAGGAAAAGGAAATGAAGAAGGGGGGGGGGGAGGAGCAGAGATAGAGACAGAGACAGATGGATAAAGAGAAAGGGGGAGAGAAAGATAGAGCGGAAAAACGAAAGGGATAACGAAAAACACCAGGAAAAGCAGGAGAGCACTGAACCATGGGACTGAAACGTCTGCCACGAGCCACTCCTCGACGTCCTACTAAGTTCCCACCGCTTGTGGCTTGTGAGACTGCAAGGGAACCATCACGTCCAGCAATCCAAGAACAGCAGCACCAGCACCAGCACCACCGATAGTCCTACCAACAGAATCAACCCCTACAAAACGCTCTTCTACGACGCTTGCAACAAGCATCTTGCCCAGAAACACCTTAAGAAGGCCGCCGCAAAAGACGAAGCCGAAACCCCGCCAAACAACAGGCAAAAGGTACAAGCAGGCAGACGGAATGGCGGCGCACCGCCAGATCAAGAAGTACAAAGAGGTGGCCGCCGCCACCGAGAAACAGAAGGCTGCAGAAGAGAGGATTCAGGAGGCACTGACGAGGATGGGCAGCCCTGTCCCGCCGACAAAGACTCACCCCCTACCGCCTACATGGGTGGGGCTGCAGCTGCCGGCTTACGTCGCGCCGGAGCTGGTGCCTCAACTCCATACGGTGGGACAGGCGAGCTGGAACTCTAGGTGGGTGAAGGTCCTAAGGGAAAAGCCCCACTGCACGCTGTGTAAGCGGACTAGGCACGTTGAGGGGATAGAGGAGCATTTGGAATAGACAACGCATGAGAGCGATGTAAAGATGGCCAGGGAAGCGCCGATACGGGGGTGGAGGCCTGTTTATTTACGGGGTACTTTGGAAAGGCTTGGGGTGTAGGGGGGGGGGGACGTTAGATGGCGTTTTTCATTTGGTTTTGGTTCTCCATGCTTTTCTTTTTGACTCTCAGCGCTGGGTTAGTACGGTGTTGTTTTTGCAGGAGATAAAAGTATGGATATCAATTTGTTGGCCGGTGAACTACAATGACAGTCTTTGGGTGTTTTAGCGGGTGTCCATTGGGGCTAGATCTTGGAGCGTTTTTGTGTCTGTTTGGTTTCATTTTGTATTCCAGAAGCAGCATTCTTTTCACCTAGCTTTCGGCGGTCTTATTGTCATGTCGGGCAACAGTCAAGTGGAATAACCTCCTTTAGCATCATGGTGTTGTCTAGATGGGAGGGTATTGGGTATGGGGCGTAGTAGATGGACACGTAAATTGTCACCCGCCAGGAGTTATAGCCAGGCTACTGGCCATGGTTGGAGGAAAGTATGGTGCTGTGGGGTGTAACCCCAAGACTAAGTCGTTATATAGAGATAATCTCAATTTCTGAATTCTAGTCCTAGGTGTGGAATACCCGAAAACTTGAATAATCATAAAATGCTGAAACCCGAACGTAATTCACATACCCCCGGGTTCATCGTCGCCGCTGCCGCGGGGTTAAGTAAAGGTGTGTGTATCTGTCTATATTGGCAGGTGAAAGATAGCCCACTCTCCTACCAAGATGTCTGTACATGCCATCCCGGGTGGGTTTCGGGGATGTAGCTATAAATTAATAACAGTAATAATGGCGCTAGACTCTGGATTCTTCTGTCGGACGAAGGCCCACACAGAATGTCTAGGCTCAGGCTCCAGCTCTGGCTATTGCATCAAGTCGAGGAGGAACTGAAGACTAATTATCTGTCCTCTTTCTCGGTGTAGAGTAACTTATATGCCTCCAGGGCGGTATGTATCCCCTTCCAATAGGTAAGACGGCCGGCCATGACGTCCGGGAAGATATTTCTTGCCTGGACCGAGTGATATCCCATGACTACTTCAACATCATCACGTAAAAAAACCTTCACAATGCAACCACGGCTGAACCGGATGGCCCTAAGATTATGAAGACTGATAATTTGAAGCGGCGGAGGGCTAACTTTACGGAGCTGCTTTCTATAGCCCAAGGAAACTGCAAAAAGAGGGCAGAATCACCACTCAAACCTATGCCACTCGCATGCGGAATTCATTTTTCGGGGCCTAAAGGTCTCTCCGAACCCGAGTCTCAAAAAGCCCCCACAACTCGATCGGAAGAAGGATTGCCGGAATCTTGGAATGTTGAGTTTATCACTACCTCACCCTAACCTTGGCGAACTCCATACAGCGCGCGCTAGCTACATGGAAAAACAAAACCAATTATCTCGATACCAATTGTTTCGTCTGACGCCGGATTCCCCCTCATTAACTGCTTGTGTCGGCCACGGCGTGCGACTATTTCACGTGTTACTCCAAATAGAGCCTTCTAAAGTGCGGAAAACGTTTGGGGCCACAGAGTCTGTTGGTTCCGCCGAATGAAAATCAATACGGACCGGCATCTCTTAGCTCATGCAGGCCCCGAAATGGGTAATCTCGGGGTAGAAAATAGTCCTCCGCCCGAGTCAGAGTGACGGTGACGGTGAACCGACCCAACCAATTCATATCCACCTAATAAACCTAGCTAATGAATCGTACCCAACTGTTAAATATTATATCTGTTTTACAGGTACAATTTATCATGGGGTCAGCCAGAGATACTACACCTCCCATCCCAACACAAACTCACCCCATTCACGGATTTCCTTCCCCCCTATGCCAGAGAAACGCTGCCATTTTCCGTGTAATACCTCTTTGATTGGCTGCGGGCCGTGCTAAGATCAATCTACGTGCAATGTCTGCCGGAAGCTGACGTCTTTGACAGAACGTAAATCCCAAACCAGAAGATAACACTGCATAACGTTCCCTAAAATAAGATCTACTACACCTCCAAGAGGCCGCCCTTGAAGCCAGCACTCTCCTCAGCCTGTTTCCCGGATATTCCAAAGGAATGCCGAGGCTCTGCCAACCCTAACCCACGATCGGCTGCCGGAAGACAACCTCCCAAAACCCGGTAGAATAGCCAATATGATATTACACCCCCGCACATAGTCTTTCCTCATCACTCTACTCTACGCAGATACGGCCAGTACAAGAACCAACGGCAAAAAAATGAGCAGCTGGGCAGATGACGAGGTCTCGCGCACCTGGGCAGATGATGATTTTTCGCGCAGCTGGGCAGATGATGAGGTCTCGCGCACCTGGGGAGACGACGAGGTCTCGGGGACGTGGGGGGCGCCGGACGTGATGTGGCAGGCAGACTTGCCTCAGGTTAGAATATCTAATTCTCCAGATCCGAGAGGCCTGCCGTCGGGGGGGACGCCGACCCGGAGAGGACAGACAGCTTCATGGCGGGATAGAACTGCTAATGTGCTTACTGCGAGGAGCTCGCTGCCGGGGGGGCCAACGAACGTTGTATCGCCGACAGCCTCGCCCGTGTTGGCTCTTAGTGGGGTATCGGCGGGGGACCTGCCGCTAGGAGGCACGCCAAACGTGTCATCGCAGACAATCTCGGCCCCGGGTAGAGCTCCTAATGTGTTGCCTGCAAGAGGCTCACCCCGAGGAAGGACGTTGGGGGTGGTGCCGCGGGGAGACTCGCTCGTGATGCCGGCAGACCCACCGCGGGAGAGGCCGCCAATCAACTTCGGCCACGCCCAATCCCCCTGCACCCGCGCCCCCCTCTCCGACAGCGGCCAGCCACAACCACCTACCGCGTCCCCCACCGCTCAGGCCGCGGGGACGCAGAACCTGGACGAGGCTATGGCGCTACTAAAACTGTCCATGAGTCCCGACATGGAGCAGGAAGGTGATGGGCGGCAGCAGCTAGTAGCACTGGCTGTCGAGGTGCTGAAACGGGGGCGGGGGAGGAGGGAGGAGGTGGGGACAATGCGGGCGGTGGAGAGCGAGGTGGGGGGGTACTGTCTTATATGCTGCGAGGAGCGCGCGGATACGGTGTTAATGCCATGCGGGCATTTGGTATTGTGTGTGGTAAGTATTCCTCCTGTTGCTCTTCGATACTGGAGGTCGGGGGGGTGATTATTCCTGACCGGGTGTAGTCGTGCTGTGATAGGATGGAGATTAAGGGGCGTGGAGCGAGGGGAAGGCGGGAGGTGCCATGTCCGATCTGTAGGACGGTAGTGGAGGACCGGGTATGTGCCCTGTGCTTGTATCTGAGATTTGTTTTTTCGAGTGACCCAGTTGATAAGGTGGTTCGGAGGCTTAGGTCAAGATATTCCGGGGGTAGGTGGTGTCGATAAATGGCAGGTTTGGAGGAGGTGGTTTGGATGGTATTTTCACTGGATATATTGTGGTTATAAGGGGGAGGAATCTTGTATGGGGGTTGTGTAATTGTGTTTGTGTATAGTACCGGAGATAATCGATATAAAGGATTCCCTGCATAATGAGAACAAACACTGAAACTCTGTAACTCTTTTCCATATAATACCTCCGCTTTGATCAAGGGGCTCCCGGGCCAGGCCCTATGAAAAGACTGTTTGGGCTGCGCCCGGCATAGAGTGTTTTTTTGCCCGGGCAAAAGGAGGGGTTATTAGGCATCTAAAGTAGCGGGTAAACCTGCCCATCCGATGTTACCTCCCGTAATAGGTGGATTCTGCAACCTCCGTTAGCTACTGTTGACCTGGCTCTTCACTTGCGGACATATGCCTTTTCCTCCCTCACCCGGTTTTAGACCAAATACAGGACAGATACCACGATTCCTGCCCCCAGAAACCGCTAACTGTCTCCTTATCTTTCGACTATCATCCCCTAATCGCTATTAAGGGAATATATATATATTTTTTCTAGAAGCTGGAGGGAGGAGGGTAACTGCATGTACGCATATATAATACCCCTTTAATAGTTCACGGTCCTGATATTCAATGATTTTGTGCATCCAATTAGACGATTTAGTCCCAAATTGGAACGGGACTACAGAATAAATCTGAAATGCGTTTCTACAATATCCTTCAGCTGTTCATCAGTTGGGAGGTGTTCATAATGTATGGGGATCTTTAGTTGGTAGTATGCGTGCTATCTGTCGACCTACGGAAAATCAGCGTCTATAGTACTACTCAGGGTATAGGGGGTGTCATGCAAAAGACTTTTAGGCAGTTGTGACACCGGATGGTTGAATCTCTGTCGGGCACTTGGCCTGAGCATCGAGGTGATTGGGGAATGTATCTGGAGTCAGCCACTATTACATGCCACACAAGAACCCACTAAGCCACATTTTTATATTGTATGTAGAGTAAAGTAATAGAAAATATCGCGTCGCGTCTACTACCAACCTCAAGTATAAACTCTTCTCCTTTCGACTAAGCCTATAACTATCCCACTATCCTAACCCTTTTATTATCCTCCTTCCCCTCTTTCTCTCCCCCTCTCCCCCTCTCCCCCTCTCACTCCCTTCTCCCCTCCCTCATCTTCTTCATTCCCTATACGATACTATCTTCATTATTTTCACTACACAAGAAGACATCTATTGTGTAAGGCTACCAATATGGTGCTGTGAGGCCTCCATTTGTCATGGGAAATTATTAGATAGTTCGTACTGCGGAAAACTTGGCTGCATGATTTTCCCTTTCACCGGATCCTCGCCCCCGTGGAGACCCAAGTGTATAAATAGGGCCCCGAGCCCTAACCTGATACACCCGCTCATGCTTCGTATCCAACAACCAAATAAATTGACCTACATACGCAATGTCAGTTACCATGCAAGACCACACCTAAACCTACACCTGCAAGCGGGGTTCCCTACTCATGTTTTAACATTGGCCAATCACAGGTGTTCGTTTATTTAGGTACTTTTAGCTATCATAGAGCGTCCATTTATTTTCCGCGCTTCCCCCGGCTTTTCATATACATATATATCTCTGTACTAAAGTACACATCTTGTTCTTATATGCGAGTCTTGGCTCAGTAACTCCTTACACTATGGCTGTCAATCTCAACCGCTGGGGCCGGTGGCCTGCGATCCACCTCAAAAATCGAATTCCCATGAAGCTCAACCAACGAGTTCCCATGAAGCTCAACCAACGAGTTCCCATGAAGCTCAACTGCCTCTGTTTTTGGTCGGGGAACCCCCGGCAGCACCGTCCCATTCAGCTCCGCACTCATCCCCTCCCCACCTCCATGCATGGCGGTCCCCTGTCCCCACCCCCGTCCCCTCCCCCGCCTGACCATAACGATCGCTATCACCACAAACACGAGCACTGCCACGACCCCCAGGACGATGCCCGCCACCGCGCCACCACCCAGTCCTCCGTCACTCTGCGGTGACGATGTCTGCACAATGACGACCGTCTGCACGCTGGTCGACGGCGTAGATAACCCCAGCCGGAGTGCCGGTGTGGTCGTCGTGACAGCATACAACGCATCCACGGAGGCATAATACGAGGACGTGCCCGAGTTTGCCGCACACAGGTCCCGCGTCATTGTCCGTGTGCCAGTGACGAAGTAGTCCGTCGCGCAGGAGGGCCTATACACATCCGTGCTTTGGGGGGCAGGGTTAACATCTGATGCCACTCCAAGGCTGGGTTCAGGGGGTACCAGTAGAAACATTCACTGCCGTCGGGACAGCTGGCGGCGGAGAGGTATGCTTCTTAGTCCATACACTTTGCCTGGCGGGTGGGCGTGGCGGCGCGGGAGGTGGATCTGTGCGCCTCTGTCAGCTAGACTCGGGGCATGCGGTTCCTGGAGAGGCTGACCCATAACACCCGACGACGCTGGAGACGGTGTAGCAGGCGGCTTTGACCCCAGTACATCCCCCTGGCCGTTAGTTTCAATGTCAGTGGTGTATGTCTCTGGAGGCACTGCGAGACAGCGGGGAGAGGCAGGGTTGACCCGTACAGTAGAAGTAATTGCCCACGCAGCATTCCCCGGCGGAGATGCAGGTGTAGCCGCATTTGATCTCGCTGTCGGAGCAGATCATGGAGGTCGTCGGCTCAGCAGTGGATAACGTTGAGGAACTCGTGGGGTATGTACAGTAAAGTATCGTTGAGCTTTCAAAGCCAGAGAGATGAACGGCGGTCTGTTATTGGCATTGTAACCTCTATATGCTTCTATAACCAATTAAGGGGGGATAGGGGTTAGCCTCTCGCTCCTTTCTCTTGTTCTGGAGCTAGAGTGTGTGAATGGATATTGGCATCTCGGCTATGCTACACATCACCCTCTACATTCCCGGGCTGACCTGGGTGTGTATATAGCAAGAGGTACTCTTAAATTATTAGAAACAGGGTGTATCTAGCTGGCTGGGCCAATAGGACTCTATCTCTACAATCACAGCCATGTCATGCAGAGCCAATCCAGCAGGTTGTCCGCTCCGCGCGCCGCATGCGCGCAGCCGCCCTCTCACTGGGCGCGATATCAAGCTTAGCGCCTCGGTAATGGCAGTTCATTCAGGCCGCCAGCCAAGTCCGTTGGGAGGGTCCTAGGTGGTACTCTATCGCTGGTGAGCGTACCCCCAATATGGTCAACAACGAGAAAGCGGCACTGAGAGGCTGAGAGGCTCGGAGAGGGACGAGTAGTAGGTCACCATGGAAGGATAAAGGTTCAAGCAGACGACTACAGGTATGTTCCTATTCAACTGCTGGAAGTTTGATACGGAAGAAGTTATATATACACCTCGCTCCAGAATCAATATATAGTCACAAAACCCCTATACACGCAATTATCCCTCATGAACTCATTCGTCCATTTGATACTTTCTTTTCATTCTTCCCTAGCTGCTCTCTGCCTTTTTTCATTTTGCTATCCCTCACAAGGTTGGGTAAATCTTGATTATCCGGTATAGTGAGGTGTAGGTGTGTATCGACCTTACCAAAGCAAATATGTGCGACGAGAAAGAACATAAGCAAGCAGAGCTAGAACTGAACTTGTCTTTTTGAGTGAACCCAATCTGGAGGTTATCATTTATGCTACAGGTCTCGATAATTTCCGATTAAATTTTCCGTTCACAGAGCATACAACCAAGGTTTTCAATAATGATTATACCTTCTATGAAGGTAAGCTCCCTATTAGAGTACTGAACTTCGATTCCGGGCGTACTCTTATCGAGAGCCTTTGCTGTATACCGAAGTATCTGTTAGAAAAAATGGTAATATTTCGGAAATATAATGATGAAGAAATATAAGGAGGGGTAGGTAATTAGTAACTTGTACATCTACAAGCGGTCATCGCTTGTTCTTAAAAGGAGTCATCGAAGGCGTCTGCCTCACCTTCTCTTGCAGCCGATTGGGTTCCGGGGTCACTATGGAAAAGGCCTCTTGCTCGTCGTATGATAATATCATCGAGTGTCTCGAAAATGAGTGCATTATGTGCCCAGATTGCCCGTATCGATTGCCCAACTGTCGGCTTGCGAGTACGGATATAACGCGGATGAAGGAGCAGAAATGGGCTCCTGGGCCGTGCATATCTAACAGAAGCTCGGAGACCTCTGCGAGAGGAACATTGGCGCAACTGCTAAATCCACGCCCAATAGTCTCTACTAAGATCAATCTGTCCCTCGTCATTGATGCTGTTGGTTAGACTGTTTCCAAGACTGGGGAACTGTAGACTCGAAAGTAAAAGCCGAGATAAAATTGATCTTCTCCCACTCGCAGCGAGGGCATATAGCCAAGCTCGCGAACCCTATCTGTGCCACTAATCACAAGAGGAGCTCGAGGCCTGCAAGGCCTAGGGGCTTGAAGGATCCACGCACCTGTAGGTCGCTCCAGAGTGTTATACAGATATGGGCTATCATGAACAGTGCAGGGCTGATGTTAACAGCTGTGGAGATATGGTATGGCAGGTAAGCACTGACAAGGAAGATAATTGTATCCCACCGTCAACTTTGGAGGCCATGTAAGATTTAACATTGAATGAAGCTGAGAAATTGATATCTTTTGAGATGTTTGGAGGGACAAATGATCTTCTGAACCACCGTCGAGCGATTCTCTTCTCATTAGGTGAATGATTTGTGGATAGTGTACTGGTTTAACCACGAATGCAGTTCACCCAGGAACATTCCGCCAGTGAACCCTTTACTCAGGGGCCTGTTCATTATATCGGAAGTATTTGCTAAACACCAGTCCAGTCAGAAATATTTCTCAAATTGGGCCAGGCACAACTGCGAAAAAGCAGTGTTTTTATTCCGCATAGCAGGTCAAAGGTTCCTAAAATTGCCTTTATAGAAAGATTCCAAGTTCATCAACGAAACCGACGATCACCGATGATCACTTCCTGGGTGTGCTATAATAAATCGGCTGACAGCAAGTAGGCTAATCGGTTAGTAGAGGTTATTCGTAGGTTGCTCTTCACCTCAAGGGCTACTTTGTCACTTTAAGTTACACTCATAGAGGAGCAGCGGCAGTGGAAGGTGATGTGTTCCTTGTAGCAGGGATAGTGTTGTCAACTTAAATAGCAAGTCGTTCCCGAGTGAACTGCGTGCATCATTAAACTAGAACATTCTATATGGATCATGGTCATCTAATTCACGAAGTTAGGGTATGAAATTGGGTTTGAAGGAAAAATAGTATGAAAAAACTATCAAAGCGGCTTAGTACATTTGACTATGGAGCAAACAGGTCGATCGTAGATTTAGAATCAGAATCAGTTGGCAGGTCTAGAGCGCACTTATGGTACTCCTAACTTCATTATCCAAAGTTCTACATGGGCCGGCAATAAGACCTAAGGACTTGTAAAGCAAAGAACGGAGAATAGAGCTATGAAAATAGAAAATAAGTATTTGTCCTGATAGATCATCTGGCTATCATTACCCCACCGGCCCCACCTTCATCCTTCACCTTCAATGGAATCTGCCCTAAAGCCTGAGATATGAAGCCCAAGCAACTCACAAAACGACGAAAGATAATGAAAACGGAGGTGATGCTCAAAGGCATGGTTCTTGCAAATACCAATCTCACGCCCTCGACGACAAAAATTCCGAACACGAATACACAAGAAATCACAACTTGTAGCCCCATCCTCCAGTTATCACTCGATAGGCATTCAAAACAAGTAAACAACTCACAAAACATCTCTACAGAAATGACAATTCAAAAAATGAAACAAATCAACGATAGCTGAACTATGGCCTTCCCTTCCACAAAATATCCCTGATCCCTCGACATCATACAAGCCTTATTCACCGCTTAGAGGAGATTTGTGAGAATGAATACATACAAAAACGTAGTTATAACTCACCTTCGGGAGTTTTGATTAGATCTAACAACAATTGTTGCCCCCTCGCCCCGATTCCTCACCTTGCGTTTCAGCTCCTCAGCTTCTTCGGACGTTGCTACTCTCATAGGCACCCGCGTTCCAGGCAATGAAAGGGCTCTAAAGATGTGAAGACGACGATTATCCAGCGTGATCCAGCCATGGTCAACGAATTCCACCACACGAATGGGCTCATATGTAGCAAGAATTGCACTCTGCTGTTCCTTGGTCAGGCTTCTGAGCGCGTTGATTGCTATTTGGATGTCTTCGCCATCGCCAAACGAGTCTGAGATTGAGTCTTGCGACCAACCAACTATGCCCACCGGCAAGCAGATCTCACGATTCGGCATAGATGCGGGAGTTTGGGCCTGTCCTATAATGTACATATTATTTCTGGGGCCGTTTGAAGACGTCGGTTTCTTATGATATCCTCACTTGCGCTGTTGATGATTTCGTGTTATCAGGATATCCCACTTAGAGCTCTTTGAGCGGTTGGCGTTCTTTAGATGTGCTCGCTTTGTCGTCGTTTGTGCACTACTAGTAATCTCTGGTACCCTTACAAGAGTGGTAGCAACCCCGCACTTTGGTAACACTCCGATAAGGTGAAGACTTCTTTGTGGAGATTACAGTCCACCCAAATATAGTTCCAAAGCCGTCCGCCTACTATGTACCTATCCTATTTAGTGCAACAATAACTCTCGAGGGTATCTCCTGGCCTGGTGACACAAGCATATTCGAGACCCCCCAGGTTTGGTGATGTCGTTGCCTGGAAGGGGCAGGACTTGACCATTGCCATTGCTCTCCATTGGCCGTTGCACTCTCCTTCAAGGTAAGGACCAGGGAATAACCGGATGGGCCTGGTGCGTAGGAGCGGGGTAGTCGCAGGAAGAAAAGTGGGGAAAGGGTAAGTGGTGAAATACCTAGGTGAGGGTGAGGGAGTTGTGGAGAAAGGAAGGGTGGGTAAGCGATGTTATTGGAATGATCTGGATCCATAGAGCTTGCGTTACACTCAATCTCATAGCGTTTGTGAACACGACCGCTACATATTGCATGCCACGCAAAGCGTTATCTTGGCTGTTTCCTTGTGTTTATGCAGATTCAGTCTTGCCCAGAAATGCTATGGACTTGCGAGTACTCTTCCCTAAAGCAGCCAAGCCATCCTAGCCTCCCACCATTATCTATTTATACTTCATTCTTGCCACCATCATCCTGCTTTTACACCAGTCTCCGAAAGGTTGAGACAGGTCTGCCCAGCGTCGATAGTAATAATTTTCGACAACGTAAGCCCATCAGGCGATCTAAGTCTATCGTTCGATACTTATAAGGATATCTCGACCAGCGTCCACAGCCATCGGACCATATGTTATATGTCAGTGGCGTTGATGTCGTGTATGGTGATAGTTCAAATTCAATAGATGGTCAAGACATCAATAAGGGCTTTGGCGGTGAGTTCGTGATCAGGTATGTGACGTAGTACTCCGCCGCTGACACTGGATGCTTATCAAGGTCAATACGTCTACCTCGTCCCAATCTTCACCACATACCGTAGCAAAGCCGCAAGTGGCTTCTCAGTCCACGCCTCGTACGTTATGGACTTGTGTGCCAACGATATCTCGAAGGGCGACGGATTGAAGCTTTACCGCTACATCCACTCTCACCACTATCTCAATAACGACGACATGAGGGTGGTCGGTTCAGTCCATCTGACACAGGAAGCGATGGGCGATGGGAATACCGGCGATCTCAATAAAGGTAGAGGAGGCAGGTACCTCTATCTGTGCTGGAAATATGCGGAGTAGCGGAGGAGCTCTTCCATGTCGTGTGTAGAATTTGTCAAGCAAAGGTGTCTTGATCTCTAAGATCAGAGACCTGTTTTACGATTTCTGTTTGGGTTGTTGATGAGGGTGTACTATTAGGTTCTCAGGGACCCAAGAAGATGTGATAGTTGAAGACCCGGTAGGAGGAGTTGTGCACCGCGATAATGTGGCAATACTGTCACTATGAGTAAACACTTCAGAACTTGATACCCGGTTGTGCGTGCTCTGGTTTGTCCAAGTTAGGGACTAAATTACGAACTGGATACGATTAATGATGTAAACAAAAAAAAAAAAAAACTAAATTACGAATCACGATTTATAGACACTACTCTGACTAGCAAACCCTCCACACTTGGTTGTGTTCCACAACATGGCTATCTGCGAAAAGGCCGCAGCGCTTTGTCTTTCGCTACGTATACCAAAGAAACAAGCCTGTCCTTTTTGGTACTTTGCCGGCAATCAATTTTGCTTGTTTTACAGACGTAAAAGGAACAGACCTGCTTTTCTCGGTAGATATCGCCCTATCTAGCATCAGGCGTTATGGGCTCATCGAAGCTCCCTTATCCCCTTTATACCAATGATGACAACTTATTCCAAGGCTCTGACGGTGTATCGGGTTATCTTTCAGCGAGGCCTTGACTGACTGCATCTACGATTTTGTCGACTCCAGGGTAATCAATATCAGTTGGAGGGCTCGCCGTTCATACGGCACTACTACACTCTACCAGCTGTGTAAATGAATCAATCGATGCATTTTCCACCAAGTGAGTGTTTTCAAATGAGTCAACAGATTCATTTTGGGATTCATTTCCACCTAGTAAATAGACTCCGTCCCTCGGTGAGATTCATGAATGCCTTTTACACACGCCAAAGATTGTCATGTGAAAATGAAGCATTTACTGGCACCCAAAGGTTATGATAAGCAGCAGATATATTCCTGATTGGGCAGGAAGCAATGATCGCATATCGCTTCTACATCAAAATCAGTGCTGATATACTAGCAGTGGTCACACCGCGACCCAGATTGGATACATAGATATATAATAAAGATATCCGATAGTACAATCGGGTGATGCTTTGACACTCTCCCAATGGTCTTTTTATTTGATCCGACACTGTAATGAACGGCGATAGAGTATTGGGAACAACAGAACTACAGGGAAGAGAGGGAGCGTTAGGAGCAGCAGGTTGATATAAGGAACAGCCGAAGTTCAACCTTCCCTTGCCATTTCTATTTACTGCCTCCACTTGAAGTGTCTTCAATTGGTTCCAAACCTTTCCTCTTTACCTCACTTGACTGGGATCTGACGCTAATAATCGTCTCACTGAAGAATCAGAGCAAGATTCACCACCACCATCCCCAGTTTCCAGTTCAGTTGATATGGCACTGCAGCGGAGCCTTATAAAGGATCATAGCGAATGAATACCGAATGTCCCCCCTCTTTACCTTAGCAGCCCTTCTTTGCTCCAGCTCTTGTTCTCCCCGTGGAATATTCAATTTCAACTGGTAACAGCAAGAGAATACCTTGACAGCACGGTGAGGTCATGAACGTAAATATGTCTGTACTGACGGCTGATATCACTCTATAAACCGCCAGCGGTCGAGCTAATGCGTTTTCTACGGGGACATACTGCCTCCGAATGGTATAATTGCTGGATAGAGACATCAGCACGGTGACCGATGAATGGGTTATGGTAGTATATTCAAATAGTATCCTACCGGGATTATACCGTGTTTCCCTCGGTGGAGTTGGTTTGGACTGATTCGGTTAATTGCTTGATTGATACTTCATAGGGCTAGCTGAGACTGACTAAATCAGGGGCTCATATAAGTCCAGCGAGGACTTGTTACAATACTGAACCCGCAAACCTGTCCCTACATTAATCCTCAGTGTATAACGCATCAGTAATCCTGCACCGTATACAGCTACCTCCCATATTACAAAATAAGTGAGTTCGAATTATACTCAAACAAAAGAATGCCACGATGGAGGTCTACAGCCTACAGGTCCCATACATATTGACCGCGCACCATGCACCCAAGTTGGCACCTATGCTATCTCTACCACGCCAGGAAATGCATCATTTGATGCATTATTGACAAATTGCCCATACAGAACCGAACATGGTAATGCATCCCTTGATGCATTACCTGTTGATGGCTCTCCTGATCGATATGCATGATACATTTTATGATGACTTTACTATCTTACTGGGAAAAGCATCAGGAAATACATCAGGAAAATCATTGGGAAAGTTGTTGAATAGCTATAAGCTCGCTTAATCAGATCTATTATTATATGATTATATGAATACATGGCCTAGCTGGTAAGATATACACCCCCTCAGTGGAAGCATTCAGGTTCAACTCCCACACATAACTTTTTTTTATTTCCGGATCCCTTTACTGATTGGAAAATTGTCAAATGGGACTGGGATGTATATGCCGATGCATTCTGAGATGCATTTGCGATGTATTTCGCGGCGTAGTAGAGTATGTGTTTGATATACACAAGGGCCCTCAGCTATCACCTCGATACTTCTCCACACCAAGGACGTCAACAGGTCGTGATCCGCGGAAAGGATTATGGGAAAGGATGACTGGGCCAGGCCAGGACACGATATCAACGGGGTGGGCTACATAACCGTTTCAGCTTCTGCTCTGGGGTTACTTGGGGGGGTATAAAACATACTGCGATGACCTCTTCAGGCTTAAAGCCAAGTGGTTATAATGGTTTACCCCTAGTCGGGGAGGAGGTTGATTGCATGATAGGTTCCTTTTTCCCCTTCACTAATAGCAGAAGATTTACATATTATTCGAACCCACATTCGCCTGCGCTGGTACCTATATCCAAGGCCGGGAGGGCATAGAGTTCCACCTAGCACGCCGGCTACAAGAGCATTACCTCTAGTGCCAAAGAAGATAGGGCAGAGGAGTGTGCGATAAGCGGGCGATTAAATAATCCTTATTTAGATAATCGTAATGAATCAGTAAGGTTGATATGCCCTTACGGCGATACAGGTCTTAGGCTATGAAGAGAGGCTAGCTGACGGAAGGAAGGTGCAGACCAATGTTGAGAAGTTCCAGATCATGAGGACGGGCCGTCTGGTTCCTCCCGGGCTTCAACGCAGGGTCAGAATGTTAATAGGAGATCGAGTATTTGATAAGACAAATAACAGGATCTGTTCGCAAAAGCCATCAGCATTTGCTGATGGCTCAATGGATAGTGGAAGCTCCTCTACTCTATGTGGTCAGCTGTGTCCCCCAGCCTTCTTCATATTTACCAATACAGCAGACTCTCGCTATAAGGATATTGTCGGGACCAAGAATACGTATCCTTATAGCGAATTAATCCTTATAGAAAGTGGGAATGCTAGCAAATCGGCGTTCGCGGACCGGCCACTGGTATCCTTATAGCGAGTATATCCTTATATAAAATATCCTTATAGCGAGAGCCTGCTGTACTCAGGTATGCACTTCAACTAACTACGAAGAAGCCCTGGCATCCAAGGTCTAAAATCCACACCTTGCTCTGGAACCCTTATGGCTTCCCCACCACGACTCAAACAGTTGAAACAAAACATGCCCCCCTCATGAATCTAACAAGTCCCAGAGGGAATATAGTGTTTTTCTTTTACCCCTAAATGTGCTCGAGCTATGTCTAAGACTCGGCTAGAGCTGGCTCGTCGACTTTACTGCATGAGTGAAAGTTGAAGTTCGTTTGTTGCCGTGAGTCACGTAACAGAGCTGAATCGAACAAATGATCCGAGTAACGAAGCATTTCAACGGAAGTCTTCCTGTTAGATACCATCAGGCAAATACAGGAATACGTAATGATTATAATTATACATATCGCGATAACTATCCTCAATAGATGGAACCAAATAACCCGTTATTCATACGCCGGGAAACCAGATACGCCACAATTGAAAAGCCTTGACCTCGCTCTCATCAACCCCGCACATCCCCGCTTGGACCATCTCCACCTGCAATCCCACTCCCACTCCTCAAAAGCCTCACCCTCTTCACCTGCCTCTCCGGCGCTCCCGCCGTCCCATAATCCTCTCCTTCCTCCCCCTCCTCCTCCACCCTCTTCCGCTTGCGCCGCTTCTGCCTCGTCTTCCTCATCACCGCCAGTCTCCTCTTCGCCGTGTTTATTAGCTGCCCGTACCGCTGCAGCGGCAATGTCACCGTCCTCTGATCGTCGTCCCTGGTGTCCCGCAACAGGTCAGAAACCCTCAACACGGGGTCTGCATCCGGGCTCCTATCCGGGAGGAACCTCTGAATAGTAGAGTTAGCCATATCCAGATGTGCGCAAGAATAGGTAGGAAGGGGGTGGATACATATACGGGTCCGTCGCGTTCCATGTCACCATCCTTTCCCAGACGGAAGAGCTCGATTGTGGCCGTAAGAGGTCCTACAAGGTCAGATGGTTTACAGCTTTTGTGGAAATTCGCGATCGCCTGCTCCGACGTAAAGTCGTCCGACTCTGTCTCTGATCCCGCCGACTCCCCTTCCTGATTTTCACCACGACTATCATCTCTGTCCGCCGCTCCAGAATCCCCGACGGCACCAGGTCTGCGTCCTTCCTCGATGTTGACTGCCACCACCACCTTCACCATCCCCTTCGCCCCCTTCAGCCATCCCTCCGCCCGGCGCTTCACAGCGGCATGTTTCTGCGCAAAGGCCACCTCAAAGATGACGCGCGGGTAGGGGTCCGTCACTTCTTCCCCTTCCTCTTCATCGAAAAACACATAATTGAACGCCGCATCCGGCTGCCGTATCACACCGCCACGCAGCGGGATGTCGTAGCTCGTGTCAAGGCTGATATGCGACCGCTCCTCGTCCGAAAGGGGGATTTTCGAGTAGATCTCTGTAAGCCACGGATTGATTGCGCTGTGCACGGTCGTGATCATGCCGCGGAGGTGGAGCGTCCCAGTGGCCGCGTCGTAGGTGTAGCTAGCTGTATGGTTAGCTATGGGTGATTGGAGAAGAAAGGGATGGGGGGGGGGGGGAGATCTGGGGAGAAACTGCGGACGGGGGCGCACCGTAGCCGGTGGAGTCTGCGGTTCAACGCCCAGTGCTGGAACTTTGCGAGACGGGCAGGGGAAACCTGGGTAAGTGTGAGAGTCTTTTCGTCAAGATAGTCACGCTCCAGGAAGGCGGTGATGGACGCGAGGAAGGCGGAGAGTTCTGTGGGCGTTGTCGATGGCGGGTCCTCGGGCTCCTCCTCCTCCTCCTCATCCTCCTGCTCCTCCGGTGGTGTGACGGGCTCCCGACTGGCTGCAGCAGAGGATAAGGGAGGAGAAGCAGGCGGTGGATGCCGTGATAAAGAAGGACTACTAAATGAAGATTCGGCGGATATCGGGGTGTCGGGGCGACGACGTAGAGGCATGGTGGTGTTATTCAGTACTTGTGATTGATGTCGGGATCGACGTCTTGCGGGGAAAAGAGGATTACGTGAGCGTGCATTCGTTTTCATATCACGTGACACTCGAACGAACACACACAACCCTGATAACAATTACAGTTGTTTAAACAGAGACGGGCTTTCTCTCTACCCAAGAATTATGAGATTCCTCAGTCTCACTTGTCCGGGGACCTGAGGCTCTGTTACATGAAGTGGGGAGGCTTCGCAACAGACCTGACTGAGATCAAGCTTCCATTTTCTTGCGAAACCTTTCTAGAGAGTGATGCGCCAGTATATAAACTGACAATACATGCATGTATTTTAATGTACGGCCATAACTCGAAAAATTGGCTGTGCGTATGAGATGAAAAATTACTATGAGCACATCTGATCTAAATCATATATTCACGGAGATAATCTCTGGCTGGAGATGTGGTTTTCGCGTTAGCCGCCCGCGGACTATGCCTGTGCATTTGGATTATCTGACTGGATACTTATAATATGTAGCATGAGGCTTGCCGAAGAGGGCATGTGAGCTCAAATCACCAGTTTAATGGCGATAGAATATATATACAACGTTCTAATGATTAATCCCCCCAACCCGTTTCACTTACGGGACAGCAACGCGATTAAAATCAGTGACTATTTTTGGGACGAACATGATACCGTATTGACTGAGCCCATCAGGAGTGACGATATTCAGTGCATGTAAGTTTAGAAACCTCAAGAATCTAGAGCAATGGAAATTCTCTAATAATTAACTATCACGTGCAGTACCGTGCCTCCATTCCTTCGTGATAGTTGCGGTCGGAAGCCGCATTCCGCTTATAACCCATACAGCTCGCAAAGGGGCTATATCCACCAATCAACAGCAACGACAGCTGCAGTACAGGTAGTCTGGGATATGTGTTTGGATCAAATCGGTCATGGAAAATCACTCGGCCCTGAGACATGGTGGGATTTTATGTATTCTGTTCTCGAGCTCCCCACCTCGGTCATGCGGTGAGTGCGCTGAGCTTAGCCGCCGTGATGGCGCTTTAATAAGTATTGTTTTGGCGACAAACTGTTTACCTTACCCCGCTATACTTACAAGTACTATGGTGAGGTCTGTTGTTGCCAGGCCGTGGTTTCCAGGAAAACAAAAGGAAACATAATTACATATTTGCCACTTCAAAGTTATTTCATGAGGAATATAAGTATCTCCGGGTACCCAGCTGCCGGCCTATACTACCCTTTCACCACCAGGCCTTATATAGGAATTGCAGCGCCAGGCACTGTTGCTTCGCCCCCTACAAAATATCGAAACTGCATGCTTTTGCTGTTACACCGTATGATATATATCCGAGGGTTGTGGCCATGTAGGTTATTCCGCAGCAAATTGCAGCGCCGACGTGGCTGGACTCGCAAGCATGCGTGCTGGTCCCTCGATGCCTATAACCTTATGTTGCTGTACCCACTCAATATACACAATCATCGTCAGTCACCCTAAACAGGGTCGCTTTCCCGAGATATTCTTAGCTCTACATCATGTAATAAGGTGGTCTCAGGCTTAAGCATATCAGCCAAGGGTTACATGTTATTTCATTACATTAGCGTACATGGGGTGCTTAGACTAGCTGCTACCCGCCATGAGTTACGAAGGATTAGATAGCTCTCAAACTCGTCCCCATATTGCAACCCGGCCCCAACCCCAACCCTCTAGCTCTCTGTAGTCCAGACGAGACCAAGTCTGTATTCATGTATCCGGGCACAATCCCCCATATACATCTCGAAGCCCAAATCAATTAAGGCTCTGCATCTTCTTCTTCTAACGGCCACCACTCGATAGTAGCTATAGGTCAGGATTAGGCAGACCACTCGTCGTTCCTTCGACCGCTCTTCCGGTAGTGGGGTGAAGATGCCCATAAGGAATACAAGAGAATATATGTCAACATGAGCAGTGTGGTTTGTGGAGATAGGGGATAATGTCGCTTAAGACTTTTGGATGACTTTGTCGGAGCGGCTGAGTGGATAGTGATAAAATCGAACTTTGATAAATGACACTGCAGGGGCTATATATAGCTATGACAGTCCTGCGGCTGTTCATCTTCATCATCACGTGCACTATCATCACTGATGGAGAGAACCTAAATGAGATAAAATTTCAAGCTGCCGCTTCCGCCGATGGCAGGCGTGATATGCGCTCAAGAACTTCAGAGTATGCCCATTCCATACCGAATGGTTTTGAATCTTAGACTCTTCACTTTACATTCGATTCCTGCAGATTGTCCACCACCCATTAATTCCTTATTGAACCTCTGATGGTGCATGCATCTCATGTACTACATTGCTACGTAATGTACGGAACACATTTTCCCAATCCCACCAAAAATACAATGCAGAAGCTAGAGCCGAGAAGATTCGTTGCATGCAAGCTATCAAGTTTTTACGCCCGCAAGCCAGCTCAATCACGCAAGCCACGAAACAAATTGGGATAGAGTAAAAGTTAGAATGAGCATTCTATGGCTCCTTTGATTCTATAGAGATTGGACATCGTGCTTCTGGTAATTTCTTATTCTTGGGGCAAATTATCTCAAGTTGGATTCTTTTTGGTGCGATGTCATCAGAGAATGAAAGACGCTGAGACTATGGGTTAGGGTTATGGAGCAGATCACTAGAAAGTCATCATAGACCCCCAAGGGTCCATGCTGCAGCCGAATCTACTCGCTATCCGCCATGAGAACCTGAAAATGCAGGTGCCAATGGCAAGGGTGATTTGTATGGGGCCAAGACAACTCTCCATAGAAATTATCCCTGTTTCCGTCACTTGCATTTTCAGGTTCTTATGGTGGATAGCGAATAGTTGGGGGGGCAGTGACCAGGGACGCCACTTGCCGCACCCGGGAGGGTAAGAGTGGCTGTGTGGGCTGTGACCCGCCTACTCCCACCGATCCGTTCCCGACAAGCGGTGATGTGTATGCAGGTACGGCTCGGGATCTGCGACTAGCATGGCGGATCATGGCAAACCCAACCCGGACGTCTTGGCGATCTTAAACTCACATGCGGCTGGGTTAGGGTTTAGCACTACTATCTTCTAGTTTCTTTTCTTTCCACAGTCACACACCCCTGTATTCTTTTCTATTTCGCACTCTCAGTACCTGTATTCAAATGTCGCCTTCCGGACATTATTAGGAAACCAAATCTTCACCGTCAGAGCGATAGGACCTATGATCGTCCTAACCGTAAAGATGCTTAAGATTTCATTAACAACGCCCGAACAGAGACGTGTGAAGAATATATAGAGACTAGAAGAAGTAAGGAAGAGAGGAAAGGAAAAGAACTCTGAGCTCTATTCCGGCACTTTGCTGTCACCCACCAATCTATAATCAACATCGGACATCCATGTTTCCGCAAAGGAGAACCCAATGGCTGACCACAGAATAATAGATCAGACTGAACACGAACTTTAAACTCTCATGGATGACTTGGTCGAGGTTCGGGCCCAGGGATGGCCTGGCAGCGGCTCATTAACATGCAGCCGACGAATACGAAGGTGATTTGTATCACCCCGGTTCTTTTCGTTATGAATCCTGAAATAATGCGATATAACAGATCTAGAGAGTCGAAACCTGTAAAATGGGAGGTTTAGAAGAATAACGTGATAGGTGTGAGAAAGCCACAGCATTAGCGGTATCAGAATTCTGGTGACCGCTTAAAGGATAACCTGCAGTAGATGCATCCAGTAATCAACTATGTACATTAATTATAATTAACCCCAACAGTATCATGGGTTATCAAAGTTACCCGGACGCAACGGGCTATGATACAAAGAACCCTAATACCGATATTCAGTTTGACTGTCTTGCGGTAGAGCTTTGTCTATTTCATGTTTTGGTCGCGCGCTGCATCAGCTCAGGCATCCGGGTAATCTCACAACCCGTAAATAATATCATTTGGCCACAATATAAATTCCTATTATATGCCACGATCGAGAATATGCTTGTACCAAGAACGTTTTTGCCTGTGTCGATTCTTTCGGGATTGGACAAAAACATGCTTCTTTCAAGAATTTGCTACTATGAGGTTCCACTGTGATAGTATACAGCCAGAAGAAGTACGAGTAGGTAAGTATGATCATGAGTGAGTTAGTGAACAAGTAGGATGGCCGAGTTCCTTTGGATGCCGATAGACGGGGAAAAACTAGATGGGGCAGAGCGTAGTAGAGAATCTTCGCTGATAGTGAGGGCAATACGGAAAGGGCATGTTGAGACGGTGAAGTGGCTATTGGAAGCGGGGGCAGATGCGCGAATGGTCACTAAGGAAGATAACTAGAGCGCGAAGGCGGCAGAGATGGAGGCATTGATGGTAGAGCATGGGGTTCAGGTTGGTGAATAGAGCTGTCGGTATCAGGAAGGCTGTATGCCACGGTCGGCTATAATGGGTCATCATGATTCCGCTCCTCATGTCTTTAGTTTTGAATTTGAAGATATAATTGAGGATTTGCAAGGTTAAATTGTATCTCGCTTCTAGAGCTGTGAGCACCCGCTAATAGGACTCGTATCTAATGGCTTAAGTGTACCCAGGGTGTCGGAAAGTGATGCACATTCGGTGGTTTCATAGCCACACGGGAACCAACCCCCACCAGGCTATTTCAAGGTAAATAAGTGTGCAGATACTCTTCATCAAGTATATGCTTAGTACTTGGGTATGGTAGAGAAATTCTGTTGTATTGTGATAAAGTATTTGGGCGTTGTCTGGTCAAAATGTGCATTACTTTCCAACACCCTGGGTACATCAATTGACAGGCCAGTACTCTGGCTACAGGAATTAATACATTAAACAAAAAAAAAAGCCTGGCTACAGACAACCAGACAACCGAATGATATCTCGATCTCACGAGTGACCTCAAATGTAAGGCAGCTTATTATTTATTTACCATTACTTTCTACATCATGCATGCAACTGGAGATTTATGGCGAAATCTTGCCCTAACGAGTTGCCTAGGCCAGAACACAATCGTGATAAAGAACTGATAAAGCAAGGAATAACGAAATATTTCTATATTTTACAGAGCAAGATCAGAGTTCAGGATCGACTCGAGACACGTTTAGAGTCAGAGCTGATAACGTAGTAGATATAGCAGAGCAAGATGAAACGGGGACTGAGTGAGGATACAAATTAGATTAAGTTAGGCTAGAGTGACGAGATGATAATATATTATCCAAGTACTCATTCTGCTAGAATTGAAATGCTGCTTATCTAATCTTTTATTAATCCTTAATTCTACCAAGTCGTCTTTGATCAAATCTTGCTTCATTGGGGTTGACCAACGGCAATATAAATCTAGTATCATTGGTACAGAACTTGAAGGAAGAAGTTGCATCAAGAAGTGAGAAGAGCAAGATCAAAAATGTGAGTATAGGATCCTTATATCATCGTGAGGTGCAAAGAAACGATTTGGCATGTAACCCTAACCCTGTCTTGAACCTTCATGGCGGCTACTGATCAGAGACCAATGAAGTGGCGATGGGTAGAGCGGGACATAGATGGACCAGCGAGGGGAAATCGAGGGGTATCTTGCCAGAGATGCTGGTTTAATATAAAATATCACGTGGCGCCTTATCCTCGGTGGACATTTGGTCAATGGATTTGTCTGTATTCCTATATCAATAGCAGGAGGTGATATCATTTCTGAATGAAAATACATCAAGTCTCATTAATAACAGCCCGGCTCTCTCTCTCCCTCTCTCCCTCTGTCTCTTTGTTTCAGGCTACACCCTTCTACACTCTCTGGCTCCACTACTCCTTCAGGAACCCTTTATCGTCGAACAGCCCCCGATACCTCGCCAGCTCTACCAGGGTCTCCATTGCGAACCCCTCCCAATATTCCGCATACTTCTCATGGGTCAAACCCCGCGCCGCAGTCTTCCTCCCCCTCTTGATCGTGGGGAGAGAACGCAACGTAGCAGAATCATGTATCAAAGCCACATCCGCATATGGGCCCCTATCCTCCAGCCGCAGACCCAACGCCGCAAGACTAGCAAAGATCGTGTCCGGGTCAACCACCGTCTTATCGCGGTCGCGGGGGTAGATTGCGTGCAGTTTACGCCGCAGAAAGCAGTCGAGCTCGGTTAGCGCGGTGGCGGAGAGGCCGTCAACCTCAACCATATGGGTGCGGCCAAGACGGCCATGCCAGTTGGTCTGAATCATTTCCCGGAAGACCTCGGGTGGGGCGGCGCCGCGTCCTGAGGCGATAGTGCGTGGGTGCTCTGGGTGGGAGCATGGAAAGGGGGCAGTAGTGGTGGAGGAGGTGAGGGCCGCCTGCTCGGGTTGAGGGCGGGCGACGGAGGCGGCGAGTTGGGTGATGACGGTGGTGATGTTTTCGAGCTCGTCTTGGAGAGTGTTGATTCTAGAGTGGAGGGCGGCAAGGTCGTTGACGGGGCGGGGCTCGGGGGTTGTGGAGAGTGGGGTAAATTCGGGGGGCGGGGGGGAGGAGCTCACCCTGCGGTACACGTCGCCATCAACTGGCGCGGTTTGAGCGAGTCTTCTGGGGGGAATGAGACGGGAAGCAAGCTAAGAGTGTGGACTTACGAATGTAGGTGAAGCCATCAATCTGAAGCATTTTGACTCCCTCCTCAGATCCAGACATGGTTGAAGAGCTGGATAACGCTACTACAGCTGCAGGATGGATGTGGGTTGGAGAATAGCTTGGGCTCTCTAGTTGATGACCACTACAGGTGGCTCTGTATTCGGAAACTGAAGGGCAAGAAGGGACGTACTCACACGGGCTAATGAAAGATGAGGAGGGAACTGCCAGAAATAATATAATATTTTACAGATAAGTACAGACAACGAGGGCATGTTGCACTAAATGAGGGGTTACATTTACTCAGGGTTAGGTTTAGCTCTTATTGTTATTCGATCTTTGGATTGGATGCCAGATTTCCAGTTCCGTTAATTACGTCCCAGAACCGCCTACGAGAGATCAATTAAGGGTAACCAAGGTGAAGAAAATCGTGTTGGATGAGTTGAGATGAGCCCTAATTTTGATAAAGCATGTTGACTCAAGCTAAAGACAACCCAACTCACTCTTAGTGTGATGGGTTAACTGATCTTGACAACTTGAAAGGAGGTAAACTATATACCAATTAGGGGGGCCTCAACACGAGCTAGGACCTCAACTCGTTCTGAAAACAAGTAAAGTGTAACCCCTTGGACGGATGAAAGTTGTCAAATTCGCGACCTGGACCGTGCACCACTTAGTAGGGGAGTTATATTGCTTGTTATGGTAAATAGCAACAAACGAACTAAACAAGAATTTCCAACAGTTACCACACGAGGTTAATATTAGCTGAAAGTGGTAGGTCGCGAATTTGACAAGTTTTATCCGTCCAAGGGATACCAATTAAGGAATAGTATGTGACAAAATAAAAACTCAACAGGCTCAACCTTTGTTCCTTTCAGAGTGCGGTCGAGGATAAGTCTTCTGATTGGACAAAAAATCAAACTCAAAACCTCAATTCAACCAACTGAACACTGTACTCTTCACTTTGATTACCCTTATTTGTATCATTAATTACATGCCAATTTCCTGCCACCCTCTCCCCGTCCGTACTAATCCTCCTTCAAATATCCTTCACCGTCAAACAGCCCTCGGTACCTCGCCAGCTCCACCAGCGTCTCGAACAGCACCCCCTGCCAGTAGTCCGCATATTTTCCCTTTGTAGTGTACCACGCCGCAGAGTTCCTCCCCCTCTTGATGGTGGGAGTCTTACGTAACGTACCCATGTCATGTATCACAGGCAGATCCGCATATGTGCCTCTATCCTCCAGCCGCAGACCCAACGCCGCAAGACTAGCAAAGATCGTGTCCGGGTCAGCCACCGTCTTATCGCGGTCGCGGGGGTAGAGTGCGTGCAATTTACGCCGCAGAAAGCAGTCGAGCTCCGTTAGTGCCGTGGTAGGGAGGGCATCAACGTCGACCATGTGGGTGCGGCCAAGACGGCCATGCCAGTTGGTCTTGATCATTTCCTGGAAGACCTCGGGCGAGGCGGCACCGCGTCCGGAGGTGATAGTGCGTGGGTTCTCTGAATGAGAGCATGAATGTGGAGCAGTGGTGAGGGGAATGGTAGCGGTGTCAGGAGCATGGTTGGCGGCGGGGGCCAGGGTTGTGGTGCTTGCAGAAGTGGGGATTGTTTGCTCGGCTCGCAAGCGGGCGAGAGAGGCGGCGAACTGATTGTTGACACTGATTATAGTGTCAGTGAACTCGGCTTGAAGACGAGCAACGGAGGCTGCAAGGTTAGTGTTGACGCTGGTGGTCGCTTTGAGCTCGGCTTGGAGAGTGTTTATTATGGAGTGAAGGGCGGCGACGTCGGTGGGGAGTGAGGGGCTGGGAGTTGTTGTTAGGGATTGAGGGGTATCTGTGGGCGGGGGGGCGGAGGTGGAGGTTGTGGTGGGCTGTGTAAAAGAGGGGCGCGGGGTGGGGTAGATCCCCACGGGACTGAATTCTCTAGCTACAGGATCTGTATAGGAGCGGTTAGGACGGGTCTCATGTAGCAAAACTGGAAGCAAGAGGGTGGAATTATAATACCGATTGAAGACATGTAGGAGGTACTTGATATTTTGCTACTGCGGGGGATGAATGGGAGAGTTGGAGAGGTGTAGTAGGGGAGGAGGGAGGAGGCGGGGGAGATATTATTAATATATTAGTACATTTAAAGGATAAATTGAGGTAACATAATATGTCGATGACCGTTCAAGAATCAATTGCAAGATCAGAGGCATGTGCAGAGATAGTACCTTACTGCCCAACTCCAAAATTCGGATCTCCAGTCACTCCTGATCGCGAAAATCAACCTCCCTATTCAAGCGATAGTAGTACCCCAGTAGGCAATGTCATATATTTTTTGAAAGCTGGAGTATGTAGGGCTTCTTCTCAGCATTAGTCTTTTATTCACACTAACTCATTAAAGATGGGTTTCGAGGCATAATGACCGGGGGTCTTATATAATACACAAGCCAAATGGGGGAAAGAGCACACAGTAGGCAAACCTGAATTAACCAAGAACGGAATTCATTCTCCTCTCGGCATACATGATTCTGACAAAGTAGACAGGTCATGTATCATTTTCATGCAACTTTCGAGTGTGGGATAAACGAAAGATTGGCTATCTCAAGCCAGGGATTATCTCCTTAACGATTGGTGGTGGTAAAATTCTTGTAGAAGCGTGGGGAAAGACCTATTGGTATACCTACGATCTAAGCCCTGTTTTAGACCCCTGCCTCTACAATAATTCTACATACAGCTAATTTTTCCAGATCTAAAAGTCTTTATCTCTTAGGCGGTCAGTCAGAATCAAAATGGCACAACTAACTATATATAGCAGTTATGCTCTATTCAACGCAGTCAGTGTTCATTGTCTCATGAAGTCTGGAAAGTTCTCTAGCGTTTGGGAATTAACACTGACGGCGTTTAATAGAGCATATGTAGTTACCACCCGCGGTCAATTTTACTAGTTTGATTCCGACTAACCAACCGCCTAAGAGATAACCTAACGAATACTTCTTAAGTTCTAAGAAATAGCACACGAGTGGTAGTCTAATTCGGGGATTTGGTTGCGACACTGACTCCAGAACGCATAGGCTCTAATACCCGATGTTGGAGAGATAAGGCAGCGTCACATGATATCACTCGATTTAACCACGTTCACATTTGTTTCATTTATGCTCTGTACAGACCGTGGCACTGGCTAGGGGTGATAGATTGATTGATTGGAAACATGCCCATTCCCCGCATTAACTCACACACCCTCCTTGCACTAATTCACCCTCAGATATCCTTCATTATCAAATAGCCCCCGATACCTCGCCAACTCAATCAACGTCTCCACCGCAAAGCCCCGCCAGTAGTCCACATACTCCCCATGATAGTACCACGCCACGAACTCCCTCCCCCTCCTAATCATGGGGGCACCGCGCAACGCAGAATCTGGTGTCTCAGGCACATCCACATAGCCACCTCGATTCTCCAGCCGAAGTCCCAGCGCGGCAAGGCTCGCAAAGATTGTGTCGGCATCAGGCAAAGAGTATCCTTCGCCGCGAGGAAAGATGGCATGCAGCTTCCGCTGCAGGAGGCTGTCGAGCTCCATGAGGGCGGGGACGGGCAGGGCATCCACGTCCACCATGTGGGTGCGGCCGAGACGGCCATGCCAGTTCGTTCTGATGATCTCCCGGAAGACCTCGGGCGAGGCAGCACCACGACCGCAAGGGGTAGTAAGTGGCTGGTGTGGGTGAGGGAATGGGAGAGGGGCGGTAGAGGTGGTGGGGGTGCTAGGCATGGTGGGGGTGGGGGTGGTGGTGGCGGTGGTGGTGGCGGTGGTGGTAGGAGTGGTGATCGCTTGCCCGTCTTGGAGACGGGTGACGGAGACGGCGAGCTGGGTGATGGCTGTGGTTACATTTTCGAGCTCGGCTTGGAGACGAGTAACGGAGGCTGCGAGATTAGTGTTGGCGGTGGTGGTGGTATTAAGTCCGGCTTGGAGAGTGTTGATTACGGAATGGAGGGCGGCGACGTCGGTAGGGAGGGTGGTGTTGCCGGAGCTGCCAGGGGGGTGGGGTGTTGTGGACGATTGGGGGCGTATAGAGTAGAAGCTAGACATGGCCAAAGGTATTATGCTATCGATTATGGGATGGATGCGGGTTGGAGAATGAATAGGTTGGATTGAGATTGAAGATAATACATTAAAGAGGGGTTACATTTACTCAGGGTTAGGTTTTGTACTGATCGTTATCAGATCCCATCTTTGGATTGGATGCCTGATTTGATTTCCTCCCAGTACTTGCTGAAAAATAAAGTATGGCCTCCAAGGTGAGCCAGAAAGCAACCGGGGATGTTCGGGTTGAGACCATACCTTTTTTTCCAGCAAGTAAACCAGATCACTTTCTTCGGCTGCATTTGTCTCGTTTCATTACATCTGTTCTGTAATGGTCATTGACACTGCCTGCGAGATCTAGAGATACATATTGTATTATCGACCTCTCCATGCCGTACGTACTACTCCTTCTTCAGAAATCCCTCATCATCAAATAATCCCCGATACCTCGCCAGCTCTATCAACGTCTCCAGCACAGACCCACGCCAATATTCCACAAACTTCTTATTATGTGCATAATAGCACAGCGCATAATTCTTCCCCCTATCAACTGTGGCGACATCACGCAGTGTGTGGTCTGGTACCCACAGCAGATCAGCATATGCGCCTCTATTTTCCAGCCGTAGGCCTAGCACAGCAAGACTCGCAAAAATGGGGTCGGGATCAGGCTCCGAGTAGGCCCCGCCACGGGGAAAGATGGCATGTAGCTTCCGCCGCAGAAAGCAATCCAGCTCGGTAAGTGCCGTGGCAGGGAGGCCGTCAACGTCCGCCATGTGGGTACGGCCAAGACGACCATGCCAGTTAATCTTTATCATCTCCTGGAACACTTCGGGAGAGGCGGCGCCGCGTCCGGAGACGACAGTGTATGGGTGCTGTGGAGGGAGAGGACATGGGAGGGGGGCAGTAGCTTTGGTGGGGGTGCCAGGGGTAGTGTTGGTGGGGGTGGTGGAGGTGGTGGTATTAGGAGTAGGGATCGTCTGCCCGGCTTGGAGACGGGCGACGGAGGCCGCGAGCTGGTTGAGGACGGTGGTAATGGTTTCAAGCTCGGCTTGGACACTATTTGGTTTAGAATGGAGGGCTAGGTCGGCAGTGAGGCCGTACACGGAGCTGTTTCCCTCCTCTAAAGGTGTTTGAGTAAGTCTTGTAGCCACGGGGCAGATAACACGGCAAGGTAAAATGCTGACTTACGGCTGTAGATGGGGGCTTTCCCTCCGAAGCTCCCAGCACTACTACCATCGGAAATAGACATGGTCGAAGCAAGATGGCCCCTGATACTATCCTGCTGCGGGATGGACGTAGGTTTGATAGCTTTGGCTATTTAGTTGAAGGCTATTGAGGGTGGTGGCTCTGTATTCAGAAACTGAATGAAAGACAACAGAAAACGTAATCTGCCTGGCAAAGATGAGCATGAGAGGAGAACAGCTATGTTGTTACCAAATGAGGGGTTATATTATGCTCAGGGTTAGGTTTTATTTCTTATCTTTATAGGGCAAAGATCCGATATTAGGATTCGATTGGATGCCTGATGTCCTCCTCCCTTAAGTACGTACGAGATCACTCTCCTCAGTTACAGTTGTCTCATTTCATCTATTCTGTACTTGCCATTGGCACCGACTGCGAGAGATAAATTGTAGTATCGATCTTCCCCGTCCTATACTACTCCTTCTTCAGAAATCCCTCATCATCAAATAGTCCCCGATACCTCGCCAGCTCTATCAACGTCTCCACCACAGACCCACGCCAATATTCCACAAACTTCTTATTATGTGCATAATAGCACAGCGCAATGTTTTTCCCCCTGTCGACTGCGGCGACATCACGCAATTCGTGGCCTGGTACCCACAGCAGATCAGCGTACGCGCCTCTTTTCTCGAGCCGTAGGCCTAGCGCGGCAAGACTCGCGAAGATGGTGTCGGGATCAGGCTCCGAGTAGGCGCCGCCGCGGGGAAAGATGGCGTGCAGTCTCCGCCATAGAAAGCAATCCAGCTCGGTAAGTGCCGTGGCAGGGAGGCCGTCAACGTCCACCATGTGGGTGCGGCTAAGACGACCATGCTAGTTAATCTTTATCATCTCCTGGAACACTTCGGGAGAGGCAGCGCCGCAGCCCGGAAGCGATGGTACGTGGGTGATCTGGATGAGAGCATGGAACGGGGGTGTCCGTGGCACTAGGTGTGCTAGGAGCGATAGTAGCTGTAGTCGAGGCGGGGGTGGTGGCGGGGGTGGTGGTTGTAGGAGTTGGGGGTACCTGTCTGGCTTCCCGACGGGCGGCGGAGGTGGCGAGGTGGAGGGTGTTGACAATGGATTGAAGGGCAGCGAAATCGGTGGGGGGGGCGATGGGGAACGGGGACGAAGTCTTGGCGTGAGGGTCAGGATTGCTGTTGGCATGACAACGTCCCCGGAGTGTTAGGTCTAGGGTTTCAGAAGCCATATGGCGGGAAAAGGAGGAATTTATTTTGTATGAATTATAGAAAATTCCATCGTTGGCCTAGGCACTAGACGTACCTTTATGGGAGTACATCTTCAAATCTCTGTAGATCGATTGGCCGATTTTCTAAAAAATGCCCCAAGTTTACACACCTACCCTCCATAGCTTCTCGAGCCAATATACGTCTTAGGCTGTACCGATACCACCTTAAACCCAATTGTGGCTATCATTATCGGCGCCCGAGCCCACCAGAGCAGGATTGTACGTTGAGTATTCATTGGTCTGTCAAAAGCTGACCCCCTATAAGAGAAGAATAAAATTTGTGTGACCTGGGAGATCTATTATTTGATAAGAGAGATAACAAAATCTGTTAGTAAAGCCACCATATTTAATTATTTTTTCCGGGCGGTCAGTATTTTAATAACAGACTAGGAATTAATTGCGAGCCAGAAGATGATGATGACCGTGTTCTTCATAGGATATCACTCGGAACGGTCAACCGACGCGTCGTAATATGGTTTCCTCCTCGCCTAGGATAGTCCACCATTGTGCGCTAGGCTACTATCCGGTGTACACATACATAACTATCTTATAAGGGTATAGATAAGACATCTTTCTGGTACTATAGTCAGTCAATCAACCAAGTCTTGTCCTGTCGATCCACGCTCGAATCACAAAACCAGGTGTTTTCCCCTCTTTTTTCTTTCTTTTCGTTTATTAGTTGATTTCCTATGATTGACTAATCAAGCGGGAGGATCAAAGTAATATTGAAGTCGACGTCGAGGGCTACCTGTATCTTGATTACCCCACAATCCGGCAATGCTGCCCCCTATAGTACAGGAATCAAAAATGTATGTGAGGTCTATTATTTGATAAGAGAGATATATGATTTGTTAGTAAAGCCACACATAATTTGCGTTTTCTGGAGGGGGTAGCATTTTGCACTGGACTATGACATAGGAGGTCCTACGTACTAGGCACCAGGCTGACAGCGATTCTCTTGGCAGCAACGCAAGTCCTTGATGTATTTGATATCGTGAACCTACAAACTTGGACAAGATATACCAGTAACCACACTCTTGAGATAGAGGGAAGTAGGCCCTAATCACACTTGATCCAGTAGGGCGCTGTTGCAATCTTATCTAGTCCTTCCATGTATTTCGGACATAATATGCTCATCCCCTAGCTCAGGATTTGCATTTCAACATTTCCGGGCAGTTTCTGTTCGCAGTTCCTTGTATGGGCCGGGAGTAGTTATAGAGGAAGAAGAGTCACAAGCTAGTACTGCTACGCGGGAAGCTTGCGCGCATGAGCAACGAATGCATAACCTAGTAGCTTTGCATAACAGGCTAACCTGTTATAGTATGCGGCGAGCAGCCATTATGATAAGTTGGGCGGACAGTCTAAGAGGAAGCTGGCAAGGTTTACTAACTGGCTCTCGGCTACACGTATTTGTACGGTAAGAACATAACTAATCACATCAATTAAAATTCGTACAACTTCTGGTAGTTCATAGGATGAGCACGGTTTGGAGCAAGTAAGCCTTCCTTAGATTTGAATAAAAGGTTCAAACTACATGATGTTCAACCTTGTCCTAGCTAAAGCCTTTGCGTTCTTGCATATCAATCAGACACGCCCGACAATTCTGTGTTCGAGCACTAACTTCCTCCCTGAGATGTTATCTGGCTTGATCTGTATTCAAGGTTGTTGTTAGTGCATCACCATATAAAGCCTATACTGTTCAAAGTGGAAGGAATACTACCTGGTAGCGTGTGGCCCTGGAGCCAGAGTTTGGGGGGAGAACCTCTTTGATTACTCCAGTAACAGGTGTAACGTCGCCTTCAGAAGCAATTAGGTTTCCAGAAATCGGGCGAAGCTTGGAGATACCTTGGGTAGCTGTCGTATACCTTCATTCATATAGAACCAGACTCTCTCCTCTACTGTGTATAAGGCCATAGTTGAGTTGAATAAATGGTAATTGGTGGAAAATAGAAATTTTTTGGACTGTAGATGCGGGATGGGTATTGGGCTCGGAATGGTGATTTTTAGCAATAGGGGAGATCTTTTGGGGAAGCGGGGGACGTCTAACGTATAAATGCTCCAGATTTCAAAACTGACACCTGAGGCGCAATGGCTTACAATTCATATATTACACCCAACAACAATTCCTGTATGGCCTGAGATGCCTGAAACGCGATATTACGTAAATCTTGACAAATTAAAATTATCTCATATAGCTGATGTCCGTTGCGAGTGAGCGTAGCCCGCCTTGTGAACCTCACGGACCCCACAACAACAATATCGTGTTTTACACTATCGATCTAAGTGTCATTACCCCATAACGATTCCGAACTGGACTGGGTCTGCATATGGGCCAAAGCCGCCCATCTGCAGCGCAGTTTGAAACTTCAAAGTCAGGAGTAGCTGGGCCATGGTACGAGAGGAAGTCCATGAAAACCCTGTACCCACCATATCAGTGAATCCATTCAATCTTACAACTGCCACGGCCAACGGGATACTACACTGAGATTTGTTTTTACAGGTATGTCAACGTCACCTTCTACTTCTCGTACCATACGTGGACTTGCGCATAGACGTCTCTACGGGGTGTGGTGGCTAAAGAACGTTAAAACTAAGCACAGACAGTACTATACAAGGGATATTGATTAATAAATACATATAATTCTATTTTAAAACAGCGATCTCCGTTTATATTTCTACACCTTCTTGGATGTTCACCATACCCTGTGAAAACGTCTACCCCACATTTCCTCTTGCAGTTGGGCTGGTCCATGCTCTGCCGATCACTGTTGTAATTTTGCCCAATGGGAGGCCCGCGAAGGGTAAATGAAATAGTCGAGTAGTAAACTTCCCCAAAGAGCCTAGGGGTTGATATTTACCCCATGTATGAGATATAAACAAATAACTATAATTACCTGTCAGATGAGGTAATATACAGCCAAAGATCTTTTCGATTTCTCCTCGTGCAAGAGGAGCCAACCACTAGGATGGATGTTCAGTATATATATTATTACCATAAGGACACACTATGTTTCATTTATTAATATACTCGCGTGTAGGGGTAAGAACCAGAAAATGTAAATGCCTATTTTGTATGGCAGATCAACGCCACTCCATACAAATAGTCCTTGTAATCGTCACTTGCATGTTCTGGTTCTTTTTCCCTGACGCGAGTACTAGATCTGTCCATAATCCTGCACTCAGTCAATCAATCAAGTCTCGCCCCCTTCTTTTTTTTATTAAATCATTTTAAATCGTTTCTAGGTATAAATGAATGCATAAAGCTATAAACTATGGCATGAAGACCTATCCCCTGCTACTGGTACTGCACGTCCCCTAAAGGAACTCAAAAACACCATTCCACATTAGGATATAGACAGACGAAAAGTAACACAAGGAAAGGCAAGTGGAAGACACATAATTGAGGGATATATTGCATCAATCTGTGAAATTAGCCGGAGGTTGAAGCCTGTTTGCTGATTGAAGGGCCTATGATGCGTAAGTGGCAGGAATCAGACCATTCTAGGGGGTTGAGAGGAGAGCGTGAAGGGAGGAGGGCTTCGCCGAAATGAGATGGTCCCTAAGTTGATGGGAGAGAAGAGCTATCCTTGGAAAGTTGGTTTTGGGCACAGTGATGTATGCATCCAGGATGAGACCCAGTGCGGAAAAGAAGCGGACGAAGATGTCGCTCTAAAAGGCGTATTGGGATGAGACTGTCATGGCATTTCGTGTCAAATCTTCCTTATTGATGATATGAGCGTCAATGGGGTAATGCCAGTTGCGAGACGGAAGATTGCCGGGAAGGAGGTGTCGAGGATTTGCTTGTCGGGGAGGCTAATCAAGTCTCGTCCCATTCACAGTCAAAACATACAGCTCGAGTATCATGAGCCTGGATTGACTGATTAGTGGATTCCCTGAACTGTACATGCAGCCTTCCGGCATTTTCATAGCGTTTATGAACACGACTACTATTGCATGCCATACAAAAGGGTTATCTTGGTGATTGTTCGCTAGTATGTAATATCGGTCTTGTTCAGAAACGCTATGAACTTGCGAGTACGATAACGAACCTGCGCTTGTTGAATACTTGAAGGGGTATTCTCAATATAGCTAAATTCATTAGCTCCGTGCTGGAATTAATTCTTGGGAATTCTTCCCTATCCAAAGTCAGGTTTGCCCAATTGAATATCAAAGTGGTCCATGTGTGTTATATTTTAGAGTACTACCTACTGGCCCGTAAATTGAAAGTAATTAGGATTTTCTGGTAGGCCGAGACATGCTCCGAATCTGGTGCTCTACACTAGCCTGGAGAACTTTGCGCCAAAAAAATACTGTGTGAGGGAGTTTCTGTGTAATCTTTACCCTATATAGCAAGTCAGGAGCCGGATTTGTGCGATATGCAGTGCACCGGATTCTGAGCACGTTTCGGCCTACCTGGCGTTAAAATATCTCATGTCACCATGAACGAGTATATAGCTATCTTAGTCGTTACTATACCGCTAGAGCTCGTTAAGGAGATAATCCCTGGCCGGAGATAGCCAATTTTTCGAGTCCTTGCGGTAGTGTTTCCAGACTGTACTGAGTCTGTATATAGGCTTTATTCGTAGTATGCAGACCCCGTCCGGTCGAGAAACGGCAAACATAGCGAGTATACGACTTTAGTGGTAATTCCATGAGCGGCCAACGATCGAAGTGTTACGTCTAGATCGATCTTTGTAAGGCATCCAGTGCTCAGGCATCCAGGATTTAAGCATCAAATATTCAGGCATCCAGTATTCAGTCCAAACCACTCCCCGACTCCGAGGTTACCAAGGATGCTCGCTAAGGGATTTACCTTAACTCCTGCCGTAATAGGCTACAGATATTGCGCAGTAGTAAGTAATATCGTTTGATCGAGTACTGCTAGGATGTATCCTAAATTCTATAATAATCCACACTCTCACCCCTCACCTCGCACCAAATCACTCAACTAAACCACAACAAACACAAAAAACACAAGAACCACCAGAACCACCCCAACACAGAAACCAAAATGTCCGGCAAACATCAAATGTCAAAGAGTGACGCCTCTCGTATTCAATCTACCCAGGTAGGGTTCAGCATAACGCCTCTTCTCTAGTGATCTCTCTAACCAGTATTCACGCTCCAGCAAAAAGGTGGCCATGATACCTCCTCCAAGAGCTTTGCTGCGCGTGCGCAGTCGACGGCGGATCGCAATCTAGCCGCTTCCAACAGTGCCCCCGCCGGCAACGCTCCAGCTGCTCAGCCACAGGGTGCAAAAAAATGAGGTCTTTGTACGTTCTTAATGGCTTTCTATTTGGCTCTGGGTCTAATGAACTAATCTGTGGGAGAAGATGAAATATATCACCTCGGTCGCGGGAGTGTGGTGGAGTGAATAGGCAGCGTACTGAAGGCTAGGTCTTGTAACGTAGCTTATGTAAGAAGAAAACGAAATGATTTGCTTTTATTCATATACCTAATGTTGAATTCACTGCCAAGCCCCAGGCCCCGATACCAGTATCCCTTAAGCTGTTACTTAAATTCTGCCAACATGAGACATTGTAACACCAGGCAAGCTTCGCACGCAAGCCACAAAATTGGGACATGATACTTGGCAAAGTTGGCAGCTTTAACAGCGTAAGGGATAACCCACCAGTCCCCGCTGAAAGGTTCAGTTGATTTATGCAACAGAGGAAGATAAATCTCCGTGATGGAATAATGGATGAGAGACGATTGCCACAGCCATTGAAGATTAGAATAGAGCGTTTTAGTACGTACGTACCTGCAATCCATTTTTCTGCCATATCTCTTCACGTAAAATGTTGTGGCGTAAGTGGCTTCTGCAGCAGAACAAAGACAGATATATGGCGACTAAAACACTCTAATGATGATAAAGAAAGTGAATGAATAGTTAGTAGGCTAGACCCATTTCTGCGCATCTCTCCTTAACATGCGGAGGATGGTGGGCGAAATGGAGAAATAGGTTAGTGTGGTATATTTGTTGAAGTAAGCCTAACCGTGGTGAGAGAGTGTTGACTTGGCCAGGTTAATCAGTGGGACAGTAAGTCTCAGATTTTAGGCAAATACCTGTATGCATGCAGGCAATGAGCGGTGCAGATCTTTCTGTCCAAGTGCTGAACCTTCTAATTGATAGATGTGGCTGAGGCCCTCATTACCACTGACTGATTGGTTGATTATTTCATCAGGTACATGTGGTCTTTACCACTACTTCTCTCTTTCGGGTAGATGCTTGCGCTCTCAACGCAGTGTCACGATCTTAAGGACAGGTAGCCTTTAGCTAGATGGGTTTACATGCATTTTGTAATGATATATCTACAAAGACTTAAGACCCTAGATACGACAAAAATGGAACCATAGCCCTAGCCTAAGAGTTTATAATATCAAACTGGGTGGTGAAAACAAGTCAAAAGGGCTCTGGTACTGGTCTCAACACCTCTATGGCTAGTTTTGTCTTGCCTCGTGTAGTTGCCCCCTCCCAGACGTTGTCTCGATTGGCCAATGACTACATTCACGGGTAGTGATGACTATGACTGTAACTAATTTGCCATCACACTGAACAGGTATGTACCGAGTGATATCCTATGACGCACCCCCGCTCATTTATTTTATCTATATTTCATACTGTTTGCAGTCCGTAGGCTAAGACAGAGGCTCACCCCTATTCATCCCCTGAGGCAGCGTACATCAACCGACATCACCATCCCCATAGGTAACAAATGAAACCTCGTATTAGAGAGTTTCTTACGCAGACCTAGGTCGCTGCACTGTTACACTCAATCACGGACATGCCGGGAAAACGCCTTCCTGGATCTGCATGCTAGGTGCTCACCTAGTGGAGGTCTACACTATCGATTCGGGGACCTGAAATCTCCAACCATAAAGACACAACAAGACTGGGGGATGAAATTAGAAGAAATTTTCATAATAAACCTCAGATGATGGTTAATAATTTTACTCTTCCTAGGCTTAAAGAAGCTCGAATTGGAGTGTGAAGCATGGGTGAATAGATGTGGGCTTTCTAGTCGGTTGCTGTAATCGATCACTAGCGCGACCTCAAACCCACAAACTCATTACACCCACCTAGGTATGTTTTCCAAGCCAATCAAAGGGTGGCAGAGATACTTGGCTGATCGCTTGATCATGAGCCCATCATGCAACATGCCCATCTAACCTTGTGGACAAAGGTCGGCCACGACATGATTACACGCGTGCGCACGGGCTCCGGGGAAATCACGAAACTCTTTCTATCCCCACATCCTTCTAATAGACATTCTAAGCCACCGCCCGTTGCAACAAAATAAATTATCGGCGAAAAAATAGATAGTCCTCTGTTAGCCATGCTCTCACGGTTGTGCTTTTGATACCTTTAGAGTGGCCTCTGTGAGTAGCGTAGAAAGCACCATACTCCCTCAGGTTAGTACACGCTGATCTTTTTATTTGCCGATCTGTTTGTTCTGTTGGCTCAAAAGGTCTAATAGTTTTCATGAAGGGGGGTGGCGGGGTTTGTTGAGACCGAGCGTATCTGGACATGGTGGGTGGCAAAGTGATCGAATTCCAAAGCTTTGTTGCGAATTAATAAATGGGTGTCGTTCTGGTAAAGGCGTCCTGTGTGGCAACGCGACGAAGCCTTACCAGTTCAGTACCTCACTCTACACTCTCCAATTGAGAGGGTGAATAGAGAGGTTTTGCAAAATAATATAGATTATATCAAACTCGGCTCGCGGCCGGACGCATGATTGTTTGACATGGTCGACTTAAGATCTTTCCCTAAAGAAGGAAATCTTTGACCCCATAAGGCCGTTAATCGAATTCTTTGACGTCCAAAGCTCGGTCAACCAGACGATTAACGGACTTTAGGAGTATATTGGTGTCAATCTGCCCCACCTAAACATTCATTGTCCAATCGAATCCCATCCTGAATTTAATTCCAAATTCTCGTTGCAAAACCTCTGTAATGGCCGAAAAATTAATTCTGGACCCTCATTAAGGTTATCTAAAATTTGAGGAGATTTTGAGTTTATCGGTTATGTGGTTCTTAAAAATAAGGATTTGGCTGTGCGGATGGTTAATTTTCCTAGAACGACCTTCAAATATACGTGTAACCTAAAGCGATTGTACTGATCGTACCGAGCAATGGCCTCCGAAACGTGAGGGACCGTGGTGGGCTCAATATAGTTCGAGTACCTACTTTCTTTCTTTCCACTATGTTATAAATTCATGTAGTCATTGTTCAGCACCCGACTCATCCACAGCACACAGCACAGAGCAGACGGCACATGTCGATGCCAAGTCCCGTACGTACCCCGCCGCGCCCACGCTAAATTACAGTATCGCATTAATTCGCAAGACGTTGAAGTTGCCTTTTACAGCGAGTATGGAGGAAAACCCTGTGGTACAAGCGGCCCACCCGTGTGGTTTAACTTAAACCACAGGCACTTGATAAACCACAGTTGTTTAATTAAATTATGCTATGTTGTTTGACTAAACCACACTTTGTTGTTTAATTATACACAAAAGCTTTACTCTTTCATCGCTTTGTTTTTTCTAAGTCCAAATTTATATAGGACAACCCATTGCCAGTATAATGTATATTTTGCAAAATCTCTTGACAGCAAGCCTTCCCTCCAGGTATGAGCATAACAGCAAAGCCTCACCATCTTGAACAGCACATAGCCAATCTTGCACATCTAATCCCTGGGAGCCCTGCTTGATTAAACCCTGTGGTCTTGTGGTGCGCTGCTGGAAACCTTTAGTCCTTCATTACATATGCATGCATTACGGACATAATAAGCTCATTATCAAAGATTGGCAATCGAACATGTCCGGGTAACATCTATTTGTAGTTGGTTGTATGGGTAGGTACGGCGGGTTGTCTAAACCCGGACATTTTGATATGTGATGCAATGCGGAGCTGACAGAGTCCAGGATATCTGTACTTGAAGCTGGTCACTGCTATAATACGGATTATATTATTTTGAGAGCTCTACTCATTATATGAATTGCTCGGTATTTATTTGTGGTCTCTTCGTGGTTTATTTGTGGTCTCGTTAATTGATGTGTCTCGAATCCGTCGCATCCGGATAATCTTGACAACCTCCAATAGTATCTATAGCTATAAAGGAAGAGGAGATACAGGCTAGAATTTCTATGTGGGAGGCTTGCGTGGATGAGAAATGAAAGGAGAATCTTGGAGAGAGGCCAACCTGTTGCAGATGGGCAAGCTGCCTGAAGGATCAAGTGCATAGCAGAACCTACCACGTATTCACGTACAGAGGGACCTTTGTTAGCAAAACACACGTTCCTTATATGTATTGTGCTTCTTTCACTCCTATGAGACTGTACCGTAAACGAAATCAAATTGTTCCGCATATCTTGGAACTAACATTATGGAAGCAATTGACTCAGGATCCTAGAGAATATGTCTACCAACAGCCACATTCGCTAAGATCTGGTGATAACTCAAGCCTGTAGTTAACTTCAGACGGGGGCGTGCATATGCATATGCACGTACTTATACATCACAGTTAATCTCAGGCGGAAGGAGGCTAGAAGGCCTTTGATATGTAGTTACTTAGTAGAGTCTTTTGGCATCGACTACACTTTTACTCTTGGTGGGAAATTCACACTGAAAACCTGTCTCTAAGGGCTAAATATTCGCTCAACGATCGGCTGTGAAAACGCACTTCTAAGCCCTAAATCTCCCGCGCGAGCTGAGGTTCATCCTGGGGCCTGAGTAAGTATAGTAGCGTCGCATGGTGTAACTATAAGGCAGTTGTAGCTCCCTATGTTGTTGGCGGATTCTGGGAGACCAACCTTGGGAGATAGCAATAATACCCAGGTACAAGAGACAGGAAATTGAGTAGACTTCAGTTGCAGGACTAGCCTAATGACTAACCTACTTATTAATAAGGTCAACCTCACTAGGAGGTAGCCGTAACCTATAACTCTGTGACCATGACTTGTTAAGAGACTCTGTACTAGCTTGGATAGCCTTATATAGCTCGCGATCGAGAGGAGGGCCTCCCCCCTCCATCAATCATGTCTCTGATAATATTGGTAGGAGACTTACGTCGGTGAGGTAAACCTGTCTGTAAAGGGATATCTCGAAGAGTGTCACTTGAGATAAGGCTTTTGCTAAGCAATAGTTCTGTAGCGTTTAAACTTGAAATATTGTAGACCGGATTCCGTTCGCTTGAGAGGATGATGATTCCCCTAAGACTCCGGGAATCCTACTAGCTATTTATACATAATAATTCTCCTCAATCCCGCTAACTCCTCCAATAGCAAAACCCCCGCAATACCTCTAGTTATCGCTCCGGTTTTCCACGAGGTGGGGTAGAGAAATCTTCTGCCTATGGCGTAATCGTAATAACCGAGTTGCAACCGAACCCCGCTTTCTTATCTTACGTCACCCGATCCTTGGCACCATCGTACTAGGACAATATCATTATCCGACTCCAGCAACCTTTTCCTGGTGAAAAGTTATTGGAGTTCTAGAAAAACTCAACCACCTTCCATTTGATAACGCTGATTTCTTATATATAGACTAAAGAGCATATTTCGAATCATTCTGTCTGTTCAGAATTTTAATATCTTGCGCGGTTGTTGAGATTGCGAGGGGGGGGTAATCGTGCAGAAATACGGCCTCGGCATTCTCGGCGTTCCAAAAAAAGTAGCAAAATACGGTTGACAACCTGCAACATCAGGTACTGAGGGGAAGAAGAAAATCGATGTTGATTTCTACGAGGAGCCTGATCTTGCTAGCTTAATGATTACAGGAATGATTATCGGTTTTGGTGGTGTGAACGGGTTAAATTTAGATTTAGGCGCAAAGCGTCGAATCTTGCAGTCTCAGAATGGTGCCGTCACGGGTGGTATTTAGCGGCGTTAGGCTGAAAAGACCGTCTAGAGAGACAGAGCTTTATCACTGTCGCGCCGTACGGGAACTTTTTCAAGCGCCGCCCAGCAACCGTTCGCGGAAAAGTTATTGGAGTTCTAGAAAAACTCAACCACCATTTGATAACGCGATTTCTTATATATGACTAAAAGCGTATTTCGAATCATTCTGTCTATTCAGAATTTTAATATCTTGCGCGGTTGTTGAGATTGCGAGGGGGGGGTAATCGTGCAGAAATACGGCCTCGGCATTCTCGGCGTTCTAAAAAAAGTAACAAAATACGGTTGACAACCTGCAACATCAGGTGATGAGGGGAAGAAGAAAATCGACGTTGTTTTCTACGAGGAGCCTGATCTTGCTAGCTTAAGGATTACAGGAATGATTTCAGCCTCATCCCCCATACCAACTATGTCATAGATCCCGCTTGACAGGCTTGAACTAATTGTAACAATATAACATATGCCCGTAGCTAGAGCATGACAAAACAGTTCTAGCAGGTCATCGTTAAGGTAGGCATATCCTTGATATATAGGGCCTTGTGAGATAGTGTCGAGACAAAGAGCTCGTTACCCGATGGGGTGTATGAAGCCGGAACTGTATCAGGAAGCTCCAAAATATCATCTCTTTCAGCTGATATGTACTCTATATATATATATTATAATCGGAACCGTTTTTCATATTATACTCAAACAAATAAAAAACGTATTTTGCTTGATTCAAATACGTATCTCCATCATATTGAAAAACATACTTCCAATATATCTAAATACGTATCTCAACAATATATCGAAAACGTTTTTACATTATTATAAATACGTATCTCATGTATATATCAAAAGTGTTTTCCCATTATTATAAGCCTTTCTGGTGGGGTGTCCTTAGGGTTAAGGTCAACGAAAAATGGCGAGGTAGTGCCGTACAAGCACGATCTCGCTTTTAGGATAGAGAGTAGGATCTGCGTACAGTCGCTGGGATCGGTTTTCTTTATGCGAGTCGTCTGATCAGCGCAGGATCGTTTTCTTCAGCGAAGGTGCCGTGATCGGCAGGATCGATTTTCTTTCAGCGAAGGTGCGTCTGATCGGCAGGATTAGTTTTTCTTTCAAGCGAAGGTCTTGTACAGTCGCTAGACTAGTTTTTCTTATAAGCGAAGGTCTTTGTCACGGTTCTATAAAGCCTCCTTCATGCATGCATGTGAGTGCAGTATAATGCGCCTTAGGATTAGTTTCTACTTTCATGCGAAGGTCTTTGTCTGATCAGTTATAAACCACTTTCATCATGCAGAGGTGCCGTCTGATCGCGTGGGATTGGATTTTCTTCATGGTAAAGCGCCGTCTGATTCTTATAAAGCCTCCTTCCGTCATGCGAGTGCGTCTGATCGCCAGGATTAGTTTTACTCATGCGCGAAGGTCTTTGTACAGTTCTTATCATGGCGCTTTCATCACATGCGCGAGTGCCGTGAGTCGCGCGGGATTATACCGCTTTCTGGTGGGGTGTCTATAGGGTTAAGGTCAGCTAAATAGCGAGGTGTTTCGCAGGGAGCCAAAAATTGTTCCATAGTGACCGCACGGCAGCTTTGCTTTTACAACAAGGGAGTAAGAGTGATAGTACGGCGCTGTTCCCCCTCCAGCAACAGTTTCCTGGTGAAAAGTTATTGGAGTTCTAGAAAAACTCAACTACCTTCCATTTGATAACGCTGATTTCTTATATATAGACTAAAGAGCATATTCTGAATCATTCTGTCTCCTCAGAATTTTAATATCTTGCGCGGTTGTTGAGATTGCTAGGGGGGGGTAATCGTGCAGAAATACGGCCTCGGCATTCTCGGCGTTCTAAAAAAAGTAACAAAATACGGTTGACAACCTGCAACATCAGGTGATGAGGGGAAGAAGAAAATCAATGTTGATTTCTACGAGGAGCCTGATCTTGCTAGCTTAATGATTACAGGAATGATTTCAGCCTTATCGCATCTGCGTATGTCGTGGATGCGCGACGGCGGGCGAACTAATTGTAACAATATAACGTATCTTCTCTCTGCGTATGCGTAGCTAGGCGTAGAGAAAACAGTTGTAGCAGGTCGTCGTGAAGGTGTCAGAAATCTGTAGCGCGTGGGCGATCGTGGAGTGCGAGTAGGGCAGAAGGGGCAGGGGCCTCTGCGGACGGCGTCGGCAGAGGCGTCGCGGTCTTTGGGTTGCGAAGCGGTTATCCGATTTATTTGTGGTTAAGTCTGCAGGATTAAATAGGGTTGAGTCTGAGAAAGCGTTTTTGGAATCTAGTAATGAGTGCAAGGAAAACGTTTTTCTGGGGTTGGGTTGAGTGCACGGGTTAGTTAGGGTTGAGTGCAAGGAAAACGTTTTTTGGAATCTAGTATTGAGTGCAAGAAAAACGTTTTTCTGGGGTTGGGTTGAGTGCAAGGGTTAGTTAGGGTTGAGTGCAAGGGTTAGTTAGGGTTCAGTACAAGGGTTAGTTGTGGTGGAGTGAAAGGGATATGTATTGTAGAACTTTATTTCCAATAGGGTTAGGGTGAGGTGGTGGTAGGTCGGGATGGCCATGAGGGCCACGTCAGCCGTGGTGACCGTAGTCTTTATATCATGCGTAACGGGATGTGTTATCGCCCAGAACCCGTCGTAGTTCTGCGGCAGGCGACAGACAAGTCGCTGAAGCGATCTTTGAAGCGTCACGGTGGTATTTCGGGCCATGCGTGTCACTTGTCTTTTGCGGCGATCATTTCTGTATATTGTACCGTGCTGTCGGTACCTGCCACACATATTGATTGGCCCCCTACGGGTTGGTGGTATACCCTATCAGAAATCTGTGGGCACGTTAGTTAGGGTTAGTTAGTTAGGGTTAGTTAGGGTT